>OX451739.1:1495194725-1496394725 GCA_948472305.1 Vicia faba | reverse complement strand
ACCTGTAAACATAAACAAGATAGCGGGGGTTTTAAACCCCCACAAACCAAAAGTGTCAATAATAGCGATTAGCAGCAGGCATCACATAAATTGAGCGCGAGGGTCTCATTCAACTTGTATGGAGCTTCTGAGTTTAACTGTATGTGTCTCAAGGCCTGATTTTTCCTCAATAAGAAAGCCCTAATTTTCAAGCTCGAAAACCCTAAAATCCATTCATGGTGAATTGTTATTCTGTGAGTTTCAATGCAATTAAACCATGTCAAACGCTTCATGTGAGTCCTGTGAATACAAAACACTCAACAATATGTATCAAATACGCATGAATCATGATATGCAATTCAAAAAAACATGTACACAGGGTTGAACCGTTTCTGACGATTCTTGAGGCTTTAGTGCTCGTTTTTGATTGCAAACTGTTGCTGGAGACTCAAGCAAGGTATTTGAATCAAGAATAGGCTTTGAACTCGTCTGGAACACTGATTTCAGTTTTGAGTTTATTCTTGAATTTTTGCAATTTGGTTATGGAGTTCTATGGCAGCTTTCACCTTCTTTTGAATAGGGTTGGCTTCAGCATCTTTATGTGAAGAGAATTAGTTTAAAATTAAGCCCATAAGTCCATGAAATAATGTTTCAATCTTTGATTTTCAATCATATAATTTCCAATCTTTTTTCAATGAAAACCTTGCCAAATTGGGAGATCTTGACCCCTTGAGTGATGTACGAGATCTTCAGCATATATGGAGTGTATTTGCTTCATAAAAAGATTTGACAACCATGTTTTGATATTTTCCTACAATTAAAACCAATTAAATGAATTAATATTAATATAAATTCAATTAATTAATTAAAAATAAGAAAAATAAATCAAATTAAGTTCAATGGGTCTTGCATAGGCTTTGGGTAAAGATTCAAGAAGGAATTTGAGGCCCATTAGCAAAAATGCAATGTTTTAGGCAAAGTTAACTTTTGAAAGTTCACAAAAATTTCCCAACTTCACCAATGCATATCTTGCTCCATTTTGAAGCTATGAACATGTTCTTGGACATTTTGGAAAGTTCTTGAAGTCCTCTAACCAATGCCTTTGGTCCCATGTCATTTTGATTTACCAATCTCAAGTTATGGTCTTTGACTTAAAGTGCCTTTTTGTTGACTTTTGAAAATGACCTATAATGTTGAAATTGATAACTTTTTGTGAGAGCATTTATTGGACTTGGAGTGTGAAGATGAGTTGTAGGAAATGTCATCCCCTTCAAAATGAGCTTTGGATGGGATTTTTATGATGAACCATGAAAAAGTTATGCCTTGGTCAATTTGCAGTTGACTTTTCAGCTGTCCAAAAATAGAAACTTTTTGCATCTTGAGACTTTTTGAGCCATGCTTGAGGAATCATGATCAAGAATTGTTCAAATTATGATTGTGGCTTCAAAATTAGAGGTTGACCAAAATTTTTGACTTTTGACTGTCAAATGACCATTTTACCCCTGCAGTTGACTGTGAAGCAATTAGGGCTTTTGACTGTGCAACTTGATGCTGTGAGTCTTGAAACTTGACATATGAATGCTTGACAATGTATATAGGCATATGGGACTTGATTGGACCCTTGAAAACCTCAATTTCTTTGCAAGAACCAAAACCCTAATTTTGACTGTGTTAGGAGGCAATTGGACTGTGCACCCTTGAGAGATTTTGAACCATTTGGAGATTGACCTTGACAAATCTTGAAGAATATGGGAGGGAAAATTTTGGGGTACAACACCTGCCAAACTGTAAACCTGCATAGCCAAACTGTATAGCCAAAGAAACTGCACAACAAAACTAACAGTTCCCAAAACAAAAACAAGTTGGCCAAACTGTAAACCAGAACTGTACACCAGTTCACAAACAAACCATAAATACCAAGCCTGAAACTACAATCACAAAAACCCTGTGAATCACAAACTGCAGAACACAGTCCAAACAACAAAAGCCAAAAACTATTATCCAACAAACCAACAAAAGTTTCAGAAACTTGCAACAAGCATCATCATCAACCAAAAAATATCAACATCCACTACTGTTGTACCCCAAAATTTGCCCTCCTCTTTTTCCACAAGAAATCACAGCTTCGGGCTTTTCCTGATTTTTCAAACTGGCTCAAGAATCGATCAAACAGACTTTTCTCGTCAGTCCGACAAAATTTAGGGTTTTCATTGATTTTAAAGCAGTTCAAGCAAATTGCTAAGGTTTGTTTGAGTTTGACTCAGGTTTTGATCAGGCGGACGCTTCTTTGACATTTAATCAAGAATCAGGGTTTTGTGCGCATATTTCTCAGAAAAGAATTAATTATATCAGTGCTTTTCAATTTACTCTGAGATATGGACTGAGGCTGTTGATTGAGAATTTGCAGTGTTTGGATTTAATCAAGTGAAAAAAGGACATGTGGACGTGTGTTGTTTAGCTGTGCATTGCTTTGATTATTCAGAATTCTGGACGTTCATTGATTATTTATTATTCTGAGTTAAAATGGTTGGGATTTATTTCCAGTTATTATAATTTAAGAATTATAAATAATTAAATAAATAGTTGAAGAGAAGAAAAGAATTGACTGATCAAAAAAGGATGTTTATTCATTTTGAATTGTTTGTTACAGATATTATTTAAATACTGTAAATTTATTTACAGTTATTTACATTAATATTATTACAAATAATTTAAATTGAAATAAAACTATGTCCTAGATTTCCTAAATCTCCATCTTCTACTGCTACTCCTCTTTTGCTCCATTGACTTTTATCTGCAAAAACAAGAAACGAAAGAAAAAGTCAAAAGCGGGTGAAACGATAAAAAGCAGACAAATAAAAAATGGATTCATCATTAAAAGCGACTGGCCGGAATCAGTTTTGCCCTCTCTGCAAATCACAAGATTTCTCTCGGTTCACAAAGAGGGATAGAAATGCTTGCAAAAAAAAGTATGAATGCACAAATTTACAAATTGCACAAATTCAAATTTTCAAACATAGTGCATAAATCCAAAATTTGTCAAAGTTTCCAAACAGCATGTACAACTATGAAGTCCAAACTGAATTGCCTAACCAAACCAAAAAGGCAAACTGAAAGTCACAAGTTCAAACTATCCAAACTATCCACAAGCTGCCAAAGAGCTATCAAAAGGATATTCAAGGCTGTCAAAGAAGTACACAAAGATGCAGAAAATCTGGAAAAGGAGATAAAAGTATGCAGAGGAAAACTAGTGTTCAAGCATATTCAAATCATCACTTTCCATGAAATAATGTTTCAATCTTTGATTTTCAATCATATAATTTCCAATCTTTTTTCAATGAAAACCTTGCCAAATTGGGAGATCTTGACCCCTTGAGTGATGTACGAGATCTTCAGCATATATGGAGTGTATTTGCTTCATAAAAAGATTTGACAACCATGTTTTGATATTTTCCTACAATTAAAACCAATTAAATGAATTAATATTAATATAAATTCAATTAATTAATTAAAAATAAGAAAATAAATCAAATTAAGTTCAATGGGTCGTGCATAGGCTTTGGGTAAATATTCAAGAAGGAATTTGAGGCCCATTAGCAAAAATGCAATGTTTTAGGCAAAGTTAACTTTTGAAAGTTCCCAAAAATTTCCCAACTTCACCAATGCATATCTTGCTCAATTTTGAAGCTATGAACATGTTCTTGGACATTTTGGAAAGTTCTTGAAGTCCTCTAACCAATGCCTTTGGTCCCATGTCATTTTGATTTACCAATCTCAAGTTATGGTCTTTGACTTAAAGTGCCTTTTTGTTGACTTTTGAAAATGACCTATAATGTTGAAATTGATAACTTTTTGTGAGAGCATTTATTGGACTTGGAGTGTGAAGATGAGTTGTAGGAAATTTCATCCCCTTCAAAATGAGCTTTGGATGGGATTTTTCTGATGAACCATGAAAAAGTTATGCCTTGGTCAATTTGCAGTTGACTTTTCAGCTGTCCAAAAATAGAAACTTTTTGCATCTTGAGACTTTTTGAGCCATGCTTGAGGAATCATGATCAAGAATTGATCAAATGATGATTGTGGCTTCAAAATGAGAGGTTGACCAAAATATTTGACTTTTGACTGTCAAATGACCATTTTACCCCTGCAGTTGACTGTGAAGCAATTATGGCTTTTGACTGTGCAACTTGATGCTGTGAGTCTTGAAACTTGACATATGAATGCTTAACAATGTATATAGGCATATGGGACTTGATTGTACCCTTGAAAACCTCAATTTCTTTGCAAGAACCAAAACCCTAATTTTGACTGTGTTAGGAGGCAATTGGACTGTGCACCCTTGAGAGATTTTGAACCATTTGGAGATTGACCTTGACAAATCTTGAAGAATATGGGAGGGCAAATTTTGGGGTACAACAGTTGCCCCTGTTCAATCTTCTTAGACCTGAGGATGTAGATTGGCTTGCGTGCCTTTCGTGATCCGAAGGTGGAAGATGATTGAACACTAGAGTGCCCAGAAATTTGCACTCGCATAGTAGAATATCAACAGTGTGATATCGGGAATGGGCTTACAGATGCCATTTGGGAGAGATTATGGATATGAGGATGGGCTTATAGATGCCATCCGGAGATGTAACAGAATCTTGTCGGGAATGGGCTTATAGATGCCATTTGGAAATGTAAGGGATGGTTGAATCTGAGTAAGAAATAAAATAGCTTCCGTGTCTGGAGCATATCTAGTCTATATCTAATTGCTGACGTCTGAATAAATAGTAGAGTGACCGCCGCGTCTGGGGTATATCCATACTGTATCTGAGTGAGTGACAAAATGTCATCTGAATCTGGATCGTATTTGGAATGTCTTTTGAATGAATCTGGACTAGACAATAGAATAGCCTCTGGGTCTGGAGCATCTCTAAGTTGTCTTTTAGAAGTTTGAATATGAATGAGCAATAGAATAGCATCCGGGTCAGGAGCATCTCTAGGCCATCACTGGAGAGGAATCTGAATAGGCAAAAGAATAACATCCGGATATGGAGTATCTCTAAGTCATCTCTGAAAGGAAACTTTGAATAAGCTAAAGAATAGCATCCATGTCTGGAGCATTTCCAAGCTATATCTAAAAAGAAACTTTGAATAAACAAAAGAATAGCATCCATGTCTGGAGCATTTCCAAGCCATTTCTGGGAAGAAACTCTGAATAAGCGATAAAATAACATCCAGGTCCGGAGCATCTCTAAGCTATCTGAGAGGAAACTCTGAATAAGCGATAGAATATCATCCGCATCGGGAGCATCTCTAAGCTATCTCTGAAAGAGAATCTGGAATAAGTATCAGAAAGTAGCCATGTCTGGATCACATCTGAACTATATCTAGAAGGAATCTCTGAATAAACAATAGAATAGCATCCGTGGTTGGAGCATCTCTAAGTTATCTCTGAAAAGCAACTCTGAATAAGCAGCAGAATAGCATCCGGATATGGAGTATATCTGGACTATCTCTGAGAAGAAACTTTGAATAGGCAAAAGAATAGCATCCTCATCAGGAGCATTTCTAAGCCATCTCTGAAGAGAAAATCTGAATAAGCAAAAGAATAACATCCATCTCTGGAGCATTTCCCAGCTATATTTGAAAGGAAACTCTTGAATAAACAAAAGAATAACGTCCATTTCTGGGGCATTTCCAAGCCATTTCTGAAGAGAAAATCTGAATAAGCAAAAGAACAACATCCATATCTGGGGCATTTCCCAGCTATATCTGAAAGGAAATCTGAATAAGCAATAGAATATCATCCGCGTCGGGAGCATCTCCAAGCTATCTCTGAAGTCTCTTTAATGTAGATATGCCCTGGCTAGATACAGGTATCGAATCCACAATCAATCGCTCACAGATATGCCCTGGCTAGATACAGGTATCGAATCTGGAATCGCGACGGTTGATAGTAATCATCTTTGGATTGATCTTTTTCCTGAAAAGGCAAAACATTAGTTGTATGCAAGGCCATGATGCATGAAATGCATGATTTTAAGATGTTCTCAAAAATAAATGAGGTTTGTGTTGTATGATGCGTATGCATGCTATAATGTATGAAGATGTGATTTTTATGAACATATTTTCGTCTGGGAAAGTAAATCCTTGACGGATGCCGGGAAGTTAAATCCTGGGCTGATGTTGAAGAGTAGAGTTCCTCGTCTTCGCTGGGGAAGGATGATGACAAGAATAAACCGGTAAGAGAAGATGACTCCGCTGGGGAATAGACTTGATGAAGAGATTACTCTACGGGGAATTACTCTGTGGGAAGAGATACTTCGCTGAGATTTTGATGATATCTCCGCTGGGGATTCCATTGATAAGTTATGTTGGGGAATTTTATAAACTCCGCTGGGGATAGGACGAACTTCACTGAGGACGATCTTTCCGTTGTAAATAGCTGAGGATAACCCAGTTAGACCCTGGTGGGGAATAACCTTTGAATATGGTCGGAGAGAGATATATGTACTCTGCAGGGGAACAGCTTCCAGATTCTACTGGGGATAAGCTTCCAGAATCTACTGGGGAGATTGATTCAACTCTCCTGGGGACTCTTTGGACTGTACTAGGGAATAACTCCACTGGGGTGCCTGGTATTCAGCTGGGGAACAATCTTATATTAAGACTGCCGGGGATGCTTGCTTAGGAACATCTGTACTCCACTGGGGAATGTTGAGATCTTCTGGGGATATCCAACTTCTTTAAGGCTGACAGTAGACTAACTCTGCTTGGGGGGAGTATCGCTGACTTACTGGAGATACTGTGCCTTGTTAGGGTTGATTGGAGACCAACTGCTTGGGAGAGTATGGCTGAACCTTGTCTTGCCCTCGGGGAGTGAAGGTATCTTGGTCGTGTTCTTCGGCTGAACTTACCTTGGTACCTCGAGGACAGAGCAGCTTTATAGTTTGGACAATTCTTATTGCCCCAGTTTCCGCGGGAGAAGATGACCGTGGAGGCCTTGATAACTGCCGATTGACAAATCTTCTTCTGGTGGGCAAGTGACGAGATGACGGGACATAGTCATACGCTTTGATCCCTAATTTTTCCTGGACCTCCCTTTCGGGTTTTCAGTCCACCGGGATACCCATTTTTGCCCAAGCCGCCTTTTTAGGTTTTCGACTTGCCGGATGTACATATTTCATTTTCATCCCTTATTTTTTCCCGAACCCTTTTGGTTCGTCGGGAAGCCCTTATTTTTGCCTAGGCCAGTCGACCTAGCGGGTCTTTGATTATGCGTAGTATTTTTTTCCGACTATGTCCATGCCCTCAGGATGCAGGGAGTTGTCACTGTCAGTAGTGTGGTGTTGCCATACTACCAGAAGATCTTCGTTTGATCGTCCAATGCCCCAAGTGGTCCCGATGGAGATTTGCCCCAAGCTGGTTGGCCTTTTGAGAGATTCCTTGAATCTTGACTGGACTGCCCCAGATGATAGACCATGATCATGCCATGCCCCTTTGATTGGAAGTGCTTTTGTTCATTTAGATATTCGTTGTGCGAACTTCTATGCTGTTCAAACAAATAGTCATATGCAAGCAATGTTATATCAGGAATGCAAAGCTTATGTCTGTCTTGAAGTTTTTGAAAATGTATTTTTCAGTAAAACAAGCAAGTTTTGTAAAATGTGATGTCAACTCGTTATTTTACCGCAAGCCTTAAGGAGTCAGGATACCTTTCGTTACAGTATGCTTTCGGACTAACCCATGCTTCAGCTAGGACTTTTGAGGGTTATAACACGGCCTGGTTCACGGTTTAAGAAACAAAGGATAAAGGCTCAAATTTTATTTGTACCCACCCGTTCTTCGTGATGTTCTTCCATCCTAAACTTAGCTGATCGTGCGTTAGACCTTGTTTGAGTCTTTGCTTTGATATACCAGGAATGGTTCAGATATTGACAGTTTATTTTGAATAGGTAGTCATTCCTTTTTTGGTTGAGGGTTTGTATGACCTCTTTCTTTTTATTTGTTATCCCTGTTTTTTTTTTTGCCTGAACTGTTTCTTTGTGGTTACAGTCAGCGGGATGCCCCCGTTTTTGCAAGTCTCCTTCATAGGTTTTGACTCGTTGGGCTTTTATTTCTGAGGTAATGACTGTCTGTCGTTATGATTATTCGGAAACATCACTGTCTTTTATTTTGTAAGGACTTCTTTGGTGCCATTCGTTGTGCACTTGGATCAACTGAGAGAACTACCCTGCCCCAGGTTATAATTAAGGGTTTTAATTTTTGCGTGAAAAGAAAAAATCCAACTTCTTTGGCTCAAAGGGGTTGACTAGGGATTATCTTCCTTATAACTCCAGTGTTTAGGGATTGAAACAATGCCTGTACCTCATCAGCAGGGTCGGTTCAAAATCATACTGTAGATTGTGATATCGTTTTCGTCATCCTCCCTCAAGAGGCTTAGAATTATTAAATCGAGAGTTGATCATCACAGAAAAATGAAAGCAATTTTGAATAAAATGAATACGAATAGATTAATTCAAACAGACATATGCGATGCACTAATGGAATAAACAAGTTTTCTATGACATTAATTGTTTGTGTAAGCAAAGAAAAATACAACTCGGAAATTCAAATAAACAAAAGCCTTCAGTGATTCGGCAAAGGAGCAGTGATTATGTTTGGAGTCTCTGATGCTTCAAACTGAATCTCTTTAGCGTCAATCATGTCTTGAATCTTGTTCTTCAGAGGCCAGCAATTGTCCGTAGTATGCCCCGGGCTATCAGAGTGGTATGCACACCTCTCATTAGGATGGTAGTTAGGGGCGGAAGTGTTTGGATTCCGAAGAGGAGCCCTTAAGGTGATCAGCCCTGCCTTCAACATTTGCTGTAGTGCTTGATCCAGTGACATGTTGATCTTAGTGAACTGCCGTTTGGGTGCGACCTCCTTATGTTGCTGCCCCTGTCTTTGCTGAGCAGGCATAGGATTAGAGATTTGGGTTGCCCCTACATGTTGATCATGACGACTCTTTTTACCATTCACAACATTGGACTCCTTTTTCCCATGGTATGGCTTTTTATGAGTGTCAGAAGGTGTGGCCTCTTGGATCTTCCCACTTTTAATGCCAGCTTCAATTCTTTCCGCAGTCAAGATCAGATCTGTAAACCCAGCAGAAGAATTCCCGAACAGATGGTTGAAGAATGGACCAGACAGGGTCCCCAGAAACATGTCCACGAGCTCCCGGTCAGTTAGAGGTGGTTGCACCCTTCCAGCAAGGTCTCTCCACTTTTGCGCGTACTCCTTAAAACCTTCACCCATCCCTAATGACATACCCTGGAGTTGGGTACGTGTAGGAGCGAGGTCGGCATTATACTGATACTGCTTCTAAAACACAGTAGCCAAGTCCTCCTAGTTACGAATACTGGCTCCATCTAGCTGATAGAACCATTCGAGTTGAGTCCCTGAAAGACTTTCCTGGAAGAAATGGATCCATAGATTCTTGTCAACAGTATACGGTTGGATCTTCCTCACATATGATCTGAGATGCAGCTTAGGGCAGGAAGCCCCGTCATACTTCGCAAAAGATGGTGCCTTGAACTTGTGTGGGATCACCACCCCGGAGGATAGACCTAGATCTTCGAAGTCTAGGCCGGGCACTTTCTGTATCTCCATAGCACTTAACCGGTCCTCTAGCTGTTTGTACTTGTCCTCGGCAGGAGGGTACTGTTCATCATTGTAATCGGTCTTGTTGTCGGAGACCACTGGACTAGAAACCTCTCTTTCTTGGGGACTGTCTTTCCCAACAGATGGGGTGGTCAGCTCGGCTTCATTTTGTGATCCCTTCCCAGATCTGCGTCTAGGATTGAACAAAACAGTCCTCTTCTTCTTCTTTTTCTGTATCAGAGTCTTCAACTCCTGTTGACCTTGGGCTAAGCTCATAACCATCTCTTGGAACTGGGCATTTTGGGCCTGGAGGGCCTTGATAGCTTGTTCATTGGATGATTCAGGATTCATGATGATTGCTGAAATAAACAGCGAAGAAGGTAAGTGACCTGTCAAAGGAGTACCTGTAAGGCAATGATATGTATGTATTCATGCAATGTTTTCAAGGATCTCGCGGGGTAAACAAGAAAATTGTTAGAATTGGAATTTTGTAACTTGATGGAAGGAACTTCATGTTGTTGAGAGTCCTTCTTCAAGAGTCAAGGCTCACCATATCGAGTGGGTCATAGCCCCTGACTCAAGTTATCAACCTTGGCTAGAGGAAAATAAATCCCCTTGCCCCTTGCTAGGCAGTTGGTTCGTCATGACCTGCATCACAGACCCTTGAGATCCTTGAAATGGGTTAGTCCTTATGCAGGATGTATGCAATGGTATGATGGAATGATGTTATGCTATGCATGGAGTGATGTAAGTAGGCCCTGTAATGAGTCCCAATTAAGGATTGTAAACAAAACCTGCAAGGAACTCGTGTTGTTAGATAACAAGCATGCAAGTAGTCAAGTTTGAAGGCACACAAGTCACACAAGACAGCCCTTAGAGTTTAGGCCAGCATGAAGTTTAGGTATTACCCTCTTTCAGTTTCGGTGGTGAAGACCTGTCCTAGAAAATAGTAACCGGGTTCTAGAGGATCTCAATATCACCGACTACCCTCAATCGGTCATAACTCAAGCATCGCAATCTTTTCTTGCGGCCAGAACCATCGCGAGAGTTTAGCCTTAATGAGTGTAGCATACTGCTACTGTTCTATGGCCAAGTTGGGTCAATTTAGGGTTCTAAGGTCGGTTGGTGCTTAATGACTCCTCAGAAGACCCATATTCTCCTCGTTGCAACACAAGGGATATCGGTACAGACCAAGGTGTCACACCAACGTAGCCACTGCTTCACTCGTGTTGGTCTACGCCGGACAGGTCCCTCACAACTTATGCTACCTAAAGGGTATTCCCCAGATCCGGGTTAGGATCTATGAAACTCCGATGCAAAGCCCACAAATATAAAAGCAATCAAGACATACAATTGAAAACATAAGAGTGGTCTAATCCTAAGGTACACCTCACTTATAAATTCCCCAGCAGAGTCGACAGTTCTGTGATCGGTGGAAATAGAACTGACTGTTTAAAGCTGGATCGCGTATGTCACGGTAAGCAAGAGTCGCCACCGTCTTTTATGTTCTCCAATATGGAAAGGACAAAAGCACAACAAAATTCCTTATTGAGAATGTCTCTCGGTTCGGGAGGTAGATTTATAGAAAGGGAAGGTGTTAGCACCCTTTCTATCCATGGTTATCCATGGGCTCTTAGGTACTTGCTCTTATGTTTTCAAAAATTTGTTTGCTTTTCAAGTGTGTGGGTTTTGAAAAAGTTTCATTGAAAAATTCCTAAGTAACTCTTGTATCTGTCCTCAAGAGTGTATGAAAAATTTGTTTTGAAATCTTTTAGAAAGTGTCAGTGTGAAAAGTATTTTGGTTTGTTTTTAGAAAGAGAGCAAGTACCCATGAGTCATCTACCTACCCTAAGGAATTAGGATGTGTAAGAGTCCTTAAGATAGTGCCATCCCACCATTGAGAGGTAGGTAGCACCATCGTTGGAGGTGTTCGGGTCAATTCGGTTGAGGGACAGTGTGGTCACCGAAGCAATAGTAGGACACCTTAGAAGTAACCCTAATGTCCTAGATCCTTTTTAATCTGAGGCAACCATTTCGAGGCAACTGGATCTTAGACATAAGGGCGACCGCTAAAACACCATATACTTGACGACCACGTTCGAAGGCAACGAGTGAGGCGTACCCTAGAAGTGGCAGGTGCATTGTGTGTTGTTTTCAGGTTAACATTTATCTTTGATCATGCAATCGTGAGCTACGAGTTGTTTTTAATTATCATACATTCTTTCATGCAATTTAGCAGTTAAGAGTGCGGAAAATAAAATACGGAAAGGTAAAAGCTACGCTATTACAAGGCGCGGGTCTATACATCGCCAAAAAACAAAGACCCGTTTTTGATAAAGATGCGGAAAGTAAATAAAGCGGTAAACCTAATTACTATTACATTCCGGAAGCAGTTAAATAATAATCAAATAAGAAATAATGCGCGAAAGAATTAAAATCAAGACGTCCTAGGGTTTTGGACCCTTTTGAGCAATTAAGAGTTTTTATCCTTTGCTTAAAATTAAACCTAATTATTTAATTAGCTATTTACAAGAAATATGCTCTTTTTATGTTTTTGTATTTAATGATTGTGATACGGTGGGAGAACTGACTTGAGTTTTGTGTTTGTATTCGCACTTGTTCGATTGAGCAAGAGTCGCCACCGACTTTTTTATTTTATCCTAAAGGAAAGGTTAAAAAGCACAGCAAAAACCTTTTGAGATATTTCGTGGGTTCGGGGGGTAGATTATGAAAAGGGAAGGTATTAGCACCCTTTTCATCCATGGTTATCCATGGGCTCTTAGTTACTTAGTTTTTAGATCACTTGCCTTGATTTTCGATTGCTTGAAATTGTGGTGTGTGTGTGTGTTTTTGAAAATGTTTTTGAAGAAGATGCCTTGTCTTAGGCAACCCTTGTAACAATTCTTTACTCGAATGTTTTACAAAGGGTGTGTATCTTTTCGAAAAGATGTTTCAAATGTTTTTGGAAGTTGTTTTTTTTAAAGTGTTTGTGAAGTGTGGTTTTTGAAAAGAAGGCAAGTGTTTTTGCAAATTGATCTCAAGTAACTAAGAGTTTTGTCTACCCCTATTGTACTCAAAGGTTTTCTCTATGTTTTCAACCCTTTTTTTAACAATTTTATTCCACCATTGAATTTGATGGACAATCTTGCGTTTAGGATGTTTAACGGGACGGGCGTGGGTCATCGTATGGACCATGAATGCAATGGTGCCAAGTGTCTTTGGCAATTTGCTTTGAAGGGACTTGATCATTCCATTTTAGGCAACTTTCGAAAGCGTCATCGAGGGACTTATGATCATTTGAATTTGTTTTGCCAAAGAAACTCGACGTGCAAGCAAGGCCCATTTTGGAAGGCAACATGTGGGATTACCCTAGGGGGTGCAAGTGTGATTGTGTATTGATTTCATGTATTTGTCTTTGTATTAGGTTATCTAGCGTTTGATTTTATGTACATGAAAACCCTAGGTCTAACCATGGTATAATTCGAAAGCGGTAAATTGCGGGAATTTAAAGTCTACGCTATTACAAATAGTATCCGGGAGTGGGGGTACAAATTTACAAATGGGGATGAGACTTTAGGAATGTAGTGTCCAATAATTTACAATCAAATTGAATTTGCGATCAAATGTAACCAATGTAATGTATTGCAAAATGTAAGAATATCAAATGTATAACGTATCAAATGTGAAATGTATTGTGTAAGTGTACATGTATTGTTTATTTACAAGTTGTAAGATGTGATCTTAAGTGTATTTTTAAGTATAGTTAATTTAATGAAAGGAATTAAATATTTCGTTTACTTAATTTTTGTGTTCTTGTATATTTCTTTAATATGTATAAAAAGGGTATTTTAAAAAGAAAGAAAAATGTTTTAAATTTTAATTACATTATGTATATATAAAAAAAAGTATTTTAATTGATTATGTACAAAGATAATATCTTGAAAAAAGAAAAGTATTTATCTTAAAAGAAAAATTATGTAACTATGTATTTATGTACAAATTGATGTATTTTAAGAAAAGAAAGGAAAATATTTTAGATTCTATTCTTTTATGTATTTTTACAAATAAGAACATTTTAATAAAAGAAAGAAAAGAAAAGTTTTTAGTTCCATTATATTATGTGTCATTGTATAAATAAAATGTTTTAATAAAACAAAAAAATGTTTTAGTGTTTTAATTATATTAATTAAACAAGTAAAAAAAAAAGATGAGGAAAAGAGTTGAATAGGCCAAAAGGAAATTAACCATAATGGACATGAGGGGGGTGTGCACTGGCTTTAGAAGTGGTCCTCAGGCCTGCTTTTGTGGGGAAAAAGCCCAGCGTGTTTGACACAGAAAAACACCAAGGGGTTTTAATTTGTTTTGTTCATTTGGATCAGACTAGGGTTTGAGATACAGCGCCGTTTTCATCTGTCTTCGTTCCTTTTCATTCGCCAGGCCATCAGAACCACGACGTCCTTCCTTGCCTAAGCCAAACAGTGCCATCTCCATCTTCTCTCTTCCATGGGTCAATCAGCGACGTGACTCGAAGGTAACGCTTTCTGAGTCATTCCCGTTAGGTTTTTTCGTTTTTTATGTCTCGCAAGTTTCGCTTTTGCTTTTGATTCTGACTTTAGCCTTGTTATTATTTGTTGTTGTGGTTGTGGAAAGGAAAGAAAAGAAGAAAAATGCTACCTTTAATTGGAGGGAGGGGAAGGAGACAAATTTAGGAGGCGCTCAGGATGGCCGAGGCGGAGGAACAACGGTGGAGACGGTGGCCTGATGATGCGTTGTGGGCTAGCTTGCTTCGTTGTAGAGCCTGATATCTGTGTCTTTTGCCCTCTTTTTTTGTATTGGTTCAGTGATGATTCCTAAAAATCTTTTTGTCTTCTTCTATCCGCTTCTTCTGAATGCTGCTTCTGAATGCTTCGTATGCTGAGATTGATTTGGTCCGTGTTTGATATCTTGAATGTTATGTTTATGTTGGTAACCCAATGATGAGGAACTCTGAGGGTTTTGAGTTGTTTGCTTTTGTTTTGCTTGATGTGAGATAATTTTCTGAGGCTTCTCTTTCACTTCCTTCAGTTGGCTCTGAGTTGCCTTCTGTATGCTATGCTTTATTTGAACCTTTGCCTAATGATGAAGCTTTCTGAGGGTTTTGTGATGATTGTCTGAGGGCTTTGAGTTGTTGGCTTGAACTTGGTTGCCTAGCTTGCTTGGTATAAATTTAGGCTTTTTTCTTTTGAAATGGTTTGATAGTGTAGGTTGAGTTGGTTATGGATTTGGATGGTTTTCTGGTTATGGTTTCAGGTTTGTGGCCTGGGATGCAGTTTTATGTAATTGACAGGTTTTCACAGGTTTTAGGCATATGGGGCCTTGACAGGGTTTACTGGTTTTGTGAAGGTTTTGGCCTTGCAAAGTTTAAGCAGGTTCTCTGGTTTTAGGCCATACTGGTTTTTGCTTTGGTGAGGCTTCAGGAAGGTTTGAGGACTGGTTTACTGGCTTATGCTGGTTTTGGCATGGCTAGTTGTTAGCAGGTTGGGTTTTTAGGTTTATGGTCTTACTGATGGTTTAGGCTTGGAGACTGGAAGGTTTATGCAGGTTTCTTGATGGTTGAGTTTGACAGGTTCAAGCTTGCAGGTTCTGGCTGTTAGCTTTGGCCTTGGCAAGTTTTGTTTTGTTAACTGTTTGACAGGGTCGCTTGGTGATGAGCTTTTGACAGTTTTTTTTTAACTTGTTGGTTTTTTGACTTTTGTTTGTTATCCCCTCTTCTTTTTATGTTGTCTCCTCTTACTGTTTTATTGACAAATTGCTTTTTTTTTTATATTTTCTTGCCTAAAGCCAAACCTATAAGCCTAACCACTTTTCTCTCTTCTCTCTCTCCAGTACAATTCAAAGCATTAAAATAATGTTTATGTGTACTTTTCTGAAAGGGCAGCTGTTTGGGAAATGATGAAACTGACTATGCTTGCTTGCATACTAATCTTTCTCTGCATATCTTGTACTTCTTCCAGCTTTTATGCTTCTTGTTATCTTTCCATATCTTCTTTTGACAGCTTTGAGTAGCCTTGTACTTGTTTGATATCTTTGACAGTTTATGGACAGTTTGGAATTTGTGATTCAGTTTGGACTTTGTGGTTAGGCCTAGTTCAGTTTGCCTTTCTGATTATGCAGTATGTTGACAAACTTTGAATTTGTGCATTTTTCAATTTTGTGCATTCAAAGTTTAGCAAGCAAATATTCATCCCTCTTTGTGAACCGGGAGAAATCCCATGATTTGCAGAGAGGGCTAACTGATTCCAGTCAGTTGCCCTTAATGATGAACCTAAACTTTAATTGTCTGCTTTTAATTATTTATCTGCTTCTAACTTTTCTTCTTTCTTGTTCTTTGCAGATAAAATCCAATGAGGCAGAGGGAGCAAGGGATGGAAGATGAAGAATCGAAGATTTAGAAAAAATTAGGATAGTCTTTAATTACTGTAAAATCATTATTATAAACAATTTGTAAACAAAAACAATTATACAAATAAAGAAAAGCTTTTTTATCCAATTAAATCTTTTTATCCTTTTCAATTATTTATTTTATTATTTATAATTCTAAAATTATAATAAATGGAAATAAATTCCAATTATCTAAACTCAGAATAATAAATAATTAAATAAACAATGTTTCAGCATCGATCAACTAATAAAACTGGTGCTTCACAAATCCAAAGCAAAGCACAGTCAATCACAACAACTGCCCAGACGTATTTTCCTTTTACTGACTTTAATCAAACACTGCAAATTCAAACCCAATGCATCCTTTTACTGATTTAGTCACACAAGGCGAATTCAATCCAAATCTCGGAATAACTTGCAAAGCACCGTAGAATCAAATCTTTCTGAGTGTGATCGGTGGATCTGGAACTGACTGTTTAACGCTGGATCGCAAAATGTCGCGGAAGCAAGAGTCGCCACCGAATTTTATTTTCTCCAAATGGAAAGTACAAAAGCACAGAAAAATTCCTTATAGAGATTGCTCTCGGTTCGGGAGGTAGATTATAGAAAGGGAAGGTGTTAGCACCCTTTCTATCCATGTTTATCCATGGGCTCTTAGATACTTGCTCATTGTGTTTTTAAAAGATGTTTGCTTTTCAATTGTGAGTGGGTTTGAAAAAGTTTCGTTTAAAGTTTTCTGAATAACTCTTGTATCAGTCCTCAAGAGTGTTTGAAAAATTGTTTTTGAAAGCTTTTTGAAAAGTGTCGGTGTGAAAAGAGTTTTGTTTGTTTTTTGAAATTAGAGCAAGTATCTACGAGTTCTCTACCTACCCTAAGGAATTCGTCTGTGTAAATGTCCTTGAAGTAGTGCCATCCCACCATTGAGAGGTAGGTAGCACCACCGTTGGAGGTGTTCGGGTCAATTCGAGGGTTCGGGACATGGTGATCACCGGAGCAATAGGAAGACACCTTAGAAGCTACCCTCATGCCATGTTCATGGACATGAGGACTTACTAAAACGTCCTCTACTCGACGATCACCTTTCGAGGGGCAAGGCAACAGTGAGGCGTACCCTAGGGGTGGTGTATGATTTGTGTGTCGTTTTCAGATATTTTTGTCTTGTCATGTATTGGTGATCTACGTGTTGCTTTCATTTTTGACATTCATTCTTTCATGCAATAATTAACAGTTAAAAGTTGCGGGAATATAAAAGTCCTACGCTATTACAAAGGCGCGGGTCTACATCGCCAAATTAATCCAAGACCCGATTTGAAATAAAATAAAAATGCGGAAAATAAATATCCTAATTAATCTATTACATGGCTTTGGGAGAATTACATGAATATTCACAAAAAAGAAATAAAAATGCGAAGAGAATTAAAGTCGGGAATGCGAGGGTGTTGGACCCTTTTAAGGAAATTAAATTACGATTACTAAAATTGATTAAAAAGAAAATAAAAGAAAGAATTTTTTGGAGTTTTTTGTATTTATGGATTTTAGTGAGAATTAATGGAATTAAAACCTAATTCTAAACTATTTTTAATTTATTAAAAAAAACATGTTAAAGTTGAACCTAAAATTAACCTAATTATTTACATGGTAATTTATTTACAAAAATAATATTTAATAATTAAATAGGGTGAAAAAGGAAAAAATGAATAAAAGTATAAAACCCTAATTCTACATTTTTTAATTTATAAAAAAAACATTGAAATTAAACCTAGTATTAAAACTAAATTAATTAATAAGATTTTTTACAAAATAACATTAAATAAAATATATTCTTATTTTTGTCTCTCTGATTTTTTTATTTTATTTTTTATGTTAAAGAAAAAATTAATTTATGAATTAAACTAAAAAAGAAATAAAACAAATAAATAGAAAAGAATAAAAGAGAAAGAAAAATTAATGCAAACCAATGGGGGGTGTTGACCCCAATTTGGAGGTATCTGGTCAGCAATTAGGCCCATTTAATTCCTGGCCTTGTTGACTTTTCTGGGACGTGAGTGGCTTCATTGACCAAGGCGTAGGGTGCTCCTCAGATCATGGCCATTGGATTGAGATTATTGGCCATGTGGCAAGCCTGGATGGTGGGTGTATGATGAACCTCTGGGCGTACTCTGCATGGGATCAAGTGAAAACAAAATGTATGAAGAAAGTGAGGGGACCTGGGAATCGAACCCAGGTCCCAGTACCTATTGGACAACGCATCAACCAACTGTGCCAAGCGCTTTCTTTGTCATATTATTGGAATGCAATTATTATAAAAAAAACAAAACGCTAATGCTAACAATCAAAAAAGCGCGCTGAAGTTTGAACAGCCCTATCACGTCATGACATATAAGCGTCTTCTTCCTCTGTTCTTTATTTTGCCTGAAAAAACAAACTGGATAGCGGGGGTTTTAAACCCCCACTAAATGATGCACACAAAAATAGCGAATAGAATTCTGTTAATCATAAATTTATCGCGAGGTATGGAATCAATTAGTCATAAGCTTCTGATTTTAATGGCGTGGTTCTAATGTATCAATTTTTCCTGAAGAGGAAAGCCCTAATCTTACAGCTCTGGAACCCTAGCAAACTTCAATGGTAGATTCACGTACAAAGCATGAAAACTCAATTAAATGGCATGGTTAGTTTCAGCATGATTAGATTAGTGTAAAACGACAATCAAACTGTATGGAAAATGCCCAGTAATTGAAACACGACTATGCGTAAAGTAGGAGAAATTTTGAGTTCTGTATACCAATTCTTGATGCGTGGGGATTGAAAAAGGATGCAGTAAGGTTCCTTGAAGCCTTGGCAAGCTATTAGGATGGTTCTTTTGTCTTGAAACTCTCTGCAATCTCGTTTTCAGTTTTCAATTTTTTCCACAAAAATGCCAAAGTTGTTCTTGATGTGAGGCGCAGCTTGAAGGTCCTTATGACTAGGGTTCTGATCAGTATATGTATGCCAATGGATTAGGGTTGCAAAACATGTCCAAAACCTTGGTAATCAATGCTTTTGAGATTTGATTTTCATGGTATCTTTTTCCAATCTTTTTCATGTGAAGAATATGCCAATCATTGCCAATCACCTTGATTCTTTCCATATTGAATAGTGCACGAAATCTTGAAGGTATTCTATGCACAAAAAGATTTGAAAAGCATGGATGAGTATTTTTTTCATATTTTATTTAATTAAATGAATTAATGGTGATTAAAAATTCAAATAAATAATAAAAAATGATGAAATAACTCCCCTTGGACCAAATCGTCGTGCATAGCCTTTGGATGATGAATCTTGGAAGAAAATGTGGCCCATTAGCAATTTTGAGGCATTTGAAGTAAAGTTGACTTTTCAAATTTCCCAAAAATTACCCAACTTCCACAAGGCATATCTTGCTCAATTTTTAAGCTTTGATCATGTTCTTTGACATTTTGGAAAGGTCTTGAAGTCCTCTAACCAATTCCTTTGGTCCCATGTCATTTTGATTTACCAATCTCAAGTTATGGCCTTTGACTTAAAGTCCCTTTTTGTTGACTTTTGAGAATGACCTATAATGTTGAAATTGATAACTTTTTGTGAGAGCATTTCTTGGACTTGAAGTGTGAAGAGGAGTTGTAGGAAATGTCTTTCTCTTCAAAATGAGCTTTGGATGGAATTTTTCTGATGAACCATATGGAAGTTATGCCTTGGTCAAGTTACTGTTGACTTTTTCAACTGTCCAAATATGGAAACTTTTGCATCTTGAGACTTTTTGAGCCATGCCTTGAGAATCATAATCAAGAATTGATCAAATGATGTTTGTGGCTTCAAAATAAGATGTTGACCAAAAATTTGGACTTTTGACTGTCAAATGACCATTTTGCCCTTGTAGTTGACTGTAGGGAAATTAGGGTTTTTGACTGTGCAATATTGTGTTGTGAGTCTTGAAACTTGACATGAGGATACTTGACAATGTTTGTAGGCATGTGAGACTTGATTGGATCCTTGAAAACATCAATTTCTTTGTCAGAACCAAAACCCTAGTTTTTGACTGTTAGGAGGCCTTTGAACTGTGCAACCCTTGGGGAGATTTTGAAGCTTTGACTTGGCAAATCTTGAAGAATATGGGAGGGAAAATTTTGGGGTACAACAGCTGCCCCTGTTCAATCTTCTTAGACCTGAGGATGCAGATTGGCTGACGTGCCTTTCGTAATCCGAAGGTGGAAGATGATTGAACACTAGAGTGCCCAGAAATTTGCGCTCACATAGTAGTGTGATGGTGGGAATGGACTTACAGATGCCATTTGGAGATTGATGGATAGGTGGATGGGCTTATAGATGCCATGCTAAGAGATGATGGAAGGAGGATGGGCTTATAGATGCCATCTGAGTGTCGATCGCATAAGAGATTCCTTAGCGAGAACTTGCGTACCTGAAAAAGAAAATGATTACCTGGCCTGTTACAGGAACTGGTCTTCAAACTCTTTGTATAGATGCGCCATGACTGGTTACAGGAAGTGAATCTGGAGCTTCAAAAGTGATGAATGAACCAGGGATGGTTACTACCTTAACGAGACGGTGAGAGAACCTTCGACGATTACTACCTCAACAGGAACGCTGAGAGAACCTTGGGAGATTACTACCTCAACAGGAACGCTGAGAGAATCATAGGTGACTTCAACCTCAACAGTAACGCTGAGAGAATCTTGGATGTCTTCTACTGAGTCTTCATCAGGAAAATCTTTTAGGGATCGATTTAACTGGACTAGAGAAGGCCTTTGATTGGATAGGAATCAAGAAAAATCTTAGGGTCGACTTAACTGAACCAACAAGGTCTTGGAATCTTCAACTGGATAAGAAACAGGGAGATCTTAGGGTCGATCTGACTGAACCAGAGAAGGCCTTTGGACTGGATAAGAAACAGGAAAATCTTAGGGTCGATTTAACTGAACCAGGCAAGGTCTTGAAATCTTCAACTGGATAAGAAACAGGGAGATCTTAGGGTCGATCTAACTGAACCAGAGAAGGCCTTTGACTGGATAAGAAATAGGAAAATCTTAGGGTCGATTTAACTGAACCAGGCAAGGTCTTGAAATCTTCAACTGGATAAGAAACAGGGAGATCTTAGGGTCGATCTGACTGAACCAGAGAAGGCCTTTGACTGGATAAGAAACAGGAAAATCTTAGGGTCGATTTAACTGAACCGGTCAAGGTCTTGAAATCTTCAACTGGATAAGAAACAGGGAGATCTTAGGGTCGATCTGACTGAACCAGAGAAGGCCTTTGGCTGGATAAGAAACAGGAAAATCTTAGGGTCGATTTAACTGAACCGGTCAAGGTCTTGAAATCTTCAACTGGATAAGAAACAGGGAGATCTTAGGGTCGATCTGACTGAACCAGAGAAGGCCTTTGACTGGATAAGAATCAGGAAAATCTTAGGGTCGATTTAACTGAACCAGACTAGGTCTTGAAATATCTTCAACTGGATAAGAATCAGGGAGATCTTAGGGTCGATCTGACTGAACCAGAGAAGGCCTTTGACTGGATAAGAATCAGGAAAATCTTAGGGTCGATTTAACTGAACCGGACAAGGTCTTGGAATATCTTCAACTGGATAAGAATCAGGGAGATCTTAGGGTCGATCTGACTGAACCAGAGAAGGCCTTTGACTGGATAAGAATCAGGAAAATCTTAGGGTCGATTTAACTGAACCAGGCTAGGTCTTGATATATAGCTGAGAACTTAACTGGATCTTTCCTGAAAGGTAAAGGTCAGTCATATGCAAGGCATGATATGAATCAAGCGATGATGTTCTCAACATAAATGAGATTTGTAAGATATGATGCGTATATGCATGCTATAATGTATGAAAATGCGATATTTATGAATGTATCTTTTCGTCTTAGGAAAATAAATCCTTGACGGTTGCCGGGAAGTCACTCCTGGGCTGATGTTGAAGAATAGGTCTTTGCTTCCGCTGGGGATAATAGTTGCAAGAATACCGGTAGGAGAAGATGACTCCGTTAGGGAATGAACTTGGCGAATGGATTACTCTGCGGGGAGGAAAATACTCTAGTGATCTTACTGGGGACCAATACTCCGTGGGGAGAGAGGTACTTTGCTGGGATATTGATGGTAACCTCGCTGGGGATACCATTGTTATGTTAGAAGTATTAATGGACTTCGCTGGGGATAGGAAGACTTCGTCGGGGACGATCTTTCCGTGGCTTTTGGCTGAGGATAACCCAGTTATATCCTGGTAGGGAAATAACCTTTGAATAAGGCCGGGAGACGCGTTCGTGCTCTGCGAGGATAAGCTTCCAGAATCTACTGGGGATAAGCTTACTGCTTGGGGAGATGGATTCCAACTTTTCCTGGGGAAACTGGATTGGACTCTCCTGGGGAAGTTTTGAACTATATTGGGGAAGTGACTCCATTGAATGTTTGATATATCGCCGGGGAACAATCTTTAGGTCAAGACTGCCGGGGATGCTTGTTAAGAATACACATATACTCCGCTGGGGATTGTCGAGATCTGCTGGAGGATACCCAACTTCCTTAAGGTTGATAATAGCTTTGCTTGGGGAGAGTGCATTGACTTGCTGGCTCACTCTCTGGGGAATTAAGGTATCTTGGTCACTCTTCAGCTGAACTTGTCTTGGTACCTTGATGGCAGAGCAACTAGATCGCTTTAGACAAGTTATTATTGCCCCAGTTTCAGTGGGAGAAGGCACCTGTGGGGGTAATTGACAAATCTTCTGGTAGACAGGTGGCGAGATGCCAGGACATAGTCGTACGCTTTGATCCCTAATTTTTGCCTGGACCACCCTTTTGGGTTTTCAGTCCATCGGGATACCCTTTTTTGCCCAAGCCGCCTTTTCAGGTTTTCGACTTGCCGGGTGCACAGATTTTTTCATTTTCATCCCTTATTTTGCCCGAACCCTTTTGGTTCGCCGGAAAGCCCTAATTTTTGCCTAGGTATGTCAACCTAGCGGGTCTTTGGTCGTGCATAGTATTTTTTCGACTATGTCCATGCTCTTAGAATGCAGGGAGGTGCCCCTGGCTGCTTGTGTTGCCATGTTACCAGAAGATATCTGATCGTGCAAGATTCGTTGCTGGAATACCCCAAGTGACTCAAGCAGAGATTTGCCCCAAGCTATTTGGCCTCTGAGAGATTCCCCGAATCTTGACTGGACTGCCCCAGATGACGGACCATGATCATGCCATGCCCCTTGATTGGAAGTGCTTCTGTTCATTAGGCATTTGTCATGCGAATTTCTATGCTGTTCAAATAAATAGTCATATGCAAACAAAGTTATGTTAAAAATGCAAAGCTTATGTCTGTCTTGAAGATTTTGAAGATGCATTCTTTTTCATAAAACAAGTGAATGTTTGTAAAACGTGATGTCAACTCCGTATTTACTGTAGGCCTTAAGGAGTCAGGATACCTTTGTGGCAGTATGCTTTCGAACTAACCCATGCTTCAGCTAGGACTTTTGAGGGTTATAATGTGGCCTGGTTCACAGTTTAAGAAACAAAAGATAAAGGCTCAAATTATTTATACCCACCCGTTCTTCGTGATGTTCTTCAAACCTAAACTCAGTTGATCGTGCATTAGACCTTGATTGAATCTTTGTCCTGACGTTCCAATGATGGTTCAGATATTGATGATTTATTCTGAATAGGCAGTCATTCCTTTTTTGTTGAGGGTTTGTAAGACCTCTTTCTTTTTTGATTTTGTTATCCCTGTTTTTTGCCTGAACCGTTCTTTTGTGATTACAGTCAGTGGGATGCCCCAGTTTTGGTAAGTCCCCTTCATAGGTTTTGACTTAATGGGCTTTTTGATTTTGGTAATGACTGCTTGTTTTTATGGTTATTTGGAACCATTACTGTCTTTTGTTTCAGAAGGACTTCTTTTGATGCCATTCGTTGTGCACCTGGATCAGCTGAGAGAACTACCCTGCCCCAGGTTATGATTAAGGGTTTTAATTTTCGAAAAGAAAAACTCCTACTTCTTTGGCTCATAGGGGTTGACGAGGGATTATCTTCCTTATAACTCCAGTGTTTAGGAATTGAAACAATGCCTGTACCTCATCAGCGGGGTCTGTCCAAAAGCATACTGTAGAGATTATGGTATCGTTTTCGTCATCCTCCCTCAAGAGGCTTATAATTATTAATTCGAGAGTTGACATCAAAAAAATGAAAGCAGTTTGAATATAGCGAATGCGAATATATTGATTCAAAACAGACATATGCGATGCATTAATGGAATAACAGCGTTTGACATGATAAATGTTTGAACAATCAACAGAAAATTACAACTTGAAAGTTCTAATGAACAAAAGTATTTTCGTCTCAGGGCTTGTTACTTCAACTGGTGCATCTTGGAGGGATGGTAGAAAAACTCACCCTGACCATCTTGTGTGAATTCTAATGCTCCTTCATCAATTAGGTCCTGGATCTTGGTCTTCAGAGCCCAACACTCATTTGTATCATGTCCTGGACTGGCAGAGTGGTAGGCACACCTTTTATTGGGATCATAGATATGAGATGCTGTGTTGGGGTTCCGTGGATGAGCCCTTAATGTGATCAGATTCAACCTCAACAGGTGTTGTAAAGCTTGAAACAACGACATGTTGAGCTGGGTGAATTGCCTCCTGGGCTTGTCTGGCTGAAGCTGGTGAGGTTGATGCTGAATTTGTGACACTGGAGCCATTTGAGGAGCTTTTCCCCTGTCTCCTTGTCTCAAAGGTGGTTGAATGATGACTGGCTCTCCAACTTTAGATGTTTGCCCCAGTTGGTTACCCCGAAGCAGTTGGTTGACGAGAACTCCGAGCTCATCTTGTCTTTGAGCTAAGCCTTGAATGATAGTCACCTGCCCCAGCATCTGGGCTCTCATTGCATTCACCTCGGCCTGTAGATGTTTCAGTCGTTCGTCCTTATCATCCTCAGCACTGTTCCTGACCAAAGTCCCCATGAGAAGTGTTCTCAGCTCTTCCTGCCCCTTGGATAGATTCAGAAGGATTTCCTCGAACCGAGTCTCTTGAGCATGAAGGTCCTGGTTATCTTGTTGGCAAGTCATTGCTGAAATAAACAGCGTAGATGGTAATTGACCTGTAAAGAAAGGTACCTGTAATGCAATGATGTCTATATATGCATGCAATGTTTTCAAGGATCTCGCGGGGTAAACAAGAAGATTGTTAGAGTTGGAAACTGGTAACTTGATTGAAGGAACTTCATGTTGTTGAGAGTCCCTCTTCAAGGGTCAAGGCTCACCATATCCAGTGGGTCATAGCCCTGACTCAAGTCATCATGTTTTGATCTCCAAACAACCTGGGCTAGGGGAACCTTCTTCAAGAGTCAAAGCTCACCATATCAAGTGGGTCATAGCCCCTGACAACCTTGGCTAGAGGAAAATAAATCCCCTTTTCCCCTTGCTAGACATTTGATTCATCATGACCTGCATCACAGACCCTTGAGATCCTTGAAATGGATTAATCCTTATGCAGGATGTATGCAATTGGATGATGTTATGATGTTATGCTATGCGTGGAGTGATGTTAGTAAACCCTATTATGAGCCCGGATTAAGGACTGTAAACAAAACCTGCAGGGAACTCAAGTGTCAGATAACAAGCATGCAAATAGTCAAATTGAAAGGCACACAAGTCACACAAGAGGGCCCTTAGAGTTTAGGCCAACATGAAGTTTGGGGTACTACCCTCTTGAAGTTTGTTGGTTAAGACCTGTCCTATCAGAAGTAACCAGGTTCTAGAGGATCCCAATATCACTGACTACCCTCAATCGGTCTTAACTCCAGCATCGCAATCTTTTCTTGCGTCCAGAACCATCACGAGAGTTTAGCCTCAATGGGCGTAGCATACTGCTACTGTTCTATTGGCCAAGTTGGGTCATTTAAGGTTCTAAAGTCGGTTGGTGCTTAATGACTCCTCAGAAGACCCATATTCTCCTCGTTGCGACACAAGGGATATCGGTACAGACCAAGGTGCCACACCAACGTAGCCACTGCTTCACCCGTGTCGGTCTACGCCGGACAGGTCCCTCACAGCTTATGCTACCTAACAGGGTATCACCAGATCCGGGTTAGGATATATGTAACTCTGATGCAACCCACAATAATAAAGCAAACAAGTCAATACAATTGAAAACACAGTTATGAACTATCCTAAGGTACACCTCACTTTATAAAGGCTCCCCAGCAGAGTCGCCAGTTCTGTGATCGGTGGATCTGGAACTGACTGTTTAACGCTGGATCGCGAAATGTCGAGGAAGCAAGAGTCGCCACCGTCTTTTATTTTCTCCAAATGGAAAGGACAAAAGCATAGAAAAATTCCTTATAGAGATTGCTCTCGGTTCGGGAGGTAGATTATAGAAAGGGAAGGTGTTAGCACCCTTTCTATCCATGGTTATCCATGGGCTCTTAGATACTTGCTCATTGTGTTTTTAAAAGATGTTTGCTTTTCAATTGTGAGTGGGTTTTAAAAAGTTTCGTTTAAAGTTTTCTGAATAACTCTTGTATCAGTCCTCAAGAGTGTTTGAAAAATTGTTTTTGAAAGCTTTTTGAAAAGTGTCGGTGTGAAAAGAGTTTTGTTTGTTTTTTGAAATTAGAGCAAGTATCTACGAGTTCTCTACCTACCCTAAGGAATTCGTCTGTGTAAATGTCCTTGAAGTAGTGCCATCCCACCATTGAGAGGTAGGTAGCACCACCGTTGGAGGTGTTCGGGTCAATTCGAGGGTTCGGGACATGGTGATCACCGGAGCAATAGGAAGACACCTTAGAAGCTACCCTCATGTCCATACTAAAACGTCCTCTACTCGACGATCACCTTTCGAGGGGCAAGGCAACAGTGAGGCGTACCCTAGGGGTGGTGTGTGATTTGTGTGTCGTTTTCAGATATTTTTGTCTTGTCATGTATTGGTGATCTACGTGTTGCTTTCATTTTTGACATTCATTCTTTCATGCAATAATTAACAGTTAAAAGTTGCGGGAATATAAAAGTCCTACGCTATTACAAAGGCGCGGGTCTACATCGCCAAATTAATCCAAGACCCGATTTGAAATAAAATAAAAATGCTGAAAATAAATATCCTAATTAATCTATTACATGGCTTTGGGAGAATTACATGAATATTCACAAAAAAGAAATAAAAATGCGAAGAGAATTAAAGTCGGGAATGCGAGGGTGTTGGACCCTTTTAAGGAAATTAAATTACGATTACTAAAATTGATTAAAAAGAAAATAAAAGAAATAATTTTTTGGAGTTTTTTGTATTTATGGATTTTAGTGAGAATTAATGGAATTAAAACCTAATTCTAAACTATTTTTAATTTATTAAAAAAAACATGTTAAAGTTGAACCTAAAATTAACCTAATTATTTACATGGTAATTTATTTACAAAAATAATATTTAATAATTAAATAGGGTGAAAAAGGAAAAAAGGAATAAAAGTATAAAACCCTAATTCTACATTTTTTAATTTATAAAAAAAACATTGAAATTAAACCTAGTATTAAAACTAAATTAATTAATAAGATTTTTTACAAAATAACATTAAATAAAATATATTCTTATTTTTGTCTCTCTGATTTTTTTATTATTTTTTATGTTAAAGAAAAAATTAATTTATGAATTAAACTAAAAAAGAAATAAAACAAATAAATAGAAAAGAATAAAAGAGAAAGAAAAATTAATGCAAACCAATGGGGGGTGTTGACCCCAATTTGGAGGTATCTGGTCAGCAATTAGGCCCATTTAATTCCTGGCCTTGTTGACTTTTCTGGGACGTGAGTGGCTTCATTAACCAAGGCGTAGGGTGCTCCTCAGATCATGGCCATTGGATTGAGATTATTGGCCATGTGGCAAGCCTGGATGGTGGGTGTATGATGAACCCCTGGGCGTACTCTGCATGGGATCAAGTGAAAACAAAATGTATGAAGAAAGTGAGGGGACCTGGGAATCGAACCCAGGTCCCAGTACCTATTGGACAATGCATCAACCAACTGTGCCAAGCGCTTTCTTTGTCATATTATTGGAATGCAATTATTATAAAAAAACAAAACGTTAATGCTAACAATCAAAAAAGCGCGCTGAAGTTTGAACAGCCCTATCACGTCATGACACATAAGCGTCTTCTTCCTCTGTTCTTTATTTTGCCTGAAAAAACAAACTGGATAGCGGGGGTTTTAAACCCCCACTAAATGATGCACACAAAAATAGCGAATAGAATTCTGTTAATCATAAATTTATCGCGAGGTATGGAATCAATTAGTCATAAGCTTCTGATTTTAATGGTGTGGTTCTTGTGTATCAATTTTTCCTGAAGAGGAAAGCCCTAATCTTACAGCTCTGGAACCCTAGCAAGCTTCAATGGTAGATTCACGTACAAAGCATGAAAACTCAATTAAATGGCATGGTTAGTTTCAGCATGATTAGATTAGTGTAAAACGACAATCAAACTGTATGGAAAATGCCCAGAAATTGAAACACGACTATGCATAAAGTATGAGAAATTTTGAGTTCTGTATACCAATTCTTGATGCGTGGGGATTGAAAAAGGATGCAGTAAGGTTCCTTGAAGCCTTGGCAAGCTATTGGGATGGTTCTTTTGTCTTGAAACTCTCTGCAATGTCGTTTTCAGTTTTCAATTTTTTCCACAAAAATGCCAAAGTTGTTCTTGATTTGAGGCGCAGCTTGAAGGTCCTTATGACTAGGGTTCTGATCAGTATATGTATGCCAATGGATTAGGGTTGCAAAACATGTCCAAAACCTTGGTAATCAATGCTTTTGAGATTTGATTTTCATGGTATCTTTTTCCAATCTTTTTCATGTGAAGAATATGCCAATCATTGCCAATCACCTTGATTCTTTCCATATTGAATAGTGCACGAAATCTTGAAGGTATTCTATGCACAAAAAGATTTGAAAAGCATGGATGAGTATTTTTTTCATATTTTATTTAATTAAATGAATTAATGGTGATTAAAAATTCAAATAAATAATAAAAAATGATGAAATAACTCCCCTTGGACCAAATGGTCGTGCATAGCCTTTGGATTATGAATCTTGGAAGAAAATGTGGCCCATTAGCAATTTTGAGGCATTTGAAGTAAAGTTGACTTTTCAAATTTCCCAAATATTTCCCAACTTCCACAAGGCATATCTTGCTCAAGTTTTAAGCTTTGATCATGTTCTTTGACATTTTGGAAAGGTCTTGAAGTCCTCTAACCAATGCCTTTTGTCCCATGTCATTTTGATTTACCAATCTCAAGTTATGGCCTTTGACTTAAAGTCCCTTTTTGTTGACTTTTGAGAATGACCTATAATGTTGAAATTGATAACTTTTTGTGAGAGCATTTATTTGACTTGAAGTGTGAAGAGGAGTTGTAGGAAATGTATTTCTCTTCAAAATGAGCTTTGGATGGAATTTTTATGATGAACCATGTGGAAGTTATGCCTTGGTCAAGTTACAGTTGACTTTTTCAACTGTCCAAATATGGAAACTTTTGCATCTTGAGACTTTTTGAGCCATGCCTTGAGAATCATGATCAAGAATTGATCAAATGATGTTTGTGGCTTCAAAATAAGATGTTGACCAAAAATTTGGACTTTTGACTGTCAAATGACAATTTTGCCCCTGCAGTTGACTGTAGGGCAATTAGGGTTTTTGACTGTGCAATTTTATGTTGTGAGTCTTGAAACTTGACATGAGGATGCTTGACAATGTTTGTAGGCATGTGAGACTTGATTGGATCCTTGAAAACTTCAATTTCTTTGTCAGAACCAAAACCCTAGTTTTTGACTGTTAGGAGGCCTTTGAACTGTGCAACCCTTGGGGAGATTTTGAAGCTTTGACTTGGCAAATCTTGAAGAAAATGGGAGGGCAAATTTTGGGGTACAACACTGAGGAACTGTGCATCAAAACCCTAATTCCTGATTAAATGCCAAAGAACGTTCTCCTGATCAAAGTTGAGCCAAAATCAACCAAAACCCTAAGCAAACTGTGTGAACTGTTCTAAACCTCTCAAAACTAAAGAAAACCCTAATTTTGTCTGACTGACGAGAAAAGTCTGTTTGACCGATTCTTGAGCCAGTTTGAAAAATCAGGAAATGCCTGAAGCTGTGATTTCTTGGGGAAAAATGCGAGGGCAATTTTTGGGGTACAACAGTTGCCCCAGTTCAATCTTCTTGGACCTGAAGAGTTAGATTGGCAAGTTTGCCTTTCGCGACTCGAAGGTAAAAGGAGATTGGACACTAAAGTGCCCAGAAAATTTGCACTCGGCGATGTGATGGTAGAGGTAAATGGGCTTACAAATGCCATTTGGTGATGGGCTTAACGATGCCATCTAGGGATGCGATAGAATCTTGTCGGGGGATGGGCTTAGAGATGCCATATGAGAATGGGCTTAAAGATGCCATTTGGTGACTGCTAGTAGGAGGATGGCCTTATAGATGCCATCTGGAAATGGGCTTAAAGATGCCATTTGGAAATGTTGAACTGGAGGATGGGCTTATAGATGCCATCTGGAAATGTTGAACTGGAGGATGGGTGAGTGGACGAGTATCAGAAAGGCATCCATGTTTTGGAACATCTCTGAACTGGGGGTCTGAATAAGCAATAGATTGACATCCATGTTTGGAGAATCCGTAAACTGTTTTCGAAGGTCTTGAAGTTGAATAAGCAATAGAGCAACATTCGTTGTTGGGAAGCGTCCGTAAACTGTTTTCAAAAGTTGCATCTGAACAAGCGATAGATTAACGTCCGTTGTTGGGAAGAATCCGTAAACTGTTTCCAGAAGTCTTGAAGTTGAATAAGCAATAGAGCAGCATCCGTTGTTGGGAAGCGTCCGTAAACTGTTTTCAAAAGTTGCATCTGAACGAGCGATAGATTAACATCCATTGTTGGGAAGAATCCGTAAACTGTTTTCAGAAGTCTTGAAGTTGAATAAGCAATAGATTAACATCCGTTGTTGGGAAGAATCCATAAACTGTTTTCAGAAGTCTTGAAGTTGAATAAGCAATAGAGCAGCATCCGTTGTTGGGAAGCGTTCGTAAACTGTTTTCAAAAGTTGCATCTGAACAAGCGATAGATTAACGTCCGTTGTAGGGAAGAATCCGTAAACTGTTTTCAGAAGTCTTGAAGTTGAAGAGGAACCGGTGTAGGGTTTCCCGATGATGCGTCCGTGTAAAACTGCACCTGAGTGAATCTGGAATAAGTATCAGAATGTCGCCGTGTCCGGGTCACATCTGAACTATTTCTGGATGATTCTCGGAAGATGATCTTTGTCTGTCGACTGATCTTACCTGAAAAGGTAAAGGGTTAGTTGTATGCAATGTTATGATGCATGATGCATGATGCAATGTATGTGACATCAATGTTTATGACATGAATGTGATGAATGCGCATGTAAGCTGATGAGCTGTCTTGCTGAGGATAAATGAATCCTGGGTGGCTGAAGATAAAAGAATCTTGACTGCTGCCGGGGAAAATAATTCTTTGGCTCTTAATTCTTGAAAAATGAGAAGTCTTGGGACCACTGTTGGGGAAATCAGAAGCTTGGGTTGTATGCCAATCTACTGGGGAATTCCTGTCTTGAGGAGATCTTCACCGGAGAATATTCGAATATTCTGTGAGGAACTGAGAATGAGAGTCTTTCAACTCTGCTTGGGGATTGATAGTTGGAAGTTTAGCTCCACTGGGGATATTGAAACTCGATTCTGAGTGGAGTTAGCTTCTGGAAGGTTCTCTGGCTGGGGATTGCGAGAGTCTTCTGATTGCTGCATGTGTTGGTCTGGAATAAGTTACTGAACGTCGCCATCTCTGGGTCACATCTTGAACTATCTCTAGAAAAAAATCTGAATAAGTTATAGAATGTCGCCATGTCTGGGTCACATCTAAACTATTTCTGGAAGCAGGCTTGGATAAGTTATGGAATGTCGCCAAATCTTGGGTCATATCTGAACTATTTCTGGAAGCAGGCTTGGATAAGTTATGGAATGTCGCCAAATCTTGGGTCACATCTGAACTATTTCTGGAAGCAGGCTTGGATAAGTTATGGAATGTCGCCAAATCTTGGGTCACATCTTGAACTATATTATGAATGAAAATCTGAATAAGTTGCGGAATGTCACCGAATCAGGGTCACATCTGAACTATATCTGGAAGAAAATCTGAATGAGTTATAGAATGTCGCCAAATCTTGGGTCACATCTTGAACTATATCTGGAATGAAAATCTGAATGAGTTATAGAATGTCGCCATCTCTGGGTCACATCTTGAACTATATCATGAATGAAAATATGAATAAGTTACGGAATATCGCCGAATCAGGGTCACATCTGAACTATATCTGGAAGAAAATCTGAATGAGTTATAGAATGTCGCCATCTCGGGGTCACATCTTGAACTATATCATGAATGAAAATCTTGAATAAGTTATGGAATGTTGCCGAATCAGGGTCACATCTGAACTATTTCTGGAAGGAAATATGAATGAGTTATAGAATGTCGCCATCTCTGGGTCACATCTTGAACTATATCTGGAAGAAAATCTGAATGAGTTATAGAATGTCGCCATCTCTAGGTCACATCTTGAACTATATCTGGAAGAAAATCTGAATGAGTTATAGAAGTTCGCCAAATCTGGGTCACATCTTGAACTATATCTAGAAGGAAGTCTGAATGAGTTATAGAATGTCGCCAAATCTGGGTCACATCTTGAACTATATCTATCTTCTGAGGTGATGAGGGAATTGTTGAACACTTTTGACATTCGAATGCCCCAAGTGGTGGTGAAGGAGTCTTGAATCAGATTACTCTGCAGATTGAGAGATTTCTTGAAATCTTGACTGGACTGCCCCAGGTTAACTGAACTTTGAAAGATCTGTCGAAACCTTGACTGGACTGCCCCAAGTTAATAGGATGGTGACATGTCATGCCCCTTGTTGATAGGATATTCGCAATGGAAGTGTCATCCTTTTGAAGTGATTTTGTTCACTGAGAGAGTTTTCGTTCCTCCGAACATTCGCTGTATGAATTGCTTCGCTGTCAAACAAAAAGCCAAATGCAGACAGTGATATTCAAGCAATGCAAAGTTTATGTTTGTCTCGAAGTTTTGAAAAATGCATTTTTAGTAGAAAACTTTTTATAAGACAAGTCAACACAAGATTTTAGAGCAAAGCCTTACAGGAGTCAGGATACCTTTTGTAACAGTACACTTTCGAACTAACCCATGCTTCAATTAGGACTTTTAGAGGGTTGTAACGTGGCCGGGTTCAAGGTTTAAGAAACAAAGGATAAAGGCTCAAAGTGTATTTATACCCACCCGCTCTTCGTGATGTTCTTCATACCTAAGCTCAGTTAATTGTGCGTCGCACTCTATTTTGAGTTTGGAACGACTTTTGGGTGATGGTTCACCAGTTGAATTTGGGAGACAGTCATCATCTCGTTTTTCTTTTTCAACATTTTTTCCATGTTGTTGAGGATTTGTAATGACCTCACTATTTTGATTTTTATTTGTTATCCCTAACTTTTGCCTGACCGCTCCCGTTTTCGAGATTACAGTCAGCGGGATGCCCCAACTTTCTTAAGCCTCCTTTACAGGTTTTGGCTCGGTGGGCTTTTTCTCATTTGAGAGATTGACTGCCTATGTGATAGGGAACCACCCTTGTCTTTTGATTCCAAAGGAATGTTTTTTTTTTGACGTCGTTTGTTGTGTTACGAACTGAGAGTTTGCGACTTCAATGCACATTTTCTTTAAATTAACTGAGATACTACCCTGCCCCAGGTTTATATCAAAGTTTTTGATCGTTTAGAACAGAAAACTCCTACTTCTTTGGCTCGAAGGGGTTGACTAGGGATTATCTTCCTTATAACTCCAATGTTTGGGAATTGAAAGAAATGCCTGTACATCATCAGCAAGGTCTGTTCAAAAGCGTACTGTATGAGATTACGATATTGTTTCGTCATCCTCCCTCTAAAGGCTTGTAGCTTTTTATCAAGAGTTAAATATCATAAAGAAAGCATAAGAGTAGTGAAACGAATGGATGAATTCAAGACAAACATATGCAATGCATTAATGAAAACAGAGTTTTGATATCAACAGTTAATTGTTTGAATAACAAAAGAAAATTACAACTTTGAAAATTCAAATGAAGCAAAAGTCTCTCAGTTTGAGCTTCGTCACTTCAGGTGGAGAACCCCTTAATGGAAGATTTTCATCTCGCCGTCTGGCATGAATTCCAGTACTCCAATGTCGATCAGATCTTGAATCTTGTTCTTCAAAGCCCAACAGTCGTTGGTGTCGTGTCCCGGGCTGTAGGAGTGGTAAACACAAAATGCGTCGGGACGATAGTTAGGAGAGGAGGTATTGAGCTTATGAGGAGGATCCCTTAAAGTAAGCAGGTTGACCTCCAACAGGCGCTTCAGTATGAAGAATGATGGTATCTCAGTCTCCGTGAATTGTCTTCCCGATGTTTCCTGCTTACGCCGATTACCCCGTTGATGTTGGCGAGGTTGTTGATGGGCTTGTGACCCTGAAGCAAGCGAAGGAGCCTTCCCCTTGTCTTCTTGAGTGGATGGGGGTTGAGCGGTGACTTGCTCTTCAGCCTCAGATGCCTGCCCCAATTGGTTGTTTTGAAGCAGTTGACGGACGAGAACTCTGAGTTCCTCTTGTCTTTGAGACAAGTCTTGGATGAGAGCCATCTGGCCCACTAACTGCCCCATCATTTGGATCCTCAATGTCGCCAGATCAAACTGCAGCTCCGCAAGCTGATCACTCCTTGCATTGTTTGAATTCTCCAAGCCCTTTGTGAGGAGAGCTTTCATTTCTTCTTGCCCCAGAGACAAGTTCAGGAACATTTCCTGCAGCTGAGCAGTCTGGTCTTGGATGTCTTTGATAGACCTTTCTAGAGCCATCTCTTACTGAAATAAACAGTATGAGAGTAAGGAAACCTGAAAAAGGAAAAATGGTCAAAATGCAATGCATGATATGTGGATGCATGCTTTCAAGGATCTCTTGGGGTAAACACAAGAAAATGTTAGAGGTTTAACTTTGCTCTTGGATTAGAGAACTCTGCACTGGTGGATGTCTTTCCACGAGAATCAAGCTCACCATGTCAAGTGGGTCATAGCCCCTAATTCAAGTTGTTGCACTTGAACTTTGATTGGAGAACTATGCACTGGTGGATATCTTTCCACGAGAATCAAGCTCACCATGTCGAGTGGGTCATAGCCCCTGATTCAAGTTGTTTCACTTGGCATTTGTTTAGGGGAGAAACCTCTGGCCCCTTGGTAGACGTCTGGTTCAACGTAACTCTGCATCAAAAGAACCCTCGAGATCCTTGAAATGGTTATTGAAAATGCTATGGTATGATGTTATGATGTCATGTACATGTATGCACAAGCAAGTAAGTGTATATACAGGCAATCATATTCACACAAAGCAAACAAGTCCTTAGGTTTAGGCTTGCATGGGGTTATAGGTAAGTACCCTCTTGAAGTTAGTTGGCTCATCCTGTCCTAAAATAGAAACCGGGTTCTAAGGAGCTCAATATCATTGGATTGTTTTATGTGTTCATCGTTTCGGTTTAGCCACTTAACTGGAGACCAAAATATTCCAAGAAAACAACCCTCAAATGAGTGTAGTATCGAGTATCTACCAACTTCGAACTGCACCAAAGTCGGTCATCTCACTACCCCTAAAAAGGCTAAGATGGTAAATTAAGGTTCTAAGAGTTCGTTAGTGCTTCACGACATCACTCAGCGGCCCCGTACTCTCCTTGATTGAACTCAAGTGTTACAGGTACTCACAAATATGTCACACTAACATAGCTTACTGCTTCAACCATGTCGGTATACCCCGCACAGTTCCCTCACAGTTTTTTGCTATTTACCTAAAAAGGTGCCCCAAATCCGGGTGTAGGATTTACAACAAACCCAAACAAGGACCCAAAAGATAAATCAATCAAGTCAATCAAAGCAAGAAAGTAAAGGTGATCTAAACCCTAAGGTAACCCCACTTTTAAATATATCCCCAGCAGAGTCGCCAGTTCTGTGATACGGTGGGAGAACTGACTTGAGTTTTGCGTTTGTATTCACACTTGTTCGGTTGAGCAAGAGTCGCCACCGACTTTTTTATTTTATCCTAAAGGAAAGGTTAAAAAGCACAGCAAAAACCTTTTGAGATATTTCGTGGGTTCGGGGGGTAGATTATGAAAAGGGAAGGTATTTGCACCCTTTTCATCCATGGTTATCCATGGGCTCTTAGTTACTTGGTTTTTAGATCACTTGCCTTGATTTTTGATTGCTTGAAATTGTGGTGTGTGTGTGTGTTTTTGAAAATGTTTTTGAAGAAGATGCCTTGTCTTAGGCAACCCTTGTAACAATTCTTTACTCGAATGTTTTACAAAGGGTGTGTATCTTTTTGAAAAGATGTTTCAAATGTTTTTGGAAGTTGTTTTTTTTTTGAAAGTGTTTGTGAAGTGTGGTTTTTGAAAAGAAGGCAAGTGTTTTTGCAAATTGATCTCAAGTAACTAAGAGTTTTGTCTACCCCTATTGTACTCAAAGGTTTTCTCTATGTTTTCAACCCTTTTTTTAACAATTTTATTCCACCATTGAATTAGATGGACAATCTTGCGTTTAGGATGTTTAACGGGACGGGCGTGGGTCATCGTATGGACCATGAATGCAATGGTGCCAAGTGTCTTTGGAAATTTGCTTTGAAGGGACTTGATCATTCCATTTTAGGCAACTTTCGAAAGCGTCATCGAGGGACTTATGATCATTTGAATTTGTTTTGCCAAAGAAACTCGACGTGCAAGCATGGCCCATTTTGGAAGGCAACATGTAGGATTACCCTAGGGGGTGCAAGTGTGATTGTGTATTTATTTCATGTATTTGTCTTTGTATTCGGTTATCTAGCGTTTGATTTTATGTACATGCAAACCCTAGGTCTAACCATGGTATAATTCGAAAGCGGTAAATTGCGGGAATTTAAAGTCTACGCTATTACAAATAGTATCCGGGAGTGGGGGTACAAATTTACAAATGGGGATGAGACTTTAGGAATGTAGTGTCCAATAATTTACAACCAAATTAAATTTGCGATCAAATGTAATCAATGTAATGTATTGCAAAATGTAAGAATATCAAATGTATAACGTATCAAATGTGTAATGTATTGTGTAAGTGTACATGTATTGTTTATTTACAAGTTGTAAGATGTGATCTTAAGTGTATTATTAAGTATAGTTAATTTAATGAAAGGAATTAAATATTTCGTTTACTTAATTTTTGTGTTCTTGTATATTTCTTTAATATGTATAAAAAGGGTATTTTAAAAATAAAGAAAAATGTTTTAAATTTTAATTACATTATGTATATATAAAATAAGTATTTTAATTGATTATGTACAAAGATAATATCTTGAAAAAAGAAAAGTATTTATCTTAAAAGAAAAATTATGTAACTATGTATTTATGTACAAATTGATGTATTTTAAGAAAAGAAAGGAAAATATTTTAGATTCTATTCTTTTATGTATTTTTACAAATAAGAACATTTTAATAAAAGAAAGAAAAGAAAAGTTTTTAGTTCCATTATATTATGTGTCATTGTATAAATAAAATGTTTTAATAAAACAAAAAAAATGTTTTAGTGTTTTAATTATATTAATTAAACAAGTAAAAAAAAAAGATGAGGAAAAGAGTTGAATAGGCCAAAAGGAAATTAACCATAATGGACATGAGGGGGGTGTGCGCTAGCTTTAGAAGTGGTCCTTAGGCCTGCTTTTGTGGGGCAAAAGCCCAGCGTGTTTGACACAGAAAAACACCAAGGGGTTTTAATTTGTTTTGTTCATTTGGATCAGACTAGAGTTTGAGATACAATGCCGTTTTCATCCGTCTTCGTTCCTTTTCATTCGCCAGGCCATCAGAACCATGACGTCCTTCCTTGCCTAAGCCAAACAGCGCCATCTCCGTCTTCTCTCTTCCATGGGTCAATCAGCGACGTGACTCGAAGGTAACGCTTTCTGAGTCATTCCCGTTAGGTTTTTTCGTTTTTTATGTCTCGCATGTTTCGCTTTTGCTTTTGATTCTGATTTTAGCCTTGTTATTATTTGTTGTTGTGGTTGTGGAAAAGAAAGAAAAGAAGAAAAATGCTACCTTTAATTGGAGGGAGGGGAAGGAGACGGATTTGGGAGGCGCTCAGGATGGCCGAGGCGGAGGAACAACGGTGGAGACGGTGGCCTGATGATGCGTTGTGGGCTAGCTTGCTTCGTTGGAGAGCCTGGTATCTGTGTCTTTTGCCCTCTTTTTTTGTATTGGTTCAGTGATGATTCCTAAAAATCTTTTTGTCTTCTTCTATCCGCTTCTTCTGAATGCTGCTTCTGAATGCTTCGTATGCTGAGATTGATTTGGTCCGTGTTTGATATCTTGAATGTTATGTTTATGGTGGTAACCCAATGATGAGGAACTCTGAGGGTTTTGAGTTGTTTGCTTTTGTTTTGCTTGATGTGAGATAATTTTCTGAGGCTTCTCTTTCACTTCCTTCAGTTGGCTCTGAGTTGCCTTCTGTATGCTATGCTTTATTTGAACCTTTGCCCAATGGTGAAGCTTTCTGAGGGTTTTGTGATGATTGTCTGAGGGCTTTGAGTTGTTGGCTTGAAATTGGTTGCCTAGCTTGCTTGGTATAAGTTTAGGCTTTTTTCTTTTGAAATGGTTTGACAGTGCAGGTTGAGTTGGTTATGGATTTGGATGGTTTTCTGGTTATGGTTTCAGGTTTGTGGCCTGGGATGCAGTTTTATGTAATTGACAGGTTTTCACAGGTTTTAGGCATATGGGGCCTTGACAGGGTTTACTGGTTTTGGGAAGGTTTTGGCCTTGCAAAGTTTAAGCAGGTTCTCTGGTTTTAGGCCATACTGGTTGTTGCTTTGGTGAGGCTTCAGGCAGGTTTGAGGACTGGTTTACTGGCTTATGCTGGTTTTGGCATGGCTAGTTGTTAGCAGGTTGGGTTTTTAGGTTTATGGTCTTACTGATGGTTTAAGCTTGGAGACTGGAAGGTTTATGCAGGTTTCTTGATGGTTGAGTTTGACAGGTTCAAGCTTGCAGGTTCTGGCTGTTAGCTTTGGCCTTGGCATGTTTTGTTTTGTTAACTGTTTGACAGGGTCGCTTGGTGATGAGCTTTTGACAGTTTTTTTTAACTTGTTGGTTTTTTGACTTTTGTTTGTTATCCCCTCTTCTTTTTATGTTGTCTCCTCTTACTGTTTTATTGACAGATTGCTTTTTTTATATTTTCTTGCCTAAAGCCAAACCTGTAAGCCTAACCACTTTTCTCTCTTCTCTCTCTCTCTCTCTCTCTCTAGTACAATTCAAAGCATTAAAATAATGTTTATGTGTACTTTTCTGAAAGGGAAGCTGTTTGGGAAATGATGAAACTGACTATGCTTGCTTGCATACTAATCTTTCTCTGCATATCTTGTACTTCTTCTAGCTTTTATGCTTCTTTTTATCTTTCCATATCTTCTTTTGACAGCTTTGAGTAGCCTTGTACTTGTTTGATATCTTTGACAGTTTGTGAACAGTTTGGAATTTGTGATTCAGTTTGGACTTTGTGGTTAGGCCTAGTTCAGTTTGCCTTTCTGATTATGCAGTATGTTGACAAACTTTGAATTTGTGCATTTTTCAATTTTGTGCATTCCAAGTTTAGCAAGCAAATATTCATCCCTCTTTGTGAACCGGGGGAAATCCCATGATTTGCAGAGAGGGCTAATTGATTCCAGTCAGTTGCCTTTAATGATGAACCTAAACTTTAATTGTCTGCTTTTAATTATTTATCTGCTTCTAACTTTTCTTCTTTCTTGTTCTTTGCAGATAAAATCCAATGAGGCAGAGGGAGCAAGGGATGGAAGATGAAGAATCGAAGATTTAGAAAAAATTAGGATAGTCTTTAATTATTGTAAAATCATTATTGTAAACAATTTGTAAACAAAAACAATTATACAAATAAAGAAAAGCTTTTTTATCCAATTAAATCTTTTTATCCTTTTCAATTATTTATTTTATTATTTATAATTCTAAAATTATAATAAATGGAAATAAATTCCAATTATCTAAACTCAGAATAATAAACAATTAAATAAACAATGTTTCAGCATCGATCAACTAATAAAACTGGTGCTTCACAAATCCAAAGCAAAGCACAGTCAATCACAACAACTGCCCAGACGTATTTTCCTTTTACTGACTTTAATCAAACACTGCAAATTCAAACCCAATGCATCCTTTTACTGACTTAGTCACACAAGGCGAATTCAATCCAAATCTCGGAATAACTTGCAAAGCACCGTAGAATCAAATCTTTCTGAGGAACCGCGCATAAAACCCTAATTCCTGATTAAATGCCAAAGAACGTTCGCCTGATCAAAGTTGAGCCAAAATCAACCAAAACCCTAAGCAAACTGTGTGAACTGTTCTAAACCTCTCAAAACTAAAGAAAACCCTAATTTTGTCTGACTGGCGAGAAAAGTCTGTTTGACTGATTCTTGAGCCAATTTGAAAAATCAGGAAATGCCTGAAGGTGTGATTTCTTGGGGAAAAATGCGAGGGCAAATTTTGGGGTACAACAATGATAATAAAATAAATTAAAATCAAAAGAACCCTAGTTCTAAGTTTATTTTAATTATTATAAAAAAATGTTAAAGTTAAACTAATTTAAACTAATTAATTAATTTACATGTTATTTACAAAAATAATAATAATTAATAATGATGACAATAATAAATGATTAAAAAAATGTCAAAACCTAATTCTATGCAATTTTTATTTATTTAGAAAAAGGATTAAAATTTAAAACCTAAATTAAACTAAGTTAATTGTTAATATTTATTTACAAAAATAAGTTAATGGTGAAATTAATAAATAATTAAATATATTTACAATTTTGATTTCTGATTTTATTAGGAAAAGTTAATTTATTGTGAATTAATAATAATAAAAACAATTAAAAGAATTTAAAAGAAAATAAAATAAAATTAATTATGCAAACCAAATGGGGTGTGATGGCCCAAAGTGGAGTTAAACTGAAGCAATTCTGGCCCATTGAAGACCAAGCCTTGTTGACTTTCCCTGATCATGTGTGTGCTGTTTGACTGGGGAGTACCATGCTCCATATCTCCTGGCCACTGGATGGAAGCTGAGAGGCACCTGGCTAGCTGATGCGTGAGGCTTATGGTGCACCATTGAATCATACGCTGCACTGGAATGGGTTAAGGAAAATATGAAGAAATATATGGGGGACCTGGGAATCGAACCCAGGTCCCAGTGTTTGCCAGCCACGTCTTCCACCAATACGCCATCTGCAATTTTTTGTAAACATAATAACTAATAAACATAATATATGAAAAGTACTAATTATGCTGGGAACACAAAAAGCGCGCCACTCATTTGAATCACCCAGTCACATGTTGCCACGCCTATTGTCTTCTTCGTTTCACCTGTAAACATAAACAAGATAGCGGGGGTTTTAAACCCCCACAAACCAAAAGTGTCAATAATAGCGATTAGCAGCAGGCATCACATAAATTGAGCGCGAGGGTCTCATTCAACTCGTATGGAGCTTCTGAGTTTAACTGTATGTGTCTCAAGGCCTGATTTTTCCTCAATAAGAAAGCCCTAATTTTGAAGCTCGAAAACCCTAAAATCCATTCATGGTGAATTGTGATTCTGTGAGTTTCAATGTAATTAAACCATGTCAAACGCTTCATGTGAGTCCTGTGAATACAAAACACTCAACAATATGTATAAAAAACGCATGAATCATGATATGCAATTCAAAAAAACATGTACACAGGGTTGAACCGTTTCTGACGATTCTTGAGGCTTTAGTGCTCGTTTTTGATTGCAAACTGTTGCTGGAGACTCAAGCAAGGTATTTGAATCAAGAATAGGCTTTGAACTCGCCTGGAACACTAATTTCAGTTTTGAGTTTATTCTTGAATTTTTGCAATTTGGTTATGGAGTTCTATGGCAGCTTTCACCTTCTTTTGAATAGGTTGGCTTCAGCATCTTTATGTGAAGAGAATTAGGTTAAAATTAAGCCCATAAGTCCATGAAATAATGTTTCAATCTTTGATTTTCAATCATATAATTTCCAATCTTTTTTCAATGAAAACCTTGCCAAATTGGGAGATCTTGTCCCCTTGAGTGATGTACGAGATCTTCAGCATATATGGAGTGTATTTGCTTCATAAAAAGATTTGACAACCATGTTTTGATATTTTCCTACAATTAAAACCAATTAAATGAATTAATATTAATATAAATTCAATTAATTAATTAAAAATAAGAAAATAAATCAAATTAAGTTCAATGGGTCGTGCATAGGCTTTGGGTAAAGATTCAAGAAGGAATTTGAGGCCCATTAGCAAAAATGCAATGTTTTAGGCAAAGTTAACTTTTGAAAGTTCACAAAAATTTCCCAACTTCACCAATGCATATCTTGCTCAATTTTGAAGCTATGAACATGTTCTTGGACATTTTGGAAAGGTCTTGAAGTCCTCTAACCAATGCCTTTGGTCCCATGTAATTTTTATTTACCAATATCAAGTTATGGTCTTTGACTTAAAGTGCCTTTTTGTTGACTTTTGAAAATGACCTATAATGTTGAAATTGATAACTTTTTGTGAGAGCATTTCTTGGACTTGGAGTGTGAAGATGAGTTGTAGGAAATGTCATCCCCTTCAAAATTAGCTTTGGATGGGATTTTTCTGATGAAACATGAACAAGTTATGCCTTGGTCAATTTGCAGTTGACTTTTCAACTGTCCAAAAATAGAAACTTTTTGCATCTTGAGACTTTTTGAGCCATGCTTAAGGAATCATGATCAAGAATTGATCAAATGATGATTGTGGCTTCAAAATGAGAGGTTGACCAAATTTTTTTACTTTTGACTGTCAAATGACCATTTTACCCCTGCAGTTGACTGTGAAGCAATTAGGGCTTTTGACTGTGCAACTTGATGCTGTGAGTCTTGAAACTTGACATATGAATGCTTGACAATGTATATAGGCATATGGGACTTGATTGGACCCTTGAAAACCTCAATTTCTTTGCAAGAACCAAAACCCTAATTTTGACTGTGTTAGGAGGCAATTGGACTGTGCACCCTTGAGAGATTTTGAACCATTTGGAGATTGACCTTGACAAATCTTGAAGAATATGGGAGGGCAAATTTTGGGGTACAACACCTGCCAAAGTGTAAACCTGCATAGCCAAACTGTATAGCCAAAGAAACTGCACAACAAAACCAACAGTTCCCAAAACAAAAACAAGTTGGCCAAACTGTAAACCAGAACTGTACACCAGTTCACAAACAAACCATAAATACCAAGCCTGAAACTACAATCACAAAAACCCTGTGAATCACAAACTGCAGAACACAGTCCAAACAACAAAAGCCTAAAACTATTATCCAACAAACCTACAAAAGTTTCAGAAACTTGCAACAAGCATCATCATCAACCAAAAAATATCAACATCCACTACTGTTGTACCCCAAAATTTGCCCTCCTCTTTTTCCACAAGAAATCACAGCTTCGGGCTTTTCCTGATTTTTCAGACTGGCTCAAGAATCGGTCAAACAGACTTTTCTCGTCAGTCAGACAAAATTTAGGGTTTTCATTGATTTTAAAGCAGTTCAAGCAAATTGCTAAGGTTTGTTTGAGTTTGACTCAGGTTTTGATCAGGCGGACGCTTCTTTGACATTTAATCAAGAATCAGGGTTTTGTGCGCATATTTCTCAGAAAATAATCAATTATATCAGTGCTTTTCAATTTACTCTGAGATATGGACTGAGGCTGTTGATTGAGAATTTGCAGTGTTTGGATTTAATCAAGTGAAAAAAGGACATGTGGACGTGTGTTGTTTAGCTGTGCATTGCTTTGATTATTCAGAATTCCGGACGTTCATTGATTATTTATTATTCTGAGTTAAAATGGTTGGGATTTATTTCCAGTTATTATAATTTAAGAATTATAAATAATTAAATAAATAGTTGAAGAGAAGAAAAGAATTGACTGATCAAAAAAGGATGTTTATTCATTTTGAATTGTTTGTTACAGATATTATTTAAATACTGTAAATTTATTTACAGTTATTTACATTAATATTATTACAAATAATTTAAATTGAAATAAAACTATGTCCTAGATTTCCTAAATCTCCATCTTCTATTGCTACTCCTCTTTTGCTCCATTGACTTTTATCTGCAAAAACAAGAAACGAAAGAAAAAGTCAAAAGCAGGTGAAACGATAAAAAGCAGACAAATAAAAAATGGATTCATCATTAAAAGCGACTGGCGGAATCAGTTTTGCCCTCTCTGCAAATCACGAGATTTCTCTCGGTTCACAAAGAGGGATAGAAATGCTTGCAAAAAAAAGTATGAATGCACAAATTTACAAATTGCACAAATTCAAATTTTCAAACATAGTGCATAAATCCAAAATTTGTCAAAGTTTCCAAACAGCATGTACAACTATGAAGTCTAAACTGAATTGCCTAACCAAACCAAAAAGGAAAACTGAAAGTCACAAGTTCAAACTATCCAAACTATCCACAAGCTGTCAAAGATCTATCAAAAGGCTATTCAAGGTTGTCAAAGAAGTACACAAAGATGCAGAAAATCTGGAAAAGGAGATAAAAGTATGCAGAGGAAAACTAGTGTGCAAGCAAGCATATTCAAATCATCACTTTCCAGCCTGTCACTTTTTCATAAAAAGACAAACTTAAGCAATAAAATGCTTTGTTTAATCTGTCAAGAGGGAGAGAGAGAAGAGAAAAAGAAAGGCTTACAGCAGGCTTAGGCTTGAAGGACAAATATATAAAACAAACAGTCAAGACAGATGAAAAGAGGAGGCAGAAAAATATCACAAGCTCAAAACAAAAAAAAAGCCAAAAGCTCTCAAATTATAGAGAACCAAAGAATAGGCTGCCTCCACAAACTGTATCAAACATTCAAACACAAACCAGAAGTTCAAGCTCTAAGCCTAACCTGCCTTAAACCAGACCTGCATCAAAGCCTTTCAAAGCACATAACCTGTCAAGCCTAAAATCCTAAACCAGAAGAAGCTTAAACCAAGCTTAAACCTGCATAAATCATGAACACAAGCCCATAACCTGTGTTAAACCTTAAACCTGTAACCATACAAACAACAAGCCAAAGCCTGAAGCAAGCCAAGGCCTGAAGCCAGATAAACCTTGAAGCCTGATAAACCTTGAAGCCTGAACCACCAGCATAAGCCTTAACCTGCTTAAGCCCTACAAGCTTACAAGCCTCATAAACCAAAAGAGAAAGCAGGCACGCAGGCTACCCTCAGAGTTAACCTCATCATAGGGTTAGCAAAAAATCAAAATCGTCCATAACCAACAAAGCAACAACATATTCAAAATCATACCAATATCATCAAGAACAACATCAACAAGCATCTCAACAAGCCAACAGAAAGAAGAGAAAAAGAAGCATTCAAGGCAACCCAGATCCCAGCAATCAAAACCCTCAGAATAGAATCATCACAGGGTTAGCAAGCGTTTCATACAAGCATACAAGCAACTGAAGCAAGTAGACAGAAGAGGAAAAAAGAGATATATAAAGGTTTTCAGTTGTTCATCATTAAACCTAAAAATCTAAAGCAAGATACTAGACAAACCGGAGCAAGCCTTGTCATCGTCGCCCTCGCCCTTGGCCGCCTGAAGCACCTCCAGTCCGCCTCCTCCTTCGTCTCCATTCCCCAAAGGTATAATTTATCTTCCTTTTCATGTGCCTCAATCAGAAACAATAACAACACTTAATCAAAACATGAAATCAAAAGGAACTAACGAAAACCCTAAGGCATAAGAAGGAGAGGCCGTTACCTTTGCTTATCCCTGCTTGAGTGGTCCATGGAGGGAGGAAGACGGATGATGGCGCGGTGGCCCTAGGCGGAGGGTCTCGTTCAGTGGCCATTATGTTGAGAAAAATGAAGAGGAAAGAATGAAGAGGACGAACAGCGCCATGCCTCTGTGTTCTTACCTAACCCTAAAATCCAAATGAAAACAAAACATTGAAACCCTTGGGAAAGTTTGTCAAAAAGCCTTGGGGCCTGTCCCCAACGAATTCACTTAAGCCCAATAAATCTGGCATGTACCCCCTTGGTCTTAGTCTTTTTGTTTTGCTTGGGCCAAGAACTAACAAGCTTTAGGCCCACATAACCTCTTTTCCTTTCTATTAACAAACATTTCTTAATCTTCTCTTAATTTTCATTTATTTTATAACCTAACTCTTTTTTATATAATACATTAACTCTTTGATATAAATTGGTCTTAATTACTTTTTATTTTTAAGCTAGTATAATTAATATATATAAAATTAGAATGTCTTAAAACATTTTTTCAATTAAAAAACTTTGTACATTAACTAAAAACATAGATAATAGATTTTTTAAATTTAAAACATTTTTCTTTTCTTTAATTAAATCTTTTGTACATAAAACATTAATACATAAAGCTTAAAACATTTTCTTTTCTTTTCTTAAAAATATTTTGTTTTGTACATACTTAAACAAAAATACAAAATGATAACAATACATAAATAAAATACTTAATTTTTCATTAAGTTAACATTTTTCACTTGTAAATAAATCTCATACACTTACACCAATACACAAATACATTGATACATTTACATTGCTTTATTCTTATACATTGCTACATTACATTTTTACATTGCAATTGATTTGATTTGGTTGTAATTATTCGGACACTACTCTCCTAATAAGTCTCATCCCCATTTGTAAATATTTGTACCCCCACTCCCGGATACTTATTTGTAATAGCGTAGACTTTAAATTCTCGCAATTTATCGCTTTCAAATATACCATGGTTAGACCTAGGGTTTGTATGTACGTAAAATCAAACGCTAGATAACCTAATACAAAGATAAAAGCATGTCAATCAACACACTAATCACACTTGCACCCCTAGGGTAATCCCGCTTGTTGCCTTCCAAAATGGGCCAGGCTTGCACGTTGAGTTTCTTTGGCAAAACAAAACAATTCAAATGATCATAAGTCCCTCGCTGACGCTTTCGAAAGTTGCCTAAAAATGATCATAGTCCCTTCAAGCAAATTTCTAAAGACACTTGGCACCATTGCATTCATGGTCCATACGATGACCCGCGCTTGTCCCGTTAACATCCTAACGCAAGATTGTCCACCAAATACAATGGTGGAACAAAATTGTTAAAAGGGTTAAAACATGAGAAAAACCTTTGAGTAAATTTAGGGGTAGACAACTCTTAGTTACTTGATCAACTTGCAAAACACACTTGCCTACTTTTCAAAACCCACTCACAAACACTTTCAAAACAAACTTCCAAAAACATTTGAAACATCTTTTCGAAAAGATACACACCTTTGTAAAACATTCGAGTAAAGAATTGTTACAACGGTTGCCGAGACGAAGGCATCTTTTTCAAAACATTTTCAAACACACACACACACACACCACCATTTCAAGCAATTGAAAATCAAGGCAAGTGATCTAAACAAGTAACTAAGAGCCCATGGATAACCATGGATGAAAAGGGTGCTAATACCTTCCCTTTTCATAATCTACCCCCCGAACCCACGAAACATCTCAAAAGGTTTTTCCTGTGCTTTTTAACCTTTCCTTTAGGATAAAATAAAAAGTCGGTGGCGACTCTTGCTAAACCGAACAAGTGTGAATACAAACGCAAAACCTCAAGTCAATTCTCCCACCGTATCACAGAACTGGCGACTCTGCTGGGGAAAAATCTAAAAGTGGGGTTACCTTAGGGTTTAGATCACCTTTACATTCTTGCTTTGATTGCTTTGATTGCTTTAATTTTTTTGGGTCCTTGTTTGGGTTTGTTGTAAATCCTACACCCGGATTTGGGGCACCTTCTTAGGTAAATAGCAAAAAAACTGTGAGGGAACTGTGCAGGGTATACCGACATGGTTGAAGCAGTAAGCTATGTTAGTGTGACATATTTGTGAGTACCGGTAACCCTTGAGTTCAATCAAGGAGAGTATGGGGCCGCTGAGTGATGTCGTGAAGCACTAACGAACTCTTAGAACCTTAATTGACCATCCTAGCCTTTTTAGGGGTAGTGAGATGACCGACTTTGGTGCAGTCCGAAGTTGGTAGATACTCGATACTACACTCATTGAGGGTTGTTTTTTTGGAATATTTTGGTCTCCAGTTAAGTGGCTAAACCAAAACAATGAACACAGAAAACAATCCAATGATATTGAGCTCCTTAGAACCCGGTTTCTATTTTAGGACAGGATGAGCCAACTAACTTCAAGAGGGTACTTACCTAAAACCCCATGCAAGCCTAAACCTAAGGACTTGTTTGCTTTGTGTGAATATGTTTGCCTGTATATACACTTACTTGCTATTGCATGCATGTACATAACATCATACCATCATACCATTTCATACATCATGCATAAGGACTAATCCATTTCAAGGATCTCAAGGGTTTGTGATGCAGTCATGATGAATCAAATGTCTAACAAGGGGCAAAGGGGATTTATTTTCCTCTAGCCAAGGTTAATGACTTGAGTCAGGGGCTATGACCCACTCGATATGGTGAGCTTTGACTCTTGAAGAAGGACTCTCGGCGACATGAAGTTCCTTCAATCAAGCTACCGGATCCCGATTCTAACAATTTTCTTATTTACCCCGCGAGATCCTTGAAAACATTGCATGCATACATACATATCATTGCATTACAGTTACCCTTTCTACAGGTCACTTACCTTCTTCGCTGTTCATTTCAGCAATCATCATGAATCCTGAACCATCCACTGAACAAGCTATCCAGGCCCTCCAGGCCCAGAATGCCCAGTTCCAGGAGTTGGTAATGAGCCTAGCCCAGGGTCAATAGGACTTGCAAACTCTGATTCTGAAAGAGAAGAAGAAGAAGAAGAAGAAGACTGTTTTGTTCAACATTAGACGCATATCTGGGAATGGATTACCGAATGAGGCTGAGCTGACTACCTCATCTGTAGGCAAGGACAGTCCCCAAGAGAGAAGGGTTCCTAGTCCCATGGTCTCCGACAACGAGACGAATTTGAATGATGAACAGTATCCTTCTGCCGAAGACAGGTACAAACAGCTGGAGGACCGGTTAAGTGCTATGGAGATACAGAAAGTGCCCGGCCTGGACTTCGAAGATCTAGGTCTATCCTCTGGGGTTGTGATTCCTCATAAATTCAAGGCACCTGCTTTTGCCAAATATGACGGAGCTTCCTGTCCTAAGTTGCACCTCCGTTCATAGGTAAGGAAGATCCATCCCTACACGACTGACAAGAATTTGTGGATTCACTTCTTTCAGGATAGTCTGTCAGGGACTCAACTCGAGTGGTTCTATCAGCTGGATGGAGCCAGTATCCGCAACTGGGAGGACCTTACTGCTGCCTTTTACAAGCAATATCAGTATAATTCCGACCTCGCTCCTACGCGTACCCAACTCCAGGGTATGTCACTGGGGACGGGTGAAGGATTCAAGGAGTATGCGCAAAAGTGGAGAGACCTGGCTGGAAGGGTGCAGCCACCTTTGACTGACCGTGAGCTCGTGGACATGTTCTTGGGGACCCTGTCTGGTCCGTTCTTCAACCATCTGATTGGGAATTCTTCTGCTGGGTTTACCGACCTTATCTTGACTGGTGAAAGAATAGAAGCTGGTATCAAGTCTGGGAAGATACAAAAGGGTGACTCCTCTAACACTGAGAAGAAGCCATTCAAGAAAGAATCTAGTGCTGTCTTTGGTTCAAAAGGGCAGAATAGGTCCGAGCACCGCCAAGCTGTCAACGCGGTAGTTATTTCAAAACCGGCCAGTGCTCCTCAACATCGCAACCAACAAAGGGAAGAGAGACCTAGAAGGCAATTCACTCCCCTCAGCATGACCTTATCCCAGATATTGCCACAATTGCTGGAGACCAATCTGGTAGCTCTAAGGGACCCTCCTAAGAATCCCAACAGGAAACCTTCAAGGTATAACCCCAACGCCCGCTGCGCTTATCATTCTGACAGCCCGGGGCATGCTACAGATGATTGTTGGACTCTGAGGAACAAGGTTCAGGATCTAATCGATGCAAAGGAGGTCCAGTTCGAAGCGCCCGAGGCTCCCAATGTGATCACTGCTCCCTTGCCAAAACATGGCTAGGATTGGAAAAAACTTTTGTTCATTCGAATGTTCAAGTTGTATTTTTCTTTGATTGTTCAAACATTTTATTCGTGTCAAACTATCTTATTTCATTAATGCATTACACGTGTCTGTTTTGAAGTAATTATGTTTACTATGCTTAAAATTGCTTTCATTTTCTTGATGTTCAACTCTCGACTTAAAATTCTAAGCCTCTTGAGGGAGGATGACGAAAACGATACCACAATCTACAATATGCTTTTGAACAGACCCCGTTGATGAGGTACAGGCATTGTTTCAATTCCTAAACACTGGAGTTATAAGGAAGATAATCACTCGTCAAACCCCTTTGAGCCAAAGAAGTAGGAGTTTTTCTTTTCGAAAATTAAAACCCTTAATCATAACTTGGGGCAGGGTAGTTCTCTCGGTTGAGCCATGTGCACAACAAATAACATCAAAGGAGTCCTTCCAATACAAAAGACAGTGATGGTTCTGAATAATCATAAAGACAGGCAGTCGTTATCTCTCAAAATCAAAAGCCCAATAAGTCAAAACCTATGAAGGAGACTTACGAAACTGGGGCATCCCGCTGATTGTAAATACAAAAAGAAACAGTTCAGGCAAAAAATAGGGATAACAAAATCAAAAAGAAAAGAGGTCCTACAAACCCTCAACAAAAAAAAGGGGAGAAATGACTGCCTATTCAAAATAAACTGTCAATATCTGAACCATCACCGGAATATCAAAGCAAAGACTCAAACAAGGTCTAACGCACGATCAACTGAGTTTAGGTTTGAAGAACATCACGAAGAGCGGGTGGGTACAAATAAAATTTGAGCCTTTACCCTTTGTTTCTTAAACCGTGAACCAGGCTACGTTATAACCCTTAAAAGTCCTAGCTGAAGCGTGGGTTAGTTCGAAAGCATACTGTTACAAAGGTATCCTGACTCCTCAAGGCTCGCTGTAAAATTTTGAGTTGACATCACATTTTATAAAATTTGCTTATTTCACTGAAAAAATACATTTTCAAAAACTTCAAGACAGACGTAAGCTTTGAATTTTTAACATAACTTTGTGTGCATATGACTTTTTGTTCGAACAGCAAAGAAATTCGCACGAAGAATATCTAGTGAACAAGAGCACTTCCAACCAAGGGGAAGACGTGGTCATTGTCCGTCATCTGGGGCAGTTAAGTCAAGATTCGGAGAATCTCTCAAATGCCAAACAGCCAGGGGAAAATCTCCGCCTGGATCACTTGGGGCATTGGACGATCAAACGAAGATCTTCTGGTGGTATGGTAACACTGCACTACTGACAGTAACAACTCCTTACATCCTGAGAGCATGGACATAGTCGGAAAAAGACGACGCATAATCAAAGACCTGCTAGGTTGACACACTTAGGAAAAAATAAGGGCTTCCCGACGAACCAAAAGGGTTCGGGCAAAAATAAGGGATGAAAATGAAAAAATCTGTACACCCGGCAAGTCGAAAACCTGAAAAGGCGGCTTGGGCAAAAAATGGGTATCCCGGTGGACTGAAAACCCGAAAGGGCGGTCCAGGCAAAAGTTAGGGATCAAAGCGTACGACTATGCCCCGTCATCTCTTCACTTGCCTACCAGAAGAAGATTTGTCAATCGGCAGTTGTCAAACACCTCCACAGGTACCTTCTCCCACAAAAGCTGGGGCAATAAGAATTGTCCGAACTGTACAAGCTGCTCTGTCCTCCAGGTACCAAGGTATATTCAGCTGAAGAACGACCAAGACACCTTCGCTCCCCGGGAGTAAGATAAGAATCAACAATACTCTCCCCGAGCAGAGTTCGTCTACTGTCAGCCTTAAGGAAGTTGGGCATCCCCCAGAAGATCCCAATACTCCCCAGCGAAGCATCAGCCCCGCAGAGTAATCTCTCCAATAAGTTTATTCCCCAACGGAGTCATCTTCTCCTACCGGTTTATTCTTGCGTTCATCATTCCCAGCGGAAATGAAGAACTCTACTCTTCAGCATCAGCCCAGGATTCAACGAACTTCCCGGCATTCGTCAAGGATTTATTTTCCCAGACAAAGATACAACACATTGTCATACATCATGAAACATGCATATACGCATCATATCATACAATCTCATTTATATTGAGAACATCATTGCTTGATCCATATCATGCATTGCATATGATTGACCTTTACCTTTCAGGAAGGATACAGTTAAATGATCAGCTATGTCAAAGTAGACAAATACAGTCAAAAGAGACCGATCCAGTCAAAGAAGACAAATCCAGTCAAAAGAGACCGATCCAGTCAAATAAGACAAATCCAGTCAAAAGAGACCAATCCAGTCAAAGAAGACAAATCCAGTCAAAGAAGACAAGTCCAATTCCTAAAGATTTTTCTGATGCAATCCCATCGTTATAGACACCCGTCATTGAAGACAACCCGTCGTTATAGACACCCGTCATTAAAGACAACCTGTCAATAAAGATAAACCCGTCATTGAAGACAACCCGTCATTGAAGACAACCCGTCATTGAAGACAACCCGTCATTATAGACACTCGTCGTTATAGATACCCGTGATTGAAGACAACCCGTCGTTATAGACACCCGTCATTAAAGACAACCTGTCAATAAAGACAACCCGTCGTTATAGACACCCGTCATTATAGACACCCGTCGTTGTAGACACCCATCATTATAGACACCCGTCGTTATAGACACCCATCATTGAAGACAACCCGTCGTTATGGACACCCGTCATTAAAGACAACCTGTCAATAAAGACAACTCGTCGTTATAGACACCCGTCATTATAGACACCCGTGATTGTAGACACCCGTCATTATAGACACCCGTCGTCGTAGACACCCATCGTCATAGACACCCGTCGTCATAGACACCCGTCATTATAGACACCCGTCGTTATAGACACCCGTCGTCATAGACACCCGTCGTCATAGACACCCATCGTCATAGACACCCGTCGTTATGGACACCCGTCGTCATAGACACCCGTCATCCAGAGATAGTTCAGACGTGACCCAGACATGGCGACACTTTGATACTTATTCCAGATTCATCCAGATGAAGTTTTTCATGGATTCATCGTCAGGAAACCCTACACCGGTTCCTCCTCCACTTCAAGACTTCTGAAAACTGTTCACGGGTTCTCCAGTAACGGATGTCAACCTATCGCTTATTCAGATTCTTCTCAACTTTTGAAAACAGTTTACGGACGCTTCCCCATCAACGAATGCTGCTCTATTGCTTATTCAACTTCAACTTCTGAAAATAGTTTACGGATTCTCCAAACATGGATGCCAATCTATCGCTTGTTTAGACCCCCAGTTCAGAGACGTTCCAAAACACGGATACCTTTCTGATACTCATCAAGGACATACAGTTCAACAAACATTTTCAGATGGCATCTATAAGCCCATCCTCCTCAACAAACATTTCCAGATGGCATCTTTAAGCCCATTTCCAGATGGCATCTCTAAGCCCATCCTCCTACCAGCAACTTCCAAATGGAATCTTTAAGCCCATTTCCAGATGGCATCTCTAAGCCCATCCCCCGACAAGATTCTGTCACATTTCTAGATGGCATCTTTAAGCCCATTTCCAGATGGCATCTCTAAGCCCATCCTCCTACCAACAATCTCCAAATGGCATCTTTAAGCCCATTTCCAGATGGCATCTCTAAGCCCATCCCCCGACAAGATTCTGTCACATTTCCAGATGGGATCTCTAAGCCCATCCCCCGACAAGATTCTGTCACATTTCCAGATGGCATCTCTAAGCCCATTTCCAGATGGAATCTCTAAGCCCATCCTCCTACCAACAACTTCCAAATGGCATCTTTAAGCCCATTTCCAGATGGCATCTCTAAGCCCATCCCCCGACAAGATTCTGTCACATTCCAGATGGCATCTTTAAGCCCATCACCAAATGGCATCTGTAAGCCCATTCCCTCTACCATCACATCACCGAGTGCAAATTTTTTGGGCACTCTAGTGTCCAATCTCCTTTTACCCTCGAGTCGCGAAAGGCAAACTTGCCAATCTAACTCTTCAGGTTCAAGAAGATTGAACAGGGGAAACTGTTGTACCCCAAAATTTGCCCTCCTCTTTTTCCACAAGAAATCACAGCTTCAGGCTTTTCCTGATTTTTCAGACTGGCTCAAGAATCGGTCAAACAGACTTTTCTCGTCAGTCAGACAAAATTTAGGGTTTTCGTTGATTTTAAAGCAGTTCAAGCAAATTTCTAAGGTTTGTTTGAGTTTGACTCAGGTTTTGATCAGGCAGACGCTTCTTTGACATTTAATCAAGAATCAGGGTTTTGTGCGCATATTTCTCAAAAAAGAATTAATTCTATTAGTGCTTTTCAATTTACTCTGAGATATGGACTGAGGCTGTTGATTGAGAATTTGCAGTGTTTGGATTTAATCAAGTGAAAAAAGGACATGTGGACGTGTGTTGTCAAGTGAAAAAAGGACATGTGGACGTGTGTTGTTTAGCTGTGCATTGCTTTGATTATTCAGAATTCCGGACGTTCATTGATTATTTATTATTCTGAGTTAAAATGGTTGGGATTTATTTCCAGTTATTATAATTTAAGAATTATAAATAATTAAATAAATAGTTGAAGAGAAGAAAAGAATTGACTGATCAAAAAAGGATGTTTATTCATTTTGAATTGTTTGTTACAGATATTATTTAAATACTGTAAATTTATTTACAGTTATTTACATTAATATTATTACAAATAATTTAAATTGAAATAAAACTATGTCCTAGATTTCCTAAATCTCCATCTTCTACTGCTACTCCTCTTTTGCTCCATTGACTTTTATCTGCAAAAACAAGAAACGAAAGAAAAAGTCAAAAGCAGGTGAAACGATAAAAAGCAGACAGATAAAAAATGGATTCATCATTAAAAGCGACTGGCCGGAATCAGTTTTTCCCTCTCTGCAAATCACGAGATTTCTCTCGGTTCACAAAGAGGGATAGAAATGCTTGCAAAAAAAAAAGTATGAATGCACAAATTTACAAATTGCACAAATTCAAATTTTCAAACATACTGCATAAATCCAAAATTTGTCAAAGTTTCCAAATAGCATGTACAACTATGAAGTCCAAACTGAATTGCCTAACCAAACCAAAAAGGCAAACTGAAAGTCACAAGTTCAAACTATCAAAACTATCCACAAGCTGCCAAAGAGCTATCAAAAGGCTATTCAAGGTTGTAAAAGAAGTACACAAAGATGCAGAAAATCTGGAAAAGGAGATAAAAGTATGCAGAGGAAAACTAGTGTGCAAGCAAGCATATTCAAATCATCACTTTCCAGCCTGTCACTTTTTCAGAAAAAGACAAACTTAAGCAATAAAATGCTTTGTTTAATCTGTCAAGAGGGAGAGAGAGAAGAGAAAAAGAAAGGCTTACAGCAGGCTTAGGCTTGAAGGACAAATATATAAAACAAACAGTCAAGACAGATGAAAAGAGGAGGCAGAAAAATATCACAAGCTCAAAACAAACAAAAAAAGCCAAAAGCACTCAAACTGTAGAGAACCAAAGAATAGGCTGCCTCCACAAACTGTATCAAACATTCAAACACAAACCAGAAGTTCAAGCTCTAAGCCTAACCTGCCTTAAACCAGACCTGCATCAAAGCCTTTCAAAGCACATAACATGTCAAGCCTAAAAGCCTAAACCAGAAGAAGCTTAAACCAAGCTTAAACCTGCATAAGTCATGAACACAAGCCCATAACCTATGTCAAACCTTAAACCTGTAACCATACAAACAACAAGCCAAAGCCTGAAGCAAGCCAAGGCCTGAAGCCAGATAAACCTTGAAGCCTGATAAACCTTGAAGCCTGATAAACCTTGAAGCCTGAACCACCAGCATAAGCCTTAACCTTCTTAAACCCTACAAGCTTACAAGCCTCATAAACCAAAAGAGCAAGCAGGCACGTAGGCTACCCTCATAGTTAACCTCATCATAGGGTTAGCAAAAAATCAAAATCGTCCATAACCAACAAAGCAACAACATATTCAGAATCATACCAATATCATCAAGAACAACATCAACAGGCATCTCAGCAAGCCAACAGAAAAAAGAGAAAAAGAAGCATTCAAGGCAACCCAGATCCCAGCAATCAAAACCCTCAGAATAGAATCATCACAGGGTTAGCAAGCGTTTCATATAAGCATACAAGCAACTGAAGAAAGTAGACAGAAGAGGAAAAAAGAGATATACAAAGGTTTTCAGTTGTTCATCATTAAACCTAAAAAGCTAAAGCAAGATACTAGACAAACCAGAGCAAGCCTTGTCATCGTCGCCCTCACCCTTGGCCGCCTGAAGCACCTCCGGTCCGCCTCCTCCTCTGTCTCCATTCCCCAAAGGTATAATTTCTCTTCCTTTTCATGTGCCTCAATCAGAAACAATAACAACACTTAATCAAAACATGAAATCAAAAGGAACTAACGAAAACCCTAAGGCATAAGAAGGAGAGGCCGTTACCTTTGCTTATCCCTGCTTGAGCTGTCCATGGAGGGAGGAAGACGGATGATGGCGCGGTGGCCCTAGGCGGAGGGTATCGTTCAGTGGCCATTATGTTGAGAAAAATGAAGAGGAAGGAATGAAGAGGACGAACGGCGCCGCGCCTCTGTGTTCTTATCTAACCCTAAAATCCAAATGAAAACAAAACATTAAAACCCTTGGGAAAGTTTATCAAAAAGCCTTGGGGCCTGTCCCCAACGAATTCACTTAAGCCCAATAAATCTGGCATGCACCCCCCCTTGGTCTTTGTCTTTTTGTTTTGCTTGGGCCAAGAACTAACAAGCTTTAGGCCCACATAACCTCTTTTCCTTTCTATTAACAAACATTTCTTAATCTTCTCTTAATTTTCATTTATTTTATAACATAACTCTTTTTTATATAATACATTAACTCTTTGATATAAATTGGTCTTAATTACTTTTTATTTTTAAGCTAGTATAATTAGAATGTCTTAAAACATTTTTTCAATTAAAAAACTTTGTACATTAACTAAAAACATAGATAATAGATTTTTTAAATTTAAAACATTTTTCTTTTCTTTAATTAAATTTTTTGTACATAAAACATTAATACATAAAGCTTAAAACATTTTCTTTTCTTTTCTTAAAAATATTTTGTTTTGTACATACTTAAACAAAAATACAAAATGATAACAATACATAAATAAAATACTTAATTTTTCATTATGTTAACATTTTTCACTTGTAAATAAATCTCATACACTTACACCAATACACAAATACATTGATACATTTACATTGCTTTATTCTTATACATTGCTACATTACATTTTTACATTGCGATTGATTCGATCTGGTTGTAATTATTCGGACACTACTCTCCTAATAAGTCTCATCCCCATTTGTAAATATTTGTACCCCCACTCCCGGATACTTATTTGTAATAGCGTAGACTTTAAATTCTCACAATTTATCGCTTTCAAATATACCATGGTTAGACCTAGGGATTGTATGTACATAAAATCAAACGCTAGATAACCTAATACAAAGATAAATGCATGACAATCAACACACTAATCACACTTGCACCCCTAGGGTAATCCCGCTTGTTGCCTTCCAAAATGGGCCATGCTTGCACGTTGAGTTTCTTTGGCAAAACAAAACAATTCAAATGATCATAAGTCCCTCGATGACGCTTTCAAAAGTTGCCTAAAAATGATCATAGTCCCTTCAAGCAAATTGCCAAAGACACTTGGCACAATTGCATTCATGGTCCATACGATGACCCGCGCCTGTTCCGTTAACATCCTAACGCAAGATTGTCCACCAAATACAATGGTGGAACAAAATTGTTAAAAGGGTTAAAACATGAGAAAAACCTTTGAGTAAATTTAGGGGTAGACAACTCTTAGTTACTTGATCAAATTGCAAAACACACTTGCCTACTTTTCAAAACCCACTCACAAACACTTTCAAAACAAACTTCCAAAAACATTTGAAACATCTTTTCGAAAAGATACACACCTTTGTAAAACATTTGAGTAAAGAATTGTTACAACGGTTGCCGAGACGAAGGCATCTTTTTCAAAACATTTTCAAACACACACACACACACCACCATTTCAAGCAATTGAAAATCAAGGCAAGTGATCTAAACAAGTAACTAAGAGCCCATGGATAACCATGGATGAAAAGGGTGCTAATACCTTCCCTTTTCATAATCTACCCCCCGAACCCACGAAACATCTCAAAAGGTTTTTCCTGTGCTTTTTAACCTTTCCTTTAGGATAAAATAAAAAGTCGGTGGCGACTCTTGCTAAACCGAACAAGTGCGAATACAGATGCAAAACCTCAAGTCAGTTCTCCCACCGTATCACAACTACCAATAATCAAAACTCAGTTCAAATCAGTTTAACCATCATCATCCAAATTCAAGAGAGAGGAAAGAGTTTCAGAAGCAATAACAACAGAGTTTCAGAAAACATTTAATCATCATCAACATTCAAAATCAAGAGAGAGGAAGGAGTTTCAAAAATCAGTTTCAGAAACCATCATCATCAACATTCAAGAGAGAGGAAAGAGTTTCAAAAGCAATAACCAATAAAGAGTTTCAGAAACATTTAATCATCGTCAACAAAAAAGTAAACAACAATCAAAGTTTCAGATAATCATCATCAACAAAAGAACTATCAAGCATCATCATTCAAGATTCAAAAGGGACAAAGACAAAGTTACCAAAGCCCACGCGTTCATCATCATCTCCCCTCCGCCTCTAGCCACCAGGGAGCTCCGTCTCACTCTTTCCCCTCCATTTTCCAGAAAATCTCACAGGTAAGTTGCTTCTCAAACCCTTTACTGCACCTTAGATACATGACACCATAGATTAAAAACGAAACTGGACAAAACATGCGAAGCAAACATGAATGAAAACTGCTAAATCAAAATAAATGAACCATATCGTTTTACAATAAAGCCATGGATTATTGTGAGGAGATGAGAGAGTAAAGGACAGTGTTCTGGCGGCTAGGGCTTAGGGGAAGGTCAGAACGTTTTTTTGAGTGAGAGAGATGAAGAAGAGAAAACGAGAGAGAGGCGCCGCTGTAAAGCAAAAGGCAAACCCTAAATTGTTCACAAACCCTAAATTCTGAAGACCCCAACCAAAACGTTGCAGCTTGAGCAATTGGGCCTGTCCCAACCAAAGCCCTTAATCCCACATTCCTAGCGCCCCCCCCCCCTTTTTAATTCTGACCTCACTTCTTTTTATTTTCATTTGGGCCTCACCACTTCAAACTCTTAAGCCCATTTGTTTTAATTTCATTTTGTTTTCTTTTTTTAGTTTATAATAACAATAGTAATACATTAAAACTTTGTTTTTTTTAGTTTTATTTTCTTCTTTATTAATTAATTCTGTTTCATTTAATAAAATACCAAGAAAAAACATTTAAATTGATTTAATTAATTTTGTTTTCTTTAAACCCTTTTTTGTTGATTAATAAAAATACAAAAAGAATAGAAATTTTGTTTAATTAATTTTTCTTCCTTTAAACTTTTTATTTTACATAATTAATAAAATACAAATAATAATAATAAAATATTTAATCTTTCTTTTTTAGAATAGATTTTATTTATTTTCAAGTAAATACATGCATTTCATAATTTATTGATTTTCTTTATTTCATAATTTGTTATAACTTTGTATTGAATTGCGACGATTCAATTTGGTTGTAATACTTGATATTTGGATATTATTATTCTTGTGAGACTCATCCCTATTTGTAATAATTGTACCCCCATCCCCGGATACTTTTGTAATAACCTAAACTTTTCGATTTCCGCAATTTATTGCTTTCTATATACTGTATAGTAATTAGGCGTGTATGGCAAGATTCAAAAATTAATCGCTAGATGACCTAAGCCAAGAATAAATAACTTTAAATCAATACACAATGCACACTTGCACCCCTAGGGTTTCATCCACTTGTTGCCTTTAAAATTGGCCATGTTATGCATGTTGAGTATATTGGCAAAACAAAAACAAAACAAAAGATCATAGTCCCTCGATGACGCTATCTTGGTTGCCTATACAAGATGATCTAGTCCCTCGGAAAATTGCCAAAGATACTTGGCAATATTGCTATCATGGTCAATACGATGACCCACGCCTGTCCCGTTTAAGATCCTAATAGAAGGTTGTTTACCAAATGCAATGGTAAAACAACACTGTCAAAAGGGTTAAAAACGTATAGGAAAGATCTTTGAGTAAAATAGGGTAGACAACTCTTAGTTACTTGATCAAAAACTTGCAAAACATCCTTGTTATTTTCAAACACACTTCACAACACAATTTCAAAACATTTCCCAAATCAAACTTTCAAACATTGAAAAATCTTTTCAAAAGACAATACACCTTTGTATATATTCAAACAAGAGGCCATCGTTTTTGTTTTTGTTTTTGTTTAACCTTTGAAAAGCAAAGCAAGTGATCTAAACTAGTAACTAAGAGCCCATGGATAACCATGGATGAAAAGGGTGCTTGCAGCTTTCCTTTTCATTATCTACTCCCCGAACCCAAGAAAACATCTAAAAGGTCTTTCCTGTGCTTTTTGACCTTTCCTTAGGATAAAATAAAAAGTCGGTGGCGACTCTTGCTAAACCGAAACATTTGTGAACACAAACGCAAAACCTCAAGTCAGTTCTCCCACCGTATCACAGTTGGGGATTGGGTTAGGGGTTGGTTATGGCGCCGCAGTTATTATAGGGTTAGGAAGAGAAAGGGGAAAGGGATTTAGGGTTAAGGGGAGTGAAGAGAGGTACTGAGGAAGAGAGAAGGGGATATTTGCTATAAAACCAAATGAATTAATAAAAATGTTAAACAAAAACAAATGTTATGTTCCGTAAACATTTAATGCATGCGCACGCATTATAATTATTATGGTCCCTCAAGTTTCATCCGCTAGATCTGCATTGGACGGTCGTAAGGCCAAGTCCCACCATAGGTCCATACACACTCACTCACACGATCCAACCGGCCCCTTCATGAATTACGTTTGGGCCTAAGCCCATTGATTTTAACACCACCCTTCTTCTATTTTGCTAAACTATCAAATAAAACACACCCCCTTCAGAATTCACTCTTTGGGCCTAGCCCTACATAACTATTAGCACCCCCTATTTTTACTTATTAATAAAAACGACACCCCCTAAGAGTAATTAAATTATTATTCTATTTTCTTTTTCTATTATTTTTTATTTTTTAATTATTATTATTATTATTATTAATATTTATTTTCATATTAGTATTATTATATGTAAATATTATTATATTATCATAAATAATCATTTTATTTAAAAACTCATGAACATATTCTCTATATATTTTCATTAAATATTTTTATATCATGCATTAATTAGAAATTTCGCAATTAATACGATTAAAAAATACTAAAAAAATCCCAAACTATTTTTCGCAATCAACTAATCTAAATAAACTTGTTTTTGCAAAAGGGTTCCAAACAGATTTTTGACTAATCATGTTTTAGCCAAATCTCCGCAATCTCTACTCCTAGTCAAAATACGAGGCGATTCAAAATATATTTGCAACCCCTAAAACACACCAACCCATATGAACTACGAATTGGGAATCTGATACCTCATGTTGTACCCCAAAATTTGACCTCTCATTTCACTCAAGACATGCCTTTAGAGGTCCTCAATTGCTCAAGGATGACTAAGGATTGACTAGACAAATCCTCCTCCTAAGGCAACAAGCTTCAAACTAGGGTTTCACTCCTCATCAAGATGGTTGAAGTCCAAGGGTCCCAAATTCTTTCCATGGTCCCAATATGTTCTCAAGATCATCCATGTGACATTTCATGCCTTGCAAAAGAAGTTTGCTCAGTCAATTGCTCAGATGCCTGAAAATCAACTATACTAGGTCAAAAGTCAACTGTGGCCCACATACAGTCAAACTTCAAGATTTTTGGTCAACATCAACATTTTGAAGATATATCCATCATTTGATCAAGGGTTTATCATTATTTCTCAAGGAATGCCCCAAATTCATCAAAACCCAAAAGTTGCTAAATTAGGGTTTCATAGGAAAACTCAACCAAACATTGACCAAGCATAACTCCTTCATACTTTATCATAAATTTTCCATCCAAGGCTCATTTTGAAGAGGTGCAATTAACTACAACTCATCTTCATCCCACAAGTTCAAATATGAACTCATAAAAAGATATGAATTTCTACATTATAGGTCCTTTTGAAAAGTCAACAAAAACACCTTTTGGGTCAAAGCTTCTTACATGAACATGGAAGACCCAATTGAGTTGTAACCAAAAGGGTTGTTTAGGGGACATCCTAAGATTTCTAAAAAGTCCAAGAACACCTCTCTAGGGTTAAAATTGGAGGAGACATGCCTTGTCAAAGTTGACCATTTTTGCAAAATTGCCAAAAGTCAAATGTGCTCAAAAGTGCATTTTTTGTCAAGTGGGCCTAGTTTTTCATTATTGAACCTTGCATGTGACATGGTCCACGACCCAAAGCAGCATCCACACATTATTTTCTTCATTATTTATTTTATTTTGATTTTTTATTATTTAAAATTTAAATTAAATCAAATAAATTGCAAAAAATATAAAAAGATTGGTTTTGATCTGATTTTTGTAGGAATCACAATCTAATCAAGCTGGCATAGCATATCAAATCAGATCAAGGGATAATTGGAGTAAATTGCCATGATTACACCTATTTTGGAAACATATCACACAAGAGAAAAACTAAATCAAATCTTCATGAATCAAAAAGATTTAAGTTGTTTTTTTTGCCCTAATTCATTCTAGTACAAATATAGAACATAACCAAGCCAAAAAAAACAACGATTGGAGGTCGTGAGAGCTGGAAACAAAGCTGAAAAAATTGGTGAATCATTTTCCAACCTAGAGGGAAATTTAAAGAATTTCAACACTCCCAATCGTTTCCTGGACCTTCCCAGAAGCTAGCACGATCAATTACAAACTTCCACAAGCCCAGAATCATCACGTAACACCCACACAGTTTGCTTCCCTTTTCAAATTCGATTATAATAATTCTTGGATCATAAACATGTTCTAATGATATATTTGTGTTTATTGACATATTTGCAACATGTTTTGAATGGTTTAATTGATGTTTTGATTCTTGTATTCATAATTGCCATTGCTAGGGTTTTCATGGCCGTTTTAGGGTTTTTTCATACAAGATAAATTGGCCCAAGAAAGGTGTACCATGATACTCGTGGCATCAAGACGAATCGATCCATGTGCTTAGAATTAATTTATCATGCTTGCTTTTGATTTTTGAAATTTGTAGTGCTATAGCCGTGGAGGATGTCCGTAGGTATAAGTCTCATACCTAAAACGACGGACAAAGGAGGAAGAAGACTATGTGGCTGATAACCATTGGCCTGTTTGAATAATAGCGCGCATGTTTTTTATTTTTTCCAGCTACCCACTTTGTTTTACATAATATGTGTTGTTGTCATTATACTAACGATTAAACAATATGGCCTAGTGGTGAAGCATGCGTTGAATAGTGGAGAGGACCTGGGTTCGATCCCAGGTCCCAACATATTCTTTATTTTTCCTAACACTCAATTGCAGATCCCATGCCTTACCTTGCCAAGCGCCTACCATGCATCCAACCATCCAGCCACTGGATCATCACTAATCCAGATCCAACTCTCAGTCAAAGGGAAGTCCATGATGCACCCTCTAAGCGTGGCTACACAAGATCAAGCGTCGGACTGGGCTGAACAAGGATTGGGCCTAAACAATTCAACATCACACCCCCTCTTTTCAGCAATACAGACCCATCTCTTTCCCTTTTTTATTTTAATTCTTTAAATTATTTTCTAATTACTTTCTTTTTAAAAATAACACAAAAATCATTACTTTTTTTATTAAATCAAAAATCACAAAAACACCAAAAATTATTTTTTCATTAAATATTCTATTTCTTTAATTAATTAGTTTAATTAAAATTAGGGCAATATAATTATTTTCACAATTAAAAATAATTAGAATTAGGGTTAATTTGTATATAATTTAATCTTTTCCCAAAAAATAACCTAACTCTTTTTTCAACTAAGATTTTTTAGGTTTTCTAATTATTCTCGCATTTAATTCTCCGCGCGCATTTTTTAATCCCTTTAATTATTATTGTAACCGCTCTGAGTTTGTAATAGTAATTAGAGTTTCAAATCCGCGTCTTTATTTTCGGTCAAAATAATTATGTATCTGCAAAAGCCTTGTAATAGCTAGGACTTTAAGCTTTCCGCATTTTTAATTCCCGCAAAGATAAATTATGTATCTGCAAAAGCCTTGTAATAGCTAGGACTTTAAGCTTTCCGCATTTTTAATTCATGCAAAGACAAATTGAAATTAATACAGTAGAAAACCCTAAATATGCAAAGATAAATTAACTGAAAATTACACTCGCACATGCTCACTCCTAGGGTTTACTCCACTCCGGTTCCCTTTGGTGAACGGTCATGAAGTATAGGGTTTGTTAGTGGTTGTCCTCTAGCCTCGAAAGATCTAAAATGACCCATTCGGATGTTGCCTCGGAAAAAGATCTTTAAGGCTTTAGGATGATTACTAACATTGCTTTTGTGATCGTACATGTCCCTTCGAATGTCCCTAAAAAACTCCAATAACGATGCTACCTATTTCTCAATAATGGGATAACATTGTCTAAAAGGAAAACGAATAAACCTTTTTCGAGTAGGTAGATTAGTTCCTAGGTACTTGATCAAACAAACAAATTTTTTTTCACACCAACACTTTTCAAACAAAGTTTTCAAAAACAACTTCGTAACACTCTTGAGGACAGAAACAAGGGTTCAAACAAAGTAAAACAAAACTTTTCAAAGCAAGCACACACAAGCAATTTCAAAATGAGCAAGTACCTAAGAGCCCGTGGAAAACCACTGATAGAAAGGGTGCTAACACCTTACCTTTCTATAATATACCCCCCGTACTCAGAAACATCTCAAAAAAGGTTTTTCTGTTCTTTTTCCTTTTCCTGATTGGATAAAATAAAAGTCGGTGGTGACTCTTGCTTACCGCAACATTTGCGAATAAAAAACGCAAACCAGTATTAACAGTCGGTTCTGCCACTGTATCACCGAACTGGAGACTCTGCTGGGGAAAAATCATAAAGTGGGGTAAACCTTAGGATCTAGGTCATATTTAATTGCTTTCTCTTGATTGTCTTGCTTGCTTTATATTTATGGGAACTGTTTGGGTTATTTGATCCTACACCCGGATCGGGAAACACCTTTTAGGTAAGTAGCAATAAACTGTGAGGGACATGTGCTGGGGTATACCGACACGGTTGAAGTAGTAGCTACGTTGATGTGGCACTTTGGTTGGTACCCGTAACCCTTGAGTCAAACAGGGAGATGTATAGTGCCTCCGCGTGGTGTCATAAAGCATCAACTGACCTTAGAACCTTTAATTGCACAACTTGGCCAGTAGGACGTAGCGAGATGGCCGTCTTTGGTGTATGCCCAAGGTCGAGAGATACTCGATGCTACACTCATTGAGGTTTGACTCTTGAGTTTTGTTTGGTTACGAGTCAATCGCCTATTGAACGAAGCTCAGGGAAAGATCGGTGATATTGAGATCCCTTTAGAACCCGATTACATATTTAAAGGACAGGTTGAACCAATCCAGCTTCAAGAGGGTACGACCTTAAAACCCATGCAAGCCTAAACCTAAGGTTGGTTGTGTGACTTGTGTGATTTCCACTTGAACTACTTGCAGAGTTTTATTACTTGATAACATGAGTTCCTTGCAGGTTTTGTTTACAGTCATTATCCAATAACTTGGATTTCTTGCAGGGGTCACTTGTTTTCATCACCTTACATTTTTGCTTAAGGCATAGCATACACATCATAACATCATGCCTTAACATTTCCTTAACCATTTCAAGGATCTCAAGGGCCTGTGATGCAGGTTATGATAAATCAGACGTCTAGCAAGGGGAAAGGGGATTTATTTTCCTCTAGCCAATGTCGTCAGAAGATCAAAACTCAACAACTTGAGTCAGGGGCTATGACCCACTTGATATGGTGAGCTTGAATCTCGTAGAAGGACTCTCAACGAGATGAAGTTTTTCAATCAAAGCTGTAAATTTCAACTTCTAACATTTTCTTGTTTACCCCGCGAGATCCTTGAAAACATCGCATACATATATAATACATATCATTGTATAAGCAGGTTTCAAAGAAGGTCTCTCATGTTCTCACTGTTTTCAGCAATGGCTCTCCAACAAGACAACAGAGATCTCTAAGCTCAAGATGCCCAGTTCAAGGAATTTATCCTGAATCTATCCAAGGGGCAAGAAGACCTGAAAACACTCTTTGCCGGGAATCTGACCAAGGAACGTCCTGACAACAACAAGGATGAACAATTGGATGCTGGGGTAGAAGCAATGAGAATCCAGATGCTGGGGCAGATGGATCTTATCCAAAACTTAGCTCGAGGACAAGAAGGGCTAAGAGCTTTCCTCAAAAAGCTTCACCAAGATGGATGCAGATCCATGAAACAAACAGTTAAAATTGTGGATCAAGGCATTAATCAGCCCCCAATGAGAGAAGAGGTTGGTTTGGTCAGGAACAGACCTTTCCAGATTGCTAATACATCATAAGCCCAACCACAACCTTGCCAACGACAACGGGGAAATCGGCATAAGAAGAATACATCTGAAAGACGCTTCACCGAAATTAACATGTCATTGGCTCAAGCATTGCAACTCCTGTTGAAGGCCAATTTGGTTATATTAAGGGACCCTCCTCAGAATCCCAACATAGCCTCCCCAAGGTACAATCCAAATGCAAGATGTGTGTACCACTCCAACAGTCCTGGACATGACACCAACAACTTATGGGAGTTGAGAAATAAAATTCAAGAACTGATTGATGAAGGAGCGCTAGAATTCGCACAAGACGGTCAGGCTGAGTTCTTCTGCCATCCCTCCAAGGCATACCGTCTGAAGTGACAAGTTCTCACAAGAAGACTTTTCGTTCATTAGAATTTTCAATGTGTAATTTTATTTTGATTTGTTTGAATATTTATTCATATCAAATCTCGTTATTTCATCAATGCATTGCACATGTTTGTCTTGAATCAATTCATTCGTATTCACTATTTCAGAAATGCGTTCTTATTTCCTTTTGTGATATTAAACTATTGATTAAAAAACTCTAAGCCTTAGAGGGAGGATGACAAAAATGATACCATAATCTCTACATTATGCTTTTGAACAAACCCCGCTGATAATGTACAGGCGTTGTTTCAAATCCTAAACAGTGGAGTTATAAGGAAGATAATACCTCGTCAACCCCTTCGAGCCAAAGAAGTAGGAGTTTTTCTTTTCACACAAATTAAAACCCTTAATCATAAACTGGGGCAAGGTAGTTTTCTCAGTTAATTCAGAGGCGCATTCAGTCACAATCTGCCGCTTCGTACACAATGAATGGCATCGAAGACGTCCTTCCAAAACAAAAGATGATGATGGTTCCATATAATCGTCAAGACAGGCAGTCATTATCTCTCGAAATAAAATCTCATTAAGTTAAAACCTAATAGGAGACTTAAGATAAAAATTGGGGCATCCCGCTGACTATAATCACAAAATAAACAGTTCAGGCAAAAGAAGGGATAACGAAAACAAAAAAATAGGTTACTACAAATCCTCTACAAAAAGAAGATTACAAAAATGACTACCTTTTCAAAGCAAATGTTCAATTTTTGAATCATCACCAAGTATCAGAGCAAAGATTCCAGACTCAATCGGGATCTAAACGCACAATTAACTAAGCATAGGACTGAAGAACACCACGAAGAGCGGGTTTGGTACAAATTAAATTTGAGCCTTTATCCTTTGTTTCTTGAACCATGAACCAGACCACGTTATAACCCTTAAAAGTCCTAGCTGAAGCATGGGTTAGTTTGAGAGCATATTGTTACAAAGGTATCCTGACTCCTGTAGGCTTTGTTACGAATCCTGAGTTGATATCACATTCTTGAAAATTTCGTTTTACTACACAAAACACATTTTCAAAAAATTTTCAAGACAAACATGAGTTTTGCATTCTATAAATGAAATTGTTTGCATATGACTAATTGTTTGACCGTAGAGAAATCCGCACAATGGATATTCAATGAACATACATCCTCTCAATGGACAAAATCACCTCAGCGGGAAAGGCACTTCCAATAAAAGGTCTTCCATAAGCAAGGGGCATGACATGATGTCTAAACACACCTGGGGCAGTCTCTTCAAATGTGCCAAATAACCAGGGGCAGATCTCCATCTGAATCGCTTGTGGCATTACACACACATTCCAACAACGAATCATGTGACATCAAGAAAACTTTTTTGACAAGTACTACAACACAACACTATGGACAGTGACAACTCTCTACATCCTGAAAGCATGGTCATAATTGGAAAATACTACACATGAAAGAAAAAAAAGACCTGCTAGGTTGACACACCTAAGAAAAAATAAGGGAATCCGGACGAACCAAAAGGGTTCGGAAAAAAGTTTGGGATATACATAAAAAAAATTTGTACACCCGACAAGTCAAAAACCTGAAAAGGAGGCTTGGTTAAAAAAAGGGTATCCCAGTGGACTGAAAACCCGAAAGGGCGGTCCGGGAAAAAGTTAGGGATTTAAAACGTACGACTATGTCCCGTCACCTGTCTATTAGTGGAAGACTTATACCTTGATCAACATTCATCAAGAGCACATGAATCGAGAAATGGTGCAGATACGATCCAGATACGGATGTCATTCTGCTACTTATTCAAGATTTTCATACATCGAGAAATGGTTCAGATACGATCCAGATACGGGTGTGTTGCACCCCAAAATTAACCCTCTTGATTTTGGCTTATGTTTCATCATGAATATCATATTGCATGGCGTTCATACATTGTGATGGGATCAAAGTACTTTGGTTATCAATTTTTCCTCAAGCTTTGAAGGTTGATTGCATTGACATGTTTCTCAAGTAGAACCTTATAATTTAAACCTCTGTATCTTTCAAGCTCAAAAGTTATTTCATATCTCAAGATGTTTTATCCATCTTTTTGGATCATCAGAGGATTGAAGTTTGTGATTGATTATAATAGGAATCACTCTTTTGATTCACCAGTCAAAATTAGTGTTGTACCTCAAAATGTTTCCTCTCATTTCATCAACACTTTCTCATCACAAGACTCTTGGAATTCAGGATCAAGCTAGGGTTTTCTCTGCTCAAGACCCCTCCTTGCACTGTTAACCCAAATTAGGGTTTGAGTTTGCACAAGGATATTATGACCAAAAATACCCAAATTGACTTTCATGCTCCATGTTGGGTTCACAAGTTTTCCCATACCAAGTTTCAAGCCTTGATTCAAATCTTTGCCCAGTCAATTGGACAGTTGACCTAGAAATCAGCTGTATTAGGGAAAAAGTCAACTGTGGCCAATTGACAGTCAAACCTCATGAAATTTGACCCACATCAACATTATGAACTCATATGAACCATTTGATCCAGTTTGGATCATAATTCCACAAGAAATTTGATCAGATCACCAAAAGGGCAAAATAGTCATTTTTAAGGTTTTGACTGCACAAAGGCAATTTTTGATTGTTTGACCTAACCAATGGCAAACCAAGATCACATATGAACTCAAGGACTCAATAAAATTGTCTTGACCCATTCAACAAGTCCAAAAGATCTCAAATGCATAGGATTGACAGATGAATTTTTCAGTCAACTGATCAAAATTTGACTGTATATTGAAAAGTCAAACTTTGACTTTTTGGTCAAAATCAAGTGCCAAGGGTCATTTTTCATCAAGACATGTCAAATTATGAAACTTGTTCAACAAGAAACCCAAAAATGCAAATTAGGGTTTAAAATGGAAAAATTTCATAACTTAGAATTTTTCTAAGTTATGAAATTTTCTTATTTTTTCCTAACTTTGTCCCACTTTTTCACCAAGATGAAAATGGATTCAAAATAAACTTTCAACATGAAAGTTGTAGTCCATCACAAAGTCTACAACTTTTATTCACAAAGTTTTCTTAAAGGAAGCATGTATCTCAAGTTATGAGTTTTGGAACAAGGGTACCTAAAACTTTTAACTTAGAGAAAATTTGCCCTAATCTAGGTAGGATTTTGACCCATCTTCTTGGCCATTTTTCACATAGTTACACTTGGAGTTTCAAGTTGCATTACAAATATGTATTGTATTACATGTTCCAAGCTTTCCAAATTGTCCAAGAACTCCTCAAACACCCTTGTGGTTAGAGAGAATCGAATGCTTGAAATTGGCAAAAACTCACTTTTGTCCATGGCCAACACATGTTCATAACAACTTGCAATTCTAATCTAGCTAGGTTGGTTCAACATTACAGGCCTCAAAACCATTTTGTACTCATTAATTTAATCCATATCCATTGTATTAAGGTATTATCTTGGTCATTAGGTCATTATACATTAGTTTAATCCTTAAAAGGAAAAAGCAACAATGCCATTTTCGCCTAACTTCACTTTATGTCAAAACCAAATCCTTGAGGCATGGGGCCAGGTCTTTGAGAAAAGATCAAGTCCACTAATCCCAGTAACCAAGAACAAAAGTTATAGCATGATAGGAGGGCTTGTACAGGGCTATAACATCATTTCCATCCTCTTGCTTCAAGTAGAAAAAAAGTGGCAAAACATAGGAAAACTCTCATATCTGTTAACACAAGCTTACAAGAACATTGTGAACAAATTCCATACCTCCCAACAAGCCTAAGGCACAACCCTTTTACCCCAAAAACCTCCTCATACTCAGAATCCCTGTTTTGCTGCAAAACAGGGCAAGCTCTGCAAACTTCAAGCCATAACCAAATTCCATCGTGCGTTTTGTCCCAAGATAGTTCCAACACCTTCCAATCAACTCACCTGAACTATCCCAAGCCCCCATTGCAAGCTGTAACACCTCTAACACACTTTGCCATTTTCATTTCAAAGCTCTGCAGGTTGAGTTCTACAGCACGATTCAAGTTGTTTCAAAGCAAGCCAAGCATTGGAGAAGTTTCCTTGGACCTCAGGCAAGCTCAACAGAAGCTCAAACACCATTGAAGGTTGCTACATTGTCCAGCTCGAAGTCAACTGAAACAGGTATTTCATGGACTTCTATCTCTCTATTTAGGAATGGTTAGGCTTAGGTTTGTGAATGAAATATGTTGTACTCATAGCCCTGAAGCTATACATATGCTTAGTTTTCATTTACATTAATCGTGCTGAGAGAATTTCACTCATGAACTTTCTGAAAAAACTAGGTTAAAAATTAGGGCTAGCAAAATTCTCTCTGGTCTTTGAGAGTTAATCCAAGTTTTTTATATGGTTGAATTCGTTGTTTAATTCTCTACAATGTTCATGTTATGAGTTTTGTCAAAAAATCAAAGAATCGGGAGTTGGCCATTGATACATAGAAGCGCGCGTTTTGTGAGCAAGAGGAAGAAGAAGAAGTCTGGTGGGCTGGGCCTGTTGTGTTATCACTTCTAACACCTCTATTTTCTGTTTACACCCCCATGGCCCATTTGTTTAATATTTATCATTTCTGACATTTTATTTTTTATCCTGACTTTATTATTTTTTGTATAAATATAAAAAATGCCAAAAATAATTTTCCATTTTTTTTTCATATTTATTTGATATTTATTTTATTTTACTAAGTATATATATGTAAATAAACTATTTTCTTTTTTAATAAAACTCAAAAATAATACAAAAAATATACTTATTTTCATTTATTATTTTTATTTACATTTGAAAACATTTTCTTGAAAATATCCATTTTTGTAAATAATTAATTTTTATCTTTGTACATTTAATATGTTTAATAAATATATATATATATATATATATATATATATATATATATATATATATATATATATATATATATATATATATATATATATATATATATATATATATATATATATATATATATATATATATATATATATATATATATATATATATATATATATATATATATATATATATATATATATATATATATATATATATATATATATATATATATATATATATATATATATATATATATATATATATATATATATATATATATATATATATATATACTTGTTATTAAATAATTAGGTTAAAAAATATAAAAATATCACATTTTCATTTTTATTAATATTTTACACTAAAATAACATTTTTTACAATATACTTTTATTTTGTTAATATATATTTGTATAAAATTAATAAATAATATTATTTATTAAGAATTAGGGTTTCTTGCCCTAAATAGGAAAAATAATTAAAATTGATCTTTTTATTTTACTTTTTACATTGAAAAATACTTTTTACATACTAAAAACATTTTGGCATAATACATTTTATTTACATTTATTTATTGTATTAATTTCAATTATTGTACATTTAAATATTGTATCTTGTACATTCAATTTGGTTGTAATAGTAATCTAGGGTTTAATTTCTTGTCAAATATCCTCAATTCAAATTTGTACCCCCCTCCCTATATCATGTTGTAATAGTATAGCATTTAAATTCTCGCACATTTAAAAGCTTTCAATTATTCCATGTTTAGACCTAGGGTTTGTATGTAAATAAAATCAACAATTAGTTTGACCTAATCCAAGATAAACATGCATGAAAAACAAACACAATGCACACTTGCACCCCTAGGGTTTCATCCACTTGTTGCCTTCAAAAATGGGCCATGGTTGCATGTCAAGTACTTTGGCAAAACAAAAACAAACAAAAAGATCATAGTCCCTCGATGACGCTATCTGAGTTGCCTAAACAAAAATGATCAAGTCCCTCAAGAAAATTGTCAAAGATACTTGACACTATTGCTATCATGGTCTATACGATGACCCGCGCCTGTCCCGTTAAACATCCTAACACAAGGTTGTCCACCAAATACAATGGTGGAACAACACTTTTAAAAGGGTTAAAAACATAAGAAATATATTTGAGTAAAATAGGGTAGATAGCTCTTAGCTACTTGATCAAGCTTGTAAAAACATCCTTGCTACTTTCAAAACACACTTCACAACACAATTTCAAAACCCTACTTTCAAACATTGAAAACTTTTCAAAAGACAAAAACACCTTTGTATACCTTCAAACAATAATTATTACAAAGGTTGCCACAATGATGGCCTCTTTTCAAAACATCTTCCAAAATCACACACAAAGCACCATTTCAAACAATTGAAAAGCACCATTTCAAACAATTTAAAAGCAAAGCAAGTGATCTAAGCAAGTAACTAAGAGCCCATGGATAACCATGGATAGAAAGGGTGCTGATACCTTCCCTTTCTATAATCTACTCCCCGAACCCAAGAAAACATCTCAAAGGTCTTTCCTGTGCTTTTTGACCTTTCCTTAGGATAAAATAAAAAGTCGGTGGCGACTCTTGTTAAACCTAAACATTTGCAAACACAAACGCAAAATCCTAAGTCAGTTCTCCCACCGTATCACAGAACTGGCGTCTCTGCTGGGGACATAATTATAAAAGTGGAGTAACCTTAGGGCTTAGATCACCCTTTGCATGATTATTGTTTCCTTTGATTGCTTTACATTTTGGTTCTCTTGTTTGGGCTTGAAATCCTCCAACCGGATTTGGGAAACATCCATAGATAGCAATACATTGTGGAAACTGTGCAGGGTATACCGACACGGTTGAAGCAATAGCTATATTAGTGCGACATATTTGTGAGTACCGGTAGCCTTTGAGTCAATCAAAGAGAATGCGGAGCCGCTAAGTGATGTCATTAAGCACTAATGAACTAGAACCTTACTTGACCATCTTGGCCTTTTATTAGGGGTAGTGAGATGACCGGCTTTGGTGCAGTCCGAAGTTGGTAGATACTCGATACTACACTCATTGAGGGTTGTTTTCTTGGAATATTTTGGTCGCTAGATAAGTGGCTAAACCAAAACAATGAACATAGAAAACAATCCAGTGATATTGAGCTCCTTAGAACCCGGTTACTATTTATAGGACATGTTTTGAACCAACTAAACTCAAGAGGGTACTTACCTATGAAACCTCATGCAAGCCTAAAACTAGGGTTTTGTGTGACTTGCTTGTACATGTGTTTGTGCATACATCATGAACATCATAAAGCATCATATGCATCCACTAACCATTTCAAGGGTTTGGATCTTCATCTTTGTTCTTGTTTTGTAGGTCATGGAATCTCTTCGCAGGAAAACAATTCAAGTCAATCTTGTGAGAATCCCTCCTCAACTCAAGGAGCTTACATCAAGGATTCCAAAGACTTCTCTCTTCAGTGAAAGACATGGTAGACTCCTCAACTTGGTCAACACCAACATTGAAGAAGACATGATGAAAGTACTTTTCCAGTTCTTTGACCCCCTACACCACTGTTTCACATTCCCTAATTACCAATTGGTGCCTACTTTGGAGGAATTTTCTCAACTCCTAAGAATTCCTATTCTTAATCAACTACCCTACAACGGTACAGAAAAAGAACCGAAACCTGATGATGTTGCTCAAGCATTACACTTGCAACCATCTGACATCAAGGGGCATTGGGAAACCAGAAGTGGTGTTAAGGGTTTCTTGGCTAAATTTCTGTTTGAGAAGGCACAAGACTGCTGGAATTCTCTTGATATACAAGCCTTTGAAGAGATTGTGGCGCTCCTTATCTATGGGTTGGTTTTTTTCCCAAATCCTGATCAACTTATAGATGTGAATGCCGTCAAGATTTTCATATCCAGGAATCCTATACCCATATTGCTTGGGGACATCCTACACTCATTTTACACACGAACAATGAGGAAAAAAGGTGTTCTCATGTGCTGTACTCCTCTCCTAGCAAGGTGGTTTATTTCTCACCTCCCACAATCAGTTTTGAAGAATGAACAGGGTTTAAGGTGGTCACAACGGTTGATGACCCTCACACATTCTGATGTACATTGGTGTTCTCAGTCCAGAGAAAATGTCATCATCATTGATCGTTGTGGTGAATTCCTTAATGTCCCATTACTTGGAATTAGGGGAGGAATTACCTACAACCCCTGTCTAGCTTTGAGGCAATTTGGATATGCCCGGAGGGATGGCCCTCATGACATGCTGATTCCTGACCTAGTTTTTGACTTTGACAACGATGCGCAAGGACTTCAACAAAGGTTCATCAGAGCTTGGAGGATGCCCAAAAAGGTGGATAGTAAGACACTGGGGCATAAGAATTCCATCCCCCTTGAGCCTTATCTCAAGTGGGTACGAACCCGCGCCCAGAATCTTATGATGCCATATCCGTACATTCTCCCCTTGATCAAAGAGCCTGTTACGGAAGGAGAGGTTCCATACACCATCCTACATCCTTACATGCCAACATCATGGGAAGAAATGCAAAAGAGTTGGATCCAACTCAAGGAAGAACGGGATACTTTTGAATCCAACTTCTATGCCAGTGAGAAGAAGGTTTTATAGCTCACCCGCCGACTTCACGAGGAGGAAACTCTCAACACCTACATCGAACCAAAGAGGATGCGCAACGTCTTTTTACATTAAGAATTTTGTAATATTTCACCCATGGGGCATTTATATACTAACAAAGTTCTTCTTAATATGACGTGTGTTGTACCCCAAAATTTGCCCTCCCATATTCTTCAAGATTTGTCAAGATCAATCTCCAGATGATTCAAAATCCCTCAAGGGTTGCACAGTCCAATTGCCTCCTAACACAGTCAAAATTAAGGTTTTGGTTCTGGAAAAGAAATTGAAGTTTCCAAGGGTCCAATCAAGTCCCATATGCCTACATACATTGCCAAGCATTCATATGCCAAGTTTCAAGACTCACAGCATCAAATTGCACAGTCAAAAACCCTAAATGCTTCACAGTCAACTGCAGAGGCAAAATGGTCATTTGATAGTCAAAAGTCAAAATTTTTGGTCAACATCTTATTTTGAAGCCACAATCATCATTTGATCAATTCTTGTTCATGATTTCACAAGCATGGCTCAAAAAGTCTCAAGATGCAAAAGTTTCTATTTTTGGACAGCTGAAAAAGTCAACTGCAAATTGACCAAGGCATAACTTCTTCATGGATTATCAGAAAAATCCCATCCAAAGCTCATTTTGAAGATAATGCCATTTCCTACAACTCATCTTCATACTTCAAGTCCAAGAAATGCTCTCATAAAAAGTTATCAATTTCAACATTATAGGTCATTTTCAAAAGTCAACAAAAAGGCACTTTAAGTCAAAGACCATAACTTGAGATTGGTAAATCAAAATGACATGGGACCAAAGGCATTGGTTAGAGGACTTCAAGACCTTTCCAAAATGTCCAAGAACATGATCATATCTTCAAAATTGAGCAAGATATGTCTTGTAGAAGTTGGGAAATTTTTGGGAATTTAGAAATGTCAACTTTGCTTCAAAAGCTTCAAAATTGTTAATGGGCCACAAATTCTTCCATGAATCATTACCCAAAGGCTATGCACGACCCATTAAGTTCAAAGGGAGTTATTTTCTTATTTTTGATTAATTATTTGAATTTTTATTATCATTAATTCATTTAATTAAGTTTAAATATAAGAAAAATACCAAATCATGTTTTTTAAATCTTTTTATGCAGCAAATATCTTCCACACATGTAAGAGATTTCGTGCATCAATCAACAAGGACAATATCATCCAAATTTGGCATGATTGGCATGGAAAAAGATTGAAAAAAGATGTGAAAAAATCAAATATTGGAAACATTAATACATGGACTTTGGGCTTGGTTTTTTAACCTAATTCCACTCACATACATATGCAAGACTAAACCTAATGCTCATGGACACACAAAAACTGCACACAGGCTGCATACCAAATTACCAAATTTCCATAAAAACTTGAAATCTGAAATCCTAGTTAGAGGATAATTCAAAGCTCCAAACGCATTCCAATACATTGCCAAAGCATCCAGGAATCGATTACAATCAAAACCTGATCTCCATACCTCAAGAATTGGTAGAACAACATCACACTTTTCATAAACTTTTCCATAATCGTGTTTTAATTTACATGCATTATTCATGAGTTTTAATTGTTGATTCTTACTAACAATGATATTCTGAAGCTAATGGAACCCTTTAATTGAACTAACAATGCCTATATCAAAATCTACCATTGATGGATATTAGGTTTTCAGAAGCTTCGAATTGGGGTTTTCTTCATATGGAAAAATTAGACCCTCAAACTGGTACCATTGAAATCGTGACATCCAAACGAAATGAACCATGACCTCGCGCCCTTTTTATATTTGTCTATGCTCTAATCGCTATTTTTGCAGGTCTTGTTTAGTGGGGGTTTAAAACCCCCGCTATGTGTTTATGTTACAGGCAGAAAGAGGAAGAAGAAGCTAGCGTGTCATCACCTAATAGGGGCATTCAAACTTGGCGCGTGAATTTGTTATGCTTACCACTAACGCTTGTTTTCTTATTATAATAATCATATTCCATTAATATTACAAAGAAACGCGTTGGCTTGGTTGGTGAATGAGCTGTCCTGCAGGCATTGGGACCTGGGTTCGATTCCCAGGTCCCCCCATATTATCTATTATTTTTGTTTCAATGCTTTCCTGTGTAGCACTCATTCCATTGCTCACCATGCATGTTCATGCTTGTGCCTGCCAAGTGTCCCTGAGGATCAATCCAATGGCCATAATGTGCAGTCCATGGTACACGCTAGTCAATGGATCCACACGCAAGCACAAAAAGTCAAAAAGGGCTTGTATTCAGTGGGCCAAAATGCTTCAAAAACCTCCAAATGGGCCAGACACCCCCCAATGTTTGTATATTTTTTAATTTTCTTTTCTTTTCTTTTTCTAGTTCTTTTAATCATTTTTTATTTAATTCACTTCAAATAATTTTCTTTTCATAATAAAACCAGAAAAATCAAAAACTAAAAATATATTTAATTATTATTATTTCACCATTAAAATGTTTTTTTTTATAAATAAACTTTAATAATTAATTTAGATTAGTTTAGGTTTCAATTTTAATATTTTCTTATATAAATAAAATAAGTAGAATTAGGGTTTTAACCTTTTCATCTTTTTTTTAATAAATAATTTTTTCATCATTATTATTATTAATTACTAAATATTTTGTAAATAAATGTACATTAATTATTTAGTAAATTAGGTTAAACTTTAATATTTTTCATTTAATAATTAAAAACAACTTAGAATTAGGGTTCCTCTTAATTTCTTTATTTCATTAAATACAAAAGCCTAAAAAACAGTTCTTTTCTTTTAATAAAATAATTTATTAATTCTTAATTCAATTTAATTTCAAAAGGGTCCAACGCCCTCGAACATTCAACTTTAATTCTTTCGCGCATTTATTCTTATTTTTCTTTTTCAATATTATGTAATTATTCAAGCCATGTAATAGTAATTAGGAATTTATTTTACTTTCCGCATTTTTATTCAAAACGGGTCTTTGTTAATTTGGCGATGTATAGACCCGCGCCTTGTAATAGCGTAGGATTTTACTTTCCGCATTTAAATTTCTGCACTTTTAAATTAACTTTGCATGAAAGAATGTATGGCCTAAATTAAAAACAATGCATAGATCACCATGATACATGTACAAGATAAATGCTAAACTTAAAACAACACACAAATTCACACACCACTCTTAGGGTACGCCTCACTGTTGCCTTGCCTTCGAAACGTGGTCGTCGAGTATAGGACGTTTTAGTAAGACCTTATGTCCATGACATGATCCAGTTGCCTCGAAACGGTTGCCTCGGAATTAAAAAGGATCAATGGCATAAGGGTAGCTTCTAAGGTGTCCTACTGTTGCTCTGGTGACCACATTGTCCCTACAAACGAATTGACCCGAACACTTCAAACGGTGGTGCTACCTATCTCTCAATGGTGGGATGGCACTACCTTAAGGACATTTACACAGCCTAATTCCTTAGGGTAGGTAGATGACTCGTAGATACTTGCTCTATTCAAAAACAAATCAAAACTCTTTTCACACCGACACCTTTCAAAAAGCTTTCAAAACAATTTTTCAAACACTCTTGAGGACTGATACAAGAGTTATTCCAAAATCTTTAAACGAAACTTTTTCAAACCCACTCACACTTTGAAAAGCAAACACTTTTGAAAACACAATGAGCAAGTATCTAAGAGCCCATGGATAACCATGGATAGAAAGGGTGCTAACACCTTCCTTTCTATAAATCTACCTCCCGAACCGAGAGACAATCTCATAAGGAATTTTGCTGTGCTTTTGTCCTGTCCATGTTGGAGAAAATAAAAGACGGTGGCGACTCTTGCTTCCGCGACATTTCGCGAACCAGCGTTAAACAGTCAGTTCCAGATCCACCGATCACAGAACTGGCGACTCTGCTGGGGATAATTTTAAAGTGAGGTGTACCTTAGGACTAAGATCACTTGTGTTTTTGAATTGCTGTGTTTGTTTGCTTTATTATTGTGGGCTGCATTGGAGTTACATAGATCCTAACCCGGATCTGGGGATACCCTGTTAGGTAGCATAAGCTGTGAGGGACCTGTCTGGCGTAGACTGACATGGGTGAAGCAGTGGCTACGTTGGTGTGGCACCTTAGTCTGTACCGATATCCCTTGTGTCGCAACGAGGAGAATATGGGTCTTCTGAGGAGTCATTAAGCACCAACCGACCTTAGAACCTTAAATGACCCAACTTGGCCAATAGAACAGTAGCAGTATGCTACACCCATTGAGGCTAAACTCTCGTGATGGTTCTGGCCGCAAGAAAAGATTGCGATGCTGGAGTTATGACCGATTGAGGGTAGTCAGTGATATTGGGATCCTCTAGAACCCGGTTACTTCTGATAGGACAGGTCTTAACCAACAAACTGAAAGAGGGTAATACCCAGACCCCATGCTGGCCTAAACTCTAAGGGCTTGTCTTGTGTGACTTGTGTGCCTTATCATGTTTGCCTTTGTGAATATTTGTGGTGTGCTTTATCATAACATCATGCCATCATAAACATTGCATGCATCCTGCATAAGGACTGACCATTTCAAAGACAAGAGGGTTTCACCTTTGCTCTGTTTTGTAGGACATCATGATGCCTATGCGAAGGAATACTATCCGGTTCAACTTTGTTCACCCACCTGAGTTTCTTGAAGAATTGGTTAGCAGAATTCCAAATACTACTTCCTTCATCCAGAGGCATGGTTCTCTTCTCAGTTTAGTCACGGCAAAGTGGAACCAACAACTGATGAGTGTCCTGACCCAGTTTTATGACCCTCAGTACCAGTGCTTCACCTTTCAAGACTTCCAGCTGGTCCCTACCCTGGAAGAGTTCTCTGATTTGCTTGGTATCCCTATCTTGGATCAGACTCCCTTCACTGGTTGGGAAAAGACTCTTAGGTTTGAGGAGATTGTTGCAGCTCTTCCCTTGACCCACAAGGAGGTAATGGACAATTGGGTGACTAGAAGCAAACTTAAGGGTTTCTTGGCCAAGTTTCTGATTGGTAAGGCTAACAGTTTCTGGAATGACCTGGACTTTAGGGCATATGAAGACATTCTGGCTCTCTTAATCTATGGTCTAATCTTGTTTCCTAATCCTGATAACTTCATTAACGTCACTGCCATAAGGATCTTCATGTCTTGGAACCCTGTGCCCACTCTCTTGGGTGATATCCTGCAACAACTTTATGCTCGTACTGCCCGAAGATGAGGAACTCTGTGGTGTTGTACGCCTTTGTTAGTGAGGTGGTTTATTTCGCACCTCCCTAAGTTCGTGCTGAAGAACAAAGAAGGAAGAGGTTGGGCTCATAGGTTAATGTCTCTCACTGATAATGACATCATTTGGACTTTCAGGGGTTTGGATGAGGTAGCTGTTATTGATCGTTGCGGAGAATACCCTAATGTTCCTTTGATTGGCACCCAAGGAGGGATCTCTTATAATCCATGTCTAGCTCTCCGTCAGTTTGGAAGAGCCAGAAGAGCAGGGCCTCATGAGATGTTGGTGCCCCACATCAGTTTTGAGTTTCAGGTAGATAGTGACGAGCTGCGTCGTAGGTTCATCAAGGCTTGGGACAGAATTCACAAAGCTGACCCACAAGAGTTGGGACCAAAGACTTCTCTACCTATGGAAGCCTACTACAAATGGGTCCGCACCCGTGCTCAGAAGTTAGGTATGCCATATGAAGCTGTCAGACCCATCATTCTTGAGTATCCTGATAGAGATGGGGTTCCTCCAACTGTTCTCCCTCCTCAGATACCTACTAATATTGATACACTAAAGAGGTCTTGGGCGCAACTGCGAGAAGAACGGGATTCTTATCGGGAAAAGTTCAACGAGCAGGAATTGAAAATCCAGAAGCTGACAAAGCAGTTGGAGAATGAGCGAGCCTTGAATGACTACATTCGTACTGAAAAGAGGAGACCATGGGATCACTGATGAACTTTGGATATTCTTTTACAGTTTTATTTCCCTTTTCAGTATTTTATGTAATGCCTAAGGGAAATCTGTTGAACAATTTAAATTTCAAAGTTGAATCTAATGAAGTGTGTTCCTTTTTGTTTACAAAGTTGATTCCCGATTGTCTTTGAAAATATAAATCATACGCATTCCATTCATCATATGCATCACAGGTACTCTTCTTTTCAGGTTGCTTATTGTTCTTCGCTGTTTATTTCAGCATCATGAACCCTGAATCATCTACCGAGCAGTCCATCAAGGCCCTTCAAGCTCAGAACGCCCAATTCCAGGAGCTGATCATGAGTTTGGCCCAAGGTCAGGAGAAACTGAAGGCTCTGCTGGTCAAGAAGAAGAAGAAGAGAACTGTACTATTCAACACTGGCCGGAGGTTGGGTAACACACTGCAGAATGAGGTTGATCAAGCTGGTTCTTCTGTAGGGAAAGGCAGTCCCCAGGGAAGGCCTCCTAGTCCGGTGGTCTCTGACAACGAGACTGATTTTAATGAGGAGCAGTATCCTCCAGCTGAAGACAGGTATAAGTAGTTGGAAGACCGTCTGAATGCTATGGAAATTCAACAAGTGCCTGGTTTGGATTTCGGAGACTTGGGTCTATCTTCGAGTGTGGTCATCCCGCACAAGTTCAAACCACCATCTTTCGCAAAGTATGACGGGGCGTCCTGCCCTAAGCTACATCTCAGATCTTACGTGCGGAAGATTCAGCCGTACACTGTGGACAAGAACTTGTGGATCCACTTCTTCCAGGAGAGTCTTTCAGGGACTCGTCTCGAATGGTTCTATCAGCTGGATGGAACCAAGGTTCGTAAATGGGAGGAGTTGGCTACTGCTTTTTACAAGCAGTATCAGTATAATGCCGACCTCGCTCCTACACATACCCAACTCCAGGGTATGTCGCTAGGATCGGGATAAGGTTTTAAAGAGTATGCGCAGAAGTGGAGGGACCTGGCTGGCAGGGTGCAGCCACCATTAACCGACCGTGAACTAGTGGACATGTTCTTAGGGACCCTATCTGGGCCGTTCTTTAATCATCTTATTGGAAATTCGTCTGCAGGGTTTACAGATCTCATTTTGACTGGGGAAAGGATAGAGGCTGGTATGAAATCAGGAAAGATTCAGAAGGGTGCGTCCTCAAGTTCTGAGAAGAAACCTTTTAAAAAGGAGGCCAGTGCTGTGTATGGGCCTAGAAGGCAAGACAAACCAGAACACCGCCAAGCAGTCAACGCGGTGGTTATTGCTAAGCCTGCTGTCGCTCCTCGGCAACCTAACCAACCAAGGGGTGAGAGACCCAGAAGAGAATACACTCGGCTGAGTATGACCTTGTCACAAATCTTACTGCAACTGCTATCGACCAACTTGGTGACCGTCAGAGAGGCTCCGAAGGTGGTGAATACAACCTCTCTGAAGTATAATCCAAATGCCCGTTGTGCTTATCATTCTGATAGCCCGGGGCACTATACTGATGATTGCTGGGCCCTAAGAAATAAGGTGCAGGACCTTATTGATGCGAAGGAAATACAATTTGAGGTGCCTGAGAGGCCAAATGTTGTGACTGCTCCTATGCCCCAGCATGGAGTAAATGCCGTTGAGGAAGACTTGTATGCCGTTTCTGTGGATGATGTTGCTACCCCTTTGTTGACTGTTAAGAGGAACTTGTTACTAGCCGGTTTATTTCCGGGTTGTAGCAAGGGTTGCCTTCTGTGTGCTGTTTCCCTTACTGGTTGTCCGTTGCTGAAATCAGGCATCCAAAGCCTGATGGATAGCAAGGAAATTCTGTTCAAGAAGACCGCTGTTCCTTTTGTTCCCGTTGAAGAAGTATCTGTCATCACAATTTTCAACAATCCTATCAAGGCTCCCCCGAGGAAGCCAATCAAAATAATGTCCGTTGCACCCATCATTATTATTGTTCCGGGGCCCCTCCCCTATGAATCTGACAAGGCTGTCCCATGGCACTATGGGGCAGATGTGTATGTACTTGGAGTGAAGCAGGAATTCAACACCAGTACCAGTATCAGTAACATCACTGGTCCCGCTAAAGTTACTCGTAGTGGTAGGCTCTTCTCGCTTGACATTGCGCCACCAGTTATCCGAAGACCTCTCATAATTACGCCTGCAAGTGTGCCTGTTTCCACTTCTGATCCAATTTCTACCCCTGCTGCCGAGTCATCTAGCACTCGGGGCAAAGGGATTGATGATGAGCCTGCCCGAATGGAGGCACCAAGGACTGTCAATGTTGAAGCCTCCCAGCAAGAGATGGAGGAAATCCTTAAGATAATCAAGAAGAGCGACTTCAATGTCGTTGAACAGCTGGGGCATACCCCCTCCAAGATCTCTATGCTATCATTGTTGTTGTGCTCAGAGCCCCATGCCAAGGCCCTAATTTCATTCCTGAAGACGGCCCATGTTCCGCAAGAGACATCTGCAGATCAATTCACTGACTGTGTGGCCAATTTGACAGCTGACAATGGTATGGGTTTCTCGGATGCTGACCTTACTGCTAAGGGAAAGAACCACAATGACGCCCTGCATGTCTCCATTGAATGCACGGGCACTACTCTTGCTCACGTGTTGGTGGACACCGGTTCTTCCCTGAATGTGTTGCCCAAGAAGGCCTTAGACCGGTTGGATTGTGAGGGTCTGGAGTTGAAGCCTAGCAACATCATTGTCCGAGCCTTTGACGGATCGAAGAGGATGGTTCATGGTGAGGTAGACATTCCAATCCGGGTTGGTTCCCAAGTCTTTGATTCAACGTTCTATGTGATGGATATTCGTCCATCTTATTCCTGTTTGCTGGGTTGACCTTGGATTCACAAAGCTGGGGCTGTGACTTCCACTCTACACCAGAAGCTCAAGTACCCCGTCCGAGGGAAGATTGTTACTGTGCAGGGGGGAAGAATACATGGTTAGTCATCTGAATTCCTTCCGGTATATTGAGATGGACGGGGAGTTTATTGAAACCCCCTTTCAACATTTTGAAGAGGTACCTCCAACATTGGCGTCAGCTGAGACGGTAATTGAAGAAGACTTTCCTTTGAAGATGGCCTCCTTAAAGGACGCCCGGGCTGTAATTGAGAAAGGTGAATGTGCTAACTGGGGCTAGCTCTTTGATTTTACTCCTAAAACTGACAAGTTTGGGCTGGGTTTTACTGCAGAGGCTCAGAGGGCTGTATGCAAAGCTAGGATCGGAAGACCTCCCGTGTTCATCACCAACCCGGGAGTGAATGCTATTGAAGGCGATGCGGAGGAATCAGAGTTTGACAGCTGGATTTACCCGACGACCGATGGTGGACTGACTAATTGGACTGCAAAAGATCACATACCTGTTACTTTTGTTACGCAGTAATGAATTCCTTTGTTTCTTTAATTTGTAATAAACAATAAATTGAAACTTTATGGCCCGGTGTCTTACCCGGGGCACCGTGGCTTCATTTGTGAGGGCTTATTACTTATCATTTCCATATATCATGAATAAAGACATTGGACGTTTTTCATTTCAAATCTTGTGCTCCCTTTCTTTCTTTCTTTCTTTATATATTGCAAAACAACTATATTTACACACACTCACCTATACAGGTTTCAATCCACTCTGGATCTCACTGGTAACGACTCTGCTACTGCCAGTTATGACTTCGAAAATCCGATAAACTTAGCCAAAGACGAAGGTGGAGATGATTGCGAAGTGCCTGGTGAGCTTGCAAGACAGTTACTCCAGGAAGAGAGGGCCATTCAGCCACATGAAGAGCCAGTGGAAATGGTAAATCTGGGTACTGAGACAGACAGAAAGGAAGTTAAGATTGGTGCTAATCTAGAGCTCAGTGTGAAACAACGGTTGATTCAGATGTTGCATGATTATGTGGAGATCTTTGCCTGGTCTTACGAAGACATGCCTGGGTTGGATACCGACATTGTGGTCCATCATTTGCCTACCAAGGAAGACTGCCCTCCGGTTAAGCAAAAGGTTCGCCGTATGCGTCCAGAGATGTCCGAGAAGATCAAAGCCGAGGTTATGAAGCAATTTGATGTCGGTTTTCTTGCAGTGACTTCTTACCCTCAGTGGGTTGCCAACGTGGTGCCGGTGCCAAAGAAGGATGGTAAGGTCAGAATGTGTGTTGATTACAGGGATCTGAACAGGGCCAGCCCCAAAGATGACTTCCCCTACCTCACATTGACATTCTGGTTGACAATACTGCTCAGCACAAGGTGTTCTCCTTCATGGATGGTTTTTCAGGTTATAATCAAATCAAGATGGCTCCTGAAGACATGGAAAAGACTACCTTTGTTACTCAGTGGGGCACCTTCTGCTACAAGGTCATGCCATTCGGGTTAAAAAATGCTGGGGCAACCTACCAACGTGCCATGGTTTCTTTATTTCATGACATGATCCATCATGAGATTGAAGTGTACGTCGATGATATGATTGCAAGGTCCCAAACTGGGGAGGAACACCTTGACCATCTGCATAAGCTGTTTGACCGTCTGAAGTTATACAAGTTGAGATTGAACTCGAACAAGTGCACCTTTGGGGGTAAGATCTGGAAAATTGCTAGGCTTCGTCGTAAGTGACAAGGGTATTCAAGTGGACCCTGCCAAGGTTAAAGCCATTCAAGAGATGCCAGTTCCTAAGACAGAGAAAGAGGTCAGAGGCTTTCTAGGACGTCTGAATTACATTGCCCGGTTCATCTTGCATCTAACTGCTACTTGTGAACCAATCTTCAAGCTGCTGAAGAAAGATCAGGTAGTACGTTGGAATGATGAATGCCAGGCCTCTTTTGACAAAATCAAAGAGTATCTCCAAGAACCACCCATTATCATGCCACCGGTTGAAGGGAGACCTCTAATACTATACCTGACAGTACTTGACAGCTCAATGGGGTGTGTGCTGGGGCAGCATGACGAGTCTGGCCGAAAAGAGCACGCCATTTATTACCTTAGCAAAAAGTTTACCGACTGTGAGACCCGATACTCACTGCTCGAGAAAACTTGTTGCGCTTTGGTATGGGCTTCTCGCCGGATGAGACAGTATATGCTGACTCACACTACTTTGTTGATTTCAAAAATGGATCCAATAAAGTACATATTCGAAAAGCCTGCTCTGTCTGGGAGAATAGCAAGATGGCAAATGATCTTGACAGAATACGACATCCAGTACACGACTCAGAAAGACATCAAAGGAAGTGTATTGGCAGACCACTTGGCACACGAGGCAGTGGATGACTACCAATCAATGAACTTTGAATTTCCTGACGAGAGCATCATGATTGTGACTGATTGTGAAGTACCTGGACCAGATGAAGGACCTGAGGAAGGATCCCGATGGTCTATGCACTTTAACGGAGCCTCCAACGCTTTGGGTAACGGTATCGGCGCTGTGATCATATCCCCTCAAGGCACTCATTCTCCACTTACTGCCCGGCTATGTTTCAACTGCACCAACAACATGGCGGAGTATGAGGCATGCATCATGGGTCTTCAAGCTGCAATTGACTTAAGGATCAAGTTTCTGAGTGTCTTCGGAGATTCCGCTCTCGTGATCAATATGATCAAAGGCGAGTAGGATACGAAACATCCGAATCTTATTCCTTACAGAGAATGTGTGTTGACATTGATCCCCCATTTCACAGAGATAACTTTTGAACATTTCCCGAGAGAGGAGAATCAGTTGGCGGACGCGTTAGCTACGATGTCTTCTGTTCAAAGTCAAGTGGGACAATGAGGCTCCCCGGATCATCATCTGAAAACTGGACGAACCTGCATACTGTTGTGATCTTGAAGCTGAGGTGGTAACTGAAAAACCCTGGTACCATGAAGTGAAGAGGTACTTAGAAGCGCAAGAATACCCTGAAGGTGCATCCATCAACGACAAAAAGTTTCTGAGAAGGTTCGCGGCAAAGTTCTTCCTTAGCAACGACATCCTGTATAAGCGAAACCATGATTCAACCTTACTGCATTGTGTGGATAAGACTGAAGCAGAAAGAATCATGGCAGAGCTGCATGAAGGTACATTCGGAACACATTCCAGTGGACACACCATGGCAAAGAAGATCCTTCGGGCAGGGTATTTCTGGTCCACAATGGAAGCCGACTGTTACCAGCATTCCCGGGCATGTCATAAGTGCCAGATATATGCAGATAAGGTGCATGTTCCTCCAGTTCCTCTGAATGTCTTGACTGTACCTTGGCCTTTTGCAATGTGGGGCATAGATATGATCGGCGAGATTAAACCTACGGCATCCAACGGGCATCTCTTCATCCTGGTGGCGATTGATTACTTTACAAAGTGGGTTGAAGCAGCTTCCTATGCTACAGTAACCAAGAATGTCGTGGCATGGTTCATTCGGCATAACCTGATCTGTCGATACAGCGTCCCGGAAAGGATCATTACGGATAACGGTACCAATCTTAATAACAAGATGATCACTGAGCTCTGCGAACAATTCAAGATACAGCACCACAACTCTTCTCCTTACCGGCCGAAGATGAATGGGGCTGTAGAAGCAGCGAATAAGAATGTCAAAAAGATCGTGCAGAAGATGACAGTAACTTACAAAGATTGGCACGAGATGTTACCGTTTGCTCTTCATGGGTACCGTACCTCAGCAAGAACGTCAACCGGGGCAACTCCTTTTTCTTTGGTCTATGGCATGGAGGCAGTCTTACCGATTGAAGTGCAGATACCCTCTCTCCGGATAATGAAGGATGCAGATTTGAGCGAAGATGACTGGATACAGACCCGACTTGATCAACTAAACTTAATCGACAAAAAGAGACTCGCTGCTATTTGTCATGGTCAAACGTATCAAAAACGGATGATCAGGGCATTTAACAAGAAGGTCAGACCACAAGAGTATCAAGTTGGGGACCTGGTAATCAAGCGCATCATCCTTCCTCAGAGTGATCCCAGGGGAAAATGGACCCCTACGTACGAAGGGCCATTTGTGGTTAAACATGTGTTCTTAGGAGGAGCCATGATTCTAACTACCATGGATGGTGACGACCTTCCTCACCCCGCCAATGCAGACATAGTAAAAAGATATTACGCATGATAAAAGACCCGCTAGGTTGACATACCTAGGCAAAAATTAGGGCTTCCCGGCGAACCAAAAGGGTTCGGGCAAAATGAGGGATGAAATGAAAAATCTGTACACCCGGCAAGTCGAAAACCTGAAAAGGCGGCTTTGGCAAAAATGGGTATCCCGGTGGACTGAAAACCCGAAAGGGCGGTCCAGGCAAAAGTTAGGGATTAAAGCGTAATACTATGTCTCATTGGATCATCTTGGATCCAGAATCCGGTATCAATTATCAAGTTCAAACGGCATCAATCAATCAACTTCATCATCAACTGAGCAGCAAAGTGATGAGACGCTCGAAGATATAAAGGCGATAGCAGAGTTGGAACCCAGTGGGATTATTCTTTTCACATAGCTGTTTTGTTTTCCATTTTTCACAAAATTGTATAAACTCTGTTGTTCGGCGGAGTTCTCTTACCGGGACGTCAGCCTCTTGTACATAAAACGCCTATTTACAGGCAATTCAAAAATCAATACAAATTCACTTTCCAGCTAAAATTGCCAATTGTTTTTTCCTTTTTATGTTTTGTTTTGCGAAGAACGTCCAATGTTCAATTTGTGATATATGCATTTGACACTAACTGCTAACTCATAAATATTTGCATACGAAACAAAGGATTAATTACAGGTAACATTAGAAACAGGGGAAATAATGAGTTGTCTAAAGCGATCTAATTGCTCTGTCCACCAATGTATCAAGGTAAGTTCGGCTGAAGAAGGTAACCAAGATATCTTAATTCCCCGGAGAGTGAGCCAAGATTCAACAATTCTCCCCCAAGCAGTTGGTCTCTAATCAGCCCTAACAAGGCACAGTATCTCCTAGCAAGTCAGCGATACTCTCCCCAAGCAGAGTTATGCTCAGTCAGCCTTAAGGAAGTTGGATTATCCCCAGCAGATCCCAACATTCCTCAGCGGAGTATACAAACATCCTTAACAAGCATCCCCGACAGTCTTGATCTAAGATTGTTCCCCAGCGGTATACCAGACATTCAGTGGAGCCACTTCCCCAGTATATCTCAAAAATTTCCCCAGGAGAGTCCAGTCCAAAAGTTTCCTTAGGTAAGTGGAATCCATCCCCCCAGCAGGAAGCTTATCCCCAGTAGATTCTGGAAGCTTGTCACCCGCAGAGCACGAACGCCCCTCCCGGCTTTATTCAAAGGTTATTTCCCCACCAGGATATAACTGGGTTATCCTCAGCCAATTGCCACTGAAAGATCGTCCCGACGAAGTCTTCCTATCCCCCAACGGAGTTCATCAATTCCTTCAAACATAACACATCAATGGTATCCCCAGCAGAGTTATCATTAACTTCAGCAAAGTATCTCTCTTTCCCCACAGAGTATCTCCCCGCAGAGTAATCTATTCACCAAGTTATTCCTCAACAGAGTCCTCTTCTCCTACCGATATTCTTGCAACCATCATCCCCAGCGGAAACAATGAAGCTCTACTCCTCAACATCAAGCCTAGGGTTTAACTTCCCGACACCCCGTCAAGGATTTACTTTCCTAAGACGAAAACACCTTTCATAAATATCACATCTTCATACATTATAGCATGCACGTACGCATCATGAACATACAATCTCATTTATTCCGAGAACATCACGCATGTCATACATCATGACATCGCATACGACTAACGTTTTATCTTTTCAGGACAAAGGTTAATACAAAGATGATTACTATCAACGGTCGCAACTAAAGATCCGATTCCTGTATCTTGCCAGGGTGTATCTGTTGACGACTATTCCAGACTGGATTCCTGTATCTTGCCAGGGCACGTCTGAAGAGTTCGAAGATCCGATTCCTGTATCTCGCCAGGGTGTATCTGTTGACGACTAACATTACCAGACTCGATTCCTGTATCTTGCCAGGGCACGTCTGAAGAGTTCGAAGATCTGATTCCTGTATCTCGCCAGGGTGTGTCTGTTGACGACTAACATTACCAGACTCGATTCCTGTATCTTGCCAGGGCACGTCTGAAGAGTTCGAAGATACGATTCATGTATCTTGCCAAGGTGTATCTGTTGACAACTAACATTACCAGACTCGATTCTTGTATCTTGCCAGGGCACGTCTGAAGAGTTCGAAGATCCGATTCCTGTATCTCGCCAGGGTGTGTCTGTTGACGACTAACATTACCAGACTCGATTCCTGTATCTTGCCAGGGCACGTCTGAAGAGTTCGAAGATATGATTCCTGTATCTTGCCAGGGTGTATCTGTTGACGACTAACATTACCAGACTCGATTCCTGTATCTTGCCAGGGCACGTCTGAAGAGTTCGATGATCCGATTCCTGTATCTTGCCAGGGTGTATCTGTTGACGACTAACATTACCAGACTCGATTCCTGTATCTTGCCAGGGCACGTATGAAGAGTTCGAAGATCCGATTCCTGTATCTCGCCAGGGTGTATCTGTTGACGACTAACATTACCAGACTCGATTCCTGTATCTTGCCAGGGCATGTCTGAAGAGTTCAAAGATCCGATTCCTGTATCCTGCCAGGGTGTATCTGTTGACGACTGTATTCTCCGGACTCGATTCCTGTATCTTTCCTGGGCACGTCTGAAGAGTTTAAAGATTCGATTCCTATATCCAGCCAGGGCACATCTACACAAAGAGTTTAAAGATCAACTCCTGTAACAGGCGAGGTAATTATTTTCTTTCTCAGGTACGCAAGTTCTCGCTAAGGAATCTCTTACGCCATCGACAACCTCCCGATGGCATCTATAAGCCCATCCATATACCAACAGTCTCCAAATGGCATCTATAAGCCCATTCCCGACAAGGTACTGTCACACTCCCAGATGGCATCTACAAACCCATCCTCCTATCCATCAGTCTCCAAATGGCATCTATAAGCCCATTCCCTGCATCATACTGCTGACATTCTACTATGTGAGCGCAAATTTCTGGGCACTCTAGTGTTCAATCATCTTCCACCTTCGGATTACGAAAGGCACGCCAGCCAATCTACATCCTCAGGTCTAAGAAGATTGAACAGGGGCAACTGTTGTACCCAAAAATTTACCCTCCCATATTCTTCAAGATTTGTCAAGATCAATCTCCAGATGATTCAAAATCCCTCAAGGGTTGCATAGTCCAATTGCCTCCTAACACAGTCAAAATTAGGGTTTTGGTTCTGGCAAAGAAATTGAAGTTTCCAAGGGTCCAATAAAGTCCCATATGCCTACATACATTGCCAAGCATTCATATGCCAAGTTTCAAGACTCACAGCATCAAATTGCACAGTCAAAAACCCTAAATGCTTCATAATCAACTCTAGGGGCAAAATGGTCATTTGACAGTCAAAAGTCAAAATTTTTGGTCAACATCTTATTTTGAAGCCACAATCATAATTTGATCAATTCTTGATCATGATTTCACAAGCATGGCTCAAAAAGTCTCAAGATGCAAAAGTTTCTATTTTTGGACAGCTGAAAAAGTCAACTGCAAATTGACCAAGGCATAACTTCTTCATGGATTATCAGAAAAATCCCATCCAAAGCTCATTTTGAATAGAATGACATTTCCTACAACTCATCTTCATACTTCAAATCCAAGAAATGCTCTCATAAAAAGTTATCAATTACAACATTATAGGTCATTTTCAAAAGTCAACAAAAAGGCACTTTAATTCAAAGACCATAACTTGAGATTGGTAAATCAAAATGACATGGGACCAAAGGCATTGGTTAGAGGACTTCAATACCTTTCCAAAATGTCAAAGAACATGATCATAGCTTCAAAATTGAGCAAGATATGTCTTGTAGAAGTTGGGAAATTTTTGGGAATTTTGAAAAGTCAACTTTGCTTCAAAAGCTTCAAAATTGCTAATGGGCCACAAATTCTTCCATGAATCATTACCCAAAGGCTATGCACGACCCATTAAGTTCAAAGGGAGTTATTTTCTTATTTTTGATTAATTATTTGAATTTTTATTATCATTAATTCATTTAATTAAATTTAAATATAAGAAAAATACCAAATCATGTTTTTTAAATCTTTTTATGCAGCAAATATCTTCCACACATGTAAGAGATTTTGTGCATCAATCAACAAGGACAATATCATCCAAATTTGGCATGATTGGCATGGAAAAAGATTGAAAAAAGATGTGAAAAAATCAAATATTGGAAACATTAATACATGGACTTTGGGCTTGGTTTTTTAACCTAATTCCACTCACATACATATGCAAGATTAAACCTAATGCTCATGGACACGAAATACTGCACACAGGCTGCATACCAAATTACCAAATTTGCATAAAAACTTGAAATCTGAAATCCTAGTTAGAGGACAATTCAAAGCTCCAAACGCATTCCAATACATTGCCAAAGCATCCAGGAATCGATTACAATCAAAACCTGATCTCCATACCTCAAGAATTGGTAGAACGACATCACACTTTTCACAAACTTTTCCATAATCGTGTTTTAATTTACATGCATTATTCATGAGTTTTAATTGTTGATTCTTACTAACAATGATATTCTGAAGCTAATGGTACCCTTTAATTGAACTAACAATGCCTATATCAAAATCTACCATTGATGGATATTAGGTTTTCAGAAGCTTCGAATTGGGGTTTTCTTCATATGGAAAAATTAGACCCTCAAACTGGTACCATTGAAATCGTGACATCCAAACGAAACGAACCATGACCTCGCGCCCTTTTTATATTTTTCTATGCTCTAATCGTTATTTTTGCAGGTCTTGTTTAGTGGGGGTTTAAAACCCCCGCTATGTGTTTATGTTACAGGCAGAAAGAGGAAGAAGAAGCTAGCGTGTCATCACCTAATAGGGGCATTCAAACTTGGCGCGTGAATTTGTTATGCTTACCACTAACGCTTGTTTTCTTATTATAATAATCATATTCCATTAATATTACAAAGAAACGCGTTGGCTTGGTTGGTGAATGAGCTGTCCTGCAGGCATTGGGACCTGGATTCGATTCCCAGGTCCCCCCATATTATCTATAATTTTTGTTTCAATGCTTTCCTGTGTAGCACTCATTCCATTGCTCACCATGCACGTTCATGCTTGTGCCTGCCAAGTGTCCCTGAGGATCAATCCAATGGCCATAATGTGCAGTCCATGGTACACGCTAGTCAATGGATCCACACGCAAGCACAAAAAGTCAAAAAGGGCTTGTATTCAGTGGGCCAAAATGCTTCAAAAACCTCCAAATGGGCCAGACACCCCCCAATGTTTGTATATTTTTTAATTTTCTTTTCTTTTCTTTTTCTAGTTCTTTTAATCATTTTTTTATTTAATTCACTTCAAATAATTTTCTTTTCATAATAAAACCAGAAAAATCAAAAACTAAAAATATATTTAATTATTATTATTTCACCATTAAAATGTTTTTTTTTGTAAATAAACTTTAATAATTAATTTAGATTAGTTTAGGTTTCAATTTTAATATTTTCTCATATAAATAAAATAAGTAGAATTAGGGTTTTAACCTTTTCATCTTTTTTTTAATAAATAATTTTTTCATCATTATTATTATTAATTACTAAATATTTTGTAAATAAATGTACATTAATTATTTAGTAAATTAGGTTAAACTTTAATATTTTTCATTTAATAATTAAAAACAACTTAGAATTAGGGTTCCTCTTAATTTCTTTATTTCATTAAATACAAAAGCCTAAAAAACATTTCTTTTCTTTTAATAAAATAATTAATTAATTCTTAATTCAATTTAATTTCAAAAGGGTCCAACGCCCTCGAACATTCAACTTTAATTCTTTCGCGCATTTATTCTTGTTTTTATTTTTCAATATTATGTAATTGTTCAAGCCATGTAATAGTAATTAGGAATTTATTTTACTTTCCGCATTTTTATTCAAAACGGGTCTTTGTTAATTTGGCGATGTATAGACCCGCGCCTTGTAATAGCGTAGGATTTTACTTTCCGCATTTAAATTTCCGCACTTTTAAATTAACTTTGCATGAAAGAATGTATGGCCTAAATTAAAAACAATGCATAAATCACCATGATACATGTACAAGATAAATGCTAAACTGAAAACAACACACAAATTCACACACCACTCTTAGGGTACGCCTCACTGTTGCGTTGCCTTTGAAACGTGGTCGTCGAGTATAGGACGTTTTAGTAAGTCCTTATGTCCATGACATGATCCAGTTGCCTCGAAATGGTTGCCTCGGAATTAAAAAGGATCAATGGCATAAGGGTAGCTTCTAAGGTGTCCTACTGTTGCTCTGGTGACCACACTGTCCCTACAAACGAATTGACCCGAACACCTCCAACGGCGGTGCTACCTATCTCTCAATGGTGGGATGGCACTACCTTAAGGACATTTACACAGCCTAATTCCTTAGGGTAGGTAGATGACTCGTAGATACTTGCTCTATTCAAAAACAAATCAAAACTCTTTTCACACCGACACCTTTCAAAAAGCTTTCAAAACAATTTTTCAAACACTCTTGAGGACTGATACAAGAGTTATTCCAAAATCTTTAAACGAAACTTTTTCAAACCCACTCACACTTTGAAAAGCAAACACTTTTGAAAACACAATGAGCAAGTATCTAAGAGCCCATGGATAACCATGGATAGAAAGGGTAATAACACCTTCCCTTTCTATAAATCTACCTCCCGAACCGAGAGACAATCTCATAATGAATTTTGTTGTGCTTTTGTCCTGTCCATGTTGGAGAAAATAAAAGACGGTGGCGACTCTTTCTTCCGCGACATTTCGCGAACCAGCGTTAAACAGTCAGTTCCAGATCCACCGATCACAACATGCATTCTTTTTGTTTGCAAAAAATTTGAATTTTTGAACCCTTGAATGCATTACATGAATAACATACCATTCATCATATGCATAAACAGGTCTTCAAGCCAGGTTTCCTTATCTTTCTGCTATTTATTTCAGCAAGATGGATTTGGAGCAAACAGTAAAAGATCTACAGGCACAAAATTCGCAATTTCAGCAACTCCTCATGACCTTGGCAAAGGGTCAAGAAGATCTCAAAGTTCTGCTAGAGAAGAATAAAGAGAAGAAAAAGAAAAAGAGACCGGCGGTAGCCACTTTCGGAAGAAGGTTTGAGGGCGATGCTAGAAGGACTCTTGAGTTTCCTTCAATGTCTGACGAAGGTATTGGCAAGGGGAAAGGAGTTACTGTACCTTCTGAGTCTGAGGTAGAAGAGGAGGAAGAGGAAGAAGACGAAGACTATTCAGAACAACAGTATCCACCAGCGGATGATAAGTATAAGAACCTTGAAGACAGATTGGCAGCTATGGAGTTACAGAGGGTGCCCGGATTGGATTTTGAGGAACTGGGGTTGGTAGCTGGGATTTTGATCCCTCCCAAGTTCAAGGTGCCAACATTTGCCAAGTACGATGATCTATCTTGCCCTAAAATGCACTTGAGGTCGTATGTTAGAAAGATCCAACCTCATTCATCCGATAAAGATCTCTGGGTGCATTTTTTCCAAGACAGCTTGTCTGGAACTTAATTAGGTTGGTTTTATCAGCTCGAGAGATCAGAGGTCCACAATTGGGAAGACTTGGCAGCTGCTTTCTATCGTCAGTATCAGTACAATGCTGATTTGGGGCCCACTCGTATTCAGTTACAAAGTATGGGGATTGCTTCAAATGAAGGGTTTAAGGAGTACGCCCAGAAGTGGCGTGACCTGGCTGGAAGGGTGCAGCCATCGATATCAGATAGGGAATTAGTTGACATGTTTCTGGGGACCCTATCTGGCCCCTTCTTCAACCATATAATCGGGAGCTCTTCTGCGGGATTTACTGAACTGGTTTTGACCGGCGAAAGGGTGGAGGCCGGTATTAAAAGTGGAAAGATTCAAAAGGATGCATCCGCATCCACAGCTGTTAAAAAACCTTTTACAGCCAAGAAAGAAGCATCTGCTATGTACTCTCAGAAGGGATTTGGAAGAACTGAGCGCTGGCCGACTGTAGGGGCCGTGATGATTCAAAATTCGTCCAATGATCAACCTCGTAACAATCAGTCAAGACCTAATCAACAACGGGTAGAACGGCCACAACGGCAGTTCACCCACATCAATGTGACACTCGTGCAGGTTCTTCCCTATTTGTTGAAGCTGAATCTGACTAGTTTGAAGGAGGCGCCAAAAAACCCTAACACCTCCTCTCCATACTATCACTCCAACGCCAAGTGTGCTTACCATTTCGACAGTGCTGGGCATGATACCAATAATTGCTGGGCACTTAAGAACAAAATTCAGGATTTAATTGACGCCAAAGAGGTTGAATTTGACGCTCCTGAGAAGCCCAATGTTATATATGCTCCGATGCCCAAGCACGGCCACAATGTCCATGCCATTTTGGAAAAACTCCATGTTACTGATGTTGCCAATCTGTTGACTCCTTTGATTGTGATTAAAGAAAATTTTTTGAGAGCCGGGATCTTTCCTGGTTGTGGTAAAAGCTGTTATTTTTGTTTGAATATTCAAGGTGACTGTCCAATGTTGAAGTCACGTGTCCAACGCCTGATGGATACTCAAGAAATACTTTTCCAGAAAACCCCTGTTAACACTTTCAATCTGATTACTCCTGATACTTGTGATACTTCAACCAACGATATTTCCATCATAACCATTTCCGACAATCCTCCCAAGGCTTGCAAAAGGCCTGTCAGGATTACACCCGACTCTGAATGTGTAACTTTAAAGATCACCATGTCGGGACCTGTCCCGTACCAATCAAGCAAAATGATATCGTGGAACTATGGGGGAGAAATCTTCTACCACGACATCAAACAAAATTAACCAGTCCAAGAAATTTCTGAAGAAGACCCTGATATAGGGAACATCGCGGGTACAAGCAAGATAACCCACAGTGGCCGGATCTTTTCTCCGAAGATTGCTCCCCCCCGAGCATTTTTCAGACCCTTAAAAGCTTCTGCACCTGTTGGGCCCTCTGTGCAAGGCCCAGTGATTGAAGAGTTAAACACTCCTGAAGAAAGACCATCTGTTGATAATACCGACAAGGGTAAGGGGATGCTGGAAATGCCTGTCAGAACGAAGGCTCATGCTGTGGTTATCCCCGAAACCACTCAGAAGGAAATGGATGAAATCCTAAAAATAATCAGAAAAAGTGACTACGACGTTGTAGAACAACTGGGGCAGACCCCTTCTAAAATTTCAATGTTAGCCCTCCTGCTCTGTTCAGAGGCCCATGCTAAGGCCCTGATTAAATTCTTGAAGACGACACATGTACCCCAAGAGACCTCGGCTGACCAATTTCAAGATTGTATGGCCAGTCTTACTGCTGACAATGGCCTGGGCTTTTCCGATGCTGACTTAACTCCCAAAGGAAGGAAGCACAATGTTGCGTTACATGTTTCAGTTGAATGCCGAGGGACCACTCTCGCCCATGTCTTGGTCGATACTGGTTCTTCCCTGAATGTGCTGCCAAAGAAAGCTTTAGACCGTTTGGATTGCTAAGGTTTGACACTTAAACCTAGTAACATCGTCGTTAGGGCTTTCAATGGTTCCAAAAGAATGGTTCATGGGGAGGTTGATATTCCTATCAAGGTAGGCACCGAAGTGTTCAACTCCACCTTCTACGTAATGGACATTCGTACGTCATACTCGTGTTTGCTAGGAAGACCGTGGATCCATTATGTCGGGGCAGTTACCTCCTCTTTGCATCAAATGCTGAAATATCCTGTTAAGGGTAAAATCATTACTGTGCACGGCGAGGAAGAGTACATAATCAGTCATCTCAATTCCTTTCGATATGTGGAGTTAGATGGCGAGTTCATCGAAACTCCTTTTCAACATTTTGAGGAAGTTTCTCCCGAGGTAGCAGTTGCGAAGACAGTGGTTGAGGTACCTATCATTCCCAAGCATGTGGCTAGGATGGCATCTCTCAAAGACGCAGAGGCTGTGATTAAGGAGGGGAAGAGCATAGTATGGGGACAATTTCCTGACTTTCCCCATAAGACGGACAAGTTTGGTTTAGGGTTTACTGCTGCAAGACAAAAGGCTATGCGTCGCTCTAAGGTCGGAGGACCACCCGTCAAGATCTCACACCACAGAATCAATGCTGTAGAAGATGAAGATGAGGAGAGCCATTTTGAAGATTGGATCTTTCCGACTGTCGAAGGGGGTTTGAGCAATTGGGAAGCAAAGGATTTTGTTCCTATCACCTTTATCAACCAGTAATTTCATCTTTGAACAATTTCCCATTTTTATGGTCTGTAATAACTAAAACAATTCGCGCACTATTTTCACCTCATGCCTTGCCCGGGGCACGTAGGTCCATTTGTAAGGGTTTGATTTTCTTTATAATCATATGCCATGTTTTAATGAATCATTGGACGTTTTTCATCTATAAACTGCTGTGTTCATTTTCTTTCCTTTTGCATTTTTGTTTGTTTAAAGATGGCTATGCCTTACACACACCCACACTCACAAATGCAGGTACCCATCCACTCCGGATTCCATGGGTGACTATTCTGCTTTAGCCTTCGATAACTCTGAAGATTTGGCCAATCATGCTGAGTACGAAGTTGACGAAGATTGTGAAGTGCCGGGAGAGTTAGCCAGACTTCTATAACAAGAAGAGAGGGTCATTCTGCCTCATGAAGAGTTGTTAGAAACCATCAACTTTGGGACAGAGGAAGACAGGAAGGAAGTAAAAGTGGGTGCCAACCTGGAAACAAGTGTCAAAGAGCGCTTAGTGCAATTGTTGAACGAATATGTTGAAATCTTCGCTTGGTCTTATGAAGACATGCCATGGCTAGACACCGATATCGTGGTTCACCGCCTCCCTACAAGAGAATAATGTCCACCGATCAAACAAAAGGTCCGCCGGATGAGGCCTGACATGTCTGAGAAAATCAAGGCCGAAGTAATGAAGCAATTCAACGCTGGCTTTCTGGCTGTTACCTCCTATCCATAATGGGTTGCTAACATCGTGCCCGTACCTAAGAAGGACGGCAAAGTCATAATGTGTGTAGACTATCGGGATTTGAACAGGGCTAGCCCTAATGATGATTTTCCACTACCGCATATCGACATCTTGGTTGACAACACAACTCAACACAAGGTTTTTTCTTTCATGGAAGGATTCTCGGGATATAACCAAATCAAAATGGCCCCCGAGGACATGGAGAAAACAACCTTTGTTACACAATGGGGTACCTTCTGCTACAAAGTGATGCCGTTCGGACTGAAGAACGCAGGGGCAACCTATCAACGCACCATGGTAGCTTTTTTTCATGATATGATACATCATGAGATCGAAGTTTACGTAGACAACATGATAGCTCGATCACAAACAGAAGAAGAACACCTTAATTATTTGCAAAAGATGTTTGCCAGGTTGAAAGGGTATAAACTCCGACTGAATCCAAGCAAGTGCACTTTTGGAGTTAGGTATAGTAAACTCCTGGGATTTATTGTCAGCAACAAGGGCATTGGGGTTGATCCAGCTAAAGTAAAAGCTATACAAGAAATGCCTGCCCCCCGCACTGAAAAGGAGGTTAGAGGATTCTTGGGACGCTTGAACTATATCGCCAGGTTCTTCTCTCACCTGACGTCTACCTGTGAGCCAATTTTCAAACTATTGAAGAAAGATCAGGTAGTTGAATGGAACGATGATTGTCAAGTTGCTTTTGATAAGATAAAGGAGTACTTACTAGAACCTCTTATTCTAATGCCACCCGTCGAAGGAAGACCGTTGATCATGTATCTGACTGTTTTGGATAACTCAATGGGGTGCGTACTGGGCCAACATGACGAGTCTGGCCGAAAAGAGCATGCCATTTATTACCTTAGCAAAAAGTTTACCGACTGTGAGACTCGCAACTCATTGCTCTAGAAAACTTGCTACGCTTTGGTATGGGCTGCACGCCGGCTAAGGCAGTATATGTTGACTCATACCACTTTGCTGATTTCCAAGATGGATCCGATCAAGTATATCTTCGAGAAGCCTGCTTTATCTGGAAGAATTGCTAGATGGAAAATGATCCTGACAGAATATGACATCCAGTATACTACCCAAAAAGCTATAAAGGGGAGTGTACTAGATGACCATCTAGCTCATCAAGTCGTCGAAGATTATCAGTCTATGAGATTCGACTTCCCTGACGAGGACATCATGACTTTGGACAAAATTGAAGGTAACGGACCGTATGACGGACCTGAACAAGGATCCCGATGGACCCTGTACTTTGATAGTGCTTTAAATGCACTTGGAAACGGTATCGGTGCGTTACTCATTTCTCAGAGGGTTTCCATACACCCTTCACTGCCCGAATTTGTTTCAACTGTACCAACAACATGGCCGAATACGAAGCTTGCATCTTTGGTCTCAAGGCTGCTATAGACTTGGGAATCAAATCTTTGGTTGTATTTGGGGACTCGGCTTTGGTCATCAGTCAAGTCAAAGGAGAGTGGGACACCAAACATCCAAATCTTATCCCATACAAAGAACATGTCCTGACTTTGTTGCCTCATTTTGAGCAGATTACTTTCGAGCATTTCCCGCGAGAAGAGCATCAGCTAGCAGATGCTCTGGCTACAATGTCTTCCATGTTTAAACTCAACTGGGATAACGAGGCTCCCCAAATTACCATCGAGCGAATGGACGAACCTGCGCACTGTCATGATATTAATACCGAAGAAGTAGTGGAACAACCCCGGTTTCATGAAATCAAAAGGTATCTCCAGACTAGAGAATACCCTGAAGGAGCTTCCGTCAATGACAAAAAGTTCTTAAGGAGATTTGCTGCCAAGTTCTTCCTAAGCAATGGCATCCTATATAAGCGCAGTCATGATTGTGTTCTACTTTGTTCTGTGGACAAAGCTGAAGCAGAGTTGATCATGACTGAAGTACACATGGGCACATTTGGCACCCATTTAAGCAGACATACGATGACTAAGAAGATTCTAAGGGCAAGCTACTACTGGTCTACCATGGAAGCTGATTGTCACCAACATTCTCGTACCTGCCACAAATGCCAAGTCTATGCCGACAAGGTACATATTCCTCCTGTTCCTCTCAACATTCTGACAGCTCCTTGGCCATTCGCAATGTGGGGCATTGATATAATTGGAGAGATCAAGCCCACGGCGTCCAATGGACATTGCTTCATCTTGGTCGCTATTGATTATTTTACCAAGTGGGTCGAAGCAGCTTCCTTTGCCTCTGTTACAAAGAATGTGGTTGCCCGCTTCATCAGGCAGAACCTCATATGCCGGTATGGTGTCCCCGACAGGATCATCACAGACAAAGGTACACATATGAACAATACTATGATCACCGCTCTATGCGAACAGTTCAAGATTCATCATCACAATTCATCTACCTATCGGCCGAAGATGAACGGTGCTGTTGAAGCCGCGAACAAAAATATCAAGAAGATCATTCAAAAAATGACAGTTACCTACAAAGACTGGCATGAGATGTTACCGTTTGCTCTGCATGGATATCGTACCACGACACGTACTTCAACAGGGGCAACGACATTTTCTTTGGTGTATGGCATGGAGGCTGTCCTACCCATGGAAGTTCAGATTCCTCCCTTAAGGATTATGAAGGACGCTGGTTTAAGTGAAGACGATTAGATTCAGACCCAACTTGATCAACTCAATTTGATCGACGAGAAGCGACTTACTGCTATTTGCCATGGTCAGACGTATCAAAAACGAATGATCAAAGCTTTCAACAAGAAAGTCAGGCGTTAGATATATCAAGTCAGAGATCTTGTAATCAAGCGGATCATCTTACCGCAAAGTGATCCCAGGGGAAAGTGGACTCCTACTTACGAATGACCATTTGTAATCAAGAACATTTGTTCTGGTGGGGCAATGATTCTGACCACCATGGACGGTGATGACTTACCGCACCCTGCGAACGTAGACATAGTCAAAAGATACTACGCGTAAAACGACCCGACAAGTTGAAAACCTGAAAGGGCGACTTGGGCAAAAATGGGCATCCCGGTGAATCGAAAACCCGAAAGGGCGGTTCAGGCAAAAATTAGGGATAAAACAAAAAAATCTGTACACCCGGCAAGTTGAAAACCCGAAAGGGCGACTTGGGCAAAAAAGGGTTTCCCGGTGGATCGAAAACCCGAAAGGGCGATTCAGGAAAAAGTTAGGGAATTAAAGCGTATGATTGTGTCTCGTCGGATCACTGTAAAGAACAATCTCTTCATCAACAAACTCCGAGCTTCTGATCAATCCAGTCATCGGCGGACGAAGCAGTGAATGGACAAGATATTCAGAGTCGTGAAGGCTATAGCAGAATGGGAATCCCATGGAATTGTTACACATAGCCATCTTTCTTTTGTATAAAATTTTCCAATTTTTTCGACAACATTCTCTTACTAGGGTGTTTGTCTCCTTTATACAAAGATACTCACAAAAGTTAATACAAATACACTTCCAAGTGCAGAAATTTGCTTGCCTTTCTTTTCCTTTTTTACACTTATGTTATATTTGAAAACGTCCAATGTTTATTTAAATAGGCATATGCATTTGAACATAATCACTTCTTACAAATAAAACGAAATTGAAAAAAGATAGTTACTGATAGGTTGAAGGTGTAGGAAGATATCTTTATGCCATTTCAGAAGAAATCCCCTACGATACATCATTCGAATCCTCAACAAAACTAAGATTGGAATATATTTCCCCAACGGGGTTAAGCTTCAAGATCCTCGACAGAGCCGCTGCTTTCTAAAGCTTGATTCCCCAGCTAAGCTGAATTTCAAAATTCCCATCAGAGTCAAGTTTCAAGATCCCCAGTGGAGCCTAAAAACCCTGAAAATCCTATCCCCGGCGGAGCCAGAATAGTGAGCATTTCCCCACAGATTTATTTCCCAGCAGATTGAAGATTCTCAGTCTCATTTCTCCAGCAGAGGTCTCCCAGGTTTTAACTCCCCAGTAGAGATTTTTCAGAGTTTCCCTTATTCCCCAAGCAGTCAGCAAGGTTTTTCTCATCTTCAAATCCTCAGCATCGGTCAAGGATTTATTTTCCCCAACAGCGGTCAACGATTTCGTTATCTCCAGCTATCCGGATTTTATCTTCCTCAACAAGACGACTACTCAGCTTACATGCATAACAATTACATTCATATATCATAAACATTGATGAAATACAGTTCATTGCATCATACATATCATGCAACATAACTTTGTGTTTTAGCTAACATTTTATCCTTTTCAGGATAAGATTAAAAGGCTATCGTTAACAATTATTCAGATACAGTATGGATACACCCCAGATATAGCAGTCATTCTATTACTCATTCAGAATTTCAAGTCAAATACAGTACAGATACACCCCAGACACGGCGATCATTCTACTACTCATTCAGACTTCAGCAAACCGATACATACTAGATACGCTCCAGACACGGTGGCCATTCTATCTCTCATTCAGATTCAATTATCAACTTCAAAGCTCAGATATGCTCCAGACACAGATACCATTCTGACCCTTACACCAGCGGTTTGATTCCCTCAGTGTAGTCGCCATAGAAGTCATTCTGTCATTCATCCAGATCCCAGTTACAGTACAGATACACTCTAGACACGGAAGTCATTCTACTACTTATACAGATCTCAACTTCAGATACAGTCCAGATACGCTCCAAATGCGGTTTCCATTCTGTCACTCATTCAAAGGTTATCCCCAGCACACAGCTGCTCCATACACAAAAGTTTTCCTGTTACCCAGATACAATACAGATACACTCCAGACACGACAATCATTCTGATGTTCATTCAAAGTTCAAATAAAGTTACAGCTCAGATATGCTCCAGACACGGATGCCATTCCTTTGCTCATACGGACCCAGTCTCCAGATACAATTCAAGTGCATTCCAGACACGGATACCATTTTGATACTCATTCTTTTGGCCTACAGCATTACAGTTCAACAAACACTCTTGGATGGCATCTTTAAGCCCATCTCCAGCAATATTCTGCCATCTCCAAATGGCGTCTTTAATCCCATTCCCACACCTATGTTTTGACGAGTGCAAATTTACGGGCACTCTAGTGTCCAATCCTCTTTTACCTTCGAGTCGCGAAAGGCAAACTTGCCAATCTAACTCTTCAGGTTCAAAAAGATTGAACATGGGCAACTGTTGTACCCCAAAATTTGCCCTCTCATTTCATCAACACTTTCTCATCACAAGACTCTTGGAATTCAGGATTAAGCTAGGGTTTGCTCTACTCAAGACCCCTCCTTGCACTGTTAACCCAAATTAGGGTTTGAGTTTGCACAAGGATATTTTGACCTACAATACCCAAATTGACTTTCATGCTCCATGTTGGGTTCACAAGTTTTCCCATACCAAGTTTCAAGCCTTGGTTCAAATCTTTGCCCAGTCAATTGGACAGTTGACCTAGAAATCAATTGTATTGGGGAAAAAGTCAACTGTGGCCAATTGACAGTCAAACCTCATGAAATTTGACCCACATCAAAATTATGAACTCATATGAACCATTTGATCCAGTTTGGATCACAATTCCACAAGAAATTTGATCAGATCACCAAAAGGGCAAAATGGTCATTTTTAGGGTTTTGACCGCACAAAGGCAATTTTTGATTGTTTGACCTAACCAATGGAAAACCAAGCTCACATATGGACTCAAGGACTCAATGAGATTTTCTTGACCCATTCAACAAGTCCAAAAGATCTCAAATGCATAGGATTGACAGATGAATTTTTCAGTGAACTAATCAAAATTTGACTGTATACTGAAAAGTCAAACTTTGACTTTTTGGTCAAAATCAAGTGCCAAGGGTCATTTTTCATCAAGACATGTCAAATTATGAAACTTGTTCATCAAGAAACCCAAAAATGAAAATTAGGGTTTAAAATGGAAAAATTTCATAACTTAGAATTTTTCTAAGTTATGAATTTTTCTTATTTTTTCCTAACTTTTTCCCACTTTTTCACCAAGATGCAAATGGATTCAAACAAAACTTGCAACATGAAAGTTGTAGTCCATCACAAATTCTACAACTTTTATTCACAAAGTTTTCTCAAAGGAAGCTTTTATCTCATGTTATGATTTTTGGAACAAGGGTACCTAAAACTTTTAACTTAGAGAAAATTTGCCCTAATCTAGGTAGGATTTTGACCCATCTTCTTGGCCATTTTTCACATAGTTACACTTGGAGTTTCAAGTTGCATTACAAATATGTATTGTATTACATGTTCCAAGCTTTCCAAATTGTCCAAGAACTCCTCAAACACCCTTGTGGTTAGAGAGAATCGAATGCTTGAAATTGGCAAAAACTCACTTTTGTCCATGGCCAACACATGTTCATAACAACTTGCAATTCTAATCTAGCTAGGTTGGTTCAACATTACAGGCCTCAAAACCATTTTGTACTCATTAATTTAATCCATATCCATTGTATTAAGGTATTATCTTGGTCATTAGGTCATTATACATTAGTTTAATCCTTAAAAGGAAAAAGCAACAATGCCATTTTCGCCTAACTTCACTTTATGTCAAAACCAAATCCTTGAGGCATGGGGCCAGGTCTTTGAGAAAAGATCAAGTCCACTAATCCCAGTAACCAAGAACAAAAGTTATAGCATGATAGGAGGGCTTGTACAGGGCTATAACATCATTTCCATCCTCTTGCTTCAAGTAGAAAAAAAGTGGCAAAACATAGGAAAACTCTCATATCTGTTAACACAAGCTTACAAGAACATTATGAACAAATTCCATACCTCCCAACAAGCCTAAGGCACAACCCTTTTACCCCAAAAACCTCCTCATACTCAGAATCCCTGTTTTGCTGCAAAACAGGGCAAGCTCTGCAAACTTCAAGCCATAACCAAATTCCATCGTGCGTTTTGTCCCAAGATAGTTCCAACACCTTCCAATCAACTCACCTGAACTATCCCAAGCCCCCATTGCAAGCTGTAACACCTCTAACACACTTTGCCATTTTCATTTCAAAGCTCTGCAGGTTGAGTTCTACAACACGATTCAAGTTGTTTCAAAGCAAGCCAAGCATTGGAGAAGCTTCCTTGGACCTCAGGCAAGTTTAACAGAAGCTCAAACACCATTGAAGGTTGCTACATTGTCCAGCTCGAAGTCAACTGAAACAGGTATTTCATGGACTTCTATCTCTCTATTTAGGAATGGTTAGGCTTAGGTTTGTGAATGAAATATGTTGTACTCATAGCCCTGAAGCCATACATATGCTTAGTTTTCATTTATATTAACCGTGCTGAGAGAATTTCACTCATGAACTTTCTAGAAAAACTAGGTTAAAAATTACGGCCAGAGAAATTCTCTCTGGTCTTTGAGAGTTAATCCAAGTTTTTTATATGGTTGAATTCGTTGATTAATTCTCTACAATGTTCATGTTATGAGTTTTGTCAAAAAATCAAAGAATCAGGAGTTGGCCATTGATACACAGAAGCACGCGTTTTGTGAGCAAGAGGAAGAAGAAGAAGTCTGGTGGGTTGGGCCTGTTGTGTTTTCACTTCTAACACCCCTAATTTCTGTTTACACCCCCATGGCCCATTTGTTTAATATTTATCATTTTTGACATTTTATTTTTTATCCTGACTTTATCATTTTTTGTATAAATATAAAAAATGCCAAAAATAATTTTCCATTTTTTTCATATTTATTTGATGTTTATTTTATTTTACTAAGTATATATATGTAAATAAATTATTTTATTTTTTAATAAAACTAAAAAATAATACAAAAAATATACTTATTTTCATTTATTATTTTTATTTACATTTGAAAACATTTTCTTGAAAATATCCATTTTTGTAAATAATTAATTTTTATCAGTGTACATTTAGTATGTTTAATAAATATATATATATATATATATATATATATATATATATATATATATATATATATATATATATATATATATATATATATATATATATATATATATATATATATATATATATATATATATATATATATATATATATATATATATATATATATATATATATATATATATATATATATATATATATATATATATATATATATATATATATATATATATATATATATATATATATATATATATATATATATATATATATATATATATATATATATATATATATATATATATATATATATATATATATATATATATATATATATATATATATATATATATATATATATATATATATATATATATATATATATGCTTATATACTTGTTATTAAATAATTAGGTTAAAAAATACAAAAATATCACATTTTCATTTTTATTAATATTTTACACTAAAAAAACATTTTTTACAATATACTTTTATTTTGTTAATATATATTTGTATAAAATTAATAAATAATATTATTTATTAAGAATTAGGGTTTCTTGCCCTAAATAGGAAAAATAATTAAAATTGATCTTTTTATTTTACATTTTACATTGAAAAATACTTTTTACATACTAAAAACATTTTGGCATGATACATTTTATTTACATTTATTTATTGTATTTATTTCAATTATTGTACATTTAAATATTGTATCTTGTACATTCAATTTGGTTGTAATAGTAATCTAGGGTTTAATTTCTTGTCAAATATCCCCAATTCAAATTTGTACCCCCTCCCTATATCATGTTGTAATAGTATAGCATTTAAATTCTCGCACATTTAAAAGCTTTCAATTATTCCATGTTTAGACCTAGGGTTTGTATGTAAATAAAATCAACAATTAGTTTGACCTAATCCAAGATAAACATGCATGAAAAACAAACACAATGCACACTTGCACCCCTAGGGTTTCATCCACTTGTTGCCTTCAAAAATGGGCCATGGTTGCATGTCAAGTACTTTGGCAAAACAAAAACAAACAAAAAGATCATAGTCCCTCGATGACGCTATGTGAGTTGCCTAAACAAAAATGATCAAGTCCCTCAAGAAAATTGTCAAAGATACTTGACACTATTGCTATCATGGTCTATACGATGACCCGCGCCTGTCCCGTTAAACATCCTAACACAAGGTTGTCCACCAAATACAATGGTGGAACAACACTTTTAAAAGGGTTAAAAACATAAGAAATATATTTGAGTAAAATAGGGTAGATAGCTCTTAGCTACTTGATCAAGCTTGTAAAAACATCCTTGCTACTTTCAAAACACACTTCACAACACAATTTCAAAACCCTACTTTCAAACATTGAAAACTTTTCAAAAGACAAAAACACCTTTGTATACATTCAAACAAGTATTATTACAAAGGTTGCCACAAGGATGGCCTCTTTTCAAAACATCTTTCAAAATCACACACAAAGCACGATTTCAAACAATTGAAAAGCACCATTTCAAACAATTGAAAAGCAAAGCAAGTGATCTAAGCAGGTAACTAAGAGCCCATGGATAACCATGGATAGAAAGGGTGCTAATACCTTCCCTTTCTATAATCTACTCCCCGAACCCAATAAAACATCTCAAAGGTCTTTCCTGTGCTTTTTGACCTTTCCTTAGGATAAAATAAAAAGTCGGTGGCGACTCTTGCTAAACCGAAACATTTGCGAACACAAACGCAAAATCCCAAGTCAGTTCTCCCACCGCATCATAATTAGGGTTTTGCTTGATCAAGGAAATTGATGAGTGAACAAGTCTTGATTTGGAAGCTACAACATCTCATTGGTTTTTGGAAAGTATTTATACAAGAAATTGGCCAAGATGCCCAGAGGATTTGAAGTTTTGAAGATGATTCATCATTCTCCTAAGGTGTTAACCAAAACTAGGGTTTGGGATTTCATAAAGATTTCTTGAGAATTTTGAAGTGAAACTTTGCACATGGCCTCTATATATTTGGAATATCATATGTTTGAAGTCTTGATCATCAATTTTGAAGGGAAGTGGATCAATTGATTCAAAGGGGAAAAATGGTCATTTTGGTCAAAATCAGTCAAAGTCAAGGTTGACCAAGGGAACTTTTGGTCAACCATCAAATCAAGGATGTACTTTTAATATTTCAAGTCCATTTTGATCATTGGATCAAAAATATTGAGGTTTGGATTGAAACTTGTTCATGAAGAAACCTTAAAAGTTTCTAATTTTGGAAAATAAGGACTTAACTTCAAAAATTCATATTTTATTCACCTTTGATCAAAAAAATGAAAATGAAGTATGCTTGGAAATATAAGAGGATGATATTTCATCTCCTTTTGGTTTCATGTCCAAATTGGCAAAGAGTCAAGAGTTATAAAGCTTGGAAGTCACAAAATTATAGGTCATTTTCCAAATTTAGTAAATTTCATATCAAATTTTGAGGACCTTATTAGATTCAATTGAAAAAACTCAAAACTAATGGATTGTAGATATTTTCAATACCTTTCCAAATTGTACTCATTTGTGTCCAAATTCAAAAATATGAGCACGTTATGGACTTTGGAATTTTGAGGTATTTTATTGAATTTTGACAAATATGAAAAATGGCCATTTCTTGAAAACTCAAGTTTTAGCCATTCCTTTTGCTTCTAATCAAGCCCATGAGCAATTTGTGACATGCTGAGGCCCATCACACTCACCATTTGGTGCCTCATATGGTATTGCACTTGTTGGATTGAAAAAATGACAAACTTGCTCAAATGTGCAAATTCACCGACACTCTCTCATTTCAAACAATCATGAGATGGAACTTTGGGCATGTAATTCAGACTTCATTTGGCTCACAAAACGCACAAAAGGCAAGCAAATGCACGAGTGAAATGCAGGCTCCATGTGCATCCTCATTTTTGGCCAAAACTACCAAACTTGCCCTCCAATAGTTTTGAGTGCCAAATACCACTTCTATCCTCTTACTCTCGTGATATATAACAAAAATCAAGGCTCAGTTGTGAAGTAGGAGGCTCATAATCGCTACATTGCAAATCTGAAAATTTTGAAGCATCTCTGCAAATTGCTTCAAATCTCTATTCTCCTTGGATCATTCTTCAAAATTCTTGGTGATTCAGCTTCAGTGAAGTAAGGAGATCAAGCCTGCACCATTGGATTGCTTTTGGAGTGAAGGAATCGTGTTTCCAGATTTCACATCCATGTGAGTTTCTTGAACTTTGATTTATGTGTTTCAACTTGAATTGATGATGTAAATCATGTTCATTGAGTTGCTAGCTGGCCAATCACTAGGATTGATGTATATTTGAGCTTTGATTCTAGCATAATTGTTGAAATCGTGTTCATGACTTTGATGTTTGCAGTGATTTTTTCCAGTTTTTGAGACTTTATTTCTTGATCCATGCTTGATCTTTGAGATTGATTCAAATTGCATAATGTAGTATGATATGCTAACTTTAATTTGCACTTGATTTCATGGATTTTGGTTGAGAAACGAGCATGATTGATGGATCTGAACATAGGCTCATGACCTGTTGTGTTGCACGCTTTTGCCCTATGCTGGAGGTTGAAGATGAAGTGAGGTGGCGCACTGTGATTGGCTTGATTCAAATTTTAATGCATTTCATACTATTTGATTTTAATTGATTTTCTGATTTTTATTTCTTGATCAAAACAATTTAAAAAATTCTGAAAACATTATCACAAGTCCAAAATAATTTCTACTATCTTGTGTAATTTAATTGGAATTTTTAAAAATGTATTGATTGTTTTAAAATTCATAAGTTTAAATAATTGTTTGTTTAAAGATTAGTTTTATTTTTATAGTTCTTTTGATCTAAAAATTCCACAAAAAATGTTTTGGACTCTTAAAATAATGTAGAAATTGATTCTGACTTTTGTTTAGCATTTTTTCTAATTTTTATTAGAAAGTTAATTTGAGAAGTTTATTTGAAATATTTGTTTCATAATTTTGGTTTTAATATTTCCTTTAATTCAAAAATCCTAAAAAAAATCATGTAAGTTTGTTTTTAATCATAGAATCTGAATATAATTTTATTTTGACCTTTTTGTGAGTTTTGGCTAGGTTTTACATTTTTGCCTTTAAATAATAGTTTAATTGTTAATTGTTTGTTTGATTTTTATTTTAATATTTCCTCTAATTTTAAAATTCCACAAAAAATCAGGGATGTGTGTTTTTAATTCTATTATTTGAATATAATTTTGTTTGGATATTTTTCTGAATTTTGATTAGAGTTTTATTTTGAGATGTGAATATTTGTTTAATTGATTAATTGTTTGAATTTGATTTTATTTTTGACTTTTCCTTAATTCAAAAAAATGTGAAAAAATATGTATTATGACATTTAGGGTTTCCTTGTGGTTTTCATGATGTTGGTTTGAATTGTTTGAATTTTGATCTTATCTAATCAATATTTAAGATTAAAAGTCAAAAATTAGGGTTTTGTTGCTTATTGTGCAAGTTTCATTTTCAATACCATTATGCCCTGGATTTTCAATGGAATTTAAGTCTTGATTATGGTTCATGAATGTATTAAGGATCTGAAAACCATTTTTCTTGAAATATTTGACTTGGTTTGATATTTTTCCATGAATTGTTTTGAAAACTTGTCTAGTTTTGGTAGTTTTGCCAACTAGTTTTGAACTTTGGGCCTCATTTGATCCCCTCCTCAACCATTCATGAACTTAAGACTTGCTTTCTGACTTCTACACACTTCAAAGATGCCAAGATATTTTTAGTTTGAATTATTGAAATTCTTTTCTATTTTTGATGTATTTTTAAAGTGAAGGTACCCAATTGATGTTGCATATCTTGTTGCAAATTGTTTGATGGACAATGAACTTGAGTGAGGCATATAATTGGGCACCTAATGATCATGTTGGATATGTTTATCCACATAAGCTCAAGTCATTTCACTTAATACCCCATGTTTGAATGATTGAACCTTTTGATGCATTGTGTGGGATCCCTCTTCTATTATGCTTGTGAACTGTGATGATATAATTGTGCATGATTGAATTGTGGTTTCTACTGCCCTTCATGGTCTTTGATTGTATTCTTCTCAAGCTCCCATGATCCTAGATTGATATTCAATTGTCAACTCAATATGGTGATAGAAAGGAGCAACATTCCTCTAATTTTTGACCAAATTATGCATATGCTTGTTTCTTTTTGTTCATCATGTCTAATGCTCTGATAATTGTTATCATGTTTTTCTCACTTCATCATGTTTCATCCATCCCTTATGTGAGTCATCATTCACTTTATGGAATACTAACTTGGTTGTTAAATGTGCGAGGTACTTTGAGAAAAGTTTTCCATTTCTGACTTGAGGCTATTGTGTTTCACTTTATTTGTGGAACACAATTTATTATGTTTGTACTACTCTTGTGCTTGGCATATTTGATAGTCTATGCAGGATGTGTATATGTGATTATGAATGCCATACATTTCCCATGGGATCTGTTCATATCTGAAAATCTCAATACTTACATCTTGATGCCATAATTTCTAACTTGATTTGTCTGCTGATGCCAGCTAGCTTGAAGTTCTCTGGGTTTCTTTTATTCTTGTTCAATTGCTACGGATAGTTATCCGTTTGGTATTGCACTATTTCCTTTGTTCTATTATCATTTTGTATAGTTCGATTTTGCAAGATGGGACCTTTGTTGCTGATATATGTCAGGAGGCCCTCTGTTTTTGTTTGATACATGTATTGTGTTTGTTTCTTTGATTATTGATCGATGAGTCACTCAATTTATAAATTGAGATCACAACTTCGCTCTCGGTGCATGTTCCCTATAGGATGTTTATTTTTTTTCTTCTTTAATTGTTGATCGATGAGTCACTCAATTTAGAAATTGAGATCACGACTTCGCTCTCAGTGCATGTTCTCTATAGGATGTTTATTGTTTTCTTCTTTAATTGTTGATCGATGAGTCACTCAATTTAGAAATTGAGATCACGACTTCGCTCTCATTGCATGTTCCCTATAGGATAGTTTTGTTAAGCTTCCTTTAACATGTTAATTAAGGTAAGGTTTTCCTTTATCCTCAACCTTAGGATCAATCATTGTATGATAACACTAGGGATAATGCTAGGCTAGTTTCCCTTAGTTGTTTTTCTTTCCTTTGCATTTTGCACCTTAAAACAAAAGTTGTTTTCTTGGAAAATCATAAAACACCTCTAATAAACTCAAACCCTTCTTCAAGGTAAAAAATACAAATCAATCTTATTTGTTGGTGTGCCTCTTGGTTTTGTTTTTAAACCTTTTAGCCGGTGTTTCGCCATCGCACATTTGTTTGAAGCCGGTGTTTCACCATCACACGTGTTTGTTATCCTACTTTGATTCTCAATATCATTGTTAGGTGTGATGTTTTGTCATTCGGTTTGTTGATGTTTCACCATATTTTCCATGATATCTTGTTATCTTCTCGCTGATGTTTTGCCATCGCACATTTGTTTGAAGTCGATGTTTCGCCATCGCACATGTTTGTTATCCTACTTTGATTCTCAATATCATTGTTAGGTGTGATGTTTTGTCATCCGTTTTATTGATGTTTCACCATCTTTGCCATGATATCTTGTTATCTTCTCGCCGATGTTTTGCCATTGCACATTTGTTTGAAGCCGATGTTTCGCCATCGCACATGTTTGTTATCCTACTTTGATTCTCAATATCATTTTTAGATGTGATTTTTTGTCATCCGTTTTATTGATGTTTCACCATCTTTGCCATGATATCTTGTTATCTTCTCTCCGATGTTTTTCCATCGCACATTTGTTTGAAGCCGATGTTTCTCCATCACACATGTTTGTTATCCTACTTTGATTCTCAATATCATTATTAGGTGTGATGTTGTGTTATCCGATTTATTGAAGTTTCGCCATCTTTGCCATGATATCTTGTTATCTTCTAGCCGATGTTTTGCCATCGCACACTTGTTTGAAGCCAATGTTTCTCCATCGCACATGTTTGTTATCCTACTTTGATTCTCAATATCATGGTTAGGTGTGATGTTTTATCATTTGATGTTTCATCATATTTGACATGTTACCATGTTATTATTTAGCCGATGTTTTATCATCTCATTTGTTTGTTACTTTATTTGATGTTTTGCCATCTTGACTGTTTTGTTGTCTTAACTAAAAAACCCAAACCAACCAAAATATATAAGCCGAACTACGGCTGCTCTGATTCCTTAAAAGGGATACGTAGGCAAAGGGGTAGGGCCCAACCGAGCACATCTTTTATTTTCCCTACATTGTTTTCTTTTTATTTCGCATGCATTCCCTTTTCAGTTTTAAGCCATAGACATAGGTTTTGACAACACCCATTAGATTAGACAACAAGAGTGGATACCATAGAGTACTACGGGTGTGTTGGGTGCTAATACCTTCCCATTACGTAACAGACTCCCTTACCCAATCTCTCGGTCGAAAGACCGTGATTTCTCCCTTTTCAGGTTTTCTCGATGTCTACCTTTCCCTTTCGGCGGGATAAAAGACGTTCGGTGGCGACTTCATTGATGTTTCATTACATCCAAATGACAGGTCCGGCCGGGTGGTTTCAGCTGGCGGCTTCACTGGGGATAGGTTGACCTCTTTCTGGTCCATCCTAGAGTAGATCCTAGCTCTTGTTTGTTTTCTTTTTGGGTGTTTATTTTACCGCCTTGCATATTTATCTGTTTGCATTGCATCCTATGTGCGCTTTACTTTATGCATACTGGATTTGGCTAGACTGTTTGGTTTATGGATTTCTTGGTGGGTGGGTTGTTCCATGAGGTAAAAGGCCTCATACCAAGGCTATGAGTGAATTTCAAAGGAACTAGGAATAGAGTGGTCATGGCAGCTATGAGGCTGATGCTTTGTAGACCTGACCATGAGACCCATGACTTCAGAGATAGTTCAGATAGGTGTTATCGTATGATGATACCGACATTCAAGCTCTTGTACTCTGATTTGGCTTTTAACCTTACCTTGACCTAGACTACACCCGTGAGAGAGGCGGGAAAACTTTTCTTACAAGTACAGGTATTGTTGGTGACTTTGTGTTGTGAAGGTGACTCAGGTTCCCATGATAGTTTTGAAGCTTTGAGATTTTCTTTTGATCTTGAGTGGTACTGTTCTATAATGGTCCAGCCATTATCCAGTGTGAAACTTTGATCCTGTCATGTTGCATCATAGCATATTTATTTCTAAAAAAAATGATGTATAAAAATATAACTATCATGCGCATGTCATCTTCCAGGGACATTCAAGAGTCTTCTTTCCATCAGAAATGGCTGGCCTCCCGACAGTTGAGTTTGATTCAGTTCATGTTAAAGAGCCCAACAAGCATACATTCGCCTATAAGATTCCTACTATTGATGTGTCCGAATTGAAGAGGTTGAGTTCTTATTTGAAGGATGATGTTCTGAATAATTTCAACAAAAATTATGGCAATTTGTTACTAATCCTTAACACTCCAGTTGACCCAATGGCTTTGATCACCCTCTTCCAGTTCTACGACAAGGAATTACGGTGTTTTACTTTTCAAGATTATCAACTGGTTCCCACACTAGAAGAATACGCGTACCTACTTAATATCAAGTTGTCTGATGAAGTTCCTTTTGTCCAGGCTCCGGAGAAGCCGAAGTTCAAATTTATTGCTGAAAATCTTCATTTGAGTTAGAAAGAAGTGAAAAACAATTGGAAATCAAGTTATGATACTACAGGGTTTTATTTGGATTTCTTAGTGAAGAAAGCTGAAGAATGGGCAAAGAAAGGGAGTTGGAGTGACTTCAACTCTCTGTTTTCTCTCATGATATACGGGATCATCCTCTTCCCTCGCAAGAGAAATTTTGTGGATTTGACGGTTGTTTGTGTTTTTAGAAATAAGAACCCAGTATCGACACTCTTGGCAGATACTCTTTACGCCATTCATTCCAGGCATGGATAAGGAGGTAATGTAAGCTTATGTCATTCAATGTTGTATCAATGGTTTAAGTTGCAACTACCGGTAAGTGGCCCTTTCATGGATACCAGACATTCTCTCCGATGGTCATCAAGACTTGTCAACCTTACTTCATTTGATATCCGGTGAAATTATGACATGGGGGAAGTACGAAGTATTGTCACTAGCTGCGGAGATTTCCCCAATGTTCCCCTCATAGGAACTAAGGGGTGTATCAACTATAATCCTGTGCTTGCTTATCGTCAATTGGGATATGCAATGGATGGACCGCCAAAGGTTGAGGAGGTGTCTGAATCAGTGTATTTTGTTAGAGGAAGTGATCCTGTGATGTTGAAAAGAGTGACAAGTGCTTGGAAGAGAATTCACAAGAAGGATAGAACTACTTTGGGAAAGAAGGTTCCTATTGCTAGAGTTCCTTACTTGGAATGGATTAGAGACAGGGTTAAGATTTTATGGTTACCATTTGCAAGGTCGGCCCCTGTATGTGAGCAACCTCCTACTGTTCTGAGTAACATGGTGCCTACCGAGGTGTTCACCCAGGTTCATGTTGAGAACATTAAACTTCTTGCAAAAGATCGTGAGGCAGGGATGAAACTCTATTGGGTAGATCAATAAAGGGCCAACTTAGCTCGCAAGCTCAATGAAGATCAAGGGGAAACTTCTGATGCAATCAGCTTTAGGAAGAGATCTCATGCTGAAATGGAAGAAGAGTTGAGTAAGACCCAGCAAGAGTGCCAAAAGCTTCAGGAATCTGAGAATAGCTACAGGAAGAAGATTCAAAACTTGGAAAAATAGCTCAAAGACAAAGATGCTCGGCTCAAGAAGGAAGTAGCCTAGAGGCGTGTCGCAGAGGATCGATTTCAAGGAAGTAAAGTAGTCGCATCACAACTGTTGAAGGAGAAAGCCAGGCTTGAAGAGTATTGTCAACACCTTGAAGCATGTCTTGTTCCAGAGATTTAGTTTTGTGTTACTTACCTTTGGTGTATTTGGTCACCCCCAGGATTGTTGGAAGGGACCATTTGTTTGTTTTTACTATTCTTTTTGTTAAGTTTACTTTGAATCATGTATTTTGTTGTTTATCGCTACACTCTTAAATGTCCGAAGTCACTTGAACATCGTTTCTTTTGTTTGTAAATAATTGAAGTGTTTGTGTTATTGTCCTTTTTTCCCTTTGATTGTATATTGGTTACACGCCATGGTTGATGCATAAAAGGACTCTTGAATACCTGGAAATGACAAACATATCATGCACATCATGCATTTCATAACATTACAGGTTATCTCAAGAAGGTATTCTTATTCTGCTTCTTTTCTTATTCAGAATTCAAGACGACTACTCATCGGTATTCCACCAGAAACAATTTGCCAAGATAGATGGAACAAGTTCAAGCTGAACTCGCTGAAATGAGGGCCCAAATGGCTACTCATATAACCCAGTTCATGGAAGTCATCACGAACGTGAATCGCCGACAGGAGGAACTGGCTGCCATTGTCAACAACTAGCACCGCTATCCAGGGGATGGTGGAAATCAAGGGCTCTATCAGGACATTTCTGTTGGATTGGGGGATGTGCAAGATCATCCTGTTGTAAATTTTCATGGGATGCCCGGAAACCCTTTTATGCGTAACGTAGGACAGTTTCCCTCGTCTCTGGGACCTCGTCTTGTTGGGAACCAAAGAGATAATCAGGGCAGTGTAAGGAACTATCAGGAGCAGGATTATAACTTTGACCAGGATGAAGATCAGTTTTTTGTTCGGCGTTCAGAGTCAGAAGTTCAGGTTGAGGATAGGAAGTATCGGTTGTTGGAATAACGTTTGAAGGCTGTGGAAGGGAAAAGAGTCCTTGGTATGGATGATAATGATCTCGGGTTGGTGTCTGGGGTGAAAGTTCCTCCAAAGTTCAAGCCTCTTATATTTGAAAAGTACAACGGAACGTCATGTCCTGTTACTCATGCAACTGCTTATTTTCGAAAGATGTCGGTGCATACTGAGGATCAGGGGCTTTTGATTCATTTTTTCCAAGATAGCCTATCTGGGGCATCCCTGGAGTGGTACATGAAGTTTGAGAAAACCCATATTCGTTGCTAGAATGATCTTGCTAGGGCTTTTATCAAACATTATCCGTACAATATGGATATGGCGCCTAACCGCACTCAGTTACAGAATTTGTCATAGGGACCAAGAGAATCTTTCAAGGAATACGCTCAGAAGTGGTGTGAGTTGGCTGCGAGGGTTCAACCTCCACTCATGGAGAGATAACTCATTGATATGTTTATGAGTACCCTGCAAGGGCCATTCTATGAGCACATGATAGGAAGTACTTCGGCAGGATTTGCAGACTTGGTTATGGCTGGTGAAAGAATTGAGGTAGGTTTGAAATTGGGGAAAATTCAGATTGGAGGTTCTAGTGGCTCATCAGGGGGCAGTAAGAAACCATTCAACACTTACCCTAAGAAAAGGGAAGGTGACGCAAGTGCGGTTTACTCTCATAGAGGAAGAAGAGAGGATCGTCAGCACCAACAAATCAATGTTGTTTCTATTCTTGTTAATGCTCCTCTGCAGCAGAGACCGAATACAGTGCCTCAACAACAAAGATAGCAAGATGCTCCCCGTCAGTATAATAATCAACAACAGAGACAACCCAGAAAATTTGATCCCTTGCCGGTATCTCTTACTGAAGCAGTCCACCATTTGCTCGATTTTAAGTTGATCGGTTTGAGAAATATGCCACCACCCCCCGCAAGACTTCCTCCTAACTATGATGCTAACGTAAGATGTGAATTCCATTCAGGCAGAGTTGGTCATTCTACTGACAATTGCTTTGCGTTGAAGTGGAAGATACAAGACTTGTTGGATGCTAAGGCAATTGATTTTACTCCAGTGACTGGTCTGAATGTTACCCAGAACCCAATGCCTAGGCATGGAGGGGGGTGTTGTTAATATGATTGATAATGTTAAAGTGTTGAATTTAATCATGGATGTGGAACAAATAACTACTCCGTTGTGGTATGTTAAGAGGTATTTGTTTGATAATTCTATTTTCTCGGGTTGTACTCCAGAGTGTGCCAAGTGTAGAGAGCAACCGAAGGGCTGTGATGATTTAAAAGCCAGTATCCAGTTGATGATAAAAGAGGGTTCCCTACAGTTCGATAGAAAACCGAGCTACCGTAAGGTTACTGAAGAAGATGTTATTGTGGTATCTATTCCTTACACCCCTGTGCGCATTCCTACCCCAACTAGGGCGCCTCCTTTGATGATTACGGTACCTGGTCCCATGCCTTATACCAGTGAGAAGGCCATCCCATGGCATTACGGTGCTGATGTTTATTACCATGGGGTGAAGAAGGAAGTAAGTACTCATTCGTCTGAGGAAGAATATGTGGAAGGTAATGAAGAGAAAGTTCATAATTTTTTTGGTGTGGGTAGAATGACTAGAAGCGGGAGAGTATTTGGTCCTTCCAATGTGCAAGATGCGGCAGATGCTTCTGCAAGAGAAAAAGGAAAACAACAGGCGATGATTGGTAATCCAAGGGTTATGCCAGCTAATGTGAATCAACCAATTCCGATACCAGAAGCTTCTTCAGTCCCCGATGAGGTGGAAGAGTTAATGTGAATTATCAGAAAGAGTGATTATAGCATAATTGATCATCTGAGCCATACTCCTTCTAAGATGTCTATCTTGTCTCTGTTGATTTATTCAGAACCTCACATAAATGCTTTGATGAAGTTGTTAAAGAATGCGTTCGTGCCACCTGAGATAACAGTCAATAAGTTTGAGAATGTTTGTGCTAACATATCTGCGGGAACGGTCTAGGCTTCACAGATTTTGATCTTCCTCTGGAGGGGCCAAACCATAAAAAAGCGTTGCATATTTCAATGGAGTGCAAGGGCACTACTTTATCCCGGGTTTTGGTGGACACAAGTCGTCCTTAAATTTATTTCCTAAGTCAGCATTGATGAAGATTGATTATTCTAGACTGGAGCTGCGCCCTAGTGATTTGATGGTGAAGGCGTTTGATGGGTCTCGAAGGTCAGTGTTTAGGGAGGTGGAGTTACCAATCAAGGTCGGTCCTCGCACCTTCACTGCTACATTTTTTGTGATGGATATACAGCCAGCATATTGTTGTTTGTTGGGGAGGCCATGGATTCATAGAGCAGGGGAAGTCACTTCTACTCTTCATCGGAAACTCAAATATCCTGCAGAAGGAAAGGTGATAACTGTGTGCGGCGAGGAAGAGTACATCGTGAGTCATTTGACATCATTCTGCTATGTTGAAGTTGAAGGAGAGATACATGAGACTCTGTTTCAGGCATTTGAAACAGTTCATGCTGTCAATTTTCCTCCTCCAGAGCAGAAAAGGAAACCTGAAACTGTTATGTCTTCTCACAAGGATCCGAGAGCTGTGGTGGAAAATGGTAACCCTGAAGGTTGGGGTCAGGTGCTGGACGTTACCCCAAAATTTGATAAATTTGGTCTTGGTTTTAGCCCGGGTCAGCAGAGTTCAACTCCCAGAGCATCTAGTCTATTTACTCCTGTGAAGTTTTCCCTTCCTTGTGCTACTCAAGAAGGACACGTCAATGCAGTTGGTGATGGTAGGGTTGATGGCTACGATGTCGAAGATTGGATTCGTCAGAGTATTCCAGGCCAAACACTCAACAATTGGACTTCTGTGGATGTTATCCAAGTTTCAAGTGCTGAGGAGTAATTTTCTTGTTTTCTTTTATTATCATATCATAATTCCTACGCTCTGCCCAAGGCGTAGTGGATCATTTGTGTAGGGCCACCATGTTTATTTTCAAAAGTTTATCATGAAATAAAGGACGTTTTTGCATTCAAAATTTTGCTCCATTTCTTTTTATTTAAATGGAAATGTTTCTCTTTTTACACACTGTCACTAAAAAAATGCCAAAATTTCATTCATGTAGATCCACTTCCACCACCGATCATATTGATAACGACTCTACTATGGCTCATTATGACTTTGATACTCCTATTTATCAAGCTGAAGAAGAAGCATATGAGGATTGTGATCTTCCTGAGGAATTAGAAAGATTGTTAAAACAAGAGGAGATGGTTATCCATCCGAATCAGGATTCGATTGAGTTGGTGAATATTGACACAGAAGAGGTAAGAAGAGAAGTCAAGATATGGGCAGATCTCGAAGAAAGTATAAAGGTCAGATTGATTGAGCTACTCCGTGAGTATTCTGATATCTTCGCTTGGTCTTATGAGGATATACCTGGGTTGGATACATACATAGTGGTGCATCGACTACCTCTCAAAGAAGGTTGTTCCCCTGTCAAGCAAAATCTCCGAAGAACTTATCCTGAGATGTCCAAGAAGATTAAGGAGGAGGTCCAGAAGCAGTTGGACGCGAATTTCTTAAAAGTCATCAATTATCCTCCATGGATTGCAAATATTGTGCCTGTGCCCAAGAAGGATGGTAAGGTTAGGATGTGCGTGGATTATAGGGATTTGAACAGGGCCAGCCCTAAAGATGATTTCCCTCTTCCGCATATTGATGTGTTGGTCGATAATACTGCTCATTGCAAAGTGTTTTCGTTCATGGATGGTTTTTCGGGTTACAATCAAATTAAGATGGCTCCGGAGGATATGGAGAAGACAACATTTATCACGCCTTGGGGGACTTTCTGCTATAAAGTGATGTCGTTTGGTTTGAAAAATGTCGGGGCAACATATCAGCGCGCCATGGTCACTCTCTTTCATGATTTGATTCACAAAGAGATTGAGGTATATATGGACGATATGATTGCTAAGTATGACAAGGAAGAGGAACATGTTGTTCATCTGGAAAAATTGTTCGAGAAACTAAGGCAGTTATTGCTGTGGTTGAATCCGAATAAGTGCACCTTCGGGGTGAGATCCGGCAAGCTGTTGGGTCTAATTGTAAGTGAAAAAGGTATCGAGGTGGACCCGACCAAGGTTAAAGAGATACAGGAAATGCCTGAACCAAGGACATAGAAGGAAGTACGTGGTTTCTTGGGAAGGTTAAACTACATTTTTAGATTTATTTCTCATCTCACAGCCACCTGTGAACCTTTGTTCAAGTTGTTAAAGAAAAGTCAGACAATGAAATGGAATGAGGATTGACAGAAGGCCTTTGACAAAATAAAGGAGTATTTGCAGGAACCTCCGATACTCATGCCGCCAGTGGAAGGATGGCCACTAATCATGTATTTAACTGTGTTGGAGAGCTCAATGGGTTGTTCCTCGGTCAGCACAACGAGACAGGGAAGAAAGAGCAGGCTATTTACTACTTGAGTAAGAAGTTTACAGAATGCGAGTTGAGGTACTCATTGCTGGAAAAGACTTGTTGTGCGCTTGCCTGGGCCGCCAAACGTTTGAGGCAATACATGTTAACTCACACCACCTACTTGATATCCAAAATGGATCCAATAAAGTACATTTTTGAGAAGCCAGCTCTTACAGGAAGGGTAGCCCGTTGGCAGATGATACTCACCGAATATGATATCTAATACACAACTCAAAAAGCAATTAAGGGTAGTGTACTGGCCGACCATCTTGCTCATCAGCCCATGAATGGTTACGAACCGATGAAGTTTAATTTTCCAGATGAGGAAATTGTGTATATTCGGGATTGTAATATGCCATACCCAGACGAAGGAACCGAGCCGGGATCACGTTGGAAGCTTGTTTTTGATGGTGCCTCCAATGCCATGGGCAACGACGTCGGAGCTATTATCACTTCCCCTGAGGGGTACCACATTCCTTTCACAGCTCGTATGTGTTTCGATTGCACTAACAACATGGCCGAATATGAGGCTTGCATTTATGGCATTGAAGCGGCGATCGACCTGCACATCAAATTTTTGAAAGTTTACGGGGATTCCAATCTTGTTATAAGCCATATTAATGGATATTTGGAGACTCGCCATCAGAACCTAATTCCCTATCGTGAGCATGTTATGAAGTTGATTCCGTACTTCGAAGAGATCATGTTTGAGCACATTCCCAGAGAAGAAAATAATCTAGCTGATGCACTGGAAACTTTGTCCTTCATGTTTAAGGTTAAGTGGGCTAACGAGACACCTTCCATTACCATCAGAAGTTTGAGTGAGCCAGCTTTCTGTTTTGAGGCTAGTTTGGAATCAGATGGTAATCCTTGGTTTTATGATGTTAAACGATATCTTGAAACACAAGAGTACCCTGCAGAGGCATCCGTCACAGATAAGAAGTTCTTGAGAAGATTTTCAGCCAAGTTCTTTCTCAGTGGTGGTGTGTTGTATAGAAGGCATCATGACGGCTTACTGCTCAGATGTGTTGACAAGAAATAAGCATCTAGAATCATTAAGGAGATACATGAAGGTGATTCCGGGACCCATTCCAACGGGCATACCATGGCTAAAAAGATCTTGCGAGCAAGTTATTATTGGTCCACCATGGAGATTGACTGTTACAATCATGCATGGGTTTGCCACAAATGTCAAGTCTATGCTGATAAGGTGCATGTGCCGCCAGTACCTTTGAATATCTTGACTTCCCCTTGGCCGTTTGCGATGTGGGGAATTGATATGATCGGTAAAATTGAACCGACTGCATCCAACGAGCACCGTTTCATTCTGGTTTCCATCGATTATTTTACAAAATGGGTCGAAGCTGCATCCTATACCAATGTCACCAAGCAGGTGGTAACTCGGTTCATTAAGCACAATATCATCTGTCTCTACGGAGTGCCTGAGAAGATCATTACTGATAATGGGTCTAATTTGAACAACAAAATGATGAAGGAGCTTTGTGAGTCCTTCAAAATCAAGCATCATAATTATTACCCATACCGACCAAAGATGAACGGCGCTGTCGAAGCGGCCAATAAGAATATTAAGAAGATCATTCAGAAAATGGTGGTAACCTATAAAGATTGGCATGAGATGCTGCCTTTCGCGTTGCATGGTTATCGCACCACAATGCGTACTTTGACGGGGGCAACCCCATTTTCATTGGTTTACGGCATGGAAGCAGTATTGCCGGTAGAAGTCGAGATTCCTTCTCTTAGGATCATGAGAGATGTTGAGCTGGATGAAAGTGAATGGGTACAGAATCGGCTGGATCAGTTGGAACTTATTGACGAGAAGAGTTTGGCGGCTGTATGTCATGGTCAGGTATATCAGCAAAGGATGAGGAATGCTTTTGATAAGAGAGTACGGTCTCAGTGTTACAAGCCAGGTGACCTTGTGCTAAAAAGGATAATTCTCCCCCAGGGAGATCCTAGGGGCAAGTGGGTTCCGACTTATGAAGGTTTTTTCATGGTCAGAAAAGTTTTCACTAGTGGAGCGATGATGCTCACAATATGGATGGAGAGTACTTCCCTCTCCCTGTGAATGCTGACGTAGTTAAAAAATACTTTTCATAAAAAAAAACCCTAAACTGAAAACCCGAAAGGACGGTTTAGGAAAAAAGAGGGTGTCCTGGTGAATCGAAAAACCGAAAGGGCGATTCAGGCAAAAGTTAGGGACTTAAAGCAAATTATTACGCTCAGCATGAGATCCTTTGTTTCTTTCCTCCGTTCTGTCACCTGGCATAAGCTCGAAGCTAATCCAAGAATGATCTGTCTGAAAGCAGGAAGATAAAGTCATAAGAGTCATAAGAGTCATAGCAGAGTCGGGACTTGATGGATATTCATATTCACATTACCATTTGTAAACACTTGTTTGCTTTTATTTTGTAAATTACTTGCTTCAAATGTAAATGCCTTTCTCACAGGCTGATTTCTCAAAATCAATAGAACATCTTCTTTCAAGTATACGTATACGTTGCTTTTCTCCCTTTTTACTATTTTGTTTGCAAAAACGTCCAATATTTTTTGATAAGCATGTGCATATAAACTTCGTGGGCCTTACACGGAAATGGTAATCTAAGTCATGGTTGGTTGATTGCTTGAAATACGGATAACAAACACAACTACTATTGTGCAAAGGGCATGTTTGTTTCTCTGTTTGATAGGATTCTCGTTCACTTTACTGGTGGATGCCTTGCCATTTTTTTTCACAGCTCCGTGTTGTTGGTAAAGGTCTTGGGTCAGTGTAATATCAAGATTACGGCAGGTCGGTGAGATCGGAAAACCTAATTGGAGATTTTTCTTGCCCATAATGGCTTTTATTACGTTTCTTTGCCGCACTTTCATGTGTTATCTTGATTGATTGTTTTAGCATTGTCTGCATATAGGATTTTGTTTATAGCCGAATGTCAGTTTTGATGCGTTGAATATTTTTGCCTTGAAAAAAAAATTTGTTTCATTTTACTTAATCCATCTAGTATCACTCTTTAATCATTTTTTCGGGCATTTTGATACCAACTGTGCCAATTCTTTTGCTTAGCCAAGAGTTTGGAGGAAGGAGTTTAGCTAAAAAACGATGACTGTAGTGGTATGCTTTTGAGTAGAAACCTGTTGACGATGTACAGGTATTGTTTCAATCCCTCAAACACCGGAGATATAAGGGAGTTAGACCCTCATTAACCCCTCTGAGCCTTCGAAGTAGGAGTTTCTTTTCCGTTAAAAAAAAACCTTGTTTTTTTAACCCGGGGCAGGGTAGATGTTCAATTAATTTGATCAAGCATTCAAATTTCAGAAGGAATGTCCCATCTGAGGATCACCACATTTTATCTTTCACATCATGAGATCAAAAATGTCTAAACCACGATGTTCATTTCCTCACAAAGTCCCGAGGTCGAGATCGAATCGATACAATAATGGCTATCCCTCACCGACCAAGGAATGAGGCATTTGTTTTCTTCAAAAAAAAAGAGAGAAAAAGAAATAAAAAAGTTCAAAAACCTAAAGTCACATTGACTTGTTCGAAGTAGAAAGTATGAATAAGAAAGAAATAAAAAGCCCCGCTAAGTAGAAACTTGAAAACAAGTCACTTAGGCAAAAGTTAGGGCGTCCCGCTGGATTCCCAAAATTGAAATTCAAAAGATTTTGTCCAGGCAAAAGTTAGGGAAAATAAGAGCCTAAAAGGCCAGAAAAAAAAAGATTATCCAATAAAATTTTCATCAATATCAAAAACAAAAGCATCAAAAGTTAAGCGACAATCATGTTGGAGAATTTGTCGTGATTGCTCAACCATTATAAATCCTTTTGAAAGATGAATGCTTGTGATAAGTCAACTGAACTTAGGACAGGAGAATATCATGAAGGGCGTGGGCACCAAATAACTTGAGCCTTGAAAAACTTTTTTCTAAAAAACCTCGAACCAGGCCACGTTACAACCTCTAAAAGTCCTAATTGAAAAAAGGGTTTAACTCGAAAGCATACTACAACGGGATAATGTTTCCTAAATTCCCAAATATGTGTTGCATATCCATGTTGGTATCTTATCACCCGCATCTTGACTCGTTTTAAAAAAAAAGAGAAGAAATGTTTTGAATTTTTTGCACTCTAGCCAATGATTCATTTACAATAAAGATGCGACACTTTGTTAAGGTTTTTCAACTTTAAGGCTTAAATAATCATCGCATCAGGTCTACCATTCCCAAAATAAACATCTTTCTGCATGCAAAACATTTGTTTGACATCAAAAAAGAGTTTACACGTTGAACACCTGTAAAGATCTTAATGATTGTCAGGAAGGGAATATTTGGTTTTTCTTCTATTAGACAGAGCCCATGTATGAATAGGACTTTACCTATCCCTAGTGAAGTTTCGTTTCCACAGCGAAGTTTTGTTACCCCAAGAATCTTCTTTTAAAGGCTTCATTATGAGACCCCGAGTTTGAGGATGTCGCATATCCCCAATAGATTTACCAACAGAGACCCCTCACTGTGACTTCTCATTTCCCAGCCAATCTGCCTGGGGAATCCTTATGTTAAGATCTTTCCTTATCTCCAGTAAAGTCAGTACTGTGTGACTATCTGCATAATCCATCCATTGGTTGCATTCCAAGAGAAATCTCTCTCCAACACAAAAATCTTCAACGGGGTTCTGTCTCCCCGGTGAAGTCTCGTTTCCTCAGCAGAGCTTTGTTCCCCCAGCAAAGGTTTTCACCCCTCACGTCGGATTTGTTGTCTTGGTATCATCCTTAACACGGCCGCGTGCTGTCTTTTCCAGAGATTACATTCTTGCCCTGATTTTCTCCCTCAATGTCTAATCTTCTCCATAAGCTACAGTGTCGATCTGATTTTCCCTAGGAGTTTGCAATTTATTTTTGCAGCTCCTCTCAATGTTTGTGGCCCGTTTCTACTGGTTGCTCCATTGTTATTCCCCGCGAGGCTTCATCTCTTCGAGGTTCCCTCTCTAGCGGTTCCCCGTGTTTTCTCCTCTCCTTTGGATTTTGCAATTTATTTTTTCAAGTCATGTCAGATTCTGACTTCTTGGTTATTGGTTTCTCAATTGGCCATTTCCCTAGTGAAACTTTTAAACATGCATCATTACATTGCATATACCAAAACGCGTAGCATTTCCATTATATGGAGCATTGCGCTATATAAAAAAAATTCAAACATGCATCAGAACGTAAGCCATTATTGTTTCTGTTGTCCCTAGTAGATTTGCTAATACTTAGGGTTAAATCCCCAACGAGGTCTTCGTCCTCATTATCTCAGTTTCCTCCCTATACCAATATCCTTTTGACGTCAAAAATTTGTTTGTTTGAGTGTCCACTTTTGACTGTAGTTCAGTTTCGCCCTGGCGCGGTCTTTTCGGGTTTATTCTTCACTACCCTCTCCGGTTCATTCCAATGTCTATTGATGCACCTTTCGAATACCAGTTTCGTCCTGATATTCACTTTCAGCAGATTTTTAGGTGTTTGCCCTAATCTCCTTGCTTTGGGTCGAGTTTCGCCTCCTCACCTTGCACATGAAATCCAGTTTCGTCCTGGTGCTCATCTAGTTCAGTTTCTCCTAACTAGTTATTGAGTCGAGTCGAGTCTCGTTTTTGCTTTCATACCTTAGACCTTTTGACGGTGTTCGTTTACCGAGTGCAGTGTTCGTACTGCGTCCCTGGTTTGAAATCAGTCTCTTTTGTTCCTTGGATTCTTCTATCAAGTTTTCGTCACTGTCTATCCATTGATTTGAGACTAGCAGGTGCTCTGAGAAACATGCACTCTCATCACTTTGCTATGGGTCGAGTTTCGCCTCGTTACCCGTGCGTGAAATCCAGTTTCGTCCTGGTAATCAAATAGTTTAGTTTCGTCTAACTGGTTATCGAGTCGAGCTTCGTCTCGCTTTTGTTCCTCATTCCTAGGATTCTTTCAGTTCCTTCATACTGTCTATCTTAGTTGAGATTAGCAACTGCTCCTAGAATCACGCACTCTAGCCAATTTTGCTTTGGGTCGAGCTCAAAGTGTCGTCTCCTCACCCGCGTACATTTTCTTTTCCAGAGCTTAGTTTCGCCTATACTCTATGGTTTGAGTTTTATCTCACCCTTTTTGAAGCCCAGTTTTGCCCTGGCACTTTTGTCCGGAAGTTTAGTCGCGTCTACTCTTCTTTGTTTTCGTTCTGTTTCAACCTGCGTTATAGTTTCATTCATGTCTTGGGGGTTTTCTGCTTCTGTTTCTTTATGCTTCAAGAGTGTAAATTTTCGGGTTCTTTTGTATTCAATCATCTTCAACTCTGAACGCTCGAAAGTTATCACTTTTCTCACTTATCATGTTGAAGATATTTGAATAGGGGCAGCTGTTGCACCCTAAAATTTTCCCTTTTGATTTTGGCTTATGTTTCATCATGAATATCATATTGCCTTGCATTCATACATTGTGATGGGATCAAAGTACTTTGGTTATCAATTTTTCCTCAAGCTTTGAAGGTTGATTGCATTGACATGTTGCTCAAGTAGAACCTTATCATCTAAACTTCTGGATCTTTCAAGCTCAAAATTTATTGCATATCTCAAGATGTTTTATCCATCTCTTTGGATCATTAGAGGATTGAAGTTTGTGATTGATTATAAGAGGAATCACTCTTTTGATTCACCATTCAAAATTAGGGTTTTTCTTGATCAAGGCAATTGATGAGTGAACAAGTCTTGATTTGGAAGCTACAACATCTCATTTGTTTTTGGAAAGTCTTTATACAAGAAATTGGCCAAGATGCCCAAAGGATTTGAAGTTTTGAAGATGATTCATCAGTCTCCTAAGGTGTTAACCAAAACTAGGGTTTGGGATTTCATCAAGATTTATTAATAATTTTGAAGTGAAACTTTGCACATGGCCTCTATATATTTTGAAGATCATATGTTTGAAGTCTTGATCATCATTTTTGAAGGGAAGTGGATCAATTGATTAAAATGGGCAAAATGGTCATTTTGGTCAAAATCAGTCAAAGTCAAGGTTGACCAAGGGAACTTTTGGTCAACCATCAATTGAAGGATGTACTTTTCATATTTCAAGTCCATTTTGATCATTGGATCAAAAAGATTGAGGTTTGGATTGAAACTTGTTCATGAAGAAACCCTAAAAGTTACTAATTTTGGAAAATGAGGACTTAACTTTAAAAATTCATATTTTATTCACCTTTGATTAAAAAAATGCAAATGAAGTATGCTTGGAAAAATAAGAGGATGATCTTTCATCTCCTTTTGGTTTCATGTCCAAATTGCCAAAGAGTCAAGAGTTATAAAGCTTGGAAGTCACAAAATTATAGGTCATTTTCCAAATTTAGTGAATTTCATGTCAAATTTTGAGGACCTTATTTGATTCAATTGTAAAAACTCAAAACTAAGGGATTGTAGATCGTTTCAATACCTTTCCAAATTGTACTCATTTGTGTCCAAATTCAAAAATATGAGTAAGTTATGGACTTTGGAATTTTGAGGCATTTTATTGAATTTTGACAAATATGCAAAATTGCCATTTCTTGCAAACTCAAGTTTTAGCCATTCCTTTTGCTTCTAATCAAACCCATGATAAATTTGTTACATGCTGAGGCCCATCACACTCACCATTTCGTGCCTCATATGGTATTGCACTTGTTGGATTGAAAAAATGACAAACTTGCTCAAATGTGCAAATTCACCAACACTCTCTCATTTCAAAAAATCGTGAGCTGGCACTTTGGGCATGTAATTCTGACTTCATTTGGCTTACAAAACTCACAAAAGGCAAGTAAATGCATGAGTGAAAACGCAGGCTCCATGTGCATCCTCATTTTTGGCCAAAACTATCAAACATGCCCTCCAACAGTTTTGAGTGCCAAATACCACTTCTATCCTCTTACTCTCGTGCTATATAACAAAAATTAAGGCTCAGTTGTGAAAGAGGAGGCTCATAATCGCTACATTGCAAATCTGAAAATTTTGAAGCATCTCTGCAAATTGCTTCGAATCTCTATTCTCCTTGGATCATTCTTCAAAATTCTTGGTAATTCAGCTTCAGTGAAGTAAGAAGATCAAGCCTGCACCATTGGATTGCTTCTGGAGTGAAGGAATTGTGTTTCCAGATTTCACATCCATGTGAGTTTCTTGAACTTTGATTTATGTGTTTCAGCTTGAATTGATGATGTAAATCATGTTCATTGAGTTGCTAGCTGGCCAATCACTAGGATTGATGTATATTTGAGCTTTAATTCAAGCAGAATTGTTGAAATCGTGTTCATGACTTTATTGTTTGTAGTGAGTTTTTTCAGTTTTTGAGACTTTATTTCTTGATCCATGCTTGATCTTTGAGATTGATTCAAATTGCATAATGTAGTATGATATGCTAGCTTTAATTTGCACTTGATTTCATGGATTTTTGTTGAGAAATGAGCATGATTGATGGATCTGAACATAGGCTCATGACCTGTTGTGTTGCACGTGTTTTGCCCTATGCTGGAGGTTAAAGATGAAGTGAGGTGGCGCGCTGTGATTGGCTTGATTCAAATTTTAATGCATTTCATATTATTTGATTTTAATTGATTTTCTGATTTTTATTTCTTGATCAAAACAATTTAAAAAATTCTGAAAAAATAATCACAAGTCCAAAACAATTTCTACTATCTTGTGTAATTTAATTGGAATTTTTAAAAATTTATTGATTGTTTTAAAAATTCATAAGTTTAAATAATTGTTTGTTTAAAGATTAAATTTATTTTTATAGTTCTTTTGATCTAAAAATTCCACAAAAAATGTTTTGGACTCATAAAATAACGTAGAAATTGATTCTGACTTTTGTTTAGCATTTTTTCTATTTTTTATTAGAAATTTAATTTGAGAAGTTTATTTGAAATATTTGTTTCATAATTTTGGTTTTAATATTTCCTTTAATTCAAAAATCCTAAAAAAATCATGTAAGTTTGTTTTTAATCAGAGTCTGAATATAATTTTATTTTGACCTTTTTGTGATTTTTGGCTAGGGTTTGCATTTTTGATTAGATTTTTATTTTTGAGATGTGAATATTTGTTTAATTGATTAATTGTTTGAATTTTATTTTATTTTTGACTTTTCCTTAATTCAAAAAAATGTGAAAAAATATGTATTATGACTTTTAGGGTTTCCTTGTGGTTTGCATGATGTTGGTTTGAATTGTTTGAATTTTGATCTTATCTAATCAATATTTAAGATTAAAAGTCAAAAATTAGGGTTTTGTTGCTTATTGTGCAAGTTTCATTTTCAAAACCATTATGCCCTGGATTTTCAATGGAATTTAAGTCTTGATTATGGTTCATGAATGTATTGAGGATCTGAAAACCATTTTTCTTGAAATATTTGACTTGGTTTGATATTTTTCCATGAATTGTTTTGAAAACTTGTCTAGTTTTGGTAGTTTTGCCAACTAGTTTTGAACTTTGGGCCTCATTTGATCCCCTCCTCAACCATTCATGAACTTAAGACTTGCTTTCTGACTTCTACATACTTCAAAGATACCAAGAGATTTTTGGTTTGATTTATTGAAATTTTTTTCTATTTTTGATGTATTTTTGAAGTGAAGGTACCCAATTGATGTTGCATATCTTGTTGCAAATTGTTTGATGGCCAATTAAATTGAGTGAGGCCTATTATTGGGCACCTAATGATCATGTTGGATATGTTTATCCACATAAGCTCAAGTCATTTCACTTAATACCCCATGTTTGAATGATTGAACCTTTTGATGCATTGTGTGGGATCCCTCTTCTATTATGCTTGTGAGCTGTGATGAATTAATTGTGCATGATTGAATTGTGGTTGCTACTGACCTTCATGGTCTTTAATTGTATTCTTATCAAGCTCCCATGATCCTTGATTGATATTCAATTGTCAACTCAATATGGTGATAGAAAGGAGCAACATTCCTCTAATTTTTGACCAAATTGTGCATATGCTTGTTTCTTTTTGTTCATCATGTCTAATGCTCTGATAATTGTTATCATGTTTTTCTCACTTCATCATGTTTCATCCATCCCTTATGTGATTCATCATTCACTTTATGGAATACTAAGTTGGTTGTTGAATGTGCGAGGTACTTTGAGAAAAGTTTTCCATTTCTGACTTGAGGCTACTGTGTTTCACTTTATTTGTGGAACACAATTTATTATGTTTGCACTACTCTTGTGCTTGGCATATTTGATAGTCTATGCAGGATGTGTATATGTGATTATGAATGCCATACATTTCCCATGGGATCTGTTCATATCTGAAAATCTCAATACTTACATCCTGATGGCGTAATTTCTAACTTGATTTGTCTGCTGATGCCAGCTTGCTTGAAGTTCTCTGGGTTTCTTTTATTCTTGTTCAGTTGCTACGGATAGTTATTCATTTGGTATTGCACTATTTCCTTTCTTCTATTTTCATTTTGTATAGTTCAATTTTGCATGATGGGACCTCTGTTGCTGATATATGTCAGGAGTCCCTCTGTTTTTGTTTGATACATGTATTGTGTTTGTTTCTTTGATTGTTGATCGATGACTCACAAAATTTAGAAATTGAGATCACGACTTCACTCTCAGTGCATGTTCCCGATAGGATGTTTATTATTTTTCTTCTTTAATTTTTGATCGATGAGTCACTCAATTTAGAAATTGAGATCACGACTTCGCTCTCAGTGCATATTCCCTATAGGATGTTTATTGTTTTTCTTCTTTAATTGTTGATCGATGAGTCACTCAATTTAGAAATTGAGATCACGACTTCGCTCTCAGTGCATGTTCCCTTTAGGATGTTTATTGTTTTCTTCTTTAATTGTTGATCAATGAGTCACTCAATTTAGAAATTGAGATCACGACTTCGCTCTCATTGCATGTTCCCTATAGGATAGTTTTGTTAAGCTTCCTTTAACATGTTAATTAAGGTAGGGATTTCCTTTATCCTCAACCTTAGGATCAATCATTGTATGATAACACTAGGGATATTGCTAGGCTAGTTTCCCTTAGTTGTTTTTCTTTCATTTGCATTTTGCACCTTAAAACAAAAGTTGTTTTCTTGGCAAATCATAAAACACCTCTAATAAACTCAAACCCTTCTTCAAGGTAAAAAATACAAATCAATCTTATTTGTTTGTGCGCCTCTTGGTTTTGTTTTTAAACCATTTAGCCGATGTTTCGCCATCGCACATTTGTTTGAAACCGATGTTTCGCCATCGCACGTGTTTGTTATCCTACTTTGATTCTCAATATCATTGTTAGGTGTGGTGTTTTGTCATCTGTTTTATTGATGTTTCACCATCTTTGCCATGATATCTTGTTATCTTCTCGCCGATGTTTTACCATCACACATTTGTTTGAAGCCGATGTTTCGCCATCACACATGTTTGTTATCTTACTTTGATTCTCAATATCATTGTTAGGTGTGATGTTTTTTCATCCGTTTTATTGATGTTTCACCATCTTTGCCATGATATCTTGTTATCTTCTCGCCGATGTTTTGCCATCGCACATTTGTTTGAAGCTGATGTTTCACCATCGCACATGTTTGTTATCCTACTTTGATCCTCAATATCATTGTTAGGTGTGATGTTTTTTCATCCGTTTTATTGATGTTTCACCATCTTTGCCATGATATCTTGTTATCTTCTCGCCGATGTTTTACCATCGCACATTTGTTTGAAGCCGATGTTTCGCCATCACACATGTTTCTGATCCTACTTTGATTCTCAATATCATTGTTAGGTGTGATGTTGTATTATCCGATTTATTGATGTTTCGCCATATTTGCCATGATATCTTGTTATCTTCTAGCCGATGTTTTGCCATCGCACACTTGTTTGAAGCTAATGTTTCGCCATCACACATGTTTGTTATCCTACTTTGATTCTCAATATCATGGTTAGGTGTGATGTTTTATCATTTGATGTTTCGTCATCTTTGACATGTTACCATGTTATTATTTAGTCGATGTTTTATCATCTCATTTGTTTGTTGCTTTATTTGATGTTTTTCCATCTTGACTGTTTTGTTGTCTTAACTAAAAAACACAAACCAACCAAAATATATAAGCCGAACTACGGCTGCTCTGATTCCTTAAAAGGGATACGTAGGCAAAGGGGTAGGGCCCAACTGATCACATCTTTTATTTTCCCTACATTGTTTTCTTTTTCTTTCTCATGCATTCCCTTTTCAGTTTTAAGCCATAGACATAGGTTTTGACCACACCCATTAGATTAGACAACAAAAGTGGATACTGTAGAGTACTATGGGCGTGTGGGGTGCTAATACCTTCCCCTCGCGTAACAGACTCCCTTACCCGATCTCTCGGTCAAAAGACCGTGATTTCTCCCTTTTCAGGTTTTCTCGATGTCTACCTTTCCCTTTTGGCGGGATAAAAGACGTTCAGTGGCGACTTCATTGATGTTTCATTACATTCAGATGACAGGTCTGGCCGGGTGGTTTCAGGGTGTCATTCTACTACTTATTCAAGATTTTCATACATTGAGAAACAATTCAGGTACGATCTAGAGACGGATCTTATCCTGGTACTTATTCCAGATTTCTCTTCTAGAAACAGTTCAGGTAAGATCCAGAGAGGGATGTTATCCTGGTACTTATTCCAGATTTCTCTTCTAGAAACAGTTCAGGTACAATCCAGAGACATATGTCATCCCGATAATTACTCCAGATTCTCCTCTAAATACAGTTTAGATACGATCCAGAGACGAATGTCATTCTGACACTTATCTAACACATGTTTCAAATACAGTTCAGATACAATCCAGAGATGGATGTCATTCTGACACTCATTCGACACATGTTTCAATTACAGTTCAGATACGATCCAGAGACGGATGTCATTCTGACACTCATTCGACACATGTTTCAAGTAAAGTTCATATACGATCCTGAGATGGATGTCATTCTGACAATCATTTGAAACATGTTTCAAGTACAGTTCAGATACGATCCAGGGACGGATGTCATTCTGACACTCATTCAACACATGTTTCAAATACAGTTCAAACACGATCCAAAGACGAATGTCATCCTAACACTCATTAAGTACATGTTCAAGTACAATCATGACATAGATCCATCCACAAAATCTCCGCATGTACTTTTTCCAGCATGGTACAAGGGGCAGAGACAGTTAGAAGTGAAGTCACTATCATATACAAGTCTGTGATATTTATATTCCCCACAGAGCCGAGACAACCAAGGTTCGACCTCTGTATCCCCAAGCAGGAACTCCTTCCCCAGCAGGTTCCTTCAGAAAGTTGATATCTGCATTCCCCAGCCAAGTTTTATAACAATGAGAAGTTTATAAAGCTTTCTCCCGAGTAGAGTTTATTTCTCTGACAGCGGAAGCTCAATCTCCAACAGAGCTCTTCCCTCCAGTAATGGAAGTTCATCCTCATATGAGTTTATTTCTCCAAATCAGCAGATCTTCCAACAGAGTATCTCTCTTCCCCACAGAGTCATTCCGCCGCAGGATTATTCTCAGACATAGTCTCCTCTGGCAGAATATTCTCAAGCAAAATGGATGTAAATCCCCAGCTAATCATCTTTGGTCACTATCCCCAGTGGAAATGAAGAACTCAACTCCTTATACTCTCCAGCAGTAGTCCATGATTTATTTTCTCCAGCTAGAGAATATCACAATAGCATTTCATATCCATACATCATGGCATGTGCATACATATTATACAGAACAATCTCATTTATTTTGAGAACATCATTACTTAATACATTTCATACATCATGACATTACATACGACTAACTCTTTACCTTTCAGGGAAAGATGCAATCAAGTTCTCATAAGTTCTCTCTGGTTCAGTCAAACCGACACCAGGGTTTCCATTCCATTTGAAGACATTCCAACACTTTTCAATATTTTCTCTGGTTCAGTCAAACCGACACTAATGTTTCTATTCTAGTTGAAGATGTTCTAAGACTTTCGTCTGGGTCAGCTGAATCGCCGCTAAGATTCCCCTGATTTCTATGCCAGTCAAAGTTATTCTGAGACCTCTCTCGGGTTCAGTCAAATCGATACTAAGATTTCTCTCCCAGTTGAAGACAACTCGATACCTTTCCCTGGTTCAATCAAATCGATACTAAGATTTCTATTTCAGTTCAAAAGCTATGAAGCCTGGAAATCGACCAGATAATATCTTAATTTCTCCAAATTACTGTAGCCCGGGACACGACCGGATAACAGTACAAAATACTACAAAGCTTGGAATCGACCAGATAGTGGTATATCTCAAATTCAAGCTATGAAGCCCGTAAATCGACCGAATAATATCTTAATTTCCCCCAATTACTGAAGCCTGGAGCACGACTAGATAATGCTAAAAGACACTGTGAAACCTGGAGCACGACCAGATAATAGCCTGAGGTACTGCGAAGCTTGGGATTCAACCAGATAGCAGTTTACTCAACCAATTATTATGAAGCTTGGAAACGACTGGATATTAGTATGCCTTAAATTCAAGTTGAATCCTGGATGCGACCGGATAACCACTCAATCCCTTCTGAAACCTGGAGCACGACCAAATAATAGTTTTTGAGATTGCAAAGCCTGGAGCACGACCAAATAGCAAGTTTAATCTCATCTCTCTAATAAGTCGCTGTGAAACCTAGAGCATGACCAGATAGCAGTTAATCTTATTATCCTCAGCAAATCACTGTAAAGCCTGGAGCACGACCAAATAGCAGTTCATTTTCATCTCCTCGACTAAGAGATGATTCCCCAGTAGAGTAACGGATAATCAAAGCTCCTAAAATTCTATTTCTCCTAAGACAGAGACCAACATTCCTCAGCATATTCCTCCTCGACGACAGGAACAGGAATTCTCATCAAAGGAATATCTCGGGAAATCAACATCCTCTAGATGGCATCTTTAAGCCCATCTCCGACGATTCTCCGCCATATCTCCCAGATGGCATCTTTAAGCCCATCTCCGGTGACCTTCCGTCATCTTTTGCAAATGGCATTCGTAAGCCCATTCCCGATATTACCTACACAGCCAAGTATCATTTCAGACGAGTGCAAATTTCTGGGCACTCTAGTGTTCAATTATCTTCCACCTTTAGATTACGAAAGGCAGACAACCAATCTACATCCTCAGGTTTAAGAAAATTGAACAGGGAAAGCTGTTGTAACCAAAAATTTTCCCTCTCATTTCACTCAAGACATGCCTCTAGAGGTCCTCAATTGGTCAAGGATGACTAAGGATTGACCACACAAATCCTCCTCATAAGGCAACAAGCTTCAAACTAGGGTATCACTCCTCATCAAGATGGTTGAAGTCTAAGGGTCCCAAATTCTTTCCATGGTCCCAATATGTTCTCAAGCTCATCCATGTCAAATTTCATGCCTTGCACAAGAAGTTTGCTCAGTCAATTGCTTAGATGCCTGAAAATCAACTGTACTAGGTCAAAAGTCAACTGTGGCCCACATACAATCAAACTTCAAGATTTTTGGTCAAAATCAAAATTTTTAAGAGATATCCATCATTTGATCAAGGTTTGATCATGATTTCTCAAGTAATGCCCCAAATTCATCAAAACCCAAAAGTTGCTAAATTAGGGTGTCACAGGAAAAGTCAACCAAACTTTGACCAAGCATAACTCCTTCATACTTTATCAGAAATTTTCCATCCAAGGCTCATTTTGAAGAGGATGCAATTCCCTACAACTCACACTCAACCCAAAAGTTCAAAATATCCACTAATCAAAAGATATGAATTTCTACATTATAGGTCCTTTTGAAAAGTCAACAAAAACACCTTTTGGATCAAAGCTTCTTACATGAACATGGAAGACCCAATTGAGATGAAACCAAAAGGGTTGTTTAGGGGACATCCTAAGATTTCTAAAAAATCCAAGAACACCTCTCTAGGTTTAAAATTGGAGGAGATATGCCTTGTCAAAGTTGACCATTTTTGCAAAATTGCCAAAAGTCAAATGTGCTCAAAAGTGCATTTTTTGTCAAGTGGGCCTAGTTTTTCATGATTGAACCTTGCTTGTGACATGGTCCACGACCTAAAGCAGCATCCACACATTATTTTCTTCATTATTTATTTTATTTTGATTTTTTATTATTTAAAATTCAAATAAAATCAAATAAATTGCAAAAAATATAAAAAGATTGGTTTTGATCTGATTTTTGTAGGAATGACAATCTAATCAAGCTGGCATATCATATCAAATTAGATCAATGGATAATTAGAGCTAATTGGCATGATTACACCTATTTTGGAAACATATCACACAAGAGAAAAACTAAATCAAATCTTCATGAATAAAAAATATTTAAGCTGTTTTTGTTGCCCTAATTCGTTATAGTACATATACAGAACATAACCAAGCCAAAAAAACAAGGATTGGAGGTCGTGAGAGCTGGAAACAAAGCTGAAAAAATTGATAAAAAGTGATGAATCATTTTCCAACCTAGAGGGCAATTCAAAGCATTTCAACACTCCCAATCATTTCCTGGACCTTCCCAGAAGCTAGCACGATCAATTACAAGCTTCCATAAGCCCAGAATCGTCACATAACACCCACGCGGTTTGCTTGCTTTTTCAAATTCGATTACAATAATTCTTGCATCATAAACATTTTCTAATGATATATTTGTGTTCATTGACATATTTGCAACATGTTTGAATGGTTTAATTGATGTTTTGATGTCTGTATTCATAATTTCCATTGTTAGGGTTTTCATGGCCGTTTTAGGGTTTTTTCATACAAGTTAAATTAGTCCAAGAAAGGGGTACCATGATGCTCGTGGCATCAAGACGAATCGATCCATGTGCTTAGAATTAATTTATCATGCTCGCTTTTGATTTTTGAAATTTGCAGTGCTATAGCCATGGAGGATGTCCGTAGGTATGAGTCTCATACCTAAAATGACGAACAGGGGAGGAAGAAGACAACATGGCTGATAAGCATTGGCTTGTTTGAATAATAGCGCGCATGTTTTTATTTTTTCCAGCTACCCACTTTGTTTTACATAATATGTGTTGTTGTCATTATACTAACAATTAAACAATATGGCCTAGTGGTGAAGCGTGCGTTGAATAGTGGAGAGGACCTGGGTTTGATCCCAGGTCCCAGCATATTCTTTATTTTTCCTAACACTCAATTGCAGATCCCATGCCTCACCTTGCCAAGCACCTACCATCCAACCACCGAATCATCATTAATCCAGATCCAACGCTTAGTCAAAGGGAAGTCCATGATGCACCCTCCAAGCGTGGCTACACAAGATCAAGCGTGGGACTGGGTTGAGCAAGGATTAGGCCTAAACAATTCAACATCACCCCCCCCCCCTTTCAGCAATACAGGCCCATCTCTTTCCCTTTTTTATTTTAATTCTTTTAATTATTTTCTAATTATTTTATTTTTAAAAATAACACAAAAATCATTACTTTTGTTATTAAATCAAAAATCACGAAAACACCAAAAAATATTTTTTCATAAAATATTCTATTTCTTTAATTAATTAGTTTAATTAAAATTAGGGCAATTTAATTCTTTTCATAATTAAAAATAATTAGAATTAGGGTTAATTTGTATATAATTTAATCTTTTCTCAAAAAATAACCTAACTCTTTTTTCAACTAAGATTTTTTAGGTTTTCTAATTATTCTCGCATTTAATTCGTCGCGCGTATTTTTTTAATCGCTTTTATTATTATTGTAACCGCTCCGAGTTTGTAATAGTAATTAGGGTTTCAATTCCACATCTTTATTTTCGGTCAAAATAATTATGTATCTGCAAAAGCCTTGTAATAGCTAGGACTTTAAGCTTTCCGCATTTTTAATTCCCACAAACTATAAACTGCCTAGATATTAATAGGATTGTATGGAAAGACAAACTGAAATTAATACAATAGAAAAACCTAAATATGCAAAGATAAATTAACTGAAAATTACACTCGCACATGCTCACTCCTAGGGTTTACTCCACTCCGGTTGCCTTTGGTAAACGGTCATGAAGTATAGGGTTTGTTAGTGGTTATCCTCTAGCCCCGAAAGATCTAAAATGACCCATTCAGATGTTGCCTCGGAATTTTTTTTAAGGCTTTAGGATGATTACTAACATTTCCTAACATTGCTTTTGTGATCGTACATGTTCCTTCGAATGTCCCTAAAAAACTCCAACGACGATGCTACCTATTTCTCAATAATGGGATAGCATTGTCTAAAAGGAAAACGAACAGACCTTTTTCGAGTAGATAGATTAGTTCCTAGGTACTTGCTCAAACAAACAAAAACTTTTTCACACCAACACTTTTCAAACAAAGTTTTCAAAAACAACTTCGTAACACTCTTAAGGATAGAAACAAGGGTTAAAACAAAGTAAAAAAAAACTTTTCAAAGCAAGCACACACAAGAAATTTCAAAATGAGCAAGTACCTAAGAGCCCATGGAAACCAAGGAGAGAAAGGGTGCTAACACCTTCCCTTTCTATAATCTACCCCGCGTGCTCAGAAACATCTTGAAAAAAGATTTTTCTATTCTTTTTCCTTTTCCTGATTGGATAAAATAAAAGTCGGTGGCAACTCTTGCTTACCGTGACATTTGTGAACAAAAAACGTAAACCAATATTAACAGTCGGTTCTGTCACCTTATCACACCTCATAAGAGGATACATAGGCATACGATAAAAAATCGTGGCGAGTTCCCCTATTAAAACTTAAAACCCTATTTACCTGAAACCTAAACCTAAAACCTAGTATCCTTAAGAATAAGGTAGATGAAAGGTTCCTAACACCTTCCTTTCATCTAGAATAGAGTTCGAAACCTAGAACCTCTGTCTGCAAAATTAGGGTTTTCTATTAGATTCCCTTCTTTAGGATAAAAACTGATAGTGGCGACTCTGATTTAAAAACCAGTCGCAACAACTGGCGACTCTCCCGGGGACTCTCAACCTTAGGTTTTGGGTTTTATTTTGGGTTTTAGTTTTATTTATTTATTTGCATTAAATATTTTTATATCAATACTTTGCATCAAGAAGATTTCAAAATTGGTCTGATCAAAGGCAACATTTCCAAGAAGCTTCTAACTAGGGGCAAAGCATCTAAGAAGACCCCTATAAACGAGGGCTAAGACTAATGATCATGGGGCATATCACATGAATATGCTATTGACAAGGGGTGATCATTCCAAAATTCAATCAACCCGGATCAAATTTCAAAGCATTGTTCAATCAGGGGCATATCTTTCGAAGGAGCATTCCTTAATCAAGTTATACCATAACATCGTATGACTCAATTCCCGCGTTTTAACAAATCTCTCAAGGCTTTGATTCAGGGGAAACCTTCCGAATGGTAGAGCAGTACGTACCAAATCCATCCTACCGCACATAGGGTCCAAATTCTTTGAGCAACTTCAAAGTACAAACTTTTCAAGCTCCGAACATTTGGGGTAATCTATGTCAAGTTCATGGTGAGATCTAAGGGTACTTCCTCCAGAACCTAGAGATTGGGGGGCACGTATTTTCAGATTTTGAATGTTGGAGTAAACCACTACGAGGCTCGATCAAAAGGAATTGATTCAAAATGGTTCATCGAAGCCAAGAATCTTCAAGAGTCTTTTAATCAGGGGCATAATGCAAAATAATGGGGTCATCAACATTATCATCAAACTATTTCCAAGATCATATCAATAAGAATCTCCTCCAAGACTCTACCATAAATTAGGGAAAGATGGTCCATATAGAGGAAGACTCCCCTCATACTTTCATAATCTCCGATGGGTCTTTCTCCTTCATCAGTAATCCTCTGTGTTCAAAGAGAGTATCAGGAAATCATGCAAGCATAACATTAAACCATCATGTGACAAGCAACCTTGTTACATAGTAAAACCTCTACGTTTAATCATCAACGACCCATCACAGGGGCACAATTCAATAAGTCATGTTAGTCATAATCATAAAGTATAATTCTGCATAAATCATTAGCATATATTCATTAGGATATTGCGACCCAAAACCAAGCTACAACTATCATCTCATTCGGCTGACGGATTCTAACAACATGGATCTAACAGAGATTCTAATTCTCATTTGCACATCAAAATTCCAACATCCTTGACGCATATCCAAGTCACCCATTACATGCACTGGTCAGTCATTCCACGCATTAACACCCATATCTGCATGCATGCATAACATATCATAGGCCAAGACTTAGGACCCCCGTAAAAATCTAGAATCAATTTCTAGGGGAGTAACTATTGTAATCTCCAACATCTCTCCGACTATCACTCTGAGTAAGTCTATGTTACAAGCATTCTTTGTCAAACTAAACCGTAAGCAGCCTTACGTACCACCGTCCAAGACGTGAGCAGCCTCACACATTTTCTAATATGTGTTTCATCAAAGACGTGAGAAGCCTAACACAACCTCGTCCACTATTCATTCATAGGAAGCCATACGAGGCATGAGCAACCTCATGCATTCATCATCCATCCTACGTGAGCAGCCTTACGTAAAAGTCGTGAGCATCCTCACACTTTCCAATTAATGTCTCTAGGTAACCTTACCAATATTAGCGACCTTCCTATCAGTTTCACCTTTCCAAGCAACCGAGTTGATACTATTCAAGCAAACATATGGATATTTGTACAAAGCCCAGTTTCTGTCTGGCCCATCTTTTCAAAATCCTAGTTCCCGTCTGGCACACCTTTTCAAAAGCCCAGCCCCTAATTGGCATGGTAATTCAAAAAGTATAAGTCTTAGCTAATATTTTGCCTTAAGCATCGGTTCCGCTGTTCAAATAACAGAGGCATTGCATTTATGAATCATCACATCATTTCAATTCATAACATTATCATATCAAGCGTACATATGATACATCATGCATAAATCAAGCATAATCATATCAAACATGCATACATGCATTACATTCAATCATACATGCCCATAGAAAACTGCGGAAAAATCTCAAGGCATGACTACCAGCTAAGACAAACCCAAATTTAAATCCAAGCTGAGCATTACCCATTCACCTTGCTATAGCTACCTCAGTTGACAACGGACACAATCTTCAGAGGTACCGTTATCAAAATCTCACTAGGCAGCTTACCTAAGATTCATATCCACACCTACGTCCACACCTACGCTTATTTCTACGTCCACGTCTACGCCTGCGTCCATGTCAACACCTATGCCCGCACTTACAACACAAAAGTCTACGTCCAATACATATGTCTACACCTACGCCCGCACTTACAACACAAAAGTCTACACACTTCTACACCTATGCCTGCACCTGTAACACAATATCAATCAAAATCCTTGCTAACCCTTGTCAACGCGTTCAAATTAATTCAAAGATACTAAGACAATACAGTATACAACACCAGGGAGTTGGTAATTCAAAACCAATGGTTTAAAGGAGAGAATTTCGGAAGCATTTTCATAACATTCTAAAGCATACACACACTTTGCACACATTTTGCATATACAAGCATTCAATAACATACACTCAGGGTTCCAAATCAATACGAACACTCAATACACATACACTCAGGGTTCCATAGCAATATCAGACGGAATACGCACGCGTCATACAACAAACAAACAATCTCATCCTCGATTTGGCTACCTAAGGGTCAATCATCAAAATACTTCTCCTACAATTCAACCCGTCACCTAATTCTCTATGCCGTGATGTGTTCATCCCATCACCTAAGACTCCACGTAGTGATGTATTCCCTCTACAACATTGTGCATTACCTAAGTCTTTATGCAGTAATGTACGAAGCTCAGTACATTGCCTAATACTCCATGCAACAATGTATTCTTCTCATCTAACCCACTGCCTAAGACATTGTGCAGTAGTGTGGTTCCTTGTTCTGTAATAAAGACCATTTCCTAAGACTTCATGTAGCAATGTGTTTCTTTATTCCGAAACACATACCATCACTTAAGACATCATGCAGTGATGCTTAAAAAACAAAATCTAGCCTATCGCCTAAGATGACATGCAGTGATTCACGAACCTAACCCACTGCCTAAGACATCATGCAGCAGCGCGGTTCCTTGTTCTGTAATAGAGACCATTTCCTAAGATGTCGGGCATCAGTGTGTTTCTTTATTCCTCAACACAGACCATCACCTAAGACGTCATACAGCGATGCTAAAAAAACAAAATCTAACCCATTGCCTAAGACATCAGGCAGCAATGCGGTTTCATGTTACATAATAAAGACCATTGCCTAAGACGTCATGCAACAATGTATTTCTTTATTCTGTAACACCAACCATTTCCTAAGACATCATGCAACGATGCTCGAAAGAAAACCAAATCTAGCTTATCACCTAAGACGTCATGCAGTGATTTGCGAACATAACCCATCGCCATAGTCTCCAACCAGCCATGCATCATCAAGTACTAAATTATTCATTCCCCCTAAAAGGATGAATAAGAAAAACCAAACCAAGACATACAAGATTGATCTCAAGCTCAGGACCATCTACCTCGTCATCAAACCCTGGTAAGCGATATATCATTGACTTTGCCCACTTCCTCAAGATTCGTAAGGGTATCAGCGTAACCTTATGTTTGTCGGACAAGTTTTGGGGTATTCCAAGTATTTAATAAACTCCCAATCAGAATTCGCAAGACTCGCGTGTTCTTACTCTATTTGATTGGATTATAATTGAATAAGGGCAGTTGTTGTACCCCAAATTTTCCATACCTCGATGATCATATTTTCAAGATTTAAAATAGAAGAAATGTTCTGACTAAGGATGGTACATCAGTATATGATGGCCCATTGTTAAATTTAAGTCGACCAGGGGGTGTATTTTAATTCAAGAGTGGGGCTTTCTAATTCAGAAAGACTCATAAACCCATTCGCAAAGCATGTTGGCCAATGGCCCATGCGATTCGAAAATGGAAAATCATTTCAAAAGAATAATAATTATTAAATCCATTAAAGTTCATTGACAGTCTTATGTGAACATTTGTTTTAAGGTTTTTAATATAAGTCCTAGCAATGGTTTTTGCTGTTCTAAAAAAAGAGGGTTGAAAATACAATTTATAGGCCCATTATGTTTTTAAACCCATTAGATGTTGTGTTGTTGTCTTGTTTAGAAAAGAAAAGAAATATTATTATTAAAAATATATAAGGGAAAATATTGCTATTACTGTTAAATTTTTTTGTTTAATTAGGAATTTTATTGTAATTAAAGGTTTTATGTCAGAAATAAATTTTAAAATTTGTTTATCAAGGTTTTGGTGTTACGGAAAGGCCATTTGGGCCTAATGATGTAAATAATGCTTTTCCTGCAAATGTTGTTGGGTCAGATACAATAATTGGCTATGCTTAAACTAAGCGTAGGCCCAATAAAATAGTAAACGTGCAGACCCAAGGTCTAATAAACAACAATTGTTCCAATCAACCCAAAAATCACGCTGGTTTTCTCAATAAACACTCATTGTGGAAATCAACATTAAAACAAAATAAAATATGCAAGTCTTGTTCAAGCCCATAAAATCTTTTACAAACTAAATCCAGAAAATGGCAGAAGGCATAATCGAATATATTACAAATAAATCAATCAATTACAGAAATTTGATTTCATCCGATACAACGATCTATTACAAAATCAATCAAGAATAATTTCAATCCCTAATTCTTTCTAATTTCCTAAAATTGTGCTAATCAAACCTATAACAACAATTAACAAAACCCTAGAACTAAAAACCTATAAATACATACTAAGAACATAGTAGAAATATGGGAATTCGAATAATGAGGAAAAGACAAAAACGACGTAAGCTTGAAGACAGAAGAAGAAATCGGGAGAAACAAAGAACCGATACCAACTCGTTGAAGATGGAGAAGGAGAACAGTTATGTTTTCAATATCTGAAACCGTAACCACCGTTGATATCACCGCCGCCAGCCTCACTCCACCGCTACTCCATTTGCGAACACCGCCTTCAAAGCTTCACCGTAACCTTAAAAAATAACGAGGAAAAAGGAGATTAAATCCGGAAGCTCGAGATCAAAGTACGATATCCGAAGGGTAACTTAGCTTTTTTTTTCTTTTTTGATCGTTGGTTGGGGATTGGGTTAGGGGTTGGTTATGGCACCACGGTTGTTATAGGGTTAGAAAGAGAAAGGGGAAAGGGATTTAGGGTTAAGGAGAGTGAAGAGAGGTAGCGAGGAAGAGAGAAGGGGATATTTGCTGTAAAACCAAATGAATTGAAAAATTGTTAAACAAAAACAAATGTTATGTTCCGTAAACATTCACTGCATGTGCATGCATTATAATTATCATGGTCCCTCAAGTTTCATCCGCTAGATATACATAGGTCCATACACCCTCACTCACACGATCCAACCAACCTCTTCATGAATTACGTTTGGCACTAATCCCATTGATTTTAACACCACCCTTATGCTATTTTGCTAAACTATCAAATAAAACAAACCCCCTTCAGAATTCAGTCTTTGGGCCTAGCCCAACATAACTATTAGCACCCCCTATTTTTACTTATTAATACAAACGACACCCCCCTGAGAGTAATTAAATTATTATTCTATTTTCTTTTTTTATTATTTATTGTTTTTTAATAATTATTATTATTATTAATATTGATTTTCATATTATTAATATTATATGTAAATATTATTATATTATCATAATCAATTATTTTATTTAAAAACTCATGAACATATTTTCTATATATTTGCATTAAATATTTTTATATCATGCATTAATTAGAAATTTCACAATTAATACGATTAAAAATTACTTAATAAATCCTAAACTATTTTTCCCAATCAACTAATCTAAATAAACTTGATTTTGCAAAAGGGTTCCAAACTGATTTTGACTAATCGCGCATTTAGCCAAATCTCCGCAATCTCTACTCCCGGTCAAAATGCGAGGCGATTCAAAATACATTTGCAACCCCTAAAAAACGCCAACCCATACAAACTATGAATTGGGACTCTGATTCCTCATAATAGGATACGTAGGCATACAATCAAAAATAGCGGCGAGTTCCCCTATTAAAACATAAAACCCTACTTACCTGAAATCTAAACCTAAAACCCAATATCCTTAAGAATAAGGTAGATCAAAGGTGCCTAACACCTTCCTTTCGTCTAGAACCGTGTCAGAAACCTAGAATCTCTGTCTGCAAAATTAGGGTTTTCTATTAGATTCCCTTCTTTAGGATAAAAACTGATACTGGAGACTTTGATTTAAAAACCAGTCGCAACACCTCTATGGCATTAACCCCGTTGTTGTTGATGCCGAAGAGAGGTCTCCCAGCACGAGCGTGTCGAACAACCTTCTGACCTTCTGTAGTGAAACTCAGACCAAACTTGTCAGATTTATAAGGGATGTGTGGAAGCTGACCCCAAATTGTACTATCACTTTCTTCAATAGCAGCCTTTGCATCTTTCGAGGAGGCTATCTTGTGTGGAGCTTTTGTGATTTTGGGAATGGTTGAAACATCCCCAACGACAGTAGGGGAAATCAATTTAAATGTCTAGCAAGGCGTCTCAATGTATTCTCCATCCATTTCCACATACCAAAACGAGTTGAGGTGGTTGACCATGTATTCCTCCTCCCCATAAACAGTAACAACTTTACCTTTTACCGGATACTTCAGTTTCTAGTGCAAGGTGGAGGTGAGAAGGACGTCCATCACATAAAAGGTAGATTTAAAGATCTATTAACCCATGTTTATCTGGAAGTCCACTTCTTCATGTACCATTCTCTTAGATCCGTCGAAGGCTTAGACTATAATGTTACTAGGCCTCAGCACAACCCCTTCACAGTCTAGTCTATCCAGATCACCTTTTGGAAGAACATTTAGGGAAGAGCCAATGTCAATCAGGACATGGGCCAATGTAGTGCCCCTGCACTAAATGGAGACATACAAGGCCTTGTTGTAGTTTCTCCCTTCAGAAGTCAGAACAACATCGGAGAAACCCAATCCATTATCAGTTGTCAGATTGGCCACATAGCTTGCAAATTGGTCTGCCGAAATCTCTTGCGCCACATGGGCGGTCTTCAAGAACTTAACTAAATCTTTTGCATGGGCTTTAGAACACAACAATAGGGACAACATAGAGATCTTTGACGGGGTTTTCCCCAGTTGTTCGAAGATCTTGTAATCACTCCTACGGATGATCTTCAACACTTATTCCAAGTCCTGTCCTGAGGTATCCCTGAAAATATTTTCTTTTGGTGCCTCCATCTTGGCAGGCTCTACCATCGGCTCTTTGCCCCGAGTCTCAGCAGTCGTCTTAGCTGCAGTGATTTTCACTGACGGAGAGATTTCTAGAGGGAAAATTCTTCCACTTGTAATTTTGTTGGTCCTAGCTATGTTGAAAATACTTTGATCAGCCTCTTCATCTTCTTTGTCGGATGACTCTTGCTTGCCGCCATGGTAATAGACGTCAGCCCCATAGTTCTAAGGAATGACCTTCTCCGAGGAATATGGAATGGACCCAGGTGTTGTAATAATCAGAGGAGCAGCTTTCGGATTGGCTGTAATCCTTATAGGACCTTTGGAAGGGATCCTAAAAGGAGTACTGAATATAACAGACAAATCTTGGTAGAAATGTTTGGTGGATAGAACTTTCTCAATCCGAATAATATGTTCATTCATCTAGCTTTGAACACCCTTCTTTAGCAACCCGCAGCCATTGGGTTCAGCTTCACATCGATAACAACCTTCAACACAACCTAGAAATAAACCAGCTTGCAGCAAATTCATCTTTATTGTAGAAAGAGGAGTAACCACATCATTCACAGAAGTAACATACATAATATCTTCAACATCATTTACACCTTTATCATGTTTGGGAGTAGGTGCTATAATTATATTCGGAGTCTCCGAAGGATCGAACTCGATCTACTTGTTGTCAATCATATCTTGAATTTTATTCTTCAAGGCCCAGCAGTCGTTGGTGTCGTGCCCCAGACTTTTGGAGTGGAAGGCACACTTCACATTTGGATTGTATTTAGGAGACGCCGTGTTGGGATTTTGAGGAGGATCCCGCAGAGAAATGAGTTCAACTTTAAGTAAATGACGCAGTGCTTGAGACTAAGGCATACCGAGCTTAGTGAATTGTCTTCTCAGAATGTCTAGCCTTTGACGGTTACCCTTCCGTTGTTGTTGGGTAGGTGTTAGATTGGAAATCAAAACTGCTCCCGCAGACTCACGTCGATTAACTTTGCTACGGCCTTTCTGGCCATAGATAAAATCAACTTCCTTCTTACCTCCGTATGGCTTCTTTGCAGCACTAGAAGATGAGGCCATCAAGATCTTTCCACTTTTTATACCACTCTCAGTCCTTTCACCAGTAAAAATCATCTCTGTAAAACCAGATGAGGAGCTACCAATTAGTAAATTGAAGATCGGGCCTTCCAGAGTTCCCATAAAAATGTCTATCATTTCCCGATCATTCATAGGAGGTTGCACTCTACCAGCTAGATCCCTCCATTTTTGCGCATATTCTTTAAATCCTTCTCTTGAGCCCATGGACATGTTTTGTAATTGCACTCTGGTTTGTGCCAGGTCAACATTGTATTTGTACTTCTTGTAGAAAGCATAAGCCAAGTCCTCCCAAGTATGAATACTGGTTCCCTCCAGCTGGTAGAACCATTCTAGCTGGGTGCCGGCTAAACTCTCTTGGATGAAATGGACCTATAACTTCCGATCAACAGTGTGAGGCTGTATATTCCGAACGTACGATCTCAAGTGAAGCTTAGGACAAGAGACCCTGTCGTACTTAACAAAAACATGGATCTTGAACTTAGGTGGGTGACCACCCCTGAAACCAAACCTAAATCACCAAAATCTAATCCAGGCACCTTCTGTACTTCCATTGCTTTGAGACTGTCCTCCAGTTGTTTATATCTGTCATCGGCAGGAGGATACTATTCATAAACAAAGTCTTCTTCTTCAGGAGTGTTCTCAAAATCCTACTTTTCTTTGTTATCCTTATCATCTTCTACATGGACTGGTTGAGCGGGACCTTTAAATCTCCTCCCCAAGTTGAGGACAACAGGCTTCTTGGTCTTCTTTTTCTTAGAAAGGAGTTCCAATAGATCTTGTTTCCCGTTAGACAAATTCAGAAGAGTATCTTGGAACTAAGCATATTGAGCTTGAAGATCTTTAACAATATGTTCAAGAGCCATTTTTTCTCTGCGGTTTAAACAGCAAGAAAAATGAGAAACCTGTACCGAAAACCTGTTTGTGAAATGATGCATGATATGTAGATGTAAATCTTTTCAAGGAGTTCGAGAAATTTAAATTTGTGAACCAAAATGAAACAAAGATTTTATTAGAAAAATTCAAATTACAACTTCCTTTTAGGCTTACAATTGAAAATAAAAAAATCCTAAAATATAAGAATCAAGTCTCCCATGGGTGCTTCCTCTTCGTGCCGAGGTAGGCATTAAAACACTTTTCTTCATGAAGTTGCTTTGTAAGCTCAAACACTTTCTTTTTGCCGGCATATAATTGAGCTTTGAGGGTATCCCGTTCTTCCTTCAGCTGAATCTAGGACCTCTTCAACTCTTCAAGATCCGTGGGCATGTCAGGATGGAGAATTGCATAAGGAACATCTCCTTCGGTGATAGGCTCCACAATTATTGGTAAGATGGCTGTATATGGCATCATAAGGATTTAGGAATGAGCTCGTACCCATTTTAGATAAGGCTCCATAGGAATGTAATTCTTATGCCCCCAAGTCTTCCTATCAACCTTGTTTACCATGCCCTAAGCTTGTACGAACCTTTGACAATACCCTTGAACATCATCCTCATAGTTGAAAATAATGCCCTGGATAAAGCATATCATGAGGACCATCCCTTCGAGCATAACTGAATTTTCGTAGAGCCAGAGAAGGATTATAAGTGATACCTCCCCTAATGCCAAGGAGCGGGACATTAGTGAATTCCCCACAGCGGTCGATGATAGTGACATTCTCCATAGATCGGGAATATCAAAGAATATCTGAATGAGAAAGTGACATTACCCTTTGAGACCAACCCAAACTTTGTTCGTTCTTAAATACTGATCAAGAAAGGTGCGAAATAAACCACCTAGACAACAATGGTATACAGCACATAAGAACCACTCTTCTCTTCATCGTACGAGTGTGAAGAGAATGCAAGATATCTCTGAGCAAAGTAGGCACGGGGTTACGAGAGAGGAAAACCTTGAAAGCATTCACATCTATGAGTAGATCTGGATTAGGGAACAATACTAACCCTTAGATTAGAAGAGCCAGTTCTTCTTCGAAAGCTTGAAAATCCAAAACATCCCAAAACAATTGAGCCTTTTCTAATAGGAACTTAACTAGGAAACCCTTGACTTCGCTTCTTGTTTCCCAGTTGGATACAATGTCAGACCGTTTCAGATGCAAGGCAGCTGCAATGACCTCTGGATTTGGAGCCTCCTCTAAACTGGTGAGAGGTATTTGATCAAGAATAGGTAATCTCAGTAATTGAGAGAACTCTTCCATGGTGGGTACCAACTGATAATTTGGAAAGGTGAAAAAATGGTGTTTGGGGTCAAAGAACTGAAAGAGTACACCCATCATCTTCTCATCAAAGCTTCAAGTAAGAAAGTTGAGAAGTCGACCATATTTCTTCGTGAATGAGGAATTCTCAGGAACCCTTGATGCTAACTCTTTGAGTTGGGGAGGTACTTCTACGAACGGAAGTCATGGTCTGCAAAACAGAACAAAGATAAATTCCCTAGGTCTTTGAAATAGTTAGTGAAATGAATATATATGTTATGATGCATGGTGTTATGTTTGAACAATTTAATCACACACAAGATCTTAGGTTTAGGCTTGCATGGGGTTTATAGGTAGGTACCCTCTTGAAGTTTAGTTGGTTCAACATGTCTTAAAAGAAAGTAATCAGGTTCTAAGGGATCTCAATATCACCGATCTTTCTTTACCAGTCATTGTTTCAGCTCAAGCGATCTTTTCACGTGGCTGAAATATCCCAAAAGTATGATCTCAATGAGTGTAGTATCGAGTATCAACCAATCTTTAGTTTTATACCGAAGTCGACTATCTCACTACTTTCTAATGGCCAAGTTTTTTCAACTAAGGTTCTAAGGTTAGTTAGTGCTTTATGGCACCACATAGCGGGCTCGTATTCTCCTTGATTAAACACAAAGGATACAGGTACCAACAAATGTATCACACTAAAGAAACCATCGCTTGAACCATATCAGTCTATGCCGTACAGTCTCCATGATCTATTTGTGCTTACCTAAAAGTGCCCCATATCTGGGTGTAGGATCTTTTAAAAATAGCCCAAACATAAACCCTAAAGGTAAAGCATACAAGTCAAACAAGAAAAGCATTTTTAAATGTGCTCTATCTCTAATGTAACCCCACTTTAGTTAATATTCCCCAGTAGAGTCGTCAGTTCTATAATACAGTGGGAGAACTGACTTTACTGGTTTTTGCATTTTATCGCAATTGTTGCAGTTAGCAAGAGTCACCACCGAAATTTTCTTTTATCCAACAAAGGAAATGGTGAAAAGAACAAGAAAGACCTTTTTAAAGATTTTGAGTTCGAGAGGTAGGATATGGAAAGGGAAGGTGTTAGCACTCTCTCCATTCGTAGTTATCTATGAGCTCTTAGTTGCTAGATCATTTTGAAAATGCTTTGTGTTGTGTGTTTGAAAATATTTTTGAAAAGACGCCTTAGTGCGGCGAACTTTGTAATGTTTCTTGTTTTAGTGAGAACGTATACAAAGTGTTTTTTTTCTTTGAAAATATTTAGAAAAGAGTTTGTGTATGTGTGAAAAATTGTTTTGTTTGTATTTGTGAGCAAGAAACTATAAGTGGTCTACCTACTTAAACGATCTTTGTTCTTTTCCTCTTTTCCTTTAGACAGTGCTATCCTACTATTAGTCAGTAGGTAGCCCTATCGTTGGATGTTTTGAGGGACATGCGAGGGTCATCATACAGTCACGAAAGCAACTCATAAGATATTTTTGTAATAACCTAAGGTTTTTTAGATCATATACCGAGGCAACATCGAAAGGGTCATTGTGGGACTTATAATATTTAAACCAAAGGGTTACCACTAAAATCTCTTACATTCGAGAGTCGTGCCTGCTCTATTCTGAAGGCAATACGTGGAGGTATATTAGAGGTGCGCGTGTGTTGTGTTTCAGTTATTTGTCTTTCAATGATAGGTTTTCTAGCGTTTGCTTTTAGTCTTATCATACAAGCATATTAGCATTCATCGAACAATTAATTGAATAGGTATAAAAATAAAGTGTAGGAATTTTGAATCTACGCTATTACATGACTTTGGGGTGGGGGAATTACAAACCAAAATGGTGAAATAAAAAGGTCCTAATTACAACTATTACATCCTTTTGTTAATTACATAATTCATGAAGAAAATAAACATGTGAAATTAAATAATGCGCGTGAAGGTGAAAGCGAGATCAAAACCCTAAAAACTCCTAAACATTTAAGAAAATATTTTTTGTTATTTTTGTTGTTTTTTATTGTTTGAGAAAAAATAAATAAAGTGATTAAAAAGAAATTAAAATCTACTTGATCTTACCGGTTTATCAGAACCTGTAAAGTGGGCGGAAGATGATTTGTAGTCGGGCTATGAAGTCGAGGAGAAAAAAGGGGGTTGTACCTGCAAGGCACTCCGACGATCAAGTAAGTGCGGGAACGAGAAGGTACAAGCAAAGTATTAGGTAGTGAGTGATGAATATTCGATATCGGGCCCTCACATGTGTGAGGGTATATATAATGCCCCTGGCATGTAGCCATTGGTTCCTGATTTCACACCTGGATATACGGGTCCATAAAATCAGGTAATTTCCCAGACTTGGTGAAAATGGGAAGATGTGCTGTTAACTAGCCATTGGTCCTGAGGAGGGGGTTAGTTACGGGCATCTCTCTAGTCGGTTCCTGGTGGCATGAACGACGTTATTGTCGGGCAGGCTGAGAGTATGCTCGTCGACCACCCTGGGCCAGTGCTGGTTCGGGAGGGTAAACAACTGACATTGCCTGATAGGCAGCGGGCAACCCGGGCCGTGGTCGTGCAGGCCAAACCAAAGGAAATATCTTAGACTGGACCCATTCTAGTTGTTGGGCCAGTTCAGAATAATAGCCCCTCAAGTTGTTGCTTCTGGGTGCAGGAGTGATGACTTTTACATCTGTTCGCGGGATGGGGCGTATCTTACAGGGAAATGAGTGTTTCCCATTATGCCTTGCTTGTGGGGAAATGAGGAGTTGGTCGTTAAGACCTTTAAATTCGGAGAGGTAGCGTGTTTTGGGAAGCGTGTTGGCGAAGCGGTGCAATGATGGCCTAGGGCTAGGGTGTAATGATGACGACCCCAGGCGCGTGTCTTGCACGAGCGAAATATCTCATCTATAAATATGAGAGGAATAAGGCATTTAGTATTTTTCGCATTCTGTCTCAACTGCTTGTATTTGCTCGACAGGCGACCACCAGAGTTCGTTGATTTTATCTGGTCGCATCTACTAACTTTCATCCTTTCTTCTATTACTAGTAAGTTTTTGATCCTCCATTGTTGTTTGCTTTGGTAACTTTTCCCTTCTATAGATGCATGCGGTTAGGATTTAGGGTTCTGTTAGGGCTTAGGGATTTTTCTGCAATCCATGCCTGTTAGTGTGCCTCAATGAGGTTTTAGGGCTTTTTCTGCAATTCATGCCCGTTAGTTTGCCTCAGTAAGGGTTCTGGTCGGAGAGGTGATCCTCATTTCCGAGCACCCTTTCGCTACCTTAGTGGTGGAAGGGTGGTTCTGGCATTGATGTTGAGCTCATCTTTTTCTTCTGCTTTTCAAGTGCCACAGTTGATACTATTCATGTCGTTATTTCGAGTGAATTTACACAGTCTTCTGGGAGTTACTCGGATGAGACAAGTAGCTCATCAAGCATCTTGGAAAACTCCGGGGATATGCAGAACCAGATGGGACAGAAAATGAGGGAGCCTGAAGTGAGGGCAACCTTCGTGGACCATGGAAGCTTGTTCCCTCTTGGAGACGAAGAGGATCCCCGTGATTGGTTCGCGAATAACCCATGGGAGTGGCGGTCGTATTTTTACGAGCACGGGGAGGATGTCTTTACGGACGTATATACTCATGAGGAGGCCCCCCCGAAGGAATGGTCGTTATATATTCCTATGAAGGATAGCAGGATCTGCTCGAAGTATGACAGGAGGCGGATCCCGATGTATGAAATTGTATTTTAAGAGATGGGTCTTCGCCTCCCCTTTTCTGACTTCGAGGTGGTCATTTTCCAGCATTTGTGTGTGGCTCCTTCTCAATTGCATCCGAATGGTATCGCATTCGTGCGAGCGTTCGAGATAGTATGCGACCATCTGAAGATAGACGACATGATCCCATTGTTTTTCTACTGCTTTCACATCTAAAGGAGTAAGGTCGACGGAAAATGGGGATGGGTCTCCCTCAAGCAAGGCAATAGGAAGTTATTTAAGGCCTATTTGGAGTCTGTCCGCCACTTTAAAGACAAGTACATCTTGGTGCAGCCCTCCTTGACAAAGGAGATGTTAAACGTTTTTAGGACTGCACCGCTGCTCAAAAAGGATGGGACTCCCTGTATAAATGAGCTGGGGGAGCCTACTGCGAAGCTGATTTATAAATTCCCGTTCCAATGGACCAGGGAGAATTTTGACAGAGAATTGGGATCCAATGTTTGGAGAGAGGGGGAGCTCAGAGATGAGGATCTGGAGAGTTTTACTGCTCTGACCACGTTCGTGGCTCAAATCCATCGGGTTCAGCGAGTTGGTCGGGGGGTAGGCCTCTGTTAGATAAGAACGGGGAGCCGGTATATGACCCGGGCCTCATAAACGTCAAGGAGCTCCTTGGGAGCAAGGACCCCATTAGATACTTGGGTATATATATTTCTAATAGCAGTAAGCCATCATCGTTTGTTGACTCCCTGTTTTACTGACTGCTCTTTTTTTGTTTGTTTTGCAGAGAGCATGAATCCTACCCAAGAGAATTTGGCTAAGACTCTTGTTGCCCGAGTGAGGAGGGCTTTGAAGGATGTGTAGGCTTGTGCGGGGCCATCTCCTGCCTTAGGGTCAGGAGGATCATCCTCAGTTTCGGCCACAATCGCTCTCTCTCCTGCTGCTGTTTCTTCAAAGGCGAAGAAACCGTGAGCTGAAGGGAGTGTCGACCTGACTGGGGAAATGGGGAATGGGAAGTATGACCTTCCTCCTTGCTGGATGGAGAAGTCCTTTTTCGAGGGAGCGGATCCCCGTCTTCCTCGGGCCGAATCTCTCCTCCTCGAGGGAACGGGCTGTCCGGAGAAGAGGGCGTTACTAGCGTAGGATGCAGGCGAATTGATGTGGATCCTGGAGATGGAAGTTGCTTACACTAAGGGGATTCCATCCCAGGAGGTAGAAATAAATAATCTCCGGGCTAAGTTGACTATGAGCGAGAAGGCCTTGGTCGAGAAGGACAAAGCCCTGGAGCTATCCGAGGAAGAATTGGGGAAGCTCTTCGAGGATCGTAGGGTTCTGTTACTCAAGACAGAGGGTCTTGAGGGAAAGGTATAGGCCCTGACTATTGAGATCACGCCCGCTGAGGATGAGCTGGAGGATACTAAGGAGCTGAAGACTCGGGCAAATTTGGTTTCTCTTTACCAATTGGTTGTGGATGACGCTCGGGCCTCTTCCGAGGGGAGCTTCGAGAATGTCGTGAATCAGATGCGTGTGTCTAACCCTGGCATCGAGCTTAACACCTCGGGTATGGGGGTCAACTTTTATGTGGCTGGCGGCCAGATTCTGGTCCTTGATTATCTAAGAGATATTTTCGCTCAACCGATCGGAGATCCTGCCCAACTGTCGCCCATTGTCAAAGGGGAAAAGGAAGGATGATTTTGTTTATTTCGGCCTATGTTCCGCATTTGTTGTATTTGTTTTTCCGGGATTCTACTCGTTTATGTAATATTTGCACATTATTGGCCGAAGTGGTCGTTTTATTAAATTTTGGCCAATGGCTGTTTGCTTTGAATATTTAACTTGTGTGTTTATATGTTTGTTAACAAACTAGCCCATTTAGGAAATTTTATATTATGCTAAGAGTTCATAGCGGTGATGTTCTCGTTTTATATGTTCGTCAATATCGGGAAACTTATCAAACGGCCAGGGTGAATACCGGGCAAGGCCCGAAACTCAGGTCTCATTTCGAGGGACCTGGGTTCGGCAGCGTGAACCAACCGTTGCGAGTCAGGAATTCTACCATCGTGGCACATGGACTATGGAGCTCACCTCTTCTGAATTCTTTGGTTGCCATGCTTGTGTCTAGGCTTGCACACGTGGTTGGGCCTGAGTGAGTTTGTCTCGTCGAGAAAACTCGCCGACTGATCAGTGTTTTTAACTGTAATATTGTTTTATATTTTCAGTGTTCCATGATCGAACGAGTTGTTCCCCTTGTAAGTTTTGTAAGTAGAACGCTCCAGTCGTCGTTTTCGCGTAGACGTGATAAGGGCCTTCCCAGTTCGCTGCGAGCTTGCCTTTGCGAGATTCTTTGCGGTTTCTCTTTAAGACAAGACTGCCGACTGTAGCGGTAGAAATGTTCAAGACTAAGCCATTGGATTGACTAGACATTATACAAATCAAAAATAAAAATCGCCACTGCACTTTATTGTTTCCAAAGAAATGGGAAAAGAGAGAATAACCTAAAAGATGGGGAAAGATTCAAGGTAAGGGGGTTGGTTATGCAAAGGGAAGGTATTAGCACCCTAAACATCTACGGTACTCCGCAGGAACCTCTTTCAAAAATCTGTATATTTTGGCTATAAAAATGTGTTGTATATAAAATGGATGGTGGAGGTGAGAAGAGAAGTATTTTTTATGATTTTTTCACCCACCGCAGTTGCGAACCTTTAGTGCCTACGTACCACCTTTTATGCAATAGGGAATAAGGGTACACGTGGTTCCTCTTTTAAAAGTTTGAAACTCAAGTGTGTTGGTTAATTTTAAAAGATAAGACATCATCGTCATTGTCCGTGTGGAAAACATACTTACTACCTACAATCATGAGAAAGGAGAATTTGCATCATCTCAAAGTGGAGGATATGGCTTGGATTTTAAAATCAACAATGCCTCACTCAACACCCAAGTGGAAAATATCTCACTTCACTACATATTGTAGAAGTACAGTTGTTTGCATCACTACAAGGATTGACAAGAGTCTAATCTTTTGAGAAAAATTTAAAGATAAAAGACAAATTGGCAAAATGGTTTGAAATGAAATTGATTGACTTTTAGTATTCTCACAAAAATGTCAAGGTATTATTAAATTGATTGAAGTTTATTTATGAAAATATTTTGAAAATACATGGACATAAGTCCAAGTTTATTATGAAAGTAGTTTAAGTTTCAAAACAAGAAGAGTTTTCAAAAAGGAGGGAGAAGATTTTTGAAATTAAAGAAGATGGGAGGAGAAGAAGAGGCTATCCTAAAGCATAAGGTAAAAGCTAAGGATAAAAACCATCTAACCAACAAGAAGCCAAAACTTGACATTAGGAGCCAAGGTACAATTCCCATTCTTTAGATATAAACCAAGCAAGCAAAGATACTAGACCTCTTGAGAGAACCAAACTTCAAGTGTATTAAGTCTTCACAAAAATTGGTCAGAGTAACAGCTGTATGCGGGTGAATTCCAAAATACAAACAAAGTATGTAATCACAAAACATGCACACAAAAGCAAACAAGCAACCCAATATCTTGAGGTAAACCTCAAGAACTCTAGACAAAATAATCAAATAAGATCACAAGTTCTCCAAGATAATCCTAGGTTTCTAATCCTAAGTCCAAGAAAAAGTCCCATGCTCCATCATGCCAAGGATAGTAACCAAATAGTCCAAGTGCCATTAAAATTTTTTTAGGGTTTATGTTGATTATTAAGTGTCTTAAGAAAGAAAAAGAAAAGCTCAAGTGAGCAAAGTAAAAATGGCAGGAAAATAAATGCTCAAATGAGCAAAGATGAAAATTGCATGAAATGTAAATGCTAAAAAATAAATAACACATAAAGCATAAAAAAGAATAAAAGCATAAGATAAAACAAGTCAATAATTAGTGGTTAGTTGGATGACCATCTTGAAACTTGCATTTGGAACTCAATAGAGGATTGGTAGAACCAAAGCCTACACACAATAAGTTGCATTTGCTTTTTGTCAAGTATATCATCCATTTGGAATTCTCACAAGTACCATTTAATGATCAACGATGTTTAAGTGATCCGCATTGACCAAAGGTGTTGTAGATCCATTAGAGGATTGGTAGAACCAAAGCCTCCACACAATGAATCTCAAAGTTATTGGATCAAAGAGATCAAATTAACATACTTGGGCTAGCAATCATAAGTTTGGGCCACGAATGATCATTTATTCGAATCGGGACAAAATTTAGCGCTATGTTAAGCAATCGTAAGTGGACTTATATAGAAGTCGCACCTATTTTGAGGCCGGTCAATAGCAATCTATGCTCCATTTGTTTTGAGACATGATATAGAGATCATGCTCTAACAACACTTAGTGCAATAATAAGGGGATGGGATGAAGAGGATTAGGGTAAAAAAGAATATACAAACCACATTTGAATTAAATTTTAATCAAACAATTATTAAAAGCATTCATCCATTTTTGTGGAGTTAATCTCAACACCATGGATCCAATGATGTTAATAAAGTTAATGATCCAAAACCTAACTCAAGATTAGCCAGAAAATAATCACAAAAATATTATTATATTAAAAATATACATTAAAAAATATTTAAAAATAGAAAAATAATGATAAAAATATCAATTATGTTCAAATTAATCAAGAAGTGAAAAATAAGGCCTTAGAAAAATCACAAATGGATCCAAATATTTTTATAAAAAATTTGGTAATTTTTAAAAGTCAAAAACTATTTTTAAACTATTTAAAATTGTTCAAACAAACATAAAATAGGTAAAAATTAGTAAACCTCAACATAAAATTCCATAAAATTTTCAAAAAGTCAAAAATATGCAAAATAATATTTATGAATTTTTTCAGAATTAAAAAATGTTACAAAGTATTTTTTAAGTAATTAAAAGAAAGCAAATAATACAAAAAATATAAAAAATACCAAATGTTAAAATAAATATGTGAAAAAATAGTCATGAGATCAGAAATAATTCAAAGTATTTTTGTGAATTTTTTCATAATTTTTGGATAAAAAATAAAAGAGTTGTGAATTTTTGAAAATTTAATCAAATAAAATATAAAATCAGAAAATAAAATAAAACCAAAAAGATGTGGACCATGAGATCATAGTCAAAACACGTTAGTAAGCTAATCCAATGGACCAGACGCGCTGTGCTTGATATGGACCTTAGTGAAATACACATGGGATCAGAAAAAGGGCATCCAATGAAATTAAAACGTTTGGCACGCTATCATTGGCTGAGACGACACATGTCATCGTCTTCAACCTCCAGACACCCTGCAATTTGGATTTTGTGAGATCCTTCAAATGGAAAAATTAGGATCCCATGCTAGCATCATTGAACTCGTCTCTTCAAGACGATTCTAACACAATCATCGTCTTGAAGAGATATGGAGAGAGATATGAATCAAAAACCCAGAAAATAGTGAGCACCTTCAATTTGAGATTTCTCTCTCAATTCTCAATGGATTTAAAAATTCTAAGCAGCATTAGAATCAGGCAAGGAAGTAGAACATATTAGTGTTTGATTTGGATCCAAATGGTGGAGAATTCTACCTTTTCGAAGTTCAAGTAAGAAGCTCTGAAACTGGACTTCTGTAGCTTGAATTATGGCTCGTTTTGATTGGTTTAAGTGCTGGAGAGTTTGTATGATGCTCAAGGATGATGAATGCACAAAGAAGTTTGGAAAAGGAAGCTTAAATTTCAGAAACTGAATTCAAAAAAAGTGGGTTCGTGTGAGGTTTTGGCAGGGTATTCTTGGCTCTCTAAGCTTGGGAAAATGGATAGGGGATGACCCTCTATTTATAGGGAGGTGAATGGGAATGAAAATTTGAAGAAACAAGGAAGTTTGGAGGGAAATTTAGTAAGGGTCGAGCACGAGTGAAGTGTGAATTCATTTCCATCAAAACTCAGCCAAACATTGCATTTTGGGGTGCTAACCACTTCTGGCAAGTTTGCTAATCAATTTTAAATCAAAAACACGCACAAATCTTGTGTTTAGAAGTCACATTATGGATTTCAAAATTCTGACTTTGTGAAAAATTCAGTTTCAAGTTACCAAATTCAAATTCATGGCATTTCTAACTCAGGGGGTCTTAGGGCATGATTCTCGATGCTTTGGAAATATGAAGTTACAGGCTTTTCAATTGAAAAATAATGTAATCAAATGGGTGCTTGAGCTAAAAGTTACATGGAGTCAAAGTTGAAGGAAAATAGTTGACTTTCCATACTTAGAAATATTTCAAACTCTTCTTAAAAAATGACCTATAATCTTTTGTATCCAAACATGGCCTTCCTCTTAGAATTTGCTCTTGACCAAAAAAGATGGAATGAATTAGATCTCTTGAATGACATTTTGAAATTTGAACCAATCAAAATCTCCAAAAAATGAGCAAGTTATGACTTGTTGAAGTTGGCCGAAAATCATGAAATGACCTATAATATTTTGCATATTTAAGGCAACTTCCATACATTTTCTCACTTTGCACATAAAAGAAGATATAAAGTACACATATTTAAGATCATCATGGAAAAAGGATGGACCAAAGGTGATAAATATTGACCAAGTTATGACCATTTGAAGCCACATATGGAAAATTGTGGATTCATCTGGATGACTTGTAATCTTTCTTCTTCACCAAATTCCTTCCACATGAAAACTCCTTGGAACTTTTGAAGTAATTTGTTGGTAAGTCTTTAAAGAGAAAGATGTCTTTGGAATCACTCAAAAATACCAAAAGGTGAGAAAGATATGCTCCTTTGAAATTTAAAACCCTAGCCTCTAGGTCAAGAGAATGCTTTGAGGAACTTTGACAAGTTTGAACAAACTTCTTGTGCCAATATTCTTTCTTTGTGATTAGAAGTTGTTGATGATGATGACGAGGACTCATAGCCACCAAAATCCAACCCACACATTGAAATTTGAGAGAAATGTGCTCTTGTAACCAATAGGAACAAGACCTTGTCCAATCATGACAACTTCTTCCTTCAACCCGTTGTACTTTTGAATCAATTTTGATAACTTTGAAATGTGATGAGCCAAAGCAACTTTTCCATGCCAATTATTCCAAAACTAATTCAATGGTGAGGTTTGAACTCCTCAAGCTATATTGACTAGGGCATGGAAATAAACTCATGAACCCATGGAGAAACTTGCTAAACCTCATTGCCTTTACCTAGATTATTAACAAGTAAGACAAACCAACATTGCATTTTATTAATTAGAAAGAAAATCAAATAAAAATATTCATGATCACAAAAGAAAACAAGTCAAGGTGCTTGGTAACTCCTCAAAAGAGAAAAGCTAAAGATAGGGAGAAGAACCAAAAAGCCCTAATGTGATCTTGTTGTGAGTGAAACAACATGGTATGATGAAGGGATCTTAGGGGAAAAAATTGGGGTACAACAGCTGCCCTTATTTAAGTTTCTTCTATCCATATATATGAAGGTTAAAAATCATCGTGTCGACGCGATCGAAGATACTTAAATATAAAACAAACCATATTTTTGGCCCTAATATGCCATGCAAATGCTTATGCATATGAATGCCTATGAACAGTATCAAAGAGACGCCAAGTATCACTCGAGATGCAATAGAAACAAAGGAGCAACTCCATCAGGAACATAAATCACTGGTGGACCAAAAGAACTGAATCTGAGAGGAAGATAACAAGCATCGACGTTCACTGTCAATGGTCTGCCAACATTCACTGAAGGTATAAAGAGAAAATATATCATATCATCGCCGTTCACTGACGATGAACTATCAATGTTCACTGAAGATAGAAAAAAGATAACAAACCTTGACGTTCACTGTCGATGTCCTTCCAACATTCACTGAAGGTAGAAAGAGAAAATATATCATATCACCGTCGTTCATTGACGATGAACTATCAACGTTCACTTAAGATATCAAAAAGAGAATAAACACCGACGTTCACTGCCGATGTCCTACCAACGTCACTGAAGGTAGAAAGAGAATATATATCATATCACCACCGTTCACTGACGATGAACTATCAATGTTCACTGAAGATAGCAAAAAGATAACAAACACCGGCGTTCACTGTCGATGTCCTACCAACGTTCACTGAAGGTAGAAAGAGAAAATATATCATATCACCGCCGTTCACTAACGATGAACTATCAACATTCACTTAAGATAGCAAAAAGATAACAAACACCAACGTTCACTGCCGATGTCCTACCATTGTTCACTGAAGGTTGAAAGAGAAAATATATCATATCACCGCTGTTCACTGACGATGAACTATCAACGTTCACTGAAGATAGAAAAAAGATAATAAACACCAACGTTCACTTCCGATGTCCTACCAACGTTCACTGAAGGTAGAAAGAGAAAATATGTCATATCACCGCCTTTCACTGATGATGGACTATCAATATTCACTAAAGATAGCAAAAAGATAACAAAAACCGACGTTCAATACCGATGTCCTACCAACGTTCACTGAAGGTAGAAAGAGAATATATATCATATCACCGCCGTTCACTGACGATGAACTTTCAATGTTCACTAAAGATAGCAAAAAGATAACAAACACCAGCGTTCACTGTCGATGTCCTACCAATGTTCACTGAAGGTAGAAAGAGAAAATATATCATATCACCGCCGTTCACTAACGATGAACTATCAATGTTCACTAAAGATAGCAAAAAGATAACAAACACCGACGTTCACTGCCGATGTCCTACCAACATTCACTGAAGGTAGAAAGAGAAAATATATCATATCACTACCGTTCACTGACGATGAACTATCAACGTTCACTAAAGATAGGAAAAAGATAATAAACACCGACGTTCACTGTTGATGTCCTACCAACATTCATTGAAGGTAAAAAGAGAAAATATGTCATATCACCGCCTTTCACTGATGATAGACTATCAATGTTCACTGAAGATAGAAAAAATATAACAAACACCGACGTTCACTGCTGATGTCCTACCAACGTTCACTGAAGGTAGAAAGAGAAAATATATCATATCAAGTTTTCCCCAAAATTCTGGTGTTTCACCTAGAACGGGTCTCAACTTCTTCTTTAACCAAGGAAATCTTCTTGAAAAGGATCAAACATAAACTGTCTCAAATAAAGAGACTTGTTACTTGTTGTCATGGAGAATTGCAAAAAGAAATGACTTTCTGGGGATAAAAATATGACTTCCCGGGGAAATGGCACAATATTCTTGTTGAGGAGATAAAGTCTTCTCGTGCAAAATAAATGCACAAACTAAAACTCAAAGTTTTTCAGAAATCCAAAGCAAATAATATCATCATGCAACCACGGATCCAAATTAGAAATAAACTGGATCAAGACAGCCAACAAAGATACATCCTTTGAGAAATAAACTCAAGAGGGAAAACCAAATCCACCTAAGCAAGGAGCGCTGCAGGAAGGTCATAACACAATGTCAATGAACAATGATTTATCAATTTTAGCCATGCATGATGTATGTATGAATGTATGAGTGCTATCGTGCGTATGTTGGTAAAATAGATACTCAATCAGTAGGAACAAAACCGCCTCAGGTACTAACAACTCATGACTAAACTTCAACCAGAAAGATTATTCCAAGAAAGGTAAAGGCCAACTGCGGAAACCAAACATATTGCCTGCCTTTAACTTTACTAAAGAGAAACATCATTCAGAGGTAGACAAATTAAATAGATACGGGTATAGAACATCCTTCTTCCGGCTTTATCGGAGAAACCAGTTTTTCAAAAGCAACATGCCTACTGGAGATTGCAGGACCAGCCTCAAATAAAGCAGACTGACGCTGAAACAATCAAACCTCATTGGGGAATTCAAGCCTACCTCCCTAGAGAAAGATGCGGATTGAAACTTTACATCATGAAAACTTATTCCAACAAAAGATGCTCTGGGATAGCCTTCCCGGGGAATCAAGAAGTCAACATTAATGCCAATACTACAGAAAGAGCGACATCTCAACACACCAAGAAAATAAAACCTTTCATCATATGAGGGAAGACTTCGCTGGGGAATCTGCGACAGAGGCTTCTGACCATGCAAACCCAAAATCAAGCATGAACCAAGACCTGACTGGGGATAATGGGATTACAAACCCAATACTACACCTTACACCAATTGGTATCGTCTTTAACCACCTGAGGAACATACAAAGATCGTGCACATACCAGCAAAATGACCTGAGAGAACCTTCATGAAGGAAGTAAATCTTCTCAAAACAACCAGAGTTTGTTCATTCCTGGGATCACCATTTTTTATTGTCATTGCGTCGTCACAAATCTGAAAGTAAATTGAATTGTAAAGATCTCTTCTTTTTTTTTTTGAAAAGTCAATTTTGCTTTTTAATCTTTTTGCTTTGAAAGTTATTATCAATAATAAATGGAGTGTTTGCAAGCTGAATAAAATAAGAACACAAAGAATTGGGTAAAAGCTCAAATTTCATTAATAGAATGGTAGTCTGTGAATGGAGAGACTCCATGGATGATTACAAAGTTTGGAAAATGGTAATACGTAATGGAAAAGATACATTGAGATACAATGACCACTATTCCCCCTAAAAACTTTTGAAATTCTGAGCAGCAGCTTCTGTTGAAGTATGGTGAGGATCCGAGAAGATTGTTGCTTCAACAATAAAGTCTTGTCTGACATAGTTACTTGCCAAGAAAATCCATAACTTTTGCCTAAGTTGCCATTGCGGGTTTTCAACTTAGCGGGAAATTTATTCTGTTTATGTCTCTAATTTTTGCCTACACCGCCCTTTCTGGTTTTCGGCCTACCGAGACGCTCCTTTTTTCCTAAGTCACCCTTTCAGGTTTTCAACTTAGCGAGCTGTTCTTTTATTTCTTTAGGTGAAGTATTTCTTGACTGCGTCAGCATTCATGGGACGTGGGAACTCCTCGCCATCCATAGTTTCAAGAATTAATGCACCACCAGAGAAGGCTTTCTTGACAACATACGGGCCTTCAAAATTGGGAGCCCACTTACCCCTAGAATCAGTGTTGAAAGACATGATCTTCCTGAGCACGAGGTCGCCTTCACTAAATTCACGAGGTTTGACCTTTTTATCAAATGCTTTCTTCATTCTTATCTGATATAACTGCCCATGACATAAAGTTTTCATTCTCTTCTCCTCAATCAAATTCAATCGGTCAAACATGTTCTGGACCCATTCATCCTCTGTCAACTTGGTTTCCATTATCACACGCAACGAGGGAATCTCTACCTCGACCGGGAGTACAGCTTCCATTCCATACACCAGGGAGAATGGAGTTTCTCCTGTTGAAGTGCGAACAGATGTTCGATATCCATGAAGAGAAAAAGGGAGCATTTCATGCCAATCTTTATAAGTAACAACCATTTTCTAGATAATTTTCTTGATATTCTTATTAGTAGTTTCAACAGCTCCATTCATCTTTGGCCTGTATGGAGATGAATTGTGATGGATAATCTTGAATTCTTCACACAGTTTTGTCATCATCTTGTTATTCAAATTCGAGCCATTGTCGATGATGATTCTGCTCGGCACACCATACCGGCATATAAGATTATTTATGATGAAACGCATAACAACCTGTTTGGTAAAATTGGCATATGAAGCAGCCTCTACCCATTTTGGTGAAGTAATCAATTGCTACCAAGATAAAACGGTGCCCATTCGAAGCTTTGGGTTCTATCATCCCGATCATGTCTATACCCCCACATAGAGAAAGGCCATGGGGAGGAAATCACATTGAGAGGTGTCGGAGGCACATGGACCTTATCTGCATAAACATGGCATTTATGGCAATTCTTTGCAAATTTGTAACAATCAGATTCCATTATCAACCAATAATAACCTGCTCTTAGCATCTTTTTAGCCATTAAATGTCCATTAGCATTAGTGCCAAATTAACCTTCATTAATCTCATGCATCAACATGTCTGCTTCGTGTCTATCCACGCATCTGAGCAAGACCATGTCATAATTTCTCTTGTATAACACATTTTCACTGAGGAAGAAACTGCTTGCCAATCTTCTCAGTGTCTTTCTATCTTTCCTCGATGCGTCAATCGAGTATTCCTGAGTCTGATGAAAATTCTTGATATCATAGTACTAAGGTTTTTCATCTGCTACCTCCTCTGTCGTAAACACATAAGCGGACATATCTAGCCGTCGAACTATAATTCGGGGTATATCATTCCAAGTATTCACTTGGTACATAGAAGCCAGAGTTGCCAGAGCATCTGCCATTTGATTTTCATCTCTAGGGATGTCATGGAATTCAACTTTATTGAAGAAGGGTAATAATCTTCAGGCATAATATTTTTAAGGGATCAAGCCAGGGTGACGAGTGTCCCATTCTCCTTTAATCTGATTTATTACCAAAGCTGAATCACCATACACATCTAGAATTTTGATTCTGAGATTAATAGCTTCCTCAAGACCCATGATACAAGCCTCATATTCTGCCATATTATTAGTGCAATCAAATGTTAACCTTGCAGTAAAAGGAATGTGCGATCCATGAGGAGTGACGATCACAACACCAATTCCTTTACCATAAGCATTCGCAGCTCCATCAAATACCATACTCCAACGAGATTCAGGGTCAGGGCCTTCCTCAGGCAATGGTTTATCACAATCTTTCACTTTCAGGAACATCACATCCTCATCGGGGAATTCATATTTTGCAGACTGATGATCTTCCACCGGTTGGTGAGCAAGGTAATCTGCCAACACACTATTTTTAATAGCCTTTTGAGTGCGTTACTCGATATCATATTCAGATAACAACATCTGCCAGCGGGCAATTCTCCCAGTAAGAGCAGGCTTTTCAAAAATATACTTGATTGGATCCATTTTCGAGATCAACCAAGTGGTTTGATTCAACATATACTGCCACAAACACTTTGCCGCCCAGGCCAAAGCACAACATGTCTTTTCTAGCATGGAATACCGTGACTCATAATCAGTGAATTTTTTGCTGAGATAATAAATGGCGAACTCCTTCTTCCTTGTTTCATCTTGTTGTCCCATAATACAGCCCATGGATTTATCTAACACTGTCAGATACATAATCAATGGTCTTCCTTCTACGGGAGGGAGCAAGATAGGAGGTTCAAGCAGATATTCTTTAATACTCTCAAATTCCCTTTGGCCGTCATCCGTCCATACACAACCTTGATCTTTCTTTAACAACTTTAAGATTGGTTCACATGTTGCATTCATGTGGGAAATAAATCTGGAAATATAATTCAAACGCCCGAGGAAACCTCTGACTTGCTTTTCAGTTTTTGGTGCTTGAATTTCTTGAATTTCTTTGACTTTATCAGGGTCAACTTCAATCCCTTTCTGGATAAAAATGAAAGCCAACAATTTCCCTGATCGAACACCGAAGGTGCATTTATTTGGATTCAAGCGGAGACGATACTTCCTCAAACGCTTAAACAACTTCAACAAATCTTCTATATGCCCTTCTTCAGTATGGGATTTGGAAATCATATCTTCAACATATTCTTCGATTTCTTTGTGCATCAGATCGTGGAATAGGGTTGTCATAGCCCTCTGGTACGTTGCACCAGTGTTCTTCAACCCGAAGGGCATCACTCTGTAACAGAATGTTCCCCAGGGTGTGATAAACATTGTTTTTTCCATGTCCTCTAGAGCCATTCTTATTTGATTATACCCGGAAAATCTGTCCATGAACGAGAATACTTTGAATTTTGTTGTGCTGTCCACTAACATATCCATGTGTGGCAATGGAAAATCATCTTTTGGACTAGCTTTATTTAGATCTATGTAGTCTATGCACATGCGGACTTTTCCGTCTTTTTTCGGTACTGGGACAATATTGGCAATCCATTGAGGATACACTGACGTCACAAGAAAACCAACATTAATATGCTTTAGGACCTCCTCTTTGATCTTTACTGCCATATTTGGGTGGGTTCTTCTCAACTTTTGTTTAACTGGCGGACACTCTGGCCTCAACGGCAAACGATGCTCGACAATATCTGTATCTAGACCGGGCATATCTTAATAAGACCAAGCAAAAATATCCATATACTCTTTCAACAACTCAATCAACCCGTTTTTTACATTAGGATGTAACGATGCTCCAATCTTGACTTCCTTCGGATCCTCTTCAAAACCCAAATTAGTCACTTCCAGAGGCTCCTTATATGGCTGAATGGTATTTTCCCCGTGCTCTAGCAACCGTGAGACCTCTTATGGAATCTCATCATAATCTTCTTCTTCAGCCCCAAATACAGGACATTCAAAGTTTGGAGAGGGTGTAGGGTCATTGTATTCAACAGGTTTTTTAATTAATCTGCACATATGATTTATGATTGCTTTTAGAAACTGACACATATAACAAGTGATCATGCAGATTAATTTTCAGTTATTATTTATTTTGAATGGTTTTTTCTGATTACCATTTTCCAAGAAAAAGAAGAAAATAAAGACATAATTTTGGAAGCAAAGACAACTTTTATTAATGATCTTAAAAGTCATAGAAAACATATAAGCCCTACAACATTAATACTTCCACCTTGGGCAGAGTGAAAGCTTTTCAAAAGAAAGAAACAAATTTAACAAAACAAATTACTTTGAAACATGTATGCAAGAAGGAAAATCAATGGTGACCCAGTTATGAACTCTGACTCCATGCGTCACATAATTCGATACTTCCTGCTCTGCTTCATCTTCTTCAAGAGAATTAATTATAGCATCAATTAGATGGAGGTAGCCTCCACTGCAGAAAACATCATGATAACTGTTCACAGTAGACTTTGACTTCAAACTTTCACCTTTACTAATCTTCGAAGAGAAACCCAAACCAATTCTGTTTTTGTTCACGGGTGGATCCACAAGTCGCCCCCAAACTGTATTATGACCATTACGCACAACCTGTTGCGCGTCCTTCATCGAAACCACATAATTCTCATTTCTCCTTATGTTGTCAATGGATAGGGCTTGGAACTGGGTTCCAACAGCAGCCTCATTTGCTTCTACAATACTGAAAGAGGATAAATGGGATATCAACAGTGCCTGTTCCCCATTTATGATCACTACCTTCCCTTCACGCACAAACTTTAGCTTCTGATGCAGAGTTGAAGTGAAATCACTTGCTTCGTGTATCCATGGACGTCCTAGCAAAAAAATATATGCGGGAATAATGTCCATGACCTAGAAGGTTATCAGAAACAAATGTGGTCCTATATGGATGGGTAAGTCCACTTCACCGATGATAGATTTCCTCAACCCATCAAATGCCTTCACAATGATGCCACTCGGGCGCATAGGTGCTCCTTGATACTGTAACTTCATGAGAGTAATACTCGGTATAACATTCAATGCAGATCCATTATCAATTAGCACATTGGACAGCGAATCATTCTTACAGTTCATGGACATGTGGAGGGCCAGGTTATGATTCCTCCCTTTATCTGGTAACTCATCATCGCAGAAACTCAAGTTATTACACGATGTAATGTTTCCAATTACGCTGCTAAATTGATCTATTGGCATGTCACTCTCCACAAAAGCTTGGTCTAGTACCCTCATTAATGATTCTCTATAAGCAGAGGAATTCATCAATAAAGCTAGGATGGATATTTTTGAAGGAGTCTGCAGTAGCTGATCTACAATTCTATAGTCGCTCATCTTAATTATCTTCAAAATATCATCCACTTCTTTCTCTAATGTAGCTCCACTAGTCTCTCCTGTAGCATTCTTAGGCTCATCATTCACAGCAATTTCCTTTCCAGCAACAACATCTCTTCGAACAACCAGCACAAACACACGACCGCTACGAGTCACCCTGCTATTTTCAGTTATATTTCCAACATCAGGCATTGGTTGGATGGGAACTTCCACTCCATATTCTAAGATTGTAGCATTGTATTTGTAAGGCACAACCTTATCTGATTTGTAGGGAATAGGACCTGGAAAACTAATTACCAATGGGGTAACAACTGGTTTGATATGGTACTCCACTTTAAGATGAGCGGGTGCACCAAAACAAGGCACAATGATGTTTACCCCCTCTTCAACACAATCAAACATCAAAAAGTCATTTCTAGAAAACAAATCTTCGTCTAAAGAGAAATACTCATCCGCAGAGGTATACTCTTCCTTTGACTCTTCTTCCATTAAACAAACTTCAACCATATCAATCTCATGATAATCATCCCTCTGACATGTGATCTTGATAGTTCCATTGTCTAATAGCAACTGAACACCTTCATTCACAATTGAACATCCTCGGGGATTTCGACAGCAAACTACGCAAGACCCATATTGGTGTTCCACCTGACCAGCAGTATGACAGAAGGTAGCATGCAAATGCACGAGATCCTCATTCAAATACTCCACACCAAAAATTCTGAATTCACCGGGACATCCATAAACCATATTCCCTTCCTCTTCATACTCTGCCCTAGGCCTGATTATATAGATTAAACCCTTATCCATCATCTCCTGTAAATCAGCCTTTATCTTCTTGCAACCCTGTATGTCTGTACTGCAAACATCACAATTGGCGTGGTCATGCGTATAGTAGTGGAATTCACAGAGGTCTGCATGCATTTTCACCAAATATCCTCTAACTAGAGTAATGTCAAAAATCCGGAAGTTGCCTGGACAACCAGCCACCATATTTACAACATTTACTCCCCCGTGCTTGGGTAGAGGATTGTCTTTCACATTAGGTCCCATGTCTTTGAAAGATAGAATTCCAGACTTCACCAACCTTTTCACTTCAGTCTTCAAAGGATAACATTTCTCAACACTATGCCCTGGTGCACCCTGATGAAAAGAACACGCCTGGTCTGCCTTGTAATACCAAGGCAATGGTGATGGTATGGCGGGAGGTGGTCGTGTCTGGACCAACTTCTTCTGAATCAATGCCGGTAGTAGCTCTGCATAGCTTATGGGAATAAGGTCATAGTTCTCCCTTCTCTGATTATTCCCTTGGTTCCCTTGCCGGGACGGTCTTTGATAAGCAACGGTAGTCAGAGAGGCATTCATAACAGGATTAACCGAGGCGATTTGCTGGTGACGCTGATAATTCCTTCTAGGAGCGTTTACCCCCCTATCTTGTATAACAACATTTGTATCCCCTTCTTTATTCTTAGTAAACCCATAAGATGGCTTCTGCACACCTCCGGATCCTTCACTCTTCGTCAAACGACCTTCTCTTACAGCCTCTTCTAGGCGGACACCTATTTATACCATCTCTGTAAAATCACTTGGCGCACTTGCTACCATCCTTTCGTAGTAGAAAGCACCCAACGTCTTCAGAAAAATCAGTAATTTCTTTCTCTTCCATGGGAGGAATCACTTGGGCAGCTGCTTCGCGCAATCTTTGCACATACTCTTTGAAAAATTCCCTGTCTTTCAGAACCATGGCCCTAAGTTGGTCACGGTCGGGCGCCATGTCCACATTGTACTTGTATTGTTTGATGAATGCTTCTCCCAAATCATTAAAAGTATGGATGTTGGCGTTGTCCAAGCTCATATACCATTTCAGCGCTGCGCCGGTCAAACTATCCTGAAAAAAGTGAATCAGCAGACACTGATCATCAGTGTGGGTAGACATTCTCCTTACGTACATCACCAAGTGAGCACGAGGACAATTTTTCCCTTGTACTTCTCAAATTTTGGGGACATGAACTTAGCAGGTATCTTAACATTCGGGACTAAACACAGCTCATTCACATTCTGCCCAAATAGCTCTTTTCCCCTAAGAGCCTTCATCTCTCTTTGCATTCTATCAAACTGCTCTTGAAAATCATCCATTATGTCATAAAGGCCCAAGTCTTCACTCAGCGGAGGTAAAGGACGACACACGTCTTCATTAACAAACGAAACCAAATTCACCGAAGGAGGTGCAGCAGGAACAGTATGCACTTGTGGTACGGTGGTAGAACCGATTATTTTGAAAATTTTAGTTTTTCATTTTGCGTTTTGTATTTGCAAAATGTCACGGTAAGCAAGAGTCGCCACCGACTTTTATTTCATCCAACCGGAAAGGAAAAAAGCACAGAAAAAATCCTTTTTCGAGATTTCGTGTACGGGGGGTAGATTATAGAAAGGGAAGGTGTTAGCACCCTTTCTATCCATGGTTTTCCATGGGCTCTTTGGTACTTGCTCATCTTTTAAAATTGCTTGTGTGTGTTTGTTTCAAAATGTTTTGTTTTACTTCGTTTTAACCCTTGTTGCTGTCCTCAAGAGTGTTACGAAGTTATTTTGAAAACTTTGTTTGGAAAAAGTTTTTGGTGTGAAAAAAGTTTGATTTGAGCAAGTACCTACTAGCATCTACCAACTCGAAAAAATGATCGTTTCTATTCTCGTTTCCTTTAGACAATGCTATCCTACTATTGAGAAATAGGAAGCACCGTCGTTGGAGTTGTAAGGGTCAATTCGAAAAGGGGCGTACGATCACTAAAGCAATGCTAGGACGTCTTAGTAATAACACTAGAGTCTTAAGATCATATTCAAGGCGACATTTCCGAGGCGACGTTTTTGAGGAAACATTTCTGAATGGGACTTTTGATCTTTGTTAGATAGATGGGAAACCACTAAGACACCCCATACTTAATGATCGTTTGCCGAAGGCAATCGTAGTGAGAGTATAACCTAGGAGTGTGCATGTGTGAGTAATCTGATTTCAGTTATTATCTTTGCACATTAGGGTTTTCTAGCCGTTTTAAATTATCATGCAATCTTGTCATACACTCCTATTAACATACATCTAAACAGTTAATATTTGCGAGAATTAAAACGCGAGAAAATAAAACTACGCTATTACAAGGCTTCGGGGTAGGGATTAATTACATAGCCAAAAAACCCATAAAAGACGATAAATAAAGAAAATCCTAATTTAAACTATTACATACCATGGACAGTTACATTAATATTGCAAAAAATATAAACGCGCGCGATGAATCGAAAATGAGAGATTTAGGGTTTTGATCCCTACTAACCTAATTACAATTTAAAAGAAAAATATTTTTTTGTCATTTTTGTGTTATTTGAGAAAATAAAGTTTAATTGAATAAAAAATAACCTAATCACTAATTAATTTTAGTTAAGAAAAATAATTAAATTAACCTATTTTTTTTGTATTTTTTATTTTGAGAAAGAAATAAAAATTAAATCAAAAGTTAACCCTAATTTTTTCTAATTTATTTTAATTATATAAAAAAGTTAGAATCACCCTAAATTAAATTAAACTAACATTAAATTAAATTTGACAGAATAAAACCTAATTCTAATTTTTGTGAAACTCTTGATTTTATGATTTTTTTGTGAAAAAGAAATTGATTTTGTTAAAAAATATTTAAGCAAATTAAATTAAATAAAAGAAAAAAAATAGAAAAGAGAAAGAATAGGCCTAGTTGCTGTTAGCAAAAAAAAGGGGTGCTGCTTGCAATTCTTGGCCCAACAATTCCTGGCCCTTTTTTACTTTTCCAGATTTTGTATGTATGCTTGACTGGGCGCATGGTGGACCCTCATGGAAAGGCCTTAGATCTAAAGCCTTGGTGGTTTGGATGATCAGATCTAGAGAGTGCATGATGGATCCTGGAGTGTGAGATGCACTGGATTACCTGTCCAAGAAAAAAATGAAATAAAGTTGGGACCTAGGGATCGAACCCAGGCCCTTAGGCATTATCCCCTTGCCACGCTGCCAGCTGATACATAATGTTTAGTTGTCATTACAATAACACACAATTATTATATAACATAAAAAAAAGCTAATCGTCAAAACGCGCGAAATTCAAACTGGCAAACCATGAAGCGCCACGTATCCTTCTTCTTCCTCCCACCGTCGCTGTAAGTTTCATGGCTTTTACCTACAAATATTAAGTGTAGGTATAGCCCCTGTGTATTTCCAAAACCTTGTACACGCATGATAAATCAAAACCAATGGTACCAATCAACTCGTTGCAACCTCACGAACATCATGGTACCATTATCACTGGACAATTTTTCCTGCACAAGAAACCCCTAAAAACAAAACAAGAACCCTAGCCATGGCAGTTTCGTGCTCAGTCAACAAAAATACAATTAAATATAACCATTAGCTTACAAACATCTCAAGGATTAAAAATATGTCAATTAATCATGCTAAATATGCCAGGATTAATGTTTTCGAATTCAGGAAAATATGCAAACCGTGTGACTCTTACAGGTCGTTTCAAGGTGTGGGGAAGCTTGCTAGCGATTGAAACACGGTCCTAGGATGCCCAACAAACTATTGGTATGCTTAGAACGGCTTGAGATGGCCTGAAACATAGAAATTGGTTTGCAACTTTTCTTGAATTTTTGAAGTTTACTTTATGCCTTTGCACGCCTCTAGCCTCTTGTTTTTGGTCTTCATTTGTTCCTTATGTATAGTAGAGTGCATTAGGGTTGCAATTTTGTATCAAATCTCTTCCAATTATGAATATTGATTCATGATTTGATCCTTGTGCAAAATCTTTCCAAAACAAGAAAACTCAATCTTTTTCTGTCCATTTTGAACCTTGTACGATTTGATCTCGTTTCTAGCTGTGTAATGGACCTAATCATGCACAAAATCTCAAGATTTAATTAGCTTTTAATATTTTTACTATTTTATATTGATTTTATTTGATTTAAATGAAATAAAATCAAAATAAATAACAAAAATAAAAGAGTGACAAGTGGAAGGGCTCATGTGTCGTGGATCACATTACAAACTCAGTGCAAGCATAAAAAGTTGGGCCCATTTGACAAAAAATGCCATTTTGGACACATTTGACTTTTGGCAATTTTGCAAAAAGGATCAACTTGGCTAATGCATAACTCTTTCAATTTTGACCCTAGATTGGTGTTCTGGTACTTTTTAGAAAGCTTAAGATGTTCTCTAAGAAACCCTTTTGGTCTCATCTCAATTGAGTCTTCCATGTTCATGTACGAAGCTTTGACCCAAAAGGTGTTTTTGTTGACTTCTCAAAATGACCTATAATGTCCAAATTCATATCTTCTTGTGAGTGCATATTTTGAACTTGGGAGCTGAAGATCGATTGTAGGGAATTGCATCCTATTCAAAATGAGATTTGGATGGGTCATTTTTGATAAAGTATGAGAAAGTTATGCTTAGTCAAAGTTGAGTTGACTTTTCTTGCAAAACCCTAATTTAGCTACTTTTGGGTTTTGATGATTGTGGGCAATCCTTGAGGAATCATGATCAACCCTTGATCAAATGATTAATAATACTTCAAAATGAGACTGTTTACCAAAAATCTTAAAGTTTGACTGTATGTGGGCCACAATTGACTTTTGCCCTAACAAAGATGATTTTCAGGCTTTTGAGCAATTGACTGAGCAAATTTTCTCTGCAAGGCTTGAAACTTGACATGAATGATCTTTAAAACATATTAGGATAATGGTGAGCATTTGGGATCCTTTGGACTCAAGCATCTTGATGCAAAATGAAACCCTAATTTGGGGTAGACTGCCTTAGGAGAGAGTTTGTCTGGTCAACCCTTGGACTTCCTTGAGCAATTTGAAGACCTTTCTTGACATGTATTGACAAATATGGGAGGGAAATTTTTTGGGTAAAACAGCTGCCCCAGTTCAATCTTCTTAAACCTGAGGATGTAGATTGGCTTGTCTGTCTTTCGTGATCCGAAGGTGGAAGATGATTGAACACTAGAGTGCCCAGAAATTTACACTCGCATGAAGTGGTACTGGTCTTGCAATATCGGGAATGGGCTTATAGACGCCATTTGGAAGTCGACGATGGAAGATGGGCTTAAAGGTGCCATCCGAAGAATTGTCGATCGCATAAGAGATTCCTTTGCGAGAACCCGTATACTTCTTGTTGAGGAAGATTTCGCTGGGGAATACTGGTCTCTGTCTTTAGAGAAATAGAGTTTTAGGAACTTCAGTTGTCCGTTACTCTACTGGGGAATCATTTCTTAGTCTAGCAGGTGAAAATGAACTGCTATCTAGTCGTGCTCCAGGCTTTGCAATTTCTCAATTCTTATCTGGTCGTGCTCCAGGCTTCAGAAGGAATTAAGTGGTTATCCGTTCGCATCTGGGTTTCAACTTGAACTTAAGGCATACTAATATCTGGTCGATTTTCGGGCTTTATAGTAATAGGCCGAGTAAACTACTATTTGGTCGAATTCTAAGCTTCACAATACCTTATACTGTTATCTGGTCATGTCCTAGGTTTCAGTGTCCTTTGCCGCTATCTGGTCGTGCTCCAGTCTTCACAGCGTCATATACCATTATCTGGTCGTGCGTCAGGCTTCACGGTGTCTTATACCACTGTCTGGTCAATTCCAGGCTTCATGGTATCTTGTACTGCTATCTGGTCGATTTGAGGTTTCACAATAACTTGCTGGGGGGTTAAGTTGTTTTCTGGTCGATTTCCAGGCTTCATAGCTTGTATTTAAGACACACTACTATCTGGTCGATTCCAGGCTTCGTAGTATTTTAGAGAAATCAAGATATTATCCGGTCGATTTCCGGGCTTCATAGCTTGAACTGGAATAGAAATCTTAGTATCGATTTGACTGAACCAAAGAAAACCTGTGAGAGCTTGATTGCATCTTTCCCTGAAAGGTAAGGAGTTAGTCGTATGTAATGTCATGATGTATGAAGTATATTGAGTAATGATGTTCTCAAAATAAATGAGATTGTGCCGTATGATGCATATGCGCATGCCATGATGTATGGATATGCAATGTTCTTGTGATATTCTATGGCTGGGGAGAATAAATCTTAGACTGATGTTGGAGAGTACAAGGAGTTGAGTTCTTCGTTCTCGCTGGGGATAGTGACCGAAGATGATTAGCTGGAGACTTGCGTCCGTTCTGCTCGAAAATATTCTGCCGGGAGAGACTCTGTTTGAGAATAACCCTGTGGGAGAATGACTTTGTGGGGAAGAGAGATATTCTGTTGGAAGATTTGCTGATTTGGAGAAATAAACTCAGCTGGTGGTGAACTTCTATTGCTGGTGATAGATAAACTCTGCTTGGGGAGAATCTCGTCGACTCATTTGCAATTATGAACGTCGGTTGGGGAGAGCTAACACCACTGTCTTTGGATACTTCTTACTCTGTGGGGAATGTATGTACCTTTAGTCATATTCTCAAGCTTGCTCTATCCCTGTACCTAGTGGGCAGAGCAACTGTAAGGTTTGGACACTTCTTGTTTGCCCTTGTTCCTGGAATTACGAGTAATTGTCTTTTGATTCTTATATAAATATTTATGAGCAGCAATTATTCTCGAATGCATATATCAACAATGAATCATTGGACGTTCTTTGCAAAAACAAAACAAAAAAAGCAAAAAAAGTTTGAAATTTCTTGTATTGATTTCTGAAGTTGGCCTGTAACAAAAGTTTTGTACAAGGAGGCCGACGTCCTAGTAAGAGAACGCCGCCGAGGGAACAAAAATTATACAATTTGTTTAAAAGAAAGAAAAACAGCTATGTGAAACAATCCCATCGGGTTCCAACTCTGCTATTGCCTTTATATCTTCGAGCGTCTTATCACTTTGCTACTTGGTCGAAGGTGGATCAAATTGATTGGCGTCGTCCGAGCTTGATAGTCGATACCGAAGTCTGGTTTCAAGATGATCCAATGAGACATAGTGTTACGCTTCAATCCCTATTTTTTTCCTGGACCGCCCTTTCGGGTTTTCAGTCCACCAAGATACCATTTTTTGCCCAAGTCGCCTTTTCAGGTTTTCGACTTGCCGGGTGTACAGTTTTTCTCATTTTCATCCCTTACTTTTTCTCGAGCCCTTTTGGTTCGCCGGGAAGCCCTTATTTTTGCCTAGGCCAGTCAACCTAGCGGGTCTTTGATTATGCGTAGTATCTTTTCACTATGTCTGCATTGACGGGGTGAGGAAGGTCGTCACCATCCATGGTGGTTAGAATCATAACTCCTCCTGAGAAGATGTTCTTAACTACAAATGAACCTTCGTATGTGGGGGTCCATTTGCCTTTGGGATCACCTTGCGGCAGTCTGATGCGTTTGATCACTAGATCCCCGACTTGATATTCTTGACGTCTGACTTTCTTGTTAAAAGCCCTGATCATTCTCTTTTGATACGTCTGACCATGAAAAATAGCAGTAAGTCTCTTCTCATCGATTAAATTTAGCTGATCAAGTCGAATTTGGATCCAGTCGTCTTCGTTTAAACATGCATCCTTCATAATTCTGAGAGAGGGTATATGGACTTCGATGGGTAGGACATCCTCCATTCCATATGACAAAGAGTAGGGTGTTGCCCCTGTCGACGCCGTGCTGAAGTATGGTACCCGTTAAAAGAGAATGGTAACATCTCGTGCCAGTCTTTATATGTCGCTGTCATCTTCTGTACAATCTTCTTGATGTTCTTGTTAGCCGCTTCAACAGCCCCATTCATCTTCTTCTGGTAGGGAGAAGAGTTGTGATGTTGTATCTTGAACTGTTTGCAGAGCTCGGTGATCATTGTATTGTTGAGATTCATACCATTGTCCGTAATGATCCTCTCTAGTACACCATATCGACATATCAGATTGTGTTGGATAAACTGTCCCACGACGTTCTTGGTTACAGTAGAAAAAGAAGCTGCCTCGACCCACTTTGTAAAGTAATCAATAACTACCAGAATTAAACGATGCCCGTTGGACACAGTAGGTCTGATCTCGCCGATAATGTCAATGCCTCACATTGCAAAAGGCCAAGGAGCTATCAAAACATTCAGAGGAACTGGAGGTACATGCACCTTATCAGCATAGACTTGGAACTTATGATAGGTTCGAGAATGCTGATAACAATCGGCTTCCATAGTAGACCAGTAATATCCAGCCCGTAGGATCTTCTTTGCCATGGTATGTCCACTAGAATGAGTTCGGAAGGTACCTTCATGTAACTCTTCCATGATCCTTTTTTCCTCGCTCTTGTCTACACACCGCAGTAAGGTTGAATCATGGTTACACTTATAGAGGATCCCATTACTGATGAAGAACTTTGCAGCGAACCTTCTCATAAACTTCTTACCATTAACAGATTCCCCCTCGGGGTATTCTTGAGCCTCAAGATACCTCCTCACCTCGTGAAACCAGGGTTTATCTGCTACCTCTTCAGTATCAATGTCACAACAATGTGCGGGTTCATCCAACCTCTCGATGGTAATCTGGGGAGCTTCATTGTCCCACCTGACTTTGAACATAGAAGACATGGTACCTAACGCATCTGCCAGCTGGTTCTCCTCTCTTGGGAAATGTTCAAAGGTTATCTCCTCAAAGTTTAGGAGCAATGTCAATACGTATTCTTGGTAAGGAATAAGATTTGGGTGCTTCGTATCTCACTCGCCTTTGATATGACTGATCATTAAAGAAGAATATCCAAATACACTTAAGAACTTAATCCTTAGGTCCATAGCAGCTCGAAGACCCATGATACATGCTTCATACTCTGCCATATTGTTGGTGCAGTTGAAACATAATCGGGCGGTGAATGGAGTATGACAACCTTCAGGAGATATAACTACAGTGCCAATGCCATTACCCAACGCGTTTGAGGCTCCATCAAAAAAGATAGACCATCGGGTTCCTTCCTCGGGTCCTTCATCCGGTCCAGGTTCTTCACAGTCGGTCACCAACATGATGTTCTCATCCGGGAACTCGAAATTCATGGATTGGTAGTCATCCACGACCTGATGTGCCAAATGATCCGCCAATACACTCCCCTTGATTGATTTTTGGGTGGTGTATTACATGTCGTACTCGGTTAGGATCATCTTCCATCTTGCTATTCTTCCAGACAAGGCGGGCTTCTCGAAAATATACTTGATTGGATCCATTTTTGATATCAATAAGGTGGTATGAATCAGCATATACTGTCTCAGCCGGCGAGCAGCCCATGCCAAAGCACAACAAGTTTTCTCGAGCAATGAGTATCGGGTCTCACAGTCGGTAAACTTTTTGCTAAGGTAGTAAATAACGTGCTCTTTTCGTCCAGACTCGTCATGCTGCCCCAGCACACACCCCATTGAACTATGCAGTACTGTCAAGTATAAGATCAAAGGTCTTCCTTCAACTGGAGGCATCAAAATTGGCGGTTCTTGAAGATATTCTTTGATTCTTTCGAAAGCGGTCTGGCATTCGTCATTCCAATTTACCACTTGATCTTTCTTCAGTAGCTTGAAGAATGGCTCACAAGTAGCAGTCAGATGTGAAATGAACCTGGCGATGTAATTCAGACGTCCCAAAAAGCCTCTAACTTCCTTTTTTGTTCGGGGAGCTGGCATCTCTTGTATAGCTTTTACCTTTGCAGGGTCCACCTGAATACCCTTATCACTGACGATGAAACCTAGCAGCTTACCAGACCTTAGCCCGAAGGTGCACTTGTTCGGGTTTAACCTCAGCTTGTACATTTTCAACCTGTCAAATAGTTTCTGGAGATGACCTAGGTTCTCTTCCTCAGTCTGGGACCTTGCTATCATGTCATCCACATAAACCTCAATCTCATGGTGAATCATGTCGTGGAACAAAGCGACCATGGCGCGCTGATAAGTTGCCCCAACATTCTTCAATCCTAATGGCATGACCTTGTAGCAAAAGGTTCCCCACTGCGTAACGAATGTAGTCTTCTCCATGTCCTCGGGAGCAATTTTGATCTGATTCTAACCTGAAATACCATCCATGAAGGAGAAGATCTTATGCTGCATGGTGTTATCGACCAGAACATCGATGTGAGAAAGTGGGAAGTCATCTTTGGGGCTTGCCCTGTTCAGATCCCTATAGTCCACACACATCCGTACCTTACCATCCTTCTTAGGCACCGGAACAACGTTGGCAACCCACTGTGGATAAGAAGTGACAGCTAAAAATACCGCGTCAAACTGCTTCATGACTTCATCTTTGATTTTCTCAGACATCTCAGGGTGCATACGGCGAATCTTCTACTTTATCAGAGGACAGTCTTCTTTGGTTGGTAGGCGGTGAACCACAATATCAGTGTCCAAACCAGGAATGTCTTCATAAGACCAAGCGAAGATCTCAACATAGTCGTGTAGCATCTGAATCAACCGTTGTTTGACGCTAGGCTCCAGATTCGCCCCTATTTTAACCTCTTTCTTGTCTTCCTCTGTACCCAAATTCACTGATTCAACTGGATCTTCGTGAGGCTGTATGGCCCTTTCTTCCTGCAGTAACAGTCTAGCAAGTTCTCCAGGCACTTCACAATCGTCCTCACCTTCTTCCTCGGCTTGGTTGATCGGATTTTCGAAGTCATAACTGGCAGTAGCAGAGTCGTTATCAATGGGATCCAGAGTGGATATGGATCTGCATTATGATATGTGAGTGTGTGTAAGCGAATAACTGTTTTGATAGAGTGGGAGACAGAAAAGAAAAACAAAGAGCGCAAGATTTTGTAATGTAAGAAAACGTCCAATGTTTTATTAATGATATATGAAAAATGACAAATAATAAGCCCTCACAAGCAAAGCCAAGATGCCTCGGGCAAGGCACCGGGTCATAAAGTTTCAAACTGTCTATTACAACTCTTAAAACAAAAGTCAATTACTGTGGAATAAAAGAAATATGTATGAAGTCCTTCGCCGTCCAGTTGCTTAGTCCACCATTGGTTGTAGGGTAGATCCAGTTGTCGATATATGAATCTTCTTCACCATCTTCAATTGCATTAACTCCTTGATTGCTGATGTGCAGGGGAGGTCTTCCAATCCGTGCGCGCCTAACAGCCCTTTGGTCCCCTGTAGTAAAGCCCAAAACAAATTTGTCAGTTTTGTTAGTGAAATCAGCGTGTTGACCCCAATTTGTAAACCCACCTTCTTCGATTACAGCCATGGCATCCTTGAGAGAGGCCATCTTTAGCGGAGGTTTGTCGGTAGCAACTTCAGTTGACGCCAAAGTATGAGGGACCTCTTCAAAGTTATGACAAGGGGTTTCGATGAATTCCCCATCCATCTCCATGTAGCAGAAGGAATTGAGATGACTCACCATATACTCCTCCTCACCTTGAACTGTGACGATCTTCCCCTTTATTGGATATTTCAACATTTGATGGAGGGTGGAAGTCACTGCCCCAGCCTTATGAATCCAAGGGCGACCCAGTAAGAAAGAAAATGATGGTCTGATATCCATCACATAAAAGGTGGATGCAAAAGTATGAGAGCCAACTTTAACAGGGATGTCCACCTCCCCGTGCACCATCCTTTTTGACCCGTTGAAATCCCTGACCACAATATTGCTCGGCTTTAGAATCAAACCTTCACAGTCCAGATGGTCTAATGCTTTCTTTGGCAGAACATTCAATGAGGACCCAATATCCACCAGTACATGGGCCATAGTGGTGCTCCTGCACTCGATCTAGACGTGCAGAGCATCATTATGATTTCTCCCCTTATCGGTCATATTTGCATCTAAGAAACCCAGCCCATTGTCGGCGGTCAGGCAAGCTACGCAATCTTTGAATTGATCGGCTGACGTTTCCTGTGGCACATGTGCATTTTTGAGGAATGCAATTAAAGCCTTTGCATGGGCTTAGGAACACAACAATAAGGATAACATGGAGATTATTGACGGGGTCTACCCCAGCTGCTCTACTATGTTGTAGTCGCTCTTCTTGATAATCTTCAGTATTTCCTCTATCTCTTGTTTAGAGGTTTCTACAATGATCTTCTTAGGTGCCTCCGTCTGGGTAGGCTCACCTATGATTTCTTTTCCCCGAGTCCCAGATGGTTCGGCGACAGGGGTGATGATTGGAATATGAACTAGGGTAATAGTTGATGTACTTGCAGATGGAATGACGACAGGTTTGTGGACAGTCGGAGGGGAAATCTCGGGAGAAAAGAGTCTTCCGCTTCTGGTGACCTTGCTAGCCCCGACAATATTGCTAACATCAACATCAGCTTCCTCACTCTTTAAGTCTTTTTTAACTCCATGGTAATACACATCATAACCATAGTGCCAAGGGACAACTTTATCCGAAGTGTATGGGATAGGACCAGGGATAGTAATTATTAACGAAGCAATTCTTGGGACGGGTGTAATCCTAACAGGTTTTCTCGAGGAAACCTTGGAAGGATTGGCGGAAATGGTTATGATGACAACATCTTCAATTGGAACCAACAAAATCATAGTCTTTTCGAACAGGATCTCTTTGTTATCCATCAGGTGTTGAATACCTGATTTCAATAAGCGGCAACCAGCAGGTAGAAACGAGCACATGTGGCAAATAGAAAATTCTTCTTAATTGTCATTAAAGGAGTAGAAATTTCTTCCACAGAGGTCACAAACGAATCGGTGTCCACAGCATTTACTCCATGATCATGCTTGGGCATGGGAGCAGTCATGATATTGGGCTTCTCCGGAGCATCAAACTCAATCTCTTTGGCTTCGATCAAGTCTTGAACTTTATTTTTCAAGGCCCAATAGTTGTTTGTATCATGACCTGGACTTTCAGAGTGATAGGCGCAACGGGCATTCGGGTTATAATGAGGAGAAGTAGTGTTGGTCTTCAATAATTGTGGCAGAATTTGAGACAAGGTCATATTGAGCAGAGTGAACTGCCTCGGTGGTCTTTCCACCCTTTGTTGATTGTTGTGTTGTGGAGAAACTGTGGGTCTTGATATCACTACCGCATTTACTACTTAACGGTGTTCAGGTCTGCTTTGGCCCCTCGGGCCATAGACTGCACTAGCTCCCTTCTTACCGGTGAAAGGCTTCTTTACTGCATTTCATGAAGTATCCTTCTGTATTTTGCCACTTCGAATGCCAGCCTCTACTCTATCTCCAGTCAAATTCAACTCAGTAAACCCAGATGACGAACTTCCGATCAAATGATTGAAAAATGGACCAAATAGCGTCCCTAGAAACATGCCAACCAACTCCCTATCAGACAAAAGGGGTTAGACTCTTCCAGCCAAGTCTCTCCACTTTTGAGCATAGTCTTTAAAACCTTCACTTACACCCATAGACATACCCTGGAGCTGAGTACGAGTGGGAGCAAGGTCGGTATTATACTGATACTGCCTGTAAAAAGCAGCAGCAAGGTCTTCCCAGTTCCGAACACTGGCTACTTCCAACTGATAAAACCATTCAAGTTGAGTCCCTGACAGACTATCTTGAAAGAAGTGTACCCACAAATTTTTATCAGCAGTGTGGGGTTGGATTTTTCTTACGTACGAGCGGAGATGGAGTTTTAGACAGGATACTCCATCGTACTTGGCAAAAACCGGAGCTTTGAACTTATGAGGGATCACCACTCCCGATACCAGTCCCAATTCTCCGAAATCCAAACCAGGGATCTTTTGAATCTCCATAGCACTCAGATGGTCTTCTAGCTGCTTGTACCTATCCCCGGCATGAGGATATTCCTCATCATCATAATCCATATCGTTATCAAAAACTGCTGGACTAGGGTCCTTTACCCTTTCTTGGTTATCCCCGTCCTTGGATAAGGAGGTCAGATAAGCTGATTGTCTTATCCTTTCTCCGAATCTTCTACCCATGTTCAGGATACCAACCTTCTTCTTCTTCTTCTTCTCTTTCAGATTCAGGGTCTTCAGGTCTTCTTGCCCTTTAGCCAAGCTTAAGAACATCTGTTGGAATTGGGATTTATGTGCCTGAGGATCCTTGATGGCTTGATCGGAAGACATTTCTGCTGAAATAAATAATGAAGAAGATGAGAAACCTGTAATGGTACCTGTAATGGTGTGCATGATAATGGGATGCGCATGTAATGATTTCAAAGACTTTGGGAGATTTAAATTTGCAAACCAAAAAATAAATAAACTTTATTAGATTAACTTGTAAAAGGTTCAACAATGCCTTTAATGCGTTACAAATAAGTAAATAGGAAGGGAAGTCCTTCGTCCTAGTTCTTGGGGGTCAGATCTGTTCACCATGCCCCAAGCTTGTATAAACCTTCGGCGGTGCTCGTCAACGTCTTCCTTATAGTCAAATGAAATATTGAAAGAAGTAGCTCGTGGGGACCATCTCTCCTAGCACGACCAAATTCTCGCAAAGCTAGACAAGGATTGTAGGTTATACCTCCTCTGATTCCAAGCAATGGGACATTAGGGTATCCCCCACAACAGTCGATAACAGCGGTGTCTTCCATAGCCCGGGAAGACCAAAGAATGTTTGTATGGGAAAGTGACATTATCCTGTAGGACCATCCCTAACCTTCTTCGTTCTTTAGCATAGATTTAGGGAGGTGCGAAATGAACCACCTTGACAGCAACGACATGTAACACATAAGAGTCTCTCTTCTTCACACAGTACGAGTGTAGAGGGCATGCAAGATATCACCCAATAAAGTAGGCACAGGATTGCAAGAAAGGAAAATCTTGACGGCATTCACATCCACAAAGGAATCTGGATTCGGGAAGAGAACCAAACTTTAGATAAGGAGAGCCAATATATCTTCGAAAGCATGAAAATCCAAATTATCCAAGAATAGCTGAGCCTGATCCATCAGAAATTTGGCTAAGAAACCTTCGAACCTGCTTCGTGTTTCCCAATTGGATACTACATCAGCCCGTTTTAGATGCAGAGCTGAGGCAATGTCTTCTGGTCTAGGAGTCTCTTCCATACCTGTGAAAGGAACCTTCTCTAGAATGGATATTCCCAATAAGTGAGAGAACTCTTCCAAAGTGGGAACCAATTGGTAATATGGAAAGGTGAAGCAATGATGCACAAGATCGAAGAACTGGAAAAGTACATTCATCATCTACTCATCAAGCTTTGAGGTGACCAGGCTAAGAAGTTGACCATGTCTCTTAATGAACATAGAAGTCTCAGACACCCTTGAGGTTAACTCTTTAAGTTGAGCAGGTATTTGCACAAAGTTAACTTGGATGGTATTTCTGCATATGGAAGCTATAATCTGCAAAACATAACAAAGATAAATTCCCTTGGTCTTTGAAATGGTTAGTATAATGAAGTATGAATGCCATGTTATGATGCATGATGTCATGATAAAAACAATAGGTATAACAGGTAACAGGCATGGAAAAGGCAAACAAGTCACACAAAAGCCCTTAAGTTTAAGGCTTGCATGGGGTCAAAGGTATTACCCTCTTGAAGTTCAGTTGGTTTCAACATGTCCTAGCAAAAGTAATCGGGTTCTAGAGGTTCTCAGTATCACTGACCATCCTCCACCGGTCATGGTTTTAGCTCATGCAATCTTTTCTTGTGGTCGGAACTATCTCGAGAGTATGGTCTCAATGAGTGTAGCATCGAGTATCATCCAATTCTCAGCTTTACATCGAGGCCGGCTATCTCACTACTTTCTATTGGCCAAGTTGGTCGATTAAAGGTTCTAAGGTCAGTTGATGCTTAACGACACACATAGCGGCCCCATATTCTCCTCGTTTCTCCACAAGGGATACTGGTACCAACCGATGTGCCACATCAACATAGCTACTGCTTCAATCGTATCGGTCTATGTCGTACAGTTCCCTCACATTTTGTTGCTACTTACCTAAAAAGGTATCTCCAGCTCTGGGTTAGGATCTATAGTAACTCCCAAACAAAACCCTTAAAAGTAAAGAAACCAAAAAAACAAGAGAAGCAAATATGATGAACTAGATCCTAAGGTATACCCCACTTATTATTCCCCAACAGAGTCTCCAGTTCTGTGGTACGGTGGCAGAACCGACTGTTTTGAAAATTCTGGTTTTGCATTTTGTGTTTTGTATTCGCAAAATGTCGCGGTAAGCAAGAGTCGCCACCAACTTTTATTTCATCCAACCGAAAAGGAAAAAAGCACAGAAAAAAATCCTTTTTCGAGATTTTGAGTACGGGGGGTAGATTATAGAAAGGGAAGGTGTTAGAACCCTTTCTATCCATGGTTTTCCATGGGCTCTTAGGTACTTGCTCATCTTTTAAAATTTCTTGTGTGTTTTTGTTTCAAAAAGTTTTGTTTTACTTCGTTTTAACCCTTGTTTCTGTCCTCAAGAGTGTTATGAAGTTGTTTTGAAAAATTTGTTTGGAAAAAGTTTTTGGTGTGAAAAAAGTTTGATTTGAGAAAGTACCTACTAGCATCTACCTACTCGAAAAAAGGATCGTTTCTATTCTCGTTTCCTTTAGACAATGCTATCCTACTATTGAGAAATAGGAAGCACCGTCGTTGGAGTTGTAAGGGTCAATTCGAAAAGGGACGTACGATCACTAAAGCAATGTTAGGACGTCTTAGTAATAACCCTAGAGACTTAAGATAATATTCGAGGCGACATTTCCGAGGCGAAGTTTCCGAGGAAACATTTCCGAACGGGACTTTTGATCTTTGTTAGATAGGAGGGCAACCACTAAGACACCCCATACTTAATGATCGTTTACCGAAGGCAACATTAGTGAGAGTATAACCTAGGAGTGCGCATGTGTGAGTGATCTGATTTCAGTTATTATCTTTGCACATTAGGGTTTTCTAGCCGTTTTAAATTATCATGCAATCTTGTCATACACTCCTATTAACATACATCTAAACAGTTAATATTTGCGAGAATTAAAACGCAAGAAAATAAAACTACACTATTACAAGGCTTTGGGGTAGGGATTAATTACATAGCCAAAAAACCCGTAAAAGATGATAAATAAAGAAAATCCTAATTTAAACTATTACATACCATGGACAATTACATTAATATTGCAAAAAATATAAACGCGCGCGATGAATCGAAAACGAGAAATTTAGGGTTTTGACCCCTACTAACCTAATTACAATTTAAAATAAAAATCATTTTTTGTCGTTTTTTGTGTTATTTGAGAAAATAAAGTTCAATTGAATAAAAAAAACCTAATTACTAATTAATTTTAGTTAAGAAAAATAATTAAATTAACCTATTTTTTTGTATTTTTTATTTTGAGAAAGAAATAAAAATTAAATCAAAAGTTAACCCTACTTTTTTCTAATTTATTTTAATTATATAAAAAAGTTAGAATTACCCTAAATTAAATTAAACTAACATTAAATTAAATTTGAAAGAATAAAACCTAATTCTAATTTTTGTGAAACTCTTGACTTTATGATTTTTTTGTGAAAAAGAAATTGATTTTGTTAAAAAATATTTAAGCAAATTAAATTAAATAAAAGAAAAAAATAGAAAAGAGAAAGAATAGGCCTGGTTACTGTTAGCAAAAAAAAGGGGTGCTGCTTTCAATTCTTGGCCCAACAATTCCTGGCCCTTTTTGACTTTGCCAGATTTATGTATGTATGCTTGACTGGGCGCATGGTGGACCCTCATGGGAAGGCCTTAGATCTGAAGCCTTGGTGGTTTGGATGATCAGATCTGGAGAGTGTATTATGGATCCTTGAGTGTGAGATGCATTGGATTTCCTGCCCAAGAAAAACATGAAATAAAGTTGGGACCTGGGGATCGAACCCAGGCCCTTAGGAATTATCCCCTTGCCACGCTGCTAGCTGAGCCAGAATGTTTAGTTTCCATTACAATAACACACAATTATTATATAACATAAATAAAAAGCTAATCGTCGAAACGCGCGAAATTTAAACTGGAAAACCATGAAGCGCCACGTATCCTTCTTCTTCCAACCACCGTCGCTGTAAGTTTCATGGCTTTTACCTACGGACATTAAGTGTAGGTATAGCCCCTGTGTATTTCCAAAACCTTGTACACGCATGATAAATTAAAACCAATGGTACCAATCAACTCGTTGCAACCTCACGGGCATCATGGTACCATTATCACTGGCCAATTTTTCCTGCACAAGAAACCCCTAAAAACAAAACAAGAACCCTAGCCATGGCAGTTTCGTGCTCAGTCAACAAAAATGCAATTAAATATAAACATTAGCTTGCAAACATCTCAAGGATTAAAAATATGTCAATTAATCATGCTAAATATGCCAGGATTAATGTATTCGAATTCAAGAAAATATGCAAACTGTGTGACTCTTACAGGGCGTTTCAAGGCGTGGGGAAGCTTGCTAGCGATTGAAACACGATCCTGGGATGCCCAGCAAATGATTGGTATGCTTAGAATGGCTTGAGATGGCCTGAAACTTGGAAATTGGTTTGCAACTTTTCTTGAATTTTTGAAATTTTCTTTCTTCCTTTGCACGCCTCTAGCCTCTTGTTTTTGGTCTACATTTGTTCCTTATGTATAGTAGAGTGCATTAAGGTTGCAATTTTGTATCAAATCTCTTCTAATTATGAATATTGATTCATAATTTGATCCTTGTGCAAAATCTTTCCAAAACAAGAAAACTCAATCTTTTTCTGTCCATTTTGAACCTTGCACGATTTGATCTTGTTTCCAGCTGTGTAATGGACCTAATCATGCACAAAATCTCAAGATTTAATTAGCTTTTGATATTTTTAATATTTTATATTGATTTTATTTGATTTAAATGAAATAAAATCAAAATAAATAACAAAAATAAAATAATGACAAGTGGAAGGGCTCATGGGCCGTGGATCACATTACAAACACAGTGCAAGCATAAAAAGTTAGGCCCATTTGACAAAAAATGCAATTTTGGACACATTTGACTTTTGGTAATTTTGCAAAAAGGGTCAACTTGGCCAATGCATAACTCTTTCAATTTTGACCCTAGATAGGTGTTCTTGGACTTTTTAGAAAGCTTAAGATGTCCTCTTAGTAAACCTTTTGGTCTCATCTCAATTGAGTCTTCCATGTTCATGTATGAAGCTTTGACCCAAAAGGTGTTTTTGTTGACTTCTCAAAATGACTTATAATGTCCAAATTCATATCTTCTTATGAGTGCATATTTTGAACTTGGGAGATGAAGATTGATTGTAGGTAATTTCATCCTCTTCAAAATGAGCTTTGGATGGGTCATTTTTGATAAAGTATGAGAAAGTTATGCTTGGTCAAAGTTGAGTTAACTGTTCCTGCAAAACCATAATTTAGCAACTTTTGGGTTTTGATGAATTGTGAGAAATCCTTGAGGAATAATGATCAACCCTTGATCAAATGATGAATAATACTTAAAAATTAGAATGTTGACCAAAAACCTTGAAGTTTGACTGTATGTGGGCCACATTTGACTTTTGCCCTAACAAAGTTGATTTTCAAGCTTTTGAGCAATTGACTGAGCAAATTTTCTCTGCAAGGCTTGAAACTTGACATGGATGATCTTGAGAACATATTAGGACAATGGTGAGCATTTGGGATCCTTTGGACTCAAGCATCTTGATGCAAAATGAAACCCTAATTTGGGGTAGACTTCCTTAGGAGAGAGTTTGTCTGGTCAACCCTTGGACTTCCTTGAGCAATTTGAAGACCTTTCTTGACATGTATTGAGAAATATGGGAGGGAAAATTTTGGGGTACAACAGCACCACTGGAGGTGCCGGAGTAACAACAGTCTGAACCACTGGAGCATCTTGAGGGCCATGATTGAAACCTTCAGGTGCAAAATTCTCTGGTATTCCCCATGGATAACCTTGAGGCATACGGTTTTGAACAACAACTGGAGTAGCAGACACAGGAACAGTCGGAACTTCAGTATTTTCCCTTGTTGGTTGAGGTTGAACACCCGGTGTTGATTCTAAGCAACCACTAGATCTTCCATCAGAGTAGTCAAACTGGCCAACACGGCCTTCAAAGCAGAAACTTATTCGCGCAGCTCGCGATTCTCCTGTTCTAAGTTATCCATCTTCTTTTTGAAATTAGCCCGAGTGTTGTAGTGATGAGTCAGCTTGCTGAATGAAGTAAAGAAGCTGGGTAAGGCACCTAGATATGCATAATAAATGCAAGAAATATGTGCAATATGATGCATGATATGAAATGCACATGATTTTATTTTATTATTTAATATTTCAAGGGATTTAAGAATTATAGACATATTGCAAACATCAAAGTAATAAAGCTTTTGAAATACTGAATTTTTTTATTATAATAACTTCAAAATAGATTACAAGTTTCAATGATCCCAAGTACAAGATAAAAATACAATCTACAATCCTGAGAAAAAGAACTGATGGAGATCAATCTGTACGCTGGCGCTTCCCTGTGAGCCTGACAATCTGAGCCCTCAGCCTCTAGTTTTCTTCCAAATGTCTGATGGCAACCTCCTTCCAATCATCTGGATCAGAAAGTGAGTAATCAACACCTGTTTGAGGCTTAGGGGAAAATAAATCCCCTTGCCTCTCCATAGACTCCAGCGCTTGACTCTCAAGGATCTCAATCAAATCGTCTTTCTCTTTCAAGTCTGCTCTGTAGGAACTCTCTAAAGTCTGGAACTTTTTCTTCCAGACATCCCTTTCCTGTTGCATCCTAACCAAAGCGAGTTGCAGCTCTTCTAGATCATCTAATAAGGGAGGAGTGGTCTTCACAAATAGGTCAGGCATGGGTGTCTCCTGAGTATATGGAATCTTCAACTGAATGGCTCTTGATTGGACCCACTGAAGATATGGCTCCAAAGAAACAGCACCCCTAGGTCCCAAATCCTTCCTACTCTTCTGATGAATGTGACACAAGGCCTTCTCAATCTGCTCCCTAGCTTCCCTATGGTCTTCTCCTTCCTTCAGAAATAAACTACTCAAATGAATACTATTCGATTTATCCATCATTGGGTAACCAAGATGTCACCGTGTAAGAACAAGGTTATAGTTAATTCCTCCCTTTGTACCAACAAGAGGTACATTGGGGAAACTACCACAACTGTCAATAATCTCCACATCCTGGTGAGCTCGATGATACCAATCAATATCTGAGTGAGTAAGTTCCATGATCTTAGGAGCCCAACGAGGTTCCTTCTTGACATCCCAAAAAGCATCAGACTGAGGCATATGAGAGATGAACCACCGGTACAACAAAGGTGTGCAACAGATAATCATTCCCCCATGATAAGAACTCCGAAGATGAATAGAGTAATAAGCATCACCCAACAGTGTAGGAACCGGGTTTCCAATCATGAAAATCCTGATAGCGTTAATGTCAACAAACTTGTCCACATTAGGAAATAAGAACAATCCATAAGCAAGTAGAGCAAAGATGGCCTCAAAAGCAATTGTACTCTTCATTCTGGAAAAGTAACGAGCTTTCTCCAATAAGAACTGAGTTGGTAATCCTCTAATCCCTCCTTTAGTAGTCATATGGGCTTCCACCTCAGACTTCCCTAGATGAATCAAAGCATCAATCTCATGTGATTTTGGCTCACCCTCCAAACCAGTAAAAGGAACACGATCGGTAACAGGTAAATCCAATAGATAAGAATACTCCTCCAGTGTAGGCATCAACTTATAATCGGGAAAAGTAAAGCAGTGATGCATTGGATCGTAGAACTGGACCAAGGTCGAGAGAATACCCTCCTTCATCTTCAGCTTTATGAGAGGAATAATGGATCCATACCTCTTCTGAAAGTCTGCAGAACACTCGATCTCTGGAATTAGACTGTTCAAATCATCTATCTTGGGATCCTTGAAACTATATTTCCCGGTTTTTCTCTTTCCAGAATCCATGGTTAGACGTACCTGATATATTCACAAATAGTCATCCTTTAAATCCCTTGAAATATTATTTTCTTCAAAAGATGCTTATGAGTGCATGGATGCATGATGCAACAATCACACACAAGATCACACATATAGGGTTCATAGGTTCAACGTCACGATCATGAGGTCGAAGGTACTACCCATAAGGTGTTGGTCTAAAAAGTTATCACCTGCCGAACAAGGTTCTCGAGGTTCCCAGAGTCTACATCCTTCCTTCAGATATTACCAACTTCCTGATTAACTTGATAATTAGTAATATTCTCAAGAAATACTCGTCTGAGCGTATTATCGCATGACAACTATTTCTAGATTACTCCGTCATAGCTTCCACACTACACCTAAAAGGCCAAGATGGGTTAGGTATTCTACGGTCCTCAGTTTCAGCAGGCTCCCTAGTCGAAAGCAATACGTCTTCCCGATTACTCGGTAAACGAAACTACAGTCAAAGGGGCCTCCAATGAGTGGGGGATCTCATGCCTCCTGTTTTTGGATTACTCCCTCAAACTTAACATGACTATACCGCCCTTCCTATCTTAAAGTTTTCCCAAGTCCGGGTATATGACTCATGAGTAATCACCAAGCACCCTGAAAACCAGGAAAATCCAAACAAACATATATACAAAATATAACACATAAACAACAATAGCACATATACAAATATAAACAAAGATAGGCTCGACCCACTTAGGGATGGACCAACAAGAGGTCAATCTTTCCCCAGTGAAGTCGCCATTTTTCTGTAGCGGTAGAAATGTTCAAGACTAAGCCATTGGATTGACTAGACTTTATAGAAATCAAAAATAAAAATCGCCACCGCGCTTTATTGTTTCCAAAGGAATGGGAAAAGAGCTAATAACCAAAAAGAGGGGGAAAGATTCAAGGTAAGGGGGTTGGTTATGCAAAGGGAAAGTATTAGCACCCTAAACATCTACGGTACTCCACAGGAACCTCTTTGAAAAAATCTGTATATTTTGGCTATAAAAATGTGTTGTATATAAAATGGACGGTGGAGGTGAGAAGAGAAGTATTTTTTATGATTTTTTCACCCGCTGCGGTTGCGAACCTTTAGTGCCTACGTACTACCTTTCGTGTAATAGGGGACCAGGGTACACGTATTTCCTCTTTTAAAAATTTGAAACTCAAGTGTGTTGGTTAATTTTAAAAGATAAGACATCATCGTCATTGTTCGTGTGGAAAACATACTTACTACCCACAATCATGAGAAAGGAGAATTTTCATCATCTCAAAGTTGAGGATTTGGCTTGGATTTTAAAATCAACAATGCCTCACTCAACACCCAAGTGGAAAATATCTCACTTCACTACATATTGTAGAAGTATAGTTGTTTACATCACTACAAGGATTGACAAGAGTCTAATCTTTTGATAAAAGTTTAAATATAAAATCCAAAGTGGCAAAATGGTTTGAAATGAGATTGATTGACTTTTAGTCTTCTCACAAATATGTCAAGGTATTTTTAAATTGATTGAAGTTTATTTATGAAAATATTTTGAAAATACATGGACATAAGTCCAAGTTTATTATGAAAGTAGTTTAAGTTTCAAAACAAGAAGAGTTTTCAAAAAGGAGGGAGAAGATTTTTGAAATTAAAGAAGATGGGAGGAGAAGAAGAGGCTATCCTAAAGCATAAGGTAAAAGCTAAGGATAAAAACCATCTAACCAATAAGAAGCCAAAACTTGACATTAGGATCCAAGGTAGAATTCTCATTCTTTGGATTGAAACCAAGCAAGCAAAGATACTAGACCTCTTGAGAGAACCAAACTTCAAGTGTATTAAGTCTTCACAAAAATTGGGCAGAGTAACAGCTGTATGCGGATGAATTCCAAATTACAAACAAAGTATGTAATCACAAAACCTGCACACAAAAGAAAACAAGCAACCCAATGTATTGAGGTAAACCTCAAGAACTCCAGACAAAATAATCAGATAAGATCACAAGGTCTCCAAGATAGGCCTAGGTTTCTAATCCTAAGTCCAAGAAAAAGTCCCATGCTCCATCATGCCAAGGATAGTAACCAATAGTCCAAGTGCCATTAAAAGTTTTATAGGGTTTATGTTGATTATTAAGTGTCTTAAGAAAGGAAAAGAAAATATAAAGTGAGAAAAGTAAAAATGGCAAGAAAATAAATGCTCAAATGAGCAAAGATGAAAATGACATGACATGTAAATGCTAAAAAATAAATAGTACATAAATCATAAAAAAGAATAAAAGCATAAGATAAAACAAGTTAATAATTAGTGGTTAGTTGGATGACCATCTTGAAACTTGCATTTGGAACTCATTAGAGGATTGGTAGAACCAAAGCCTCCATACAACAAGTTGCATTTGCTTTTAGTCAAGTACATCATCCATTTGGAATTCTCACAAGTACCATTTAATGATCAACAAGGTTTAAGTGATCTGCGTTGACCAAAGGTGTTGTAGATCCATTAGAGGATTGGTAGAACCAAAGCCTCCACACAATAAATCTCAAAGTTATTGGATCAAAGAGATCAAATTAAGATACTTGGGCTTGCAATCATAAGTTTGGGCCATGAATGATCATTTATTCAAATCGGGACAAAATTTAGCGCTATGTTAAACAATCGTAAGTGGACTTGTATAGAAGTCGCACCTATTTTAAGGCCGATCAATAGAAATCTATGCTCCATTTGTTTTGAGACATGATATAGAGATCATTCTCTAACAACACTTAGTGCAATAAGAAGGGGATGAGATGAAGAGGATTAGGGTAAAAAAGAATATACAAACCACATTTGAATTAAATTTTAATCAAACTATTATTAAAATAATTCATCCATTTTTTGTGGAGTTAATTTCAACACCATGGATCCAATGATGTTAATAAAGTTCATGATCCAAAACCTAACCCAAGATTAGCTAGAAAATAATCACAAAAATAATATTATATTTAATATACACATTAAAAAATGTTTAAAAATAGAAAAATAATGAGGAAAATATCAATTATGTTCAAATTAATTAAGAAGTGAAAAATAAGGTCATAGAAAAATCAGAAATGGATCTAAATATTTTTATATAAAATTTGATAATTTTTTAAAATTCAGAAACTATTTTTAAACTATTTAAAATTGTTCAAACAAACATAAAATAGGTAAAAAATAGTAAACCTCAACATAAAATTCTATAAAACTTTTAGAAAGTCAAAAATATGCAAAATAATATTTATGAATTTTTTCATAAATAAAAAATTGTCAGAAAGTGTTTTTTAAGTAATTAAAAGAAAGCAAATAATACAAAAAAATATAAAAAATACCAAATTTTAAAATAAAAATGTGAAAAATTATTCATGAGATCAGATATAATTCAAAGTATTTTTGTGAATTTTTTCATAATTTTTTGATAAAAAATAAAAGAGTTATGAATTTTTGAAAATTTAATCAAATAAAATATAAAATAAGAAAATAAAATAAAACCAAAAAGATGTGGACCATCATATTATAGTCAAAACGCGTTAGTAAGCTAATCCAATGGACCAGACGCGTTGTACTTGATATGGACCTTAGTGAAATACACATGGGATCAGAAAAAGGGCCACCAATGAAATTAAAACGTTTGGCACGCTATCATTGGCTGAGACGAGACATGTCATCATCTTTAACCTCCAGACACCCTGCAATGAGGATTTTTTGAGATCCTTCAAATGGAAAAATTAGGATCCCAAGCTAGCATCATTGAACTCGTCTCTTCAAGACGATTCTAACACAACCATCGCGCCAAATTGTTGTAAGGTATGGAGAGAGATATGAATCAAAAACCCAGAAAATAGCGAGCACCTTCAACTTGAGATTTCTCTCTCAATTCTCAATGGATTTAAAAATTGTAAGCAACATTAGAATCAGACAAAGGAGTAGAACAGATTAATGCTTGATTTGGATCCAAATGGTGGAGAATTCTACATTTTCGAAGTTCAAGTAAGAAGCTCTGAAACTGGACTTCTGTAGCTTGAATTATGGCTCGTTTTGATTGGTTTAAGTGCGGGAGAGTTTGTATGATGCTCAAGGATGATGAATGCACAAAGAATTTTGGAAAAGGAAGCTTAAATTTCAGAAACTGAATTCAAAAAAAGTGGGTTCGTGTGAGGTTTTGACAGGGTATTTTTGGCTCTCTAAGCTTGGGAAAATGGATGGGGGATGACCCTCTATTTATAGGGAAGTGAATGGGAATGAAAATTTGAATAAACAAGGAAGTTTGGAGGGAAATTGAGTAAGCGTCGTGCACGAGTGAAGTGTGACTTCATTTCCATCAAAACTCAGCCAAACCTTACGTTTTGGGGTGCTAATCGCTTGTGGAAAGTTTTCTAATTGTTGTACCCAAAAGTTTTCTAAGTGTGACTTCATTCTCCAAGTGGCTCAAGGTTACTCAAGAGTTGGTCAGGCAAGATATCTCCTAAGGCAGTCCACCCCAAATTAGGGTTTTGTGTTGCGTCAAGATCCTTGAGCCCAAATGACCTCAAGTTATCACCAGTGTCCTAATATGTCCTCAAGATCATCCATGTCATATTTCAGACCTTGCAGAGGATGTTTGCTCGGTCAATTGCTCAAAAGGTCCAAAAATCGACTGTGTTAGGGCAAAAGTCAACTATGACCCAATTACAGTCAAACTTCAAGATTTTTTGTCAACATTATCATTTTGAAGGATATTTCATCATTTGATCAAGGTTTGATCATGATTCATCAAGGATTTCTCAAAATTCATCAAGATTCAAAAGTTGCTAAATTAGGGTTTTACAGGAAAAGTCAACTCAACTTTGACCAAGCATAACTTTCTCATACTTTATGAGAAATGATCCATCCAAAGCTAATTTTGAAGAGGATGCAATTCCCTACAATAAATCTTCATACACTAAGATCAACAAATGCACTCACAAGAAGTTCTGAATTTGGACATTATAGGTCATTTTTGAAAGTAAAAAAAAACACCTTTTTTGTCAAAGCTTATAACTTGAGCATGGAATATCAAAATGAGATGAGACAAAAAGGGTTGGTTAGAGGACGTCTCAAGATTTCTAAAAAGTCCAACAACACTTCCAAAAGTTAAAAATTTAAGAAGTTATGCATTGTTGAAGTTGGACTTTTTTTGCAAAATTGCCAAAAGTCAACTATCCCCAAAACATCAAATTTTGCCAAATGGGCCCATTCTTTTCCACTTGATCTGTGTTTGCATCATTGCCCACGTGCCCTAGATTCAGCCATATGCTCATATCTCATTTTTATGATTTAATTTGATTTTTGTTTGAATTTATTCATTTTAAATCAAATAAAATCATATAAAATCCAAGGCATTGATAACTCATGATTTTCTGATTTTTTAGGCTTTGGTCACAGCTAGCATTACAATAAAATTCGTGTCAAAGTCATTATGCACAAGAACATATGGTTTAGATCAAATTTGGCAAGTTTGTAAATGGAGATCAAATCAAATATCCAAACATCAATCTGGAGAGATTTGGACCAAGTTTGTAAACCTAATGCAATGTACAATACTTAAGCAAGCAGAAGGCACGAAAATAAGGGTTAGAGAGCACTGGTGGAGACTGAACCAAAGTTGAAAAAATCACAAAAAAGTGAGAGATCAAAATCAGGGTTAAAGGCATTTTCAAGGCTGGAGACATATCCCAATCGATTCCTGGCCATTCACACAAGCTAACTGGATCCAAACCAAGCATTATCAGGTCCTCAAACGCATTGTAAGTCTCACGCAATTCACCCTTGTTCTTGATTTCGATTTGAATTATTCTGGAATCTATTGAACAAACTAGTGGCATATTTGTGATCACAAGAACATTTGCAAGCTTTTCATAATATGCAATTGCGTTTATCTGGCTTATATGGAGAACCACCATAGTTAGGGTTCTTGGAGTTTTTTTAGGGCTTTCTGTTTCAAGTACAATTGACCCATAAGAAGAACATGGTCGTGATCAAAAGGTCATGACGAATTGAACCATGTTCTTGGAATGTATTTATATGGCCTGAGGGAGATTTTAGAACAAGGCTGCGTTTTTTGCTGCGGATGAAAATCTGCAGGTAATTTTGACAGGTTTTGGAGGACAGGGATGAATTTGTGTCATCCGTCCATTGGGGGATTCAAATGTCGCGCACATTTTTTTTTCTTTATGGAAACTGTTTTGTTTTTTATATAATATATATTATTTGTATTGTTATAACAAAGACAACAACTCGCCCCAGTGGTCAACACGTCAGCGTCCAAGGCATTAGTGGCTGGAGGTCAGGGGTTCGATCCCTGCCTCCAACACTTTGTATTTTCTTCATGTTTTTCAGGTGATTGCATGCATGCTCGGGCTTGGACTATACCATACTCCCTCATCCATCCAAGCGCCAGATGGCCAAAGGGCCATATCTGGTGGCCAAGCGTTGAAGGTCCACCAAAGCGCTGGTCAATGCGTGTGTACCAGATCTAAAAAGTCAAAAGGGCCAGCATTGTTGGGCCTACATATTTGCTACTCACACCCTCAAATCAGGCCCATTACCTCCTTTCTCTTATATCTTTATATTGTTTTATTTTTTTTCTAACCAATAACCAAATTCTTTTTTTATCAAATAAAATCACAAAAATATTTTTATTCAATCAAATTTTAAACTTTTATTTTTCTTAATAAACTTATTAATTAATTAGGTTTTTAGTTAGAAAACTTTAAGTCATTTTTGGAAATAATTAAAATTAATTAGACTTAATTAGGTTTTAACTAATAATTTTATTAATTTTATTTTCTTAAAATATCAAAAAAACCAAAAATATGTCATAATTTATTTTTTTCATTTAATTAATTTTTTAAGTTAATTTAGTTATTTAACTTAGGATTAATTTCTTTCTTAAAATAAAAACAACAAACTAAAAAACCATCTTCTTTCAAAAGGGTCAAAACCCTAAATTTTGCATTCGATTAAATCGCCCGCGCGCTTTATTTGTTTTTACCCAATTATGTATCTGCTTACGGATTGTAATAGTTAAATAGGACATTTAATTATTTTTACCGCTTTACTTTATTTTTTTAAAGGGTTTTGTCTTTGGCGATGTAAATACCCGACGCCTTATATTTTAATTCCATAAATTATAACTGCTAGATGTTTGATAATAGGGTTTGCATGACAAGACTGAATGTTAATCTTAAAATCAAATTAGATCACCTTTAACATGTACAAAGATAAAAATAACTGAAAATGACACACTTGCACATGCGCACTCTTAGGGTACACCCCACTTGGTTGCCTTCATACACGGTCATTGAGTATAGGTCGCTTTAGAGGTCTTCCTCTTGTCTAAAAGATCATAGTTGCCTCGAAACGGACGCCTCAGATATTGTTTCCTCAAACAAATGATCTAAGACATTAGGGTTACCGCTAAAGCGTCCTAACATTGCTTTAATGACTGTATGTCCCTCATTCGAATTGACCCTTAAACTCCAACGACGGTGCTACCTACTCATTCATATTAGGATAGCATTGTCTAAAGGACATTAGCATAGAACGATTCTTTTTTCGAGTAGGTAGATGGTTCTTAGATACTTGCTCTTTCAAAACAAAACTTTTCACACTTACACTCCTTTTCGAACAAAGTTTTCCAAACACTTCATTACACTCTTGAGGACAGAAGCAAGAGTTAAATCGAAGTTTTCAAACAAAAACTTTTTCAAACCCACAAGCACAAAGAAAACAATTTTGAAAACAATTAAGCAAGTACCTAAGAGCCCATGGATAACCACAGATAGAAAGGGTGCTAATACCTTCCCTTTCTATAATCTACCCCCCGAACCCGAGAAATATCTCGAAAAAGGAATTTTTCTATGCTTTTTTTCCTTTCCTTGTTGGATAAAATAAAAGTTGGTGGCGACTCTTGCTTATTGTGACATTTTGCAAAAACAAACGCAAAACGCAAACCAGCATTCCAAAAATAGTCAGTTCTTCCCACCGTATCACAGAACTGGCGACTCTGCTGGGGACCTTTTAAGTGGGGTGTACCTTAGGAATAGTTCATAATGTTTTCAATTACTTGACTTGTATGCTTTATCTTTGTGGGTTTGAATTGGAGTTACTATAGATCCTAACCCGGATCTGGGGGACACCCTTTAGGTAAGTAGCAATAAACAATGAGGGAACTATATGACGTAAACCGATACGGTTGAAGTAGTAGCTATGTTGGTGTGGCACTTTAGTATGTACCGATATCCCTTGTGGCCCAACGAGGAGAATATGGGTCTGCTAAGGGGTCATTAAGCACCAACTGACCTTAGAACCTATAATTGACCAACTTGGCCATAGAACAGTAGCAGTATGCTACACTCATTAAGACCAAACTCTCGTGATGATTCTGGCTGCAAGAAAAGGTTGCTAAATTGGAATTATGACCGATCGAGGGTGGTCAGTGATATTGAGATCCTCTAGAACCCGGTTACTATTTCTAGGACATGTTCAAACCAACTGAACTGAAAGAGGGTAGTACCTAAACTCCTTTCCAGCCTGAAATCTAAGGGCTATCTGTGTGACTTATGTCCCCTTACCATGTTTTTTATTTGTGGATACTTGTGGTATGTTTTCTATCGTGACATTATGCATCATGACATGGCATGCATCTTGCATTGGACTAACCCATTTCAAAGACAGAGGGGATTCATCTTTGTTCTGTTTTGTAGGCCATGGCACCCATACGTAGAAACACTATTCAGATAAACTTTGTCCATATTCCCACTCAGCTTAAGGAATTGGTTGCAAAGGTTCCAGATACTTCCTCTTTTATCTAAAGACATGGTCACCTCATGGGTTTGGTCACCTCCAATATGGATGAACAGATGATGAGTGTATTAGTCCAGTTCTTTGATCCACTGTACCACTTCTTTACTTTTCCAGACTACCAGTTGGTCCCTACCTTGGAAGAGTTCTCTGATCTGCTTGGTATCTCCATTCTAGAGCAGACCCCGTTTACAGGTTGGGAGAAAGTCCTTAGGCTGGAAGAGATTGCTCCATCCCTCCATCTGACAAAGACTGAGGTAATGTCAAACTGGCAGACAAGAAGTGGGACAAAAGGCTTCCTGGCTAAATTCTTGGTTGATCGGGCTAATCAGTTATGGGACAGTCTAGACTTTCAGGCATTTGAAGACATTTTGGCTCTTCTCATATATGGTTTGGTGTTGTTTCCTAAATCAGATTCCTTTGTTGACGTGAATGCGGTGAAGATCTTCATTTCCCGTAATCTGGTACCCACTCTCTTAGGTGACATTTTGCACTCTCTTTATGCCCGTACTGCTCAGAAACGGGGAACCCTTATGTGTTGTACACCATTGCTGGCGAGGTGGTTTATTTCTCACCTCCCCAAATCAATTTTGAAGAACAAGGAAGGCATGGGTTGGGCCCACAGGATTATGTCTCTTTCTCACATGGACATCATTTGGACTAATAAAGACATGGATGACGTAGCTATTATTGATCGCTGTGGGGAATACCCCAATGTTCCACTGCTAGGAATCAATGGAGGGATCGCCTATAATCCGTGTTTGGCCTTACGTCAGTTTGGGCGTGCTAGGAGGGAAGGACCTGATGAGTTGCTGACACCAAGTATTGTCTTTGACTTCCAAGGGGATAGTGACGAGCATCGCCGCAGGTTCATACGAGCTTGGGATAGGGTACACCGGTCAGATCCGCACGAGCTAGGTGTGAAGACTTCTCTTCCAATAGAGCCATATCTCCGATGGGTTCGAATCCGTGCCCAAGAGTTGGGAATGTCGTACGAAGCTGTATTGCTTGTGATTGTTGAGGTTGCTGATGAAGAAGGGGTTCCACCTACCATCCTCCACCCGTACATGTCTACTGACATTGGGGCATTAAAAAGGTCTTGGATACAACTGAGAGAAGAACGGGATACTTACAGAGAAAAGTATCACGAACAAGAGCAGAAGATCCTGAAGTTTACAAGACAATTGGAGAATAAGCAGATCCTCAACGACTATGTCAGCACCAAAGGCAAACGGCCATGAGAGCGCTGATGTCTTTTGATTATTTCTAGCTTTGATTTATTTTCCAGTATTTCTTTCTTGTAATGCCTTAAAGGCATTTATCAGACATTGTTTCAAGTTTATCTAATAAAAGTGTGTTTTATTTTGGTTTACGAATTTGAATCTCTCGAAGTCTTTGAAATCATATCATACACATTTTATTCCCATGCACCTCATAACAGGTACCCTTACAGGTTTTCTCATCTTCTTCGCTGTTTATTTTAGCACATCATGTCTGCTGAAACATCAACTGATCAAGCTATCAAGGCTCTACAAGCTCAAAACGCTCAATTTTAGGAAATGTTCATGAATTTGGCTAAGGGTCAGCATGATCTGAAGACTCTTATCTTGAAGGATAAGAAGAAGAAGAATAAGAAGACAATCCTCCTGAACATGGGTCACAGGTTTGGAAACAGGCCGCGAGATGAAATCAATCTATCCCACTCATCTAGAGGAGGAGAAAACCAAGAAGAAAGGAGGGTTCCTAGCCCTGTGGTATCTGACCACGAGACTGACATTGACGAAGACTAGTATCCTCCTACTAAGGATAGATATAAACAGCTTGAAGACCGGTTACGGGCGATGGAGATTCAGAAGGTCCCTGGGTTGAACTTTGGTGATCTAGGTTTGTCATCTGGGGTGGTGATTCCCCAAAAGTTTAAAGCACCAGCCTTTTCTAAATACGACGGGGTTTCTTGCCCAAAGCCGCACCTCCGTTCGTATGTTAGAAAAATTCAGCCATACACTGCTGATAAGAACCTCTGGATCCACTTCTTTCAAGATAGTGTTTCAGGGACTCAGCTTGAATGGTTTTACCAGCTGGAAGGAGCTAGTGTCTGTAATTGGGAGGAATTGGCTGCTGCTTTCTACAAGCAGTACCAATACAATGCCGACCTCGCTCCCACGCGTACCCAACTTCAGGGTATGTCTATGAGTGCGAGCGAAGGTTTCAAAAACTACGCTAAAAAATGGAGGGACCTTGCTGGAAGAGTGCAACCCCCGCTGGCTGACAGGGAGTTAGTAGATATGTTTCTGGGGACCTTGTCTGGTCCATATTTCAACCATCTGATTGGAAGTTCATCGTCTGGGTTTACTGAGCTGATTATGATCGGGGAAAGAGTTAAAGCGGTATCAAGAGCGGTAAGATACAGAAGGGTGCTTCATCTAGTGCCGAGAAGAAGTCTTTTAAGAAGGAGTCTAGTGTTATTTACAATTCAAAAATCCATAATAGACCTGAACACCGCCAAGCTGTTAATTCAGTTGTTATATCAAGACCTGCTGTCGCTCCTCAACGCAACAATCAGCCAAGGGCCGAGAGGCCGCAAAGGCAGTTCACTCAGCTCAACATGACTTTGTCTCAGATTCTGCCACAGTTATTGAAGACCAACTTGGTGATTCCGAAGGAGGCCCCGAAGAATCCCAATACAACATCACCGATGTACAATCCAAACGCCCGCTGTGCTTTTCACTCCGATAGCCTGGGGCATGATACGAATGATTGTTGGGTCCTGAAGAATAAGGTACAGGACTTGATTGATGCTAAAGAGATTGAGTTCGAAGCGCCTGAGAGGCCTAATGTTGTGACTGCTCCTATGCCCAAGCATGGAGTGAATGCTGTAGAGGAAGACTCGTTTGTGGTTTCTGTGAAAGACATTGTTACTCCATTGGTGAATGTGAAGAAGAACCTTCTGTTAGCCGGTTTATTTCCGAGCTGTGGCGAAGGTTGTCATCTGTGTGCCGTCCTACCTACTGGTTGCCATCTTCTGAAGTCAGGTGTCCAACGCCTGATGGATAATAAAGAAATTCTGTTTGAGAAGACTGTTGTTCCTTTGGTTGCTACTGAAGAAGTTATTATAATCACCATTTTTGACAATTCTTCCAAGGCTTCCTCGAGAAAGCCTGTTAGAATTACATCTGTTCCGAGAATCGCTCCCTTGATCATTACTGTTCCTGGGCCTATCCCCTATACATCAGATAAAGATGTCCCATGGCACTACGAGGCTGACGTTTATTATCACGGAGTTAAACAAGACTTGAGTGCTGAAGAGGCTGATACTGACGTCAGCAATATTGTTGGACCTGCCAAAGTCATCCGCAGCGGAAGACTTTTCTCCCCCAAGATCTCTCCACCAGTTGTTCGGAAGCCTGTTGTTATTACACTTGCCAGTACACCTGATATTATTCCTGTTCAAGTTCTCATTCTTACCCCTGTTGCCGAGTCATCTGATACTAGGGGCAAAGGGACCACTGATGAGCCTTCCTGGACTGAGGCACCAAAGAGGATTACTATTGAAGCCTCTAGACAAGAGATGGAAGAAATTTTGAAGATCATCAAAAAGAGCGACTATAACATAGTCGAGCAGATGGGGCAAGCCCCATCGAAGATCTCTATGTTGTCCTTATTGTTGTGTTCAGAGGCCCATGTTAAGGCTCTGATTGCTTTCCTAAAGACTGCGCACGTGCCGCAGGAGACATCAGCTGATCAGTTTAAGGACTGCGTTGCTAGTTTGACAGCAGATAATGGGTTGGGTTTCTCTGATGCAGACTTTCCTGCTAAGGTGAGGAATCACAATGATGCCCTGCATGTCTCCATTGAATGAAGGGGTACTACTCTTGCTCACGTATTGGTGGATATTGGGTCCTCGTTGAATGTGTTACCCAAAAAGGCATTAGACCGGTTATACTGTGAAGGGTTGGAGTTGAAACCAAGAAACATTATGGTCAGGGCCTTTGATGGGTCCAAGAGGATGGTACACGGTGAAGTGGATATTCCGGTTAAGGTTGGTTCTCATATTTTCGCGTCTACATTCTATGTGATGGACATTCGGCCATCTTATTCTTGTTTACTGGGTCGCCCATGGATCCACAAAGCTGGAGCAGTGACGTCTACGCTTCACCAGATTCTGAAATACCCAATCAAGGGGAAAATTGTTACGGTACGAGGAGAGGAGGAGTACATGGTGAGCCACCTCAACTCTTTCCGATATGTAGAGATGGATGGGGAGTTCATTGAGACCTCGTTTCAACATTTTGAAGAAGTTCCCCCGACATTGGCGTTAGCTGAAACTATTACTGAAGATCCTCCAATGAAGATGGCTTCCCTCAAGGATGCTCGGGCTGTTGTTGAGAAAGGTGGGTGTGCGAATTGGAGCCAACTCCCCGACTTTGCACATAAGACTAACAAGTTTGGTTTGGGTTTCACTGCAGAAGCTCAAAGGGCTGTATGGCGTGCACGGAGCGGAGGACCTCCCCTGTTTATCAGCAATTTAGGAGTAAATGCCATTGAAGACGATGTTGAAGAGTCTGAGTTTGACAGTTGGATCTGTCCTACTACTGATGGTGGACTAAGCAACTGGACAGCAAAGGATTTCATCCCAATTTCTTTTACTACCCAGTAATGAGACTTTTGTTTTGAATTTGTAACAGACAATTTTTAAATTTTACGGCCCAGTGCCTTACCCGGGGCACCGTGGCTCTGTTTGTGAGGGCTTTATGTGTGTCATTTCCATATATCATTAATAAAAGCATTGGACGTTTCTTGCATTTCAAATTTTGCGCTCCTTGTTTTTCTTTTTATATTGCAAAATATCTATTTTACACACACTCACATATACAGGTCTACATCCACTCTGGATCCCACTGATAACGACTATGCTACTTCCGGTTATGACTTTGAAAGTCCGATCAACCTAGCCGAAGACGAAGGTGAAGATGATTGTGAAGTGCCTGGTGAAATTGCTAGACTGTTACTTCAAGAAGAGAGGGTCATACAGCCGCATGGAAACGATAAATCTGGGTACAGAGATAGACCAGAAAGAGGTCAAGATCGGTGCAAATCTGGAAGCTAGTGTTAAGCAACGGTTGATTCAGATGCTGCGTGACTATGTTGAGATATTCTCCTGGTCTTATGAAGATATGCCTAGGTTGGATACCGATATTGTGGTTCACCGATTTCCTACCAAGGAATATTGTCCCCCAGTGAAACAGAAAGTCCGCCGAATGCGCCCAAGGATGTCTGAGAAAATTAAGGCTGAAGTGATGAAACAGTTTGACGCTGGTTTTCTAGCAGTTACTTCTTACCCACAGTGGGTTGCCAACATGGTTCCTGTGCCGAAGAAGGATGGTAAAGTTCAAATGTGTGTTGACTATAGGGATCTGAACAAGCAAGCCCCAAGGATGATTTCCCTCTACCTCATATCGATGTTCTGGTTGACAACACCGCACAACATAAGGTCTTCTCCGGTTATAATCAGATTAAATTAGCTCCTGAAGACATGGAGAAGACAACCTTTGTTACTCAATGGGGTACCTTTTGCTACAAGGTTATGCCATTTGGATTGAAGAATGTTGGAGCAACGTATCAGCGCGACATGGTCGCTTTGTTCCATGACATGATCCATCATGAGATTGAGGTATATGTTGACGATATAATTGCAAGATCACAGACTGAGGAAGAACATCTGGACCATCTTCAGAAGCTATTTGACAGGATGAAGTTGTACAAGCTAAGGTTAAACCCGAACAAGTTCACCTTCGAGGTGAGATCTGGTAAGCTGCTGGGTTTCGTCGTTAGCGATAAAGGTATTCAAGTGGATCCTGCAAAGGTGAAGGCTATACAGGAAATGCCAACTCTCCAAACAGAAAAAGAAGTCAGAGGCTTTCTGGGACGTCTAAACTACATCGCCCGATTAATCTCGCACCTGACTGCTACTTGTGAACCAATCTTCAAGTTACTGAAGAAAGATCAAGTGGTAAGATGGAATGATGAATGTCAGGCCGCTTTCGAAAGAATCAAGGAGTATCTCCAAGAGCTACCTATTCTGATTCCTCCAGTTAAAGGGAGACCTTTGATCTTATACTTGATAGTACTCGACAACTCAATGGGGTGTGTGTTGGGGCAGCATGACGAGTCTTGCCGAAAAGAGCATGTTATTTACTACCTTAGCAAAAAGTTTATCGACTGCGAGACTCGATACTCGTTGCTTGAGAAAACTTTCTGTGCTTTGGCATGGGCTTCTCGTCGGCTGAGACAATATATGCTGACTCACACTACTCTATTGATATCAAAGATGGATCTAATCAAGTATATCTTCGAGAAGCCCGCCTTGTCCGGAAGAATAGCAAGATGGCAGATGATCTTAACTGAGTATGACATCCAATATACGACCCAAAAAGCAATCAAGGGAAGTGTGTTGGCAGATCATCTGGCACATCAGGCAGTGGACGATTACCAGTCTATGAACTTTGAATTTCCAAATGAGAATATCATGATAGTGACCGACTGTGAAGAACCTGGACCGGATGAAGGACCTGAGGAAGGATCCCGATGGTCTATGTACTTTGATGGAGCTTCGAACGCTTTGGGTAATGGCTTTGGCGCCGTGATCATATCTCCTAAAGGCTCTCATACTCTGTTCACCGCCTGACTATGTTTCAACTGCACCAACAACATGGCGGAGTATGAAGCGTACATCATGGGTCTTCGAGCAGCAATTGACCTAAGGATTAAATTTCTAAGTGTTTTCGGAGATTCCGCTCTCGTAATCATTCAGATCAAAGGTGAGTGGGATACGAAACACCCAAATCTTATTCCTTACAAGGAGTATGTGTTGACGTTGCTTCCACACTTCAAGGAGATAACCTTTGAACACTTCCCTAGAGAGGAGAATCAATTAGCGGACGCGCTGGCTACGATGTCTTCTATGTTAAAAGTCAATTGGGACAACGAAGCTCCCCGGATTACCATTGAAAGGTTGGAAAAACTTGCACATTGCTGTGACATTGAGACTGCAGAAGTAGCAGATAAACCCTGGTTTCATGAGGTGAAGAGGTATCTCGAGGCTCAGGAGTACCCCGAGGGTGCATCTGTTAATGACAAGAAGTTTCTGAGGAGGTTCACAGCGAAGTTCTTCATCAGCAATGGTATCCTTTACAAGTGTAACCATGATTCAACCTTGATGCGATGTGTGGATAAGAACGATGTAGAAAGGATCATGGCAGATTTACATGAAGGTACCTTTGGGACTCATTCCAGCGGACATACCATGGTAAAGAAAATTCTTCGGGCAGGATATTATTAGTCCACAATGGAAGCCGACTGTTATCAGCATTCTTGGACCTGTCACAAGTGCCAAGTCTATGCTGATAAGGTGCACATACCTCCAGTTCCTCTGAACGTCTTGACAACTCCTTGGCCTTTTGTGATGTGGGGCATTGATATGATCAGCAAGATCAGACCTACAGCGTCCAACGAGCATCATTTCATCTTGGTGGCAATTGATTACTTTACAAAGTGGGTTAAAGCAGCTTCCTTTGCTACAGTGACCAAGAACGTCGTGGAACGTTTCATTCGGCACAACCTGATCTGTCGGTATGGTGTACCAGAGAGGATTATTACAGACAATGGTACAAATCTCAACAATAAGATGATCACCAAACTCTGCAAGCAGTTCAAGATACAACATCACAACTCTTCTCCCTACCGGCCGAAGATGAATGGGGTTGTAGAAGCGGCTAATAAAAACATTAAGAAGATTGTGCAGAAAATGACGGTGACATACAAAGACTGGCACGAGATGTTACCATTTGCTCTTCATGGGTACCGTACCTCAGCACAGACGTCAACAGGGGAAACACCCTATTCCTTGGTTTATGGCATGGAGGAAGTATTGCCCATTGAAGTTCAGATACCCTCTCTTCGGATCATGAAGGACGCAGATTTGAGCGAAGATGACTGGATCTAGACCCGGCTTGATCAGCAAAACTTAATAGACGAAAAGAGACTTACCGCTATTTATCATGGTCAAACGTATCAAAAACGCATGATCAAGGAATTTAACAAGAAAGTCAGACGACAAGAGTATCAAGTTGGGGATCTGGTAATCAAACGCATTACCTTACCTCAAGGTGATCCCAGGGGAAAATGGACCCCTACTTACGAAGGGCCATTTGTGGTTAAGAACATTTTCTCAGGAGGAGCTATGATTCTAACCACCATGGATGGTGACGACCTTCCGCACCCCGTAAATGCAGACATAGTGAAAAAATACTACGCATGACCAAAGACCCACTAGGTTGACTGGCCTAGGCAAAAATAAGGGCTTCCCGGCAAACCAAAAAGGTTCGGGCAAAAATAAGGGATGAAAATGAAAAAAAATGTACACCCGGCAAGTCGAAAACCTGAAAAGGCGGCTTGGGCAAAAAAGGGTATCCCAGTGGACTGAAAACCCAAAAGGGCGGTCCAAGCAAAAATTAGGGATCAAAGCGTAACACTATGTCTCATTGGACCACCTTGCAGCCAGACTTCGGTATCAACAATCAAGCTCGGACGACACTAATCAATCTGATCTACCTTCAACCAAGAAGCAAAGTGATGAGATGCTCAAGGACATAAAGGCAATAGTAGAGTTGGAACCTAGTAGGATTATTCACATAGTTGTTTTGTTTAGTTTTTCACAAATTGTGTAAACTCTATTATTCAGCGGCGTTCTCTTACTAGGACGTCAACCTCTTGTACAAAAACGCCTATTTACATGCCAAACTTCAAAATTAATACAATTCATTTTCAGAGAAATTTTAAACTGTTTTTCCTTTTTCTGTTTTGTTTTGCAAAGAACGTCCAATGTTCATTTTTTATATATGCATTTGACATTAATTGCTGCTCATGAATATTTACATGAAAAACAAAAGACAATTACTTGTAATATCAGAAACAGGGGCAAATAAGAATTGTCCAAACTGTACAGTTGCTCTGTCCGCCAGGTACAAGGTAAATTTAGCTGAAGAATATGGCTGAAATACTTTCACTCCCCGCAAAGAAAGGACAATAATTTTAGCTCTCCCCAGCTGAGGCTTGCAACTGTGATTGAATCGGTAATATTCTCCCCAAGCAGAGTTTGTCTACCATCAGCACTAAAAGGTCTTAATATTCCCCAACGGAGTATAAGAATATTCCCCGGCAGAGTAAAAGATATCCCCAGTGGAGTCTGAAATTTCTCCCAGCGCAGTCTGAAAAAGCTTCCCCAGTGGAGTTTAGAGAATCATTCCCAGTAGACTTTGGAAGATTGTCCCCAGCAGAGCTCAAAAGACTATCCCCGATAGAGTCTAAAAGGTTATCCCTAGTGAAGTCGCAACTGAAGAGCATCCCCAGCGGAGTTCATGCCTTTCACAAACAAGAGCCTAATCCCCAACAGGATTCAGCATTACCAGCAACGATAATTCATCCCCAGCGGAATTTATCAGTAAAATCCTCTACAGAGCATCTCTTCCCCACAAAGTAATCTTCTCCTCAGTTTATTCCCCAACAGAGTTATCCTCTCCTGCAGGTTTATTCTCGTAATATCTTCGCTTGCCATCCCCAGCGGGAATGAAGAATTCAACTCTCTTCTCCAGCAGTTATCCGGGATTTATTTTCCCCAGCTAAAAACATTACATACATCATGACACATGCATATACGCATCGTACAACACAATCTCATTTATTTTGAGAACATCATTGCTTGACACATATCATGCATTGCATACATCTAACCTTTACCTTTCAGGAAGGATGTTGTTAAATTCTCATAAAATTCAAAGCTATGAAGCTTTTATCTCAGTCGAATTACTGACCAGTTCTTAAATCTCAATAGAATTATCCTCGGTTGAATTACAGACAAGTTCCTAAATCTCGACAAAGTTCCTCTGTCGAATTACAGATGAGTTCCTAAATCTCAGCAGAGTTCTCTCAGTTGAATTACGGGCGAGTTCTTAAATCTCGATGAAGATGTTTCCCTTAGTCGAATTACTGACCAGTTCTTAAATCTCAGCAGAATTATCCTCAGTTGAATTACAGATATGGTTCTAAATCTCGACAAAGTTCCTCCGTCTAATTACAGAAGAGTTCCTAAATCTCAGCAGAGTTCCCTCAGTTGAATTACGAGCGAGTTCTTAAATCTCGATGAATATGTTTCCCTCAGTTAAATTACTGACTAGTTCTTAAATCTCAACATAATTATCCTCAGTTGAATTACAAATAAGGTTCTAAATCTCGACAAAGTTCCTCCGTCGAATTACAGACGAGTTCCCGAATCTCAGCAGAGTTCTCTCAGTTGAATTACGGGTGAGTTCTTAAATCTCGATGAAGTTGTTTCCTTCCTCAGTCGAATTACTGACCAGTTCTTAAATCTCAACAGAATTATCCTCGGTTGAATTACAGACAAGGTCCTAAATCTCGACGAAGTTCCTCCATTGAATTGCAGGCAGTTCCTAAATCTCGGCAGAGAAGTTTTCTCGGTAGAATTACGGGCGAGTTCTTAAATCTCGATGAAGATATTTCCCCCCAAGTTGAATTACGGACAAGTTCTTAAAACTCAACAGAGATGTTCTCTCAGTTGAAGTACAGGCAAGTTCCTAAATCTCAACAAAGATCAGACTTCCCCAGCGGAATCTTCCACAACAACAGGTATACAAACTCTCGCTAAGGAATCTCTTATGCAATCGACACCTCTCCAAATGGCATCTGTAAGCCCATTCCCGACATCACAAGGCTGATACCACTTCATGCGAGTGTAAATTTCTGGGCACTCTAATGTTCAATCATCTTCCACCTTCGGATCACGAAAGGCATGAAAGCCAATATACATCCTTAGGTTTAAGAAGATTGAACAGGGGCAGTTATTGTAACCCAAAATTTTCCCTCCCATATTTCTCAAAACATTGCAAGATAAATCTCCAAGTGGCTCAAGGTTACTAAAGAGTTGGTCAGGCAAGCTATCTCCTAAGGCAGTCTACCCTAAATTAGGGTTTTGTGTTACATCAAGATCCTTGAGCCCAAATGACCTCAATTTCTTACCAATGTCCTAATATGTCCTCAAGATCATCCATGTCAAATTTCAGGCCTTGCAGAGGAAGTTTGCTCAGTCAATTGCTCAAAAGGTCCAAAAATCGACTGTGTTAGAGCAAAAGTCAATTGTGACCCAATTACAGTTAAACTTCAAGATTTTTTGTCAACATTATAATTTGGAAGTATATTTCATCATTTTATCAAGGGTTGATCATGATTCATCAAGGATTGCTCAAAATTCATCAAGATTCAAAAGTTGCTAAATTAGGGTTTTGTAGTAAAAGTCAACTCAACTTTGACCAAGCATAACTTTCTCATACTTTATGAGAAATGACCCATCCAAAGCTAATTTGGAAGAGGTTTCAATTCCCTACATTCCATCTTCATACCCCAAGATCAAAAAATGCACTCACAATAAGTTATGAATTTGGACATTATAGGTCATTTTTGAAAGTCAACAAAAACACTTTTTTTTGTCAAAGCTTATAACTTGAGCATGGAATATAAAATGCGTGATACCAAACGGGTTGGTTAGCGGATATCTCAAGCTTTTTAAAAAGTCCAAGAACACTTCCAAAAGTTCAACATTGAAGAAGTTATGCATTGTTGAAGTTGGACTTTTTTACAAAATTGCCAAAAGTCAACTATCCCCAAAACTTCAAATTTTGCCAAATGGGCCCATTCTTTTCCACTTGTTCTGAGTTTGCATCATTGCCCGCGTGCCCTAGATTCAGCCATGTGCCCATATCTCATTTTTATGATTTAATTTGATTTTTATTTGAATTTATTCATTTTAAATCAAATAAAATCATATAAAATCCAAGGCATTGATAACTCATGATTTTCTGATTGTTTTAGGCTTTGGACACAGCTAGCATTACAATAAAATTCGTTTCAAAGTCATTATGCACAAGAAGATATGGTTTAGATGAAATTTGGCATGTTTGTAAATGGATATCAAATCAAATATCCAAACATCAATGTGGAGAGATTTGGACCAAGTTTGTAAACCTAATGCAATGTACAATACTTAAGCAAGCTGAAGGCACGAAAATAAGGGTTAGAGAGCATTGGTGGAGACTAAACCATAGTTGAAAAAATCACAAAAAAGTGAGAGATCAAAATCAGGGTTAAAGGCATTTGCAAAGCTGGAGACATATCCCAATCGATTCCTGGCCATTCACACAAGTTAACTGGATCCAAACCAAGCATTATCAGGTCCTCAAAAGCATTGTAAGTCTCATGCAATTCACCTTTGTTCTGGATTTCGATTTGAATTATTCTGGCATCTATTGAACAAACTAGTGGCATATTTATGATCACAATAACATTTGCAAGCTTTTAATAATATTCAATTGCGTTTATCTGGATTATATGGAGAACCACCATAGTTAGGGTTCTTGGAGTTTTTTTGGGGCTTTCTATTTCAGGTACAATTGACCCATAAGAAGAACATGGTCGTGATCAGAAGGTCATGACGAATTGAACCCTGTTCTTGGAATGTACTTATATGGCCTGAGGGAGATTTTAGAATAAGGCTGCGTTTTTCGCTGCGGATGAAAATCCGCAGGTAATTTTTACAGGTTTTGGAGGACAGGGATGAATTCGTGTCATCCGTCCATTGGGGGATTCAAATATCGCGCGCGTTTTTTTCTTTCTTTCTGGCAATTGTTTTGTTTTTAATATAATATATATTATTTGTATTGTTATAACAAAGACAACAACTCGCCCCAGTGGTCAGCACGTCAGCGTCCAAGGCATTAGTGGCTGGAGGTCAGGGGTTCGATCCCTGCCTCCAGCACTTTGTATTTTCTTCATGTTTTTCAAGTGATTGCATGCATGCTCAGGCTTGGACTATACCATACTCCCTCATCCATCCAAGCGCCAGATGGCCAAAGGGCCAGATCTGGTGGCCAAGCGTTGAAGGTCCGCCAAAGCGCTGGTCAATGCGTGTGTACCAGATCCAAAAAGTCAAAAGGGCCAGCATTGTTGGGCCTACAGATTTTCTACTCACACCCTCAAATCAGGCCCATTACCTCCTTTCTCTTATATCTTTATATTGTTTTATTTTTTTTTCTAACCAATAACCAAATTCTTTTTTTATCAAATAAAATCACAAAAATATTTGTATTCAATCAAATTTTAAACTTTTATTTTTCTTAATAAACTTATTAATTAATTAGGTTTTTAGTTAGAAAACTTTAAGTCATTTTTGTAAATAATTAAAATTAATTAGACTTAATTAGGTTTTAACTACTAATTTAATTAATTTTATTTTCTTAAAATAACAAAAAAACCAAAAATATGTCATAATTTATTTTTTTCAATTAATTAATTAATTAATTTAATTTAGTTATTTAACTTAGGATTATTTTCTTTCTTAAAATAAAAACAACAAACTAAAAAACCATCTTCTTTCAAAAGGGTCAAAACCCTAAATTTTGCACTCGACTAAATCGCCCGCGCGCTTTATTTATTTTTTTCCAATTATGTATCTACTTAAGGATTGTAATAGTTAAATAGGACATTTAATTATTTTTAACGCTTTACTTTAAATTCCGCATTTTATTTCCGCAAATTATAACTGCTAGATGTTTGATAATAGGGTTGGCATGACAAGACTGAATGTTAATCTTAAAATCAAATTAGATCACCTTAAACATGTACAAAGATAAAAATAACTGAAAATGACACACTCGCACAAGCGCACTCTTAGGGTACACCCCACTTGGTTGCCTTCGTACACGGTCATTGAGTATAGGTCGCTTTAGAGGTCGTCCTCTTGTCTAAAAGATCATAGTTGCCTCGAAACGGTCGCCTCGGATATTGTTGCCTCAAACAAATGATCTAAGACATTAGGGTTACCGCTAAAGCGTCCTAACATTGTTTTAATGATTGTATGTCCCTCATTCGAATTGACCCTTAAACTCCAACGACGGTGCTACCTACTCATTCATAGTAGGATAGCATTGTCTAAAGGACATTAGCATAGAACAATTCTTTTTTCGAGTAGGTATATGGTTCTTAGATACTTTCTCTTTCAAAATAAAACTTTTCAAACTTACACTCCTTTTCGAACAAAGTTTTCCAAACACTTCATTACACTCTTGAGGACAGAAGCAAGAGTTAAATCGAAGTTTTCAAACAAAAACATTTTCAAGCCCACAAGCACAAAGAAAACAATTTTGAAAACAATTGAGCAAGTACCTAAGAGCCCGTGGATAACCACAGATAGAAAGGGTTCTAATACCTTCCATTTCTATAATCTACCCCCGGAACCTGAGAAATATCTCGAAAAGGAATTTTTCTGTGCTTTTTTTTCCTTTCCTTGTTGGATAAAATAAAGTCGGTGGCGACTCTTGCTTACCGTGACATTTTGCAAAAACAAACGCAAAACACAAACCAGCATTCCAAAAACAGTCAGTTCTTCCCACCGTATCACACTAATCAAGTTTAAATAAAAAACACGCACAAATCTTGTGTTTAGAAGTCACATTATGGATTTCAAAATTCTGACTTTGTGAAAAATTCAGTTTCAAGTTACCAAATTCAAATTCATGGAATTTCCAACTCAGGGGGTCTTACGGCATGATTCTTGATGCTTTGGAAAGATGAGGTTACAGGCTTTGCAATGGAAAAAGAATGGAATTAAATGGGTGCTTGAGCTGAAAGTTACCTGGAGTCAAAGTTGAAGAAAAAGAGTTGACTTTCCATACTTAGAAATATTTCAAACTCTTCTTCAAAAATTACCTATAATATTTTGTATCCAAACATGGCCTTCCTCTTAGAATTTGCTCTTGACCAAAAAATATGGAATGAAGTAGCTCTCTTGAATGACATTTTGAAATTTGAACCACTCAAAATCTCCAAAAAATGAGCAAGTTATGACTTGTTGAAGTTGGCCAAAAATCATGAAATGACCTAGAATCTTTTGCATATTTAAGGCAACTTCCATCCATTTTCTCACTTTGCACATAAAAGAATGCATAAAGTACACAAATTTAAGATCATCATGGAAAAAGGATGGACTCAAGGTGATAAAAATGGACCAAGTTATGACCATTTTAAGTCACATATGGAAAATTGTGGATTCATCTGGATGACTTGTAATCTTTCTTCTTCACCAAGTTCCTTCCACATGAAAAATCCTTGGAACTTTTTAAGTGATTTGTTGGTAACTCTTTGAAGAGAAATATGTATTTGGAATCACTCAAAAATACCAAAAGGTGAGCAAGATATGCTCCTTTGAAGTTCAAAACCCTAACCTCTAGATCAAGAGAATGCTTTGAGGAACTTTGACAAGTTTGAACGAACTTCTTGTGCCAATATTCTTTATTTGAGAATATAAGTTGTTGAGGATGATGATGAGGACTCATAGCCACCAAAATACAACCCACACCTTGAAATTTGAGAGAAATATGCTCTTGTGACCAATAGGAACAAGACCTTGTCCAATCATGACAACTTTTTCCTTCAACCCCTTGTACTTTTGAATCATTTTTGATAACTTTGAAATGTGATGATCCAAAGCAACTTTGCCATGGCAACTCTTCCAAAACTACTCAAATGGTGAGGTTTGAACTCCTCAAGCTATGTTGACTAGGGCATGGAAATAAACACATGAACCCATGGAGCAACTTGCTAAACCTCATTGCCTTTACCTACATTATTAACAAGTAAGACAAACCAACATTGCATTTTATTAATTAGAAATAAAATCAAATTAAAATATTCATGATCACAAAAGAAAACAAGTCAAGGTGCTTGGTAACTCCTCAAAAGAGCAAAGCTAAAGATATGGAGAAGAACCAAAAAGCCCTAATGTGATCTTGTTGTGAGTGAAACAATATGGTATGATGAAGGGATCTTAGGGGGGAAAATTGGGGTACAACACCGACCTCAAACTCTCGTCGTATGACTTTGGATTCGTAGCACATGGATATTTTTTTTTTGAGCGAGGCCTCTCGTAGGGCTGCTCTTGTTCTAATTTCTTCCACTAGATCCAACTCTTTGTTGAGGGCGAAGTCGTTCATCTTCTCGTCAGGAGGTTCGTCGATTCGACTGGAAGGTTCCTCGATCTCCACAGGGATAAAGGCCTCTGTCCTGTAAGCTAGTCAGAACAGAGTCTCCCGGGTAGATGAATGGGCAGTCGTTTGGTATCCCCATACACACTGTGTAGCTCCTCAACCCATCGCTTCTTGGTTTCATCCAACCTTTGCTTGAGGCCTCAGAGTATCACTATGTTCGTAGACTCGGCTTGGCCATTCGTTTGGGGATGCTCGACGGAGGCCAAGTGTTTGGTGGTGCCCAGTTTGGCGACAAATTCTGGGAAGGTGTGGTCTGTGAATTCGGTCTCTTTGTCGGTGACTATCACTCGTGGGATTCCAAAGTGATCGAGGACATTCCTTTTGTAGAAGCGGAGGACGTTTTGGGCAGTGATTTTGGTCAAAGCTTCTGCTTCTATCCATTTGGTAAAGTAATCGACCGCTACGATTAGGTATTTTTTTTATTGGTTCCAACCACGAACGGGCCGAGGAGATCTAGGCCCCACCAAGCGAAGGGCCAAAGAGAGGAGAGGGATTTAAGCTTGTTAGGAGGAGCTAAATGCATGTCTCCATGTTGTTGGAATTTATCGATCTCTTTACGTGCTCTTTTTCATCATGTTGTATGGTGGTCTAGTAGTATCCCGCCCGCAAGGCTTTTCTTACAAGGGATCTCCCGCCCAAATGCTGACCGCTGATGCCTTCGTGGATTTCGAGCAGCACGCGCTCTGCTCCGATTCGGTTGACACACTTGACAAGTGGGATGGGAAATACTCTTATATAAAGTTTTCCTTCGACTAGGACATACGAGCAAGCTCTCCGCCTGACAATGGCCACTTCTTTTGGGTCGTCGGTAAGTTTTCCCTCAGTGAGGTAGTCATGTACGGGGGTCATCCAACAATCACTGTCCCCGATGGAGAATACTTCTAGGGTGGAAGACGGCCTTTGGGTGCTTGGTCGAGGGAGAATCTCCTATATCACAGATTTATTTCCTCCCTTTCTCTTCATGCTCGCCAACTTAGTTAAGATATCCGCGCGGGCATTATGCTCGCGGGGAACATGTTGGACATCCATAAATTTAAACTTCTTTTTCGTCTCTTGGACCAGGGCCCAATATTCGACGAGTTGGTCGTTTTTGACCTGGTATTCACCTCGGACTTGAGAGGCAACTAACTGAGAGTCAGTGAAGATTTTCACTTCCTCGTCTCCCAGAACTTCTTCCAGTCGTAAACCCGCGAGGAATGCCTCTTATTCGGCCTGATTGTTGGAGGTTGGAAAATATTGGGTGAGGGAGACTTCGATTAGGGTGCCTTACTTGTTTTCCAGTATGATGCCCGCACCGCTTCCGGTCGAACTGGAGGCACCGTCGACGAAGATTATCCAACGACGTGATCCACTAGGGTTTGCGAGCGAGGTTATTTCAGCTACAAAGTCGGCCAAGGCTTGAGCCTTAAGGGATTTCCTTCTTTGGTATTGGATATCGGATTCAGAGAGCTCCAAGGACCATTTCAACATTTTACCGACCATGTATGGTCTTCCGAGCAGTTGTTTTATTGGTTGATCTGTCCGGACCACTATGATGTGGGCCAGGAAGTAATTTCTCAGTCTACTTGCCAAATTTAGTGATGGCCATAGCTACTTTTTCGATTTGTTTATATCTTGCTTCCGGGCCGGACTTGCTCGTCAAGTAAATTGGCCTTTATCCTTCTAGGGTTTCCCTTATCAGCGCTGCTGTAATACGGTGGGAGAACTGACTTGGGTGTTTTTCATTTTATCGCAATTGTTGCGGATAGCAAAAGTCGCCAACGACTTTTCTTTTATCCAATAAAGGAAATGGTGAAAATAACAGGAAAGATATTTTGAGAATTTTCTTGAGTTCGGGGGGTAGGTTATGAAAAGGGAAGGTGTTAGCACCCTTTTCATCAGTAGTTATCTACGGGCTCTTAGTTGCTAGCTCACTTTGAAAATGCTTTGTTTGAAATGTGTTTGTGATTGTTTTGAAAGTATTTTTGAAAAGTGCTTTAATTTAGGCGAACTTTGTAATGATTCTTGTCTCTATAAGAATGTATACAAAGTGTTTGCTTTTAAAAATATTTCATTTGAAAATGTTGGTGTGTTTGAAAGATGTTTTGAAAATGTTGTGAGCAAGCAACTATGAATGTTCTACCTACTCAAAAGAAATCTCTGTTCTTTTCCTATTCCTTTAGATATTGCTATCTTACCATTGATTGGTAAGAAAACCTATCATTGGATGTAAAGGGACAGGCATGGATCGTCGTATAGTCATAGAAGGCAACCTATGAGACGTTTTAGAAATTGTCGTAAGGGACTTAAGATCATTTTACCAAAGGTAACATCGAAGGGTCATCGAGGGACTATGGTCTTTTTTATCGAGGGTCTTTTCTAAAGTGTCCCACATTTGAGGGACATGACTCTTTATTCGTAGGCAACAAGCGAGGTTACCCTAGAGGTGCGTGTGTGAAAAGTGTTTGATTGCATGGATTTTTATCTTTGGGATTAGGGTTCTCTAATATTCATTTAATCTTGCCATACACACCCTAATTACTAATAATTATATAAAAAGCGATAAATTATGGAAATTAAAATCCTACACTATTACATCATTTGGGGATGAGGGTACAAATTTACAAATGTGGAGATAAAAGCAAATAAAACCTAATTTTACTATTACAACCATATTGAATGAATATATTGACGCATGCACTTATACATTGATACAAAAAAATGTATGCATTGATGCATACACTTATGCATCAATACATATCACTCTTTATTCTTGAAAGTCAAAAACCAACTCAGTATGAGTTGATACATAAAGGTTTGTGTCAGCTCATAACCTCTTTCGTATCGACGCATACCCTTATGCATCGACACATATTATTTCTTACTCATGGGAATCAAAATCAACTCAGTATGAGTTGACACATAATGGTTTGTATCGATACATAACCTGTTTTGTATCGACTCATGCGTGTTTTGTATTGACTCATACTCATTTTCTTTCTCTGGAAATCAAAGTCTACTCAGTTTTGTGTCGACTCATTTCTGTTTTGTGTCGACTCATTTGTGTTTTATGTCGACCCATAACCTATTTTATACCATATATGTGTCAACACATAGAGATACACATCAACTCATAATCTATTTTTTCACTTCTAACATTGTTCTGTCACACACATAAGTTAGTTCTCAACACATTTTAGCTAATATCAGGGTTATAATATCTACATTTTAGCTTCACAAATGAACCATTGATGATGCTTTTATGAATAGTTCAAAGTCAAAGAAGACTTACCTTGAAGTTGAACTCTGTATTTTGAGTTTGAGCTGTTGTATTGTCTTGCAGAAAGCAATTTAGTGGTGGCCTTTTTGTTTAGTTTGGGAAATAGTGATGTCACAGAAATTGTTCTTGTGTATGAACAATTTCTATGTGATGTATATGAAGTATTTAGACAGTTGGTTTAGGGGAGGAACTTGCAAGGTTGTATAGTGGGTTGAGGTTTTTTCTGTTTCCAGTTTTTGTTTTTGTGAATGAAAGTAAAGTGGAAGATGAGCATAATTTACAAACAATTCTGTTAGCTTTTTCTGATTTTCCTTTCTTTTCTATTTCAACCAAAAACCTCTCCCTTTGTGTGTTGTGAAATAGGTTATTTATATATGAAATTGGCTGAACTTTGGGAGGGAAATAGATAAGTTTTTGAACTGTTTGGATATACTATTTTATTGCTTCTTAGATGCAGCTCTTATGCGCAAATTTTGTGCAAATATGAGACTGATATAGTGCAGGTTTGGACAGGGTTAGGGGCAGCATAGCAGAGCTGTTTTGTAGCAGTTTTGGAGTGGAGTGGCAGCTTGGTGCATGGCTGGCTTTGTACAGGACAACAAACTGTTTTTGACATGGTTTTGGGCTAGTGGCAGCAGGCTTGAACTTGGCAGCATATCAGATTTTGGGGCTTTTCTGGACAAGAACATTTGTAGCATGATACATGTCTGGTTTTATGGACAGATTTATGCAGCTTATAACAAAGACAAGGCATATTTGTGGACAACATAGTGGCAAATTTTTGAAGATTGAGACAAAGGGAAAAGTTCAAACAAGACAAAGCCGAAGATTTGAAACTTGCAATTTTTTAACTTAAAAATGCAGCCTTGTTGTTTACTTGAAAACTTGTAACAACTTGAATTATCTTGAATTGTGGTGAAAAGATGTCATGAAGTAATGAAATTAACATGTATAAAAAACACTTAGAAAAAATTTCTAAGTCTTGCAAAGTTTGACTTTTGAAAATAACTTTTTACCTTCTTGATTTCATGATGATCAAATTTTATTTTTTTGAATTTCTTGGTGAAATGTGATCTTTGAAACTAAAATTTGATCAAAAAGTCAAAGTTTGACTTTTTAGTGTACAATTGACTTTTTTTTCAATACAATTGTTTTTAGGCCATCTGATCAATTGACTGAGCAATTTTGTGATCTGAGACTTGAAACTTGACAGGAGCAATCTTAAGGGTCCATAATAATCCATGAAAGTAATTTGAAATATTAGAAGTCTAACTATCCCTGTGCAAACTCAAACCCTGATTTGAGGCACCAGTGTTAAGGAGATGACTTGACCTAGTCAATACTTGTGCAAGCTTGAATCATTGAAGATCTTTGTGAGAAGTATCTTGAGAAAAGGGAGGGAAAATTTTGGGGTACAACAGATGCGCTTATTTCCTCAGAGGCGAGTACCAGGTAAAGTTAGAGAACCTCGTCTTTCCCGGTCCGAGATAGGACGGGCGACTGTGACAATGCTCTTTTAAAATGGACGAGGGCCTGTTCGCATTTGGTCGTCCACTCGAAGGTGGCGTCCTTGCGCAAGAGCTTGAACAAGTGAAGCGCGTGCTGGGCAGACTTTGCCACGAACCGAGAAAGAGAAGTTAGCATGCTGTTCAAGATCTGGATGGATTTCTTCGAGGTGGGCATCGGAAATTCGGAAAATGCTCGACCTTTGTCAGGGTTTGCCTCAATGCCCCGTTCCGTTAGATAGAATCGAAGGAACTTTCCTTCCTGTATGTCGAAGGTGCATTTTTCCGGGTTAAATCGCATTCGGAATTTTCGAGCTTTCTCGAATACTTTTTTCAAGTGGTCGGCATGGTCGAGCTCTTCGGTGGACTTGACGATCATGTCATCCATATAGACTTCGAGCATGTCCCCTATTTTGATGCAAAATACTTTTTTCACCATGCGCTGGTAAGTAGCGCCCGTGTTTTTTAGGCCGAACGACATTACGTTGTTGTAATAATTGCCCTACTCGATCAAGAAAGCCGTATGCATCCATGGGCATCTGGTTATAACGAAAGTATGCATCCATGAATTATAGCAATTTAAAATCGGTCGAGTTGTCGACCAGTTTGTCAATATTGGGGAGGGGATAAGCATCTTTCGAGCAAGCCTGATTAAGATCAGTATAGTCAATACACATGCATCATTTTCCATTATATTTTTTAACAAGGACTACATTGAAGAGCCAAGTTGTGAACTGGGCTTCAGAAATAAAATATGCCTCTAGGAGGTCTTTTACAGCTAGTTTTGCAGGCTTTGCTTTCTCAGTCGACTACTTTCTTCTATGCTGCGCAACCGCCTTGATGGCAGGATTAATGGTCAGGTGATGGCATGCAACCTCAGGGTCTAAACCGAGCATCTCGGCCGCACTCTAGGCGAATAGATCGGAAATTTACCTTTGGAAAGCTTTGAGTTTCCTTTTTGCCAGGCCGGAGAAGTCTGATCTGATTTTCACTCCCCTGGTGGGGTCTTCTCCAAGAGGAACTAGCTCTAAGTCGTCATCCAGGATGGGTCCTGCGTGACTTGAGAGTTCGTTGTGATCAACAGAGGAAGTTGTTTCTTCTTATTTGACCATATGCTCTTTCACCTTCCTCCTTTGCTCAAGACGGTATTCCACGGAGAAGCGACTATTAAGGTAAATGGTGTCAACCCTCGGAAACGACTTGACCTCCTAGAAACTTGAGGGCAGTGCGGCTCTAGTGGTCGTCCGAGGTTGGGCGCTGATGGAACTGAGGCCTTTGGCAGAAACTTCAAAGCACCTTCTGGAAACTTGGATGTCCCCGTGGTGGGTGGCGACCAAGCCTTCGGCAGTGTAATACTTCATCTTGAGATGAACGGTAGAAGGGACCGCGATGAGTTCCGAGAGAGTGGGTCTCTCAAAGATGCACTGGTAGAGAGACGGGTAATCTACCACCAAGAATTGGGTCTTGATGGATCTGGCCGTTACCCCTCTCCCAAATGTAACAATCAGCTTTACATATCCCCAATTGCTTTGTGCTGGCCTCGTTGAAACCCTGGAGATCAGATCCCACATAGGGGGTCAGGTGGCTCTCATTCAGCTGTAGGGTGGTGAACAACTAGGCGTACATAATGTCTATTGAACTGCCTTGGTCGACCAGAATGCGATGTACGTCAAAGTTAGCCATCCAAGCTTTCACGAGTAGTGGGATGCCCGAGTTTGGGGCCCCGCCCAGTAACTCTTCCCTAAAGAAGGTGAGGGGATGAGAGCCTCCTCGGAATTTATCGAATGTGGCATCTATTTCTGAGTTGGCTTTAATGAGTTGGTCGAACCTCCTCTTCACCGATCCAACTATGTGTTTGTTGAAGCCTCTGTTGGAGATGACCATGGATGCGGGGAAGGATTCCTAAGGATTGTGGGAGGATAAGTACAGGGGGATGTCTTCCATGTCCGGATAATAAAAGTCTTCCGCCTGTGAGATGCTCATGGCAACCAGAATGGGGTCGATGTCGGGGTATTTCTTCCCTTCCTCGACATTCTTGGTTTCTGGTGCTTCGTCACGTGCACCCTCTTTCTTCTTGTACTACTTGAGGTGCCCGTCTCTAATCATTATTTCAATTGCATCCTTGAGGTGAATGCAATCCTTTGTGTTGTGACTGTGACTCTTATGGAACCAGTAATACTTTCTCTTGTCGGTTCCCGTCTTGGACGATTTTTATCATGGGAAGTGCACCCCAGCTTGCTTGAATTCAGAATTAGCGCATTCAGAAAGAATACGCTGCCTTGAGGTTGTCAGAGGGGTGTAGTTGTGGAAACAACCGGCTGGCCCCTCGTAGTCTATGGGATCACAAAACTTGTCCTCTCGTTTCTTCTTTCACCGACGGTATGTCGAGGGTTTGTCGTACTTTGAGTACTTAGCACTCTCTTTGTGCCTATATTCTCGGGCGTTGTTGGCCGCCTCCTTCTCTTCATACTGTATGTACGCTTGGGCCTTTAGGAGAAGGGATTCGAGTGTTGCTGGTGTCTCTATGCCCACAGCTTTGGCAATGTCGCTGTGGGGACGGAGCCCGCCCTCGAGGAGGTACTTCTTCATATTGTCTATTGTTGGGACTTGGACTGCTTCCTTGTTGAAGCGTTCAATATATGCCTGCAGAGACTCATCCCTGACCTATATGATCGCTTCAAGCGAAGCCTCTGATTTCAGGTGTCGACGGGAGGCAGTGAAATGCTTCGAAAATATCCTCTCAAGTTGTTTCCATGAGGTAATGGATTCGTCGGGGAGGTTCTTGTACCATGCCATCGCCCCTTTCTTGAGAGTGATTGGGAAGAGTCTGCATTTGATGGCTCCCCTGACTCCTCGGTAGTCGAGGGGAGCGTCGATGTTCTCGATGTGCTCGTCAGGGTCTACTGTTCCATCGTAGGTTCCCAAAGTGAGTGGCTTCTCTAGGCTGGCAAGAAGTAGAGCTTCAGTAATCTCCCTCGATAGCGGGCCACAGGGATCTCAATCCTCACTATCGGCGGGAGATGAAGAGTGGTAGTTTCTTCCCTATCGGTCATCACGGTCCCATCGAGGAGAGGTGCTTCTCCGCTTCTAATTTGGCTTGGGGGAGGGAAGTCAAGCACGATCAATTTTCCTGTTGTCTTTCCTCTTCTTGAATGAAGGGGAGTCTTGATCTCTAGAATGAGGTGTGCGGTTGCGTTTCTTGAAGGAAGAAATGTCGCGCCTCTCCTTTTTGGGTGGTGGGTGTTGTACCCCAAAATTTTTCTCTCATTTTCAAGATATTTCACACAAGATTTTCAATTGCTCAAATTGCACAAGGACTGATCAACTCAAGACACTTCCTCAACACTGATGACTCAAATTAGGGTTTGAGTTTGCACAAGGATAAATGGAATTTTAATGCCCCATATGACTTTCTTGGATCATTTTGGATCTTCAAGAATGCTCATGTCAAATTTTAAGTCTTGCAGTTCAAGTTTGATCAGTCAATTGATCAGATGACCTAAAATCATCTATATTGGGTAAAAAGTCAATTGTTGCCAACTTATAGTCAAACTTCATGATTTTTGATCCATATCAATATTTTTAACTCATATTAACCATTTGGTCAAGATTATATTACAATTCCTCAAGAAATTTGATCAGATCACCAAAGGGGCAAAATGGTCAAAATTAGGGTTTTGACTGAGAAGTCTTGATTTTTTACTTTTGACTTAATACATAAATTATTGGTTTGAGACATTATATCAAGGATTCAAATGCATCATATTGACCTAATTGTATGGTTTAAAACATTTCTCAAGATCAATTGATTGATAATTGAAATTTGGTCAACTAATGAAAAAGTCAATTGTACACTGAAAAGTCAATTTTTGACTTTTTGATCAAAATTAAGTTTCAAAGATCACATTTCATCAAGACATGTCAAAAGTTGAGACTTGATCATCAATAAATCAAAAAGTCAAATTTTATCTTGAAAAGTCAAAATTTCTAAAACTTAGAAATTTTTCCAAGTGTTTAAAAACATGATTATTTCATAACTTCATCTCAAATTTTCACCAAGATGCAACATGATTCAAGGAAAACTTCCAACATGAAAGTTGTAGATCTCAATCAAATCTAAAACATTTTATGGAAAAACATTTTCTATAAATGCTTGGATTTTAAGTTATAAATTCATGAAGACATGTACATGAAACAAAAACACTTAGTGAAATTTTACCCTAGTTAGGAAGATTATTGGTACCAACTTCATGGCAACCTTTCATATAGTTCCAAGATGATTTTTTAAAAATGTCTAACATAAAGGTTGTATAGTATGTTACAAACTTTCCAAAATTTCCAAGAACTCATTGAGACCATACTTGAGCTGAGAGAATCGAAGGCAAGAAGTTAGGGTTTCAAACTTGATTTACAAGGCAGATTTTGTGATGAACATGAACTAAATCCATAGCCATGCTGCACAATATTCACTTTGCAGGCTTCAAACTTGTGTTTCTCTCCATATTTAATGGTTTACACAATTGATTATGCTCTTATCCAAGTGTTTGAAGCATTGTCCAAACCAATTTTCCATTAATGGCACAAAGTTACCATTGCCATTTTAGAAAAGCAAGCTTTATGCAAAGTCAACTTGTATCGAGCCTTGCACTTGTTCTTTCTGCATACATAACCCCTATAAACCAAAAGCAAGAATGTTTAAAGTTATAAACACTCTATACAGCCATGTACCATGTCTTGGAACAAGATGTTTCAACATTGCTTCAAAAACAAGTAAAGATGCCATAACTTGAGATTTCAAATTCTGGTTTATTGTAACACATAAGACATCTCGCCTATAAATAGAAGCATCATTAACAACTTAGGACACAAGATACAAACCCCTCAAACTCCCTCAAACTCCCTAAATGACAGAATAACCAAGAATACCTCAAAACTTGTCATTTCTGAGTTTTGCTTTCAAAAGCTTCTAAACATCATACACAAACAATCCCAACACCTTTTATCCAACTGTAAAACCATCTTCATCAAATTCCGTTTTCAAAAACAGAGATTTGCACTTGGACTTCTCCAACACGATTCAGCCATCCTCAGCTCAAGGCAACTATTCCATTAGCTTCCTAGAGGTTCAAGGAAGCTAACCTGATCATCACCATCACTTGAAACAAGCTCAAAATCATTTCACGATTAACAGTTTTTGAGGTATTTTCTGAACTTTCATCTCTTCATTTAGAAATTGTTAGGGTTGCATATTAAAAGACATAATGTAGACATAATTGTCCTGAAGCTAACCATGTCTATAGTTCTCATTTATATTTCTTGAGCTTAGAGAATTTTGAGATTGAAACTTCTGAAAAAAATTAGGTTTCAGATTAGGGCCAGGAAAATTCTCATTCATATTTGACTTATAGTTTTAATGAGTTATATTTCTGGAATCGTGATGAAATTTTCTATGACTTTAATGTTTACATTTTCCATTTTGGTTGAGAAATGAGTAAGTTATAGTTGGTCTGACTGGCGTGAGGTTGAAGATGAAGTTCAGACCATGGAAGCATTTTGTAATATATATTTATGGTTTTGTTTAAGTTAATGGATGTATATCTACCCCAGTGGTAGAGAGCGCGCACGTTTATTGCTGAGGGCCTGGGTTCGAGCCCTAGCGCTGCCTTTTTTTTCTTATTTTTCAATATTTTTCTTCTTTTTTGCAAGCAACCAGCATGTTTGGGCCCTGCACATTGGGCTTTACCATTTTTGCTTGTTCTGACCCCCCTGTTTCCATTTCTTTTTCTGACCCCCGTTGTTCTGACTTTATTTTTTATAATTCTAATTTTGTTTTCCTTTTCTTTATTTTATTATTATCAATATTACTATTATCATTATTTTTTACTAACTAAAGATACCAAAAACTATTTTTCATTTATTTATTTATTTAGGTATTTCACAATTCTTATCTTATTTCTTTTAGACTAAAAGAGACAAAAATATTTTCTTAAACAAATTTAATTCTTTTCTTAAAAATTAGTAATTAGACTTAGGTTTAATTTATTTTCTTTAATTAAAAATTAACTTAGAACTTAAGTTTTCTTTTAATTAATTTTTATACTAACTTAATTTAATTAAAACTTTGTTCACAAACAAAACCCTAAAAAAACTTATTTTCTTTAATAAATTAATTTTTTTTACCAACTTAATTTTAATTTTCTTATTTTAGTTAATTATTTTTCTTTTAAGTTAATTAGGTCAAAAATAACTTTCTTAACCAAAATCCAGACAAAAATCCATTCTTTATCCATATATACTTGTACATTATATTCATTTCATTTCTTGTATAAATTCAATATGGTTGTAATAGATAATTAGGATTTACTTTCTTGAAATCCCCATTTATAAATTTGTATACCCCATCCCCTAATGATGTAATAGTGTCGAAATTTAGTTTCCACAATTTATCGCTTTCATATAAATGCTAGTAAATTAGGGTTTGTATGGAAAGATAAAATCAATACTTAGAAAACCCTAATCCAAGATAAATCAAGCATGAAATACAAACCACTTGCACACTTTCACCTCTAGGATTAACTCCACTTGTTGCCTTGAGAAAATGGTCATGTTATGCCTGTGAGACGCCTTAGCAACAATAATAAAAAAATACAAGATCATAGTCCCTCGATGACGCTACGAATGTTGCCTTACAAATGATCTTAGACCCTTATGAAAAATGCTAAGGTATCTCACAACATTGAATTTTATGACTATACGATGACCCACGTCAGTCCCTTTACATCCAAAGATAAGGCTTCTTACCAATTAATGGTAAGATAGCAATGTCAAAAGAAGAGAGAAATGAACAAAATAATTTTGAGTAGGTAGAAAGTTCTTAGTTGCTTGCTCACAATCCATCTTCAAAAACAAGCATCTTTTCAAACACACCAAACACTTTCAAAAACATGAAATATTTTTCAAAAGTCCAACACTTTGTATGCATTCTTATAGAGACGATAATCATTACAAAGTGCACTTTTTTAAAAAATACTTCCAAAATCAACCACAAACACATTTCAAACAAAGAAATTTCAAAAGTGAGCTAGCAAGAAACTAAGAGCCCATAGATAACTATGGCTGAAAAGGGTGTTAATATCTTCCCTTTTCATAACCTATCCCCCAAACTCAATAAAATATCTCAAAAGTCTTTCATGTTCTTTTCACCCTTTCCTTATTAGATAAAACAAATGTCGGTGGCGACTATTGCTATCCGCAATAACTGGGATCAAACTTAAAACCAAAAGTTAGTTCTCTCACCGTATTACAGAACTGGAGACTCTGCTGGGGAAGATAAAAAGTGGGGTTACCTTAGAGCTAGATCACATTTAATTGCTTTCATTGTTTGATTTGCTTGCTTTACATTTATGGGTCCTTGTTTGGGTTTGTATTGATCCTCTACCCGGATTACAGGACACTATTAGGTAAGTAGCAATAGATTGTGGAGATTGTGTGGGGTATACCGACATGGTTGGAACAATGGCTATGTTAGTGTGACACATTTGTTGGTACCGGTATCCCTTGAGTTTAGTCAAGGAGAATACGGGGCCGTTTTTTGGTGTCATCAAGCACTAACTGAACTTAGAACCTTTAATTGAAGAATTTGGCCATTAGGAAGTAGTGAGATAGCCGACTTTGGTGCTGTCCAAAGTTGGTTGATACTCGATGCTACGCTCATTGAGATCGGACTTTCGGGATATTTCGGTTGCCAATAAAGAGGCTTGCACTGAAACAATTCCCGATGAAGAAAGATTGGTGATATTGAGATTCTCTAGAACCCGGTTACTTTCTAGGACAGGTTGATCCAACTAAACTTGAAGAGGGTACTTACCAATGAAACCTCATACAAGCCTAAACATAAGGACCTATTTTCTTTGTGTGTATATACTTGTACATAACATCATGACATCATACCATGGCATTTTGCACTAACCATTTCAAGGACCTAAAGATTTATTTTTGTTTTGTTTTATAGGATATGGCTTCCACTCGCAGGAATATTATCCAAGTCAACCTCGTAAGAGTGCCTCCTCAACTCAAAGAGTAAGTGTCAAGGGTTCCAAAGAATTCTATGGTCACCAAGAGACATGGTTGACTTCTCAATCTGGTTTCCTCAATCCTTAATGAAGACATGATGAAGGTGCTCTTTCAGTTCTTCGACCCTTTACACTATTGCTTTACCTTTCCTGATTACCAACTTGTGCCTACTATAGAAAAATTATCTTAAATATTGGGAATTCCCATTCTTGATCGACTACTCTTCAACGGTATTGAAAGAGACCCAAGACCCGAGGAGATTGCTCAAGATCTACATTTGCAACGATTCGACATTGTGGCAAATTGGGAAACAAGAAGTGGTGTGAAAGGGTTTCTAGCCAAGTTTTTGTTAGAGAAGGCTCAAGTTTTTTGGGATACTCTGGATTTAGAAGCCTTTGAATAAATGTTGGCTCTTCTCATCTATGGGATGGTATTTTTTCCCAATCCTGACCAACTCATAGATGTGAACGCAGTCAAAAAAATTCTATCTCGTAACCCGGTGCCTACCTTGCTTGGAGATATCTTGCATTCTCTTCACACTCGCACCATGAAGAGAAGAGGAGTTATTATATGTTGCACTCCTTTGTTGGTTAAGTGGTTTATTTCGCACTTACCTCGATCTGTTATGAAGAATGAGCAAGGCATGAGATAGTCTAAAAGGTTGATGTCACTTACGCATTCTGATATTCATTGGTGTTCCCGATCCTTGGAGGACATTACTATTATTGACCGTTGTGGAGAATTCCCTAATGTTCCCCTACTTGGAATTAGGGGAGGTATTACCTACAATCCTTATTTGGGTTTACGACAGTTTGGGTATGCTAGGAGGAATGGCCCTCATGATGCACTCGTCCAAGGAATTGCATATGAATATGAGGGCGATGTCCAAGGTTATCGTCAGAGATTCATATGGTCATGGAGCATGGTGAACAAAGTTGATAGCAAGATGTTGGGGCATAAGAACTCTATTCGTTTGGAGCCTTATCTCAAGTGGGTGGGATCTCGCGCTCAAAACCTTATGATGCCTTATGAAGCCATCCTACCTATCATCATGGAGCCTGTTACCGAGGGAGATGTTCCATATACTGTCCTTTATCCCGATGTGCCTACTTCTCTTGAAGATTTTCAAAGAGCTTGTATTCAGCTCAAATACGAGTGAGACACCTTAGAAACTTAGTTCCATGCAAGCGAGAAGAAGGTTTTTGAGCTTACGAGAGAACTTCATGAAGAACGAAGTTTGAACGCCTACATTGCACCAAAGAGGATGCGCTCATGGAAAGCCTGATTCTTGTTTTTTTTAGAAGTTTATTTTGTATTTTCTTCCTCCATTGTAAGCCCAAGAGGCATGATTGTAATTAATCTGAATTTATTAATGCAATTAATGTTTGTTGCTTTTTTGTCTAAAAAAATTTAAATCTTTTAAGTCCTTGAAATCATTTTCATGCATGCATTTCATGCATCATAACATAAGCAAGCTTTCCACAACAGGTTTCCTCATCTTTCTACTATTTATTTAAGTAAGATGGATATTGAGCAAACCGTGAAAGATTTGCAAGCACAAAATTCCCAGTTCCAAGAAACCTTGCTGACCCTGGCCAAGGGACAACAAGAGCTGATGACACTGCTAGTAACCAAAAAGAAGACTAAGAAGAATTCCCTTATCAACATGGGGAAAAAGTTTAAAGGCCCAGTCCTTCAGGTGCAGATAGTTGAAGACTCATCCGAGGAAGACGAAAACAAGATGGAATAGGCAAGGAGCACCCGTGCTGGGGGTGAAAATGATCAAGCTTCCGAGGATGAAGACTACCTTGATGAACAATATCCACCGGTCGAGGATAAATACAAGCAACTAGAGGATAGACTGAAAGTTGTTGAAATTCAAGCCGAACCTAGTTTAGATTCTGGTGATTTGGGCTTAGTACCTGGGGTCATCATTCCCCATAAGTTCAAAATACCAGTCTTTGCTAAGTATGACGGAGTTTCATGCCCAAAACTTCATCTGAGGTCTTATGTCTGCAAGATACAACCACATACTATTAACAAGAAGCTCTAGGTCCATTTCTTCCAAGAGAGTCTGGTTGGGACTCTGTTCGAATGGTTTTATCAATTGGAGGGTTCCCGCATTCACACATGGGAGGATCTAGCCACTGCTTTCTATCATCAATATCAGTACAAAGATGATTTAGCACCAACAAGAGTTCAACTTCAAGGAATGACAATGGGTACTAGTGAATGGTTTAAAGAGTACGCGCAAAAATGGAGGGATTTTGCTGGTAAAGTTTAACCACCACTGATTGATAGGGAGCTGGTGGACATGTTCATGGGAACACTAACGGGACCCTATTTCAACTTGCTAATTGGTAGCTCATCTTCTGGTTTCACTTAGTTAATTCTGATTGGTGAAAGGGTCGAGAGTGGAAATAGGAGTGGAAAAATTCCCATGGCATCTGCTTCTACATCAAGCACTGTAAAGAAACCCTTTACTGGTAAGAAAGAAGTCAATGTTGTTTATGGGTCAAGGGCCCATACCAAGAAGGATCACCATCCATCTGTTAATGTTGTTTTGATCTCCAACCCTCCACCTTCTCACAGACAATCATCCAACCATCAACGATCTGAAATTCCTCGAAGACAGTTCACAAGGATTATCATGTCACTGTCCCAAGCCTTACAAAGTCCGTTAAAGGCCAAGTTAGTGACATTGCGTGATCCGCCATCAAATCCAAATATTACATTACCAAAGTTTAGTCCAAATTCCAAGTGCGTGTATCATTCCAACAACCATGGGAACGAAACTTATCAATGCTGGGCTCTGAAGAATAAGATTCAAGATCTGATAGACAACAAAACTATTGAGTTTGATCTACCTACAACTCCAAATGTGATAACTGCACCAATCTCGAACCATGGAAAAGGTGACAATGCGATTGATGACACTACTTTTGTTTCCTCTGTTGAGGATTTGACTACCCCATTAACTACTGTGAAGGAAAATTTGCTGAGAGTTGGGGTGTTCCCTGGCTGTTTAGAAAACTGTGATTGTTATGTTGAACAAATAAATGGATGCAAGTGGCTGAAATAAGGTGTTCAACACCTGATAGATAGTCACAAGATCTTGTTTGTAAAAGTTCCTACCATCAAGAGTTTAACCGATAAAGCTAAAGACCTTTCCATAATAACAATATCCAACAGGCCTCTTAGGATCTCCTCAAAGGGCCCTATTAGGATTTCAAATGAATCAACAATTACTCCTTTAATAATCATTGCCCCTAGGCCAATTCCTTACTCCTCTGACAAAGCATTTCCATGGAACTATGGTGCCGAAGTTTAGTATCATGGGATAAATCAAGATTCATGGATCAATGAAGACAAAACCAACAACGTTACAAATATTGCAGGTTCTAGTAAAGTAATAAGAATGGGGAGGCTCTTCTCCCCTGACATCTCACCTCCAACTACTACAACAACTCTTGTTCACATAACCAATAACAAGCCTATTTCCAACACTAGAGGCAAAGAAAAAGTAAGTGAGCCTGCTGAGATAGAGGCACTAGCCAAATATGTTGATGCTGAAGAGCCCTTCACTCGAGAGATGGAGGAAATCCTGAAAGTTATAAAGAAGATTGATTTCAAAATAGTCGAACAACTTGGGCAAACCCCCTCCAAAATCTCCATGTTGTCATTACTACTTTGTTTTGATGCTCATACTCAAGCTTTAATCAAGTTCTTGAAGAAAGCTCATGTGCCACAAGAGACTACAGCTGACCAGTTCGAGAAGTGTGTAGCGAGTTTAATGGCTGACAACGGATTAGGTTTCTCTAATGCTGACTTGACACCAGTTGGAAGGAATCATAATAAGGCCTTTTATGTCTCTATTGAATGCAAGGGAACTACCCTGGCTCATGTCCTGATTGATACTGGTTCCTCCCTAAATGTTCTACCCAAAGGTGCTTTGGACCGACTAGATTGTGAAGGCCTAGTGTTGAAACCAAGCAATATAGTTGTAAGGGCTTTCGATGGGTCTAGAAGGATGGGGCATGGAGAGGTTGATCTCCCCATTAAAGTGGGATAACAAATTTTCAACTCCACCTTTTATATAATGGACATACGTCCCGCCTACTCTTGTTTGCTTGGGCGCCCTTGGGTTCATGGGGAAGGGGCAGTAACATCCACCCTGCATCAAAAATTAAAATATCCAGTCAAAGGGAAGACCGTTACTGTTTGTGGCAAAGAAGAATTTATGGTAAGCCACCCCAATTCCTTCAAGTATGTGGAAATGGATGATGAATTCATAGAAACTCCGTGCCAGGCTTTTGAAGTTATTCCTCCTGTGGTTACCACCACCAAAATATCCTCCGACATATCAAAAGCTGATGAAGTTGTACCAAGAATGGTTTCACTTAAAGATGTTTGTATCGTGGTTGAAGATGGAAGTTGTAGTATCTGGGGACAACTCCATGACATTCTATTTAAAGTAGGCAAATTTAGGTTGGGTTTCACCATCAAAGCGCAGAAAGAAGTCAGGCGCGCTCGTGCGGGAAAGCCACCTCTTCGCATCAGAAATCATGAAGTAAGCATTGTGGAAGACTCTGATGATGAATTTTCTTTTGCAGAATGGATCTACCCTACTGCCGGAGGAAAGATCAACAACTGGAACATAAAGGATTTCACTCCCATCTCCTTCATTGAGGAGTAATTACTGTTTACTGTTTTATGTCAATTCAAGAACTTTTGTCTGTAACTTTAATTCCAAACAATGACTTTTAAGCCATGTGCCTTTCCCGGAGAACCATGGTCCATTTTTTAAGGGTTTTGTTCATGTTCATTTATCATATGATCATTTAATGGGAAAACATTGGACCTTTGCATTCAAATTGTATGCTCATTGTCTGTCTTTTTATTTATTGCATTTTTAAAATAGCAATGTATCTTACATGCACATACATACTTGGAGATTCTCATCCACTCCATATCTTATTGCCAACGACTCTACTATTGCTGGTTATGACTTCGAATATCCAATTAACCAAGTCAAAGACGAAGGCAAGGAAGATTGTGAAATACCAGGGGAACTAGCCTGACTTCTAATGCAAGAGGAAAAACCTATTCAACCTCATGAAGAGCCAGTCAAAGTTATCAACTTAGGTACCGAGACAGACAATAAAGAGGTCGAGATCGGCACCTACTTAGAAGACAGTATCAAGAGTGGTTTTGTTCGGATGCTACATGACTATGTTAAAGTGTTTGCTTGGTCGTATGAAGACATTCCAGGTTTGGACACTGACATTGTGGTTCATCATCTACCGACAAAGGAAGATTGCCCTCCTGTCAAACAAAAGGTTCATCGGATGCAGCCTAACATGTCTGAAAAGATAAAAGCGGAAGTCATGAAGCAATTCGATGCAGGGTTCCTTCCTGTGACATCTTATCCTCAATGGGTTACAAAAGTGGTCCCCATAGCGAAGAAAGATGGGAAGGTTCGTATGTGTGTAGATTATAGGGATTTAAATAGGGCGAGCCGCAAAGATGATTTCCCTCTACCTCATATCGACTTCTTGGTTGACAACACTGCTGAATATAAAGTCTTCTCCTTTATGCATGGATTTTATGGATACAACCAAATCAATAGAGAACATATGGGATCCTTGGGACTCACACATCTTGCTTAAAATTAAAACCCTTGATTGAGGTTCATTTCCTTTGGGGGGAGAGTTTTCCAGGTCAATTCTTAGTTATCCTAGGGCAAGTTGGGGACCTCAATGGGCATGTGTGAAGTAAAATGAGAGGGCAAATTTTAGGGTACAACAAACACCATTCCAAGTCTTAGAAATTGCTTCAATGGTAACCCTACTGGTGGAGAAAATCAAGAAACCTACTGTGACTTCGTGGAGAGATTTACAAATGGATGTGGAAGATTGTACCTTAAAAGGTTGGGGTAAACTTGTAGAGATACCTGAGAAGAAAGGTCATTTTGGTTTGGGCTACGAATCATCAAAGGCTACCCTGAAAGGCAAGGTGCAGTTTCCTCCCATTCAGGAAACCTTCATCAACAAAGGAGTAGAGCATGGTGGACAAGTAGCAATAATATCTAACAAAAGAAGCACTAAGAGAGCATCTGACTTCATCCGTTAATGTGCTCTAGGAGAAGAACTCAAGAAATGGATAGCCGTGGAGATTCCAAAGATCTTTTTCTTTCCAAAATAATTTTTCTTGTTTTTGAAAGAACCTATGTCAAGCCCGAGGCATAGGGGTAGCTTGTAAGGGTCCCCCAATTTGTTTCAAACAAGTATTCTCAATTAATAAGAGTTATATTTTGCATTCAATTAAGACCTATGTCTTTATTTTGCATTTATCTCATATGTTTTAAAATGGCAATACTTTTCTTCATATGCATTTTCAAATTCACATACTAAAACTGCACCAATACATGATAAATGTGCAGATCCTTGCCTAAAACCACCGATAATGTTAGTGTTGATATCCAATATAATTTTGATGCAGTTATCAACCAAGTGGAAGAGGAAGATGATAAAGGCCTTAATCTCTTCGAAGAATTAGCAAGGGAATTTAAGCAAAAAACTAACAGTATACAACCATACCAAGAATTTATTGAGACCATCAACCTTGGCATAGAGGATGATTCGAAAGAGGTCAAACTAGGGGCAACATTGGAGGAAAGCATAAAAAAAGACTGATTAAGTTTTTACATGAATATGTGTGTGATACGGTGGGAGAACTGACTTGGGATTTTGCGTTTGTATTCGCAAATGTTTCGGTTTAGCAAAAGTCGGCACCGACTTTTATTTTATCCTAAGGAAAGGTCAAAAAGCACAGGAAAGACCTTTGAGATGTTTTCTTGGGTTCGGGGAGTAGATTATAGAAAGGGAAGGTATTAGCACCCTTTCTATCCATGGTTATCCATGGGATCTTAGTTACTTGCTTAGATCACTTGCTTTACTTTCCAATTGTTTGAAATGGTGCTCTTCAATTATTTGAAATGGTGCTTTGTGTGTGGTTTTGAAAGATGTTTTGAAAAGAGGCCATCGTTGTGGCAACCTTTGTAATGATTCTTGCTTGAATGTATACAAAGGTGTTTTTGTCTTTTGAAAATTTTCAATGTTTGAAAGTAGGGTTTTGAATTTTGTGTTGTGAAGTGTGTTTTGAAGATAGCAAGGATGTTTTTTGCAAGTTTTGATCAAGTAACTAAGAGTTGTCTACCCTATTTTACTTAAAGATCTTTCTTATGTTTTTAACCCTTTTAACAGTGTTGTTTCACCATTGTATTTGGTGAACAACCTTGTGTTAGGATGTTAAACGGGACATGCGCGGGTCATCGTATAGACCATGATAGCAATGGTGTCAAGTATTTTTGGCAATTTTCTTAAGGGACTTGATCATTTTGTTTAGGCAACTCAGATAGCGTCGTCGAGGGACTATGATCTTTTGTTTGTTTTTGTTTTGCCAAAGTACTTGACATGCATATCATGGCCCATTTTTGAAGGCAACAAGTGGATTGTAACCCTAGGGGTGCAAGTGTGCATTGTGTTTGTTTTTCATGCATTTTTGTCTTTAATTAGGTCAAACTATTTGTTAGTTTTGATTTTGCATACAAACCCTAAGTCTAACCATGGCATAATTGAAAGCTTAAAGGTGGGAGAATTAAATTCTACACTATTACAACATGATATAGGGAGGGGGGTACAATTTTGAATAGGGGATTATTTAGACAAGAAATTAAATTCTAAATTATTACAACCAAATTGAGTGTAAGGCATAACAAATAAATGTACAATATTTAAATAAATACAATAAATAAATATGAAATAAAATGTATTATGAAAAAAAGTTTTTATGTATGTAAAAAGTATTTTTAATGTGAAATGTAAATAAATAAAAAGTCAATTTTAATTATTTTTGTTTTTAGGGCAAAAACCCTAATTTCTTAAATAAATAGTATTATTTATTATTTATATACAATAATGCATCAATTTGTACAAAAAATAAAAGTATATTGAAAAAAAAGTATTTTTAGTATAAAATATTAATAAAAATAAAAATGTATTATTTTTGTGTTTTTTGTTCTAATTATTTAATAAAATATAGTATATATGTATATATATGTATTAAATATATTAAGTGTGTATAAAAATAAAATAAATTATTTAAAAAATGTATATATTTCAAGAAAATATTTTCAAATGTGTATAAAAATAATAAATGAAAATTAAAGTATTATTTGTATTATTTTTTAATTTAAACAAAATGATATAAAAGCATATAAACATTTTTATACTAGTAAAAATAAAAATAAATGCCAAATAAATGTAAAAAAATATAAAAATATTTTTGGATCATTTTTTATGCTTGAAAATAAAATATAAAAGTCAGAAATGAAATAAAAATGCAAAAATGATAAAAGTACAAAGAAATGGGCCAGGGGGTGTAAAAAGAAAAGAGGGGTGTTAGAAGCAAAACTGGCCAGGCCCAGCCCAAGCCAACTTCATCTTCTTCCTCTAGACAGAAACGCGCATGCGCCTGGTTCAAACTTGGACATCCTGTTTCAGTGATCTTTTGCCAAAACTCACAACATCAAACTTGTAGAGAATTTCAATACGATTCTAACCATATAAAGCATTAATCTTAACTCTCAAAGACCATAGAGAATTTCTCTGGCCCTAAAATATGACCTAGATTTTTTCACATGTTCATGGATGAAATTCTCCTAGCACACTTAATATAAATGAAAGCTGAGAATATGTATGGCTTCCTAGCAATGAATACTACATTTTTCATTCACAAACCTAAAGCTAAATGTTCCTAAATAGAGATATAGAAAGTGAAGAAAAACCTGTCTCAGTTGGATTCGTGTAGGACAATGCAGAGCTTCTCAACAAGTTTTGAGGTATCTGGTAGCTTGCTTGAACTTCACTTGATCTTATCCAATAGCTAGCTTGCCTTGAATGTCCCTGAATCAACCTCTATAACTCAACCTGCATAAGCTTGAAATGAAAATGGTGAACACGGTAAATGGTGTTACAGTTGGAAATGGAGGTTTGGGATAGCTTGAGAGAGTTGAATGGAATGTGTTTGAAGCAAAAAGAGGCAAAACGCACGAGCAAAATGAGCTATGGCACTCAAGTTGCAACACCTGCACAGTTTTGCCAAAGAAGAGTGATTTCTGGTTATGGGAGGTTTTGAGGCTCAAATGCTCGTGTTTCTTACTCAAAGGGTTGTGTGAAATATGTTTGTAATGTTTGTGTAAGCTAACAATGGCCAGTTTTCAAGTTGGGAGGATTTTTGCAAGTTTTCTTCTTTGTGAAGCAAGAATGTGTAAGTTATCATTACAGGCCTGCACCAGTCATGTATTATGCTGCATACAATCTCCTTGATACTTGAAATTTGTGGATTTGATTTTGCTTCAGAGATATGGCCCCATGCTTCAAAGATCATGGTTTGATATAAAGCATAACTTTTCAAGAATGGAAATGTACCTTTTTTTAATTAAGGCTTAGTTTTGTGTACAATGCCCAAATGGCCAAAAAAATGCTTAGACTGATGGATTTGCATTCAATTAAGGAGTGTAAAATGGTTTAGAGGACTGCAAACAAGTACAACGCATGCTGGTTTGAAAATGCAACTTGTATGAACATGACAATGCCATGGATAAAAAGTGAGTTTTTTCCAACTTCAAGCCTTCAATTCTCCCTAACCACAAATGTGTTTGAGGAGTTCTTGGACAATTTGGAAAGCTTGCAACATGTACTATAATCCATCTTTGAAATGAAACTTAATACTCCAAGTGGAACTATGTGAAAAATGGCCAAGAAGATGGGACAAAATCCTGCCTAAACTAGGGCAAAATTTCTCTAAGTTAAAAGTTTTAGGTACCCTTGTTCCAAAAATCATAACTTGATATCCAAGCTTATTTTGAGAAAACTTTGTGAATAAAAGTTGTAGACTTTGTGATGGAGTACAACATTCATGTTTCAAGTTTTGTTTGAATCCATTTGCATCTTGGTGAAAATGTGGGGCAAAGTTAGGAAAAAATAAGAAAATTTCATGACTTAGAAAATTTCTAAGTTATGAAAAATTTCCATTTTAAACCCTAATTTGCAATTTTGGGTTTCTTGTTGAAGTTTCATAATTTCACATGTCTTGATGGAAAATGACTCTTGGCACTTGATATTGACCAAAAAGTCAAAGTTTGACTTTTCAGTATATAGTCAAATTTTGATCAGTTGACTAAAAAATTCATTTGTCAATCCCATGCATTTGAGACCTTTTGAACTTGTTGAATGGGTCAAGACAATGTAATTGAGTCCTTGCGTCTATGGTTGAGCTTGATTTGCCATTGGCTAGGTCAAACAGTCAAAAATTGCCTTTGTACAGTCAAAACCCTAAAAATGACCATTATGCCCTTTTGGTGATCTGATCAAATTTCTTCTGGAATTGTGATCCAAACTTGATCAAATTGTTAATATGAGTTCATAATGTTAATGTGGGTCAAAATTCATGAGATTTGACTGTCAATTGGCCACAGTTGACTTTTCCCCCAATACAGTTGATTTCTAGGTCAACTGTCCAATTGATTGGGCAAAAACTCAATTCAAGGCTTGAAACTTGGTATGGACAAACTGATGAGTCCAACATGAAGTATGAAAGTCATTTTGGGCATTGTAGGTCAAAACATCCTTGTGCAAACTCAAACCCTAATTTAGGTCAACAATGGAAGGAGTTGTCTTGAGCAAAGCAAACCCTAGCTTGATTTTGAGCTTCAAGAGTCTTGTGATAAAAAAAAATGTTGATGAAATGAGAGGGCAAATTTTGGGGTACAACAGTTGCCCCTGTTCAATCTTCTTGAACCTGAAGAGTTAGATTGGCAAGTTTGCCTTTCGCGACCAGAAGGTAAAAGAGGATTAGACACTAAAGTGCCCGTAAATTTGTACTCGTCAAAATATAGCTGAGGAAATGGGCTTAAAGATGCCATTTGGAGATGGTAGAATCTTCCTGGAGATGGGCTTAAATATTCCATCCAAGAATGTTTGTTGAATTGCAATGTTGTAGGTCAGAAGAATGAGCATCAAAATGGTATCCGTGTCTAGAATGCATTTGAACTGTATCTGGAGACTGAGTTTGTATAAGCAAAAGAGTGGCATCCGTGTCTGAAGCGTATCTGAGTTGTAACTGTATTTGATTCTTTGAATGAATATCAGAATGACTGCCGTGTCTGGAGTGTATTTGTATTGTATCTAAATTCTGAATAGGCGACAAAGAAACATCTGTGTATGGAGCATCTCTGGGCTGGGGATAAATTCCGAATGAGTGACAGAATGACAACCGTGTATGGAGCGTATCTGGATTGTATCTGAAGTTGAGGTCTGTATGAGTAGCAGAATGACTTCCGTGTCTGGAGTGTATCTGAAACTGTAACTGGGATTTGAGTAAGTGACAGAATGACTTCCGTGGCGACTGCACTGGGGAGAATCAAACTTCTGATGTAAAGGCCAGAATGGCATCCGTGTTTGGCGTGTATTTGAACTTGTAGTTGAATCTGAATGAGAGATAGAATGGCTGCCGTGTCTGGAGCGTATCTAGTCTGTATCAGATTGTTGAAGTCGGAATGAGTAGTAGAATGACCACCGTGTATGGGGTGTATCCATACTGTATCTGAATAATTGTTAAAGGTAGCCTTTTAATCTTATCCTGAAAAGGGTAAAATGTTAGCTAAAACACAAATTTATGTTGCATGATATGTATGATGCAATGAACTGTGTTTCATCAATGTTTATGATATATGGATGTAATGGTTATGCATGTAAACTGAGTGGCTGTCTTGCTGAGGAAAATAAATCCTTGATGACTAGAGACAATAAAATCCTTGACTGCTGCCGGGAAAGTGAATCTTTGACCAATGTCGAGGATTCAAAAATCTTTGATTGCTGAAGATGAGAAATCCTTGCTGACTGCTTGGGGATTAAAGAATCTCTGATTGTTTGAGAAATGAGAAATCCTGGGACCAGTGTTGGAGATTGAGAATCCTTAGTGACTTGTGGGGATTTACAAGGGTTCTGACAACTTATACAGGGAATGAGGATCCTTCATGACTTTCCTGGGAAATAAGAAAACTCTGAAAATCTCTACTGGGGAATTAAAACCTAGGAGGCTTCTGCTTGGAAAACTGAGACCAGGAATCTTCGATCTGCTGGGAGATAACTCTATGGGGAGATCGTTTATTCGGCCAGTGAAATCAAGAGCTTTGGGTTGTATGCCAAACTACTGGGGAAGTTGGGGGAAGTTGAACAGTTCTCATCGGGGGTTGATAGTTGGAAACTTGACTTCGTTGGGGAAGAAGGTTTAGAATATTCTGACTCCGTTGGGGAAATGTATTTCAGAGTTTTTGGGCTCCACTGGGGATCGGGAGTTTGGATTCTGATGGGAACTTTGAAACTTAAATCAGCTAGGGAATCAAGTTTAGAACGGACTGGCTCCGCTGAGGATCTTGAAGATTAACTCCGCTGGGGAAATAATACTCCAAATTTTTAGCTTTGTTGAGGATCTGAATGATGTATTGTAGGGGATTTCCTCTGAAATAGCATAAGGATATCTTCCTACACCTTCAACCTATCAGTAATTATCTTTTCTCAATTTCGTTTTATTTGTAAGCAGTGATTATGTTCAAATGCATATGCCTATTTAACAAAACTTTGGACGTTTTCAAATAAAACATAAGTGTAAAAAGAAAAGAAAGGTAAGCAAATTTCTGCACTTTGAAGTATCTTTGTATTAACTTTTGTAAATATATTTGTACAAAGGAGACAGACATCCTAGTAAGAGAATGTTGTCGTAAAAAATTGAAAATTTTTATACAAAAGAAAGATGGCTATATGTAATAATTCCATGGGGTTCCCATTCTGCTATAGCCTTCACAACTCAGAGTATCTTGTCCATTCGCTACTTCATCCGCTGATGACTGGATTGATCAGAATCTTGGAGCTTGTTGGTGAAGAGATTGTTCTTAAAGTGATCCGACGAGACATAGCCATACACTTTAATTCCCTAACTTTTGCCTGGACCGCCCTTTCGGGTTTTCGATCCACCGGGAAACCCTTTTTTGCCCAAGTCGCCCTTTCGGGTTTTCAACTTGCCGGGTGTACAAATTTTTTTGTTTTATCCCTAATTTTTGCCTGAACCGCCCTTTCGGGTTTTCGATTCACTGGGATGCCCATTTTTGCCCAAGTCTCCCTTTCGGGTTTTCAACTTGTCGGGTCGTTTTATGCGTAGTATCTTTTGACTATGTTTGTGTTGGACGGGTGCGGAAAGTCGTCGCCGTCCATGGTGGTCAGAATCATTTCCCCACCAGAAAAGATGCTCTTGATCACAAATGGTCCTTCGTAGGTAGGAGTCCACTTGCCCCTGGGATCACTTTGCGGCAAGATAATCCGCTTGATTACAAGATCTCCGACTTGATATATTTGACGCCTGACTTTCTTGTTGAAATCCTTGATCATCCGTTTTTGATACATCTGACCATGACAAACAGCAGTAAGTCGCTTCTCGTCGATCAAATTAAGTTGGTCAAGCCGGGTCTGAATCCAATCGTCTTCACTCAAACCAGCATCCTTCATAATCCTTAAGGAAGGAAGCTGAACTTCCATAGGTAGAACAACTTCCATGCCATATACCAAAGAAAATGGGGTTGCCCCTGTTGAAGTACGTGCCGTGGTACGATATCCATGTAGAGCAAACGGTAACATCTCATGCCAATCCTTGTAGGTGACGACCATCTTTTGAATGATCTTCTTGATATTTTTGTCCGCGGCTTCAACAACACCGTTCATCTTCGGCTGATAGGGAGATGAATTGTGATGATAAATCTTGAACTATTCGCATAGAGCGGTGATCATGGTGTTGTTCAAATTTGTATCGTTGTCCGTGATAATCCTGTCGGGGATACCATACTGGAATATAAGGTTCTTCTTGATGAAGCGGTCAACCACATTCTTTGTAACTGAGGCGTAGGAAGCTTCTTCGACCCACTTGGTAAAATAATCAATAGCGACCAAGATGAAGCGATGTCCATTAGATGCCGTAGGCTTGATCTCTCTAATCATGTCAATGCCCCACATTACGAATGGCCAAGGAGCTGTCAGAACATTGAGAGGAACATGAGGAATATGTACCTTGTCGGCATAGACTTGGCATTTGTGGCAGGTACGGGAATGTTGATGACAATCAGCTTCCATGGTAGACCTGTAGTAGCCTGCCATTAGAATATTCTTAGCCATCGTATGTCCGCTCAAGTGGGTGCCAAATGTGCCACTATGTATTTCGGTCATGATCAACTCTGCTTCAACCTTGTCCACACAACAAAGTAGAACACAATCATGGCTGCGCTTATAAAGGACGCCATTGCTTAGGAAGAACTTGGCAGCAAATCTCCTTAAGAACTTTTTGTCATTGACTGAAGCTCCTTCAGGGTATTCTCTAGTCTGGCGATACCTTTTGATTTCATGAAACTAGGGTTGTTCCACTACTTCTTCGGTATTAATCTCATGACAGTGCGTAGGCTCGTCCATTCGCTCGATGGTAATTTGGGGAGCCTCGTTATCCTAGTTGAGTTTAAACATGGAAGACATTGTAGCTAGAGCATCGGCTAACTGATTTTCTTCTCGCGGGAAATGCTCGAAGGTAATCTGCTCGAAATGAGGCAACAATGTCAAGACATGTTCTTTGTATGGGATAAGATTAGGATATTTGGTGTCCCACTCTCCTTTGACTTGACTGATAACCAAAGCCGAGTCCCCAAATACGACCAAAGAATTGATTCCCAAGTCTATAGCAGCCTTGAGACCAAAGATGCAAGCTTCATATTCAGCCATGTTGTTGGTACAACTGAAGCAAAGTCGGGCAGTGAAGGGTGTATGGCAACCTTCCAGAGAGATGAGTATCACACCGATACCGTTGCCAAGTGCATTTGAAGCACCATCAAAGTACAGGGTCCATCGGGATCCTTGTTCAGGTCCGTCATACGGTCCGTTTCCTTCAATGTTGTCAATGCCATGATGTCCTCGTCAGGGAAGTCGAATCTCATAGGTTGGTAATCTTCGACGGCTTGATGAGCTAGATGGTCAGCTAGTACACTCCCCTTTATAGCTTTTTGGGTAGTATATGTGATATCATACTCAGTCAGGATCATTTTCCATCTAGCAATTCTTCCAGATAAAGTAGGTTTCTCGAAGACATACTTGATCGGATCCATCTTGGAAATCAACAGAGTGGTATGTGTCAACATATACTGCCTTAGCCGACGAGCAACCCATACCAAAGCGCAACAAGTTTTCTCAAGCAGTGAGTAGCGAGTCTCACAGTCGGTAAACTTTTTGCTAAGGTAATAAATGGCATGCTCTTTTCGGCCAGACTCATCATGTTGGCCCAACACGCACCCCATTGAGTTATCCAAAACAGTCAGATACATGATTAACGACCTTCCTTCAACGGGTGGAATCAGAATAGGAGGTTCTAGTAAATACTCCTTAATCTAATCAAAAGAAACTTGACAATCATTGTTCCATTCAACTACCTGATCTTTCTTCAACAGTTTGAAAATTGGCTCACAGGTAGATGTCAGGTGAGAGATGAACCTCGCGATATAGTTTAAGCATCCCAAGAATCCTCTAACCTCCTTTTCAGTGTGGGGGGCATGCATTTCTTGTATAGCCTTTACTTTAGCTGGATCAACCTCAATGCATTTGTTTCTAACAATAAATCACAGTAGTTTACCAGACCTAACTCCAAAAGTGCACTTGCTTGGGTTCAGTCTGAGCTTATACTCCTTCAACCTGGCAAACAACTTTTGCAAATGATTAAGGTGTTCCTCTTCTGTCTGTGATCGAGCTATCATGTCGTCTACGTAAACTTCGATCTCATGATGTATCATATCATGAAACAAAGCTACCATGGCGCGTTGATAAGTTTCCCCTGCATTCTTCAGTCCGAATGGCATCACTTTGTAGCAGAAGGTACCCCATTGCGTGACAAAAGTAGTTTTCTCCATGTCCTCGGGGGCCATTTTGATCTGGTTGTATCCCGAGAATCCATCCATGAAGGAAAAAACCTTGTGTTGAGCTGTGTTGTCAACCAAGATGTCGATATGCGGCAGTGGAAAATCGTCTTTAGGGCTAGCCCTGTTTAAATCCCGATAGTCCACACACATTCTGACTTTTCCGTCCTTCTTAGGCATGGGCACAATGTTAGCAACCCATTGTGGATAGGAAGTAACAGCTAGAAAGTCAGCGTTGAATTGCTCCATTACCTCAGCTTTGATCTTCTCAGACATGTCGGGCCTCATCTGGCGGACATTTTTCTTAATCGATGGACAGTCTTCTCTTATAGGGAGATGGTGAACCACGATATATGTGTCTAACCCTGACATGTCTTCATAAGACCAGGCGAAGATTTCAACATATTCGTTTAACAACTGCACTAGACGCTCTTTGACACTTGGTTCCAGGATCGCCCCCACTTTTACTTCTTTCCTGTCTTCCTCTGTCCCCAAGTTGATGGTTTCTAGCAACTCTTCATGAGGCAGAATAACCCTCTCTTCTTGTTGCAAAAGTGTGGCTAACTCTCCCGGTACTTCACAGTCTTCGTCAACTTCGCACTCAGCATGATTGACCAAATCTTCAGAGTTATCGAAGGCTGAAACAGAATAGTCACCCATGGAATCCGGAGTGGATGGGTACCTGTATTTGTGAGTGTGGGTGTGTGTAAGGGATAGCCATCCTTAAACAAAACAAAAATGCAAAAGGAAAGAAAATGAACACAACAGTTTATGAAAACGTCCAATGATTCATTAAAACATGGCATATGATAATGAAGAAAATCAAGCCCTTACAAATGGACCTACATGCCTCGGGCAAGGCATGAGGTGAAAATAGCGTACGAATTGTTGTAGTTATTACAGACCGGAATAAGAAATTGTTCAAAGATAAAATTACTGGTTGATGAAGGTGATGGGAATAAAATCCTTTGCCTCCCAGTTGCTTAAACCCCCTTCGACGGTCGGAAAAATCCAATCTTCGAAGTTGTTCTCTTCATCTTCATCTTCAACAGCAATAACTTCATGGTGAGTGATCCTTACAGGTGGCCTTCCAGTCTTGGAGCGATGCATAGCTTTTTGTCCTGCAGCTGTAAACCCTAGTCCAAATTTGTCCGTCTTATGGGGAAAATCAGGCAATTGCCCCCATACTGTACTCTTCCCTTTTTTGATCACCGCCTCTGCGTCCTTCAGAGATGCCATCCTAGGCACATGCTTGGGAATGATAGGTACCTCAACCATTGTCTTCACAACTGCTACCTCAGGAGAAACTTCCTCAAAATGTTGGAAAGGCGTTTCGATGAACTCGCCATCCAACTCCACATAGCGGAAGGAATTGAGATGACTTATCATGTACTGTTCCTCGCCGTGCACTGTTATAATCTTACATTTAACAGGATATTTCAGCATTTGGTGCAAAGTGGAGGTAACTGCCCCGGCATAATGGATCCACGGTCTTCCTAACAAACACGAATATGACGGACGGATGTCCATCACATAAAAGGTGGAGTTGAAAACTTTTGTGCCTACTTTGAAAGGAATATCAACCTCTCCATGAACCATTCTTTTGGACCCATCAAAGGCCCTAACAACGTTGTTACTAGGTTTGAGGGTCAATCCTTCGCAATCCAAACGGTCTAAAGCTTTCTTCGGCAGTATATTCAAGGAAGAACCAGTATCAACTAAGACATGGGCAAGGGTGGTTCTCCTGCATTCAACTGAGACATGTAGCGCATCATTATGTTTCATTCCTTTGGGAGTCAAGTCAGCATCAGAAAAGCCAAGGCCATTATCAACAGTAAGACTGGCCACACACTCCTGAAACTGGTTAGCCGAAGTTTCCTGGGGCACGTGTGCCGTCTTTAGAAATTTTATTAAGTCCTTAGCATGGGCCTCAGAGCAAAGTAGAAGAGCCAACATGGATATTTTAGAAGGGGTCTTCCCTAGTTGTTCCACGACATCGAAATTGCTTCTTTTGATGATTTTCAAGATTTCCTCTATTTCTTTCTGAGTGGTTTCGGGGATAACCACAGCATGAGCCTTCGTCCTGACTGGCGCTTCTAGTATCCCCTTACCTTTGTCGGTAATATCAGCAAATGGTCTTACTTTAGGAGTATCCAATTCTTCAATTATCGGGTCTCGCACAGATGACTTAATAGGTGCAGAAGCTTTCGAGGGTCCGAAAACTGCTCGGGGGGGAGCAATCTCCAAAGAAAAGATCTGGTCGTTGCGGGTTATCTTGCTTGTACCCACAATGTTCCCTATATCAGGGTTTTCCTCTTCAGAATTCTCTTGGACTGCTTCAATCTTCTTGATACCATGATAGAATTTTTCTCCTCCATAGTTCCATGGTTTCGTCTTGCTAGATTGATATGGGACAGGCCCCGACATGGTGATTTTTAAAGGTACAAATTTAGGGTCGGGCGTAATCCTGACAGGCCTTTTGCAAGCCTTGGGAGGATTGTCGGAAATGGTTGTAATTGCAATATTGTTGGTTGAAGTAGCAAAAGTAGCAAGAGTAACAGGAGTGAAGGTATCAACAGGGGTTTTTTGGAAGAGTATCTCTTGGGTATCCATCAGGCGTTGGACACCTGATTTCAACATTGGACAATCGGCTCGTATGTTCAAACAAAAGTAGCAGTCTTTTCCACAACCAGGAAATATCCCGACTTTCATCAAATTCTCTTTAATCACTAGTAACAGAGTCAAAAGGTCAGCAACATCAGTAACATGAAGGTCCTCCATAACAGCATGAACATTATTACCGTGCTTGGGCATTAGGGCAGAAATCACATTTGGCTTTTCGGGCGCATCGAATTCTACTTCCTTGACGTCAATCAGGTCTTGGATTTTATTCTTAGGCGCCCAACAATTATTAGTATCATTCCCAGCACTGTCAGAGTGGTAAGCACACTTAGCGTTAGAGTGGTAGTATGGAGAGGAGGTATTAGGGTTCTTTGGCGCTTCCTTCAAACTAGCAAGATTCAGTTTTAACAAATGAGGGAGTACTTGCGCTGGCGTCATGTTGATTCGGGTGAACTGCCGTTGTTGCCTTTCTACCCGTTGTTGATTAGGTCTTGGATGACTGCCACGAGGTTGATCATTTGAAGAGTTTTGAATGATCACAGCCCCTACAGTAGGTCGGCGCCCCATTCCTCCTTGTCCTTTCTGAGAATAAACAGCAAAAGCTTCCTTTTTAGCTGGGAAGGTCTTCTTAACAGCGATGGATGCGGAAGCATCTTTCTTAATCTTACCACTTTTAATACCAGACTCAACCCTTTCGCCAGTCAAAATTAGTTCAGTGAATCCTGCGGAAGAACTCCCGATTAGATGATTGAAGAAAGGGCCAGACAGGGTCCCCATAAACATGTCAACTAGCTCTCTATCCGACAATGGTGGCTGCACCCTTCCAGCCAGATCACGCCACTTCTGGGCATACTCTTTAAATCCCTCATTAGAAGCCATACCCATACTCTGTAGCTGAGTACGAGTGGGCGCCAAATCAGCATTGTATTGGTATTGACGGTAAAAAGCTGCAGCTAAGTCTTCCCAGTTATGAACCTCAAACCTCTCCAGTTGATAGAACCAGTCTAGTTGTGTGCCTGACTAACTGTCTTGGAAAAAGTGTACCCAGAGGTCTTGATCAGATGAGTGGAGTTGGATCTTCCTGACATACGATCTCAGATGCAACTTTGGGCAGGACAGGCCGTCATATTTAGCAAATGTTGGTACTTTGAACTTGGGAGGGATAACGATCCCAGCGACCAACCCTAGTTATTCAAAATCTAAACCAGGTACCCTTTGCAACTCCATGGCTTCCAATCTATCCTCAAGATTCTTATATTTATCATCCGCAGGGGGATATTGCTGTTCGGAGTAATCTTCTTCTTCTTCTTCTTCCTCTTCCTCCTCTTCGACTTCACATTCAGACGGTACCGCAACCCCTTTTCCTTTACCATCCCCTTCGTCATACGTTGAGGGGAACTCGAGAACTTTTCTATCATTGATTTCAAACCTTCTTCCAAAAGTGGCTACTCCAGGCCTCTTCTTCTTTTTCTCTTTATTCTTCTCCAACAGTGCTTTGAGGTCCTCTTGACCCTTTGCCAAGGTCATGAGGAGTTACTGGAATTGAGAATTTTGTGCTTGCAGATCCTTAACCGTCTGCTCCAAATCCATCTTGCTGAAATAAACAGCATAAAGATGAGGAAACCTTGTGTGAAGACCTGTTTATGCATATGATGAATGATATGTTATTCATGTAATGCATTCAAGGATTCAGATATTCAAATTTGTTGTAAACAAAAAGGAACACACGTCATATTAAGAAGAAATTGTTAGTACATAAGTGCCCCATGGGCAAAATATTACAAAATTCTTAATGTAAAAAGAGATTGCGCATCCTCTTTGGTGCAATGTAAGTGTTTAGAGTTTCCTCCTCATGAAGTCGGCGGGTAAGCTCCAAAACCTTCTTTTCACTTGCATAGAAGCTGGCTTCAAAAGTATTCCGTTCTTCCTTGAGTTGGATCCAACTCTTTTGCATTTCTTCCCATGATGTTGGCATGTTAGGATGTAGGATGGTGTATGGAACCTCTCCTTCCGTAACAGGCTCTTTGATCAAGGGGAGAATGTGAGGGTACGGCATCATAAGATTTTGGGCGCGGGTTCGTACCCACTTGAGATAAGGTTCAAGGGGGATGGAAGTCTTGTACCCCAGCGTCTTACTATCCACTTTGTTGGGCATCCTCCAAGCTCTGATGAACCTTTGTCGAAGTCCTTGTGCATCATTGTCAAAGTCAAAAACTAGGTCAGGAATCAGCATGTCATGAGGACCATCCCTCCGAGCATATCCAAACTGTCTTAGAGCTAAACAGGGGTTATAGGTAATGCCTCCCCTAATTCCAAGTAGTGGGACATTAGGGAATTCCCCGCAACGATCAATGATGATGACATTTTCTATGGACCGAGACCACCAATGAACATCAGAATGTGTGAGGGTCATCAACCGTTGCGACCACCTTAAACCCTGCTCATTCTTCAAAACTGATTGTGGAAGGTGAGAAATAAACCACCTTGCTAGGAGAGGAGTACAACACATGAGAACACCTCTTTTCCTCATTGTTCGTGTGTAAAATGAGTGTAGGATGTCCCCAAGCAATGTAGGTATAAGATTCCGGGATATGAAAATCTTGACAGCATTCACATCTATAAGTTGATCGGGGTTTGGGAACAGGACCAACCCATAGATAAGGAGTGCCACAATCTCTTCAAAGGCTTGTAGATCAAGAGAATTCCAGCAGTCTTGTGCCTTCTCAAATAGAGACTTTGCCAAGAAACCCTTGACACCACTTCTGGTTTCCCAATGTCCCTTGCTGTCAGATGGTTGCAAGTGTAATGCTTGAGCAACATCTTCAGGCTTTGGTTCTTTTTCCTACCGTTGTAGGGTAGTTGATGAAGAATAGGAATTCTCAGGAGTTGAGAAAATTCCTCCAAAGTGGGTACTAGATGGTAATCAGGGAATGTGAAACAGTGGTGCAGGGGGTCAAAGATCTGGAAGAGAACTTTCACCATGTCTTCTTCAATGTTGGAGTTCACCAAGCTGAGAAGTCTACCATGTCTTTCACTGAAGAGAGAGTTCTCTGGAATCCTGGATGTAAGCTCCTTGAGTTGAGGAGGGATTCTCACAAGATTGATTTGAATTTTTTTCCTGCGAAGAGATTCCATGACCTACAAAACAAGAACAAAGATGAAGATCCAAACCCTTGAAATGGTTAGTGGATGTATATGATGCTTTATGATGTTCATGATGGATGCAAAAACACATGTACAAGCAAGTCACACAAAACCCTAGTTTCAGGCTTGCATGAGGTTTCATAGGTAAATACCCTCTTGAGTTTAGTTGGCTCAAACCTGTCCTATAAATAGTAACCGGGTTCTAAGGAGCTCAATATCACTGGATTGTTTTCTATGTTCATTGTTTTGGTTTAGCCACTTAACTAGCGACCAAAATATTCCAAGAAAACAACCCTCAAAGAGTGTAGTATCGAGTATCTACCAACTTCGGACTGCACCAAAGTCGGTCATCTCACTACCCCTAATAAAAGTCCAAGATGGTCAAGTAAGATTCTAAGAGTTCATTACTGCTTTATGACATCACTCAGCGGCCCCGTATTCTCTTTGATTGACTCAAAGGCTACCGGTACTCACAAATATGTTGCACTAATATAGCTATTGCTTCAACCATGTCGGTATACCCCGCACAGTTTCCACAATGTATTGCTATTTACCTATGAATGTTTCCCAAATCCGGGTAGAGGATTTCAAGCCCAAACAAGAAAACCAAATGTAAAGCAATCAAAGCAAACAATATAATCATGCAAAGGGTGATCTAAGCCCTAAGGTTACTCCACTTTTAAAGTATTCCCCAGCAGAGTCGCCAGTTCTGTGATACGGTGGGAGAACTGACTTGGGATTTTGCGTTTGTATTCGCAAATGTTTCGGTTTAGCAAGAGTCGCCACCGAGTTTTATTTTATCCTAAGGAAAGGTCAAAAAGCACAGGAAAGACCTTTGAGATGTTTTCTTGGGTTCGGGGAGTAGATTATAGAAAGGGAAGGTATTAACACCCTTTCTATCCATGGTTATCCATGGGCTCTTAGGTACTTGCTTAGATCACTTGCTTTGCTTTCCAATTGTTTGAAATGGTGCTCTTCAATTGTTTGAAATGGTGCTTTGTATGTGGTTTTGAAAGATGTTTTGAAAAGAGGCCATCGTTGTCGCAACCTTTGTAATGATTCTTGCTTGAATGTATACAAAGGTGTTTTTGTCTTTTGAAATTTTCAATGTTTGAAAGTAGGGTTTTGAATTTTGTGTTGTGAAGTGTGTTTTGAAGATATCAAGGATGTTTTTTGCAAGTTTTGATAAAGTAACTAAGAGTTGTCTACCCTATTTTACTCAAAGATCTTTCTTATGTTTTTAACCCTTTTAACAGTGTTGTTTCACCATTGTATTTGGTGAACAACCTTGTGTTAGGATGTTAAACGGGACAGGCGCGGGTCATCGTATAGACCATGATAGCAATGGTGTCAACTCAGATAGCGTCATCGAGGGACTATGATCTTTTGTTTGTTTTTGTTTTGCCAATGTACTTGACATGCATATCATGGCCCATTTTTGAAGGCAACAAGTGGATTGTAACCCTAGGGGTGCAAGTGTGCATTGTGTTTGTTTTTCATGCATTTTTGTCTTTGATTAGGTCAAACTATTTGTTAGTTTTGATTTTGCATACAAACCCTAAGTCTAACCATGGCATAATTGAAAGCTTAAAGGTGCGAGAATTTAAATTCTACACTATTACAACATAATATAGGGAGGGGGTACAATTTTGAATAGGGGATTATTTAGACAAGAAATTAAATTCTAAATTATTACAACCAAATTGATTGTTTAAGGCATAACAATTAAATGTACAATATTTAAATAAATACAATAAATAAATATGAAATAAAATGTATTATGCAAAAAAGTTTTTATGTATGTAAAAAGTATTTTTAATGTGAAATGTAAATAAATAAAAAGTCAATTTTAATTATTTTTGTTTTTAGGGCAAAAACCCTAATTTCTTAAATAAATAGTATTATTTATTATTTATATACAATAATGCATCAATTTGTACAAAAAATAAAATTATATTGAAAAAAAAGTATTTTTAGTATAAAATATTAATAAAAATAAAAATGTATTATATTTGTGTTTTTTGTTCTAATTATTTAATAAAATATAGTATATATGTATATATATATATATATATATATGTGTTAAATATATTAAGTGTGTCTAAAAATAAAATAAATTATTTACAAAATGTATATATTTCAATAAAATATTTTCAAATGTGTATAAAAATAATAAATGAAAATAAAATTATTATTTGTATTATTTTTTAATTTAAACAAAATGATATAAAAGCATATAAACATTTTTATACTAGTAAAAATAAAAATAAATGCCAAATAAATGTAAAAAAATATAAAAATATTTTTGGATCATTTTTTATGCTTGAAAATGAAATATAAAAGTCAGAAATGAAATAAAAATGCAAAAATGATAAAAATATAAAGAAATGGGCCAGGGGGTGTAAAAAGAAAAGAGGGGTGTTAGAAGCAAAATTGGCCAGGCCCAGCCAAGCCAACTTCATCTTCTTCCTCTAGACAGAAACGCACGTGCGCCTGGTTTAAACTTTGACATCCTTTTTCAGTGATCTTTTGTCAAAACTCACAACATCAAACTTGTAGAGAATTTCAATACGATTCTAACCATATAAAGCATTAATCTTAACTCTCAAAGACCAGAGAGAATTTCTCTGGCCCTAAAATCTGACCTAGCTTTTTTCACATGTTCATGGATGAAATTCTCCTAGCACACTTAATATAAATGAAAGCTGAGCATATGTATGGCTTCCTAGCAATGAATACTACATTTTTCATTCACAAACCTAAAGCTAAATGTTCCTAAATAGAGAGATAGAAAGTGAAGAAAAACCTGTTTCAGTTGGATTCGTGTAGGACAATGCAGAGCTTCTCAACAAGTTTTGAGGTATCTGGTAGCTTGCTTGAACTTCACTTGATCTTTTCCAATAACTAGCTTGCCTTGAATATCCCTGAATCAACCTCTAGAACTCAACCTGCATAAGCTTGAAATGAAAATGGTGAACACTGTAAATGGTGTTATAGTTGGCAATGGAGGTTTGGGATATCTTGAGTGAGTTGAATGGAATGTGTTTAAAGAAAAAAGAGGAAAAACGCACGAGCAAAATGAGCTATGGCACTCAAGTTGCAGCACCTGCCCTGTTTTTCCAAAGAAGAGTGATTTCTGGTTATGGGAGGTTTTGAGGCTCAAGTGCTCGTGTTTCTTACTCAAAGGGTTGTGTGAAATATGTTTGTAATGTTTGTGTAAGCTAACAATGGCCAGTTTTCAAGTTGGGAGGATTTTTGCAAGTTTTCTTCTTTGTGAAGCAAGAATGTGTAAGTTGTCATTACAGGCCTGCACCAATCATGTATTATGCTGCATACAATCTCCTTGATACTTGAAATTTTTGGATTTGATTTTGCTTCAGAGATATGGCCCCATGCTTCAAAGATCATGGTTTGACATAAAGCATAACTTTTCAAGAATGGAAATGTACCTTTTTCTAATTAAGGCTTAGTTTTGTGTACAATGCCCAAATGGCTAAAACAAATGCTTAGACTGATGGATTTGCATTCAATTAAGGAGTATAAAATGGTTTAGAGGCCTGCAAACAAGTACAAAGCATGCTGGTTTGAAAATGCAACTTGTATGAACATGAATATGCCATGGATAAAAAGTGAGTTTTTTCCAACTTCAAGCCTTCGATTCTCCCTAACCACAAATGTGTTTGAGGAGTTCTTGGACAATTTGGAAAGATTGCAACATGTAATATAATCCATATTTGAAATGCAACTTAAGACTACAAGTGGAACTATGTGAAAAATGGCCAAGAAGATGGGTCAAAATCCTGCCTAAACTAGGGCAAAATTTCTCTAAGTTAAAAGTTTTTTGTACCCTTGTTCCAAAAATCATAACTTGAGATCCAAGCTTCTTTTGAGAAAACTTTGTGAATCAAAGTTGTATACTTTGTGATGGACTACAACTTTCATATTTCAAGTTTTGTTTGAATCCATTTTCATCTTGGTGAAAATGTGGGGCAAAGTTAGGAAAAAATAAGAAAATTTCATGACTTAGAAAATTTCTAAGTTATGAAAATTTTCCATTTTAAACCCTAATTTGCAATTTTGGGTTTCTTGATGAACAATTTTCATAATTTGACATGTCTTGATGGAAAATGACTCTTGGCACTTGATTTTGACCAAAAAGTCAAAGTTTGACTTTTTAGTATACAGTCAAATTTTGATCAGTTGACTGAAAAATTCATCTATCAATCCCATGCATTTGAGACCTTTTGAACTTGTCGAATGGGTCAAGACAATGTCATTGAGTCCTTGAGTCTATGGTTGAGCTTGATTTGCCATTGGCTAGGTCAAACAGTCAAAATTTGCCTTTGTACAGTCAAAACCCTAAAAATGACCATTTTGCCCTTTTGGTGATCTGATCAAATTTCTTGTGGAATTGTGATCCAAACTTGATCAAATGGTTCATATGAGTTCATAATGTTGATGTGGGTAAAAATTCATGATATTTGACTATCAATTGGCCACAGTTGACTTTTTCCCCAATACAACTGATTTCTAAGTCAACTGTCCAATTGACTGGGCAAAAATTTAATTCTAGGCTTGAAACTTGGTATGGAAAAACTTGTGAGTCCAACATGAAGTATGAAAGTCATTTTGGGCATTGTAGGTCAAAACATCCCTGTGCAAACTCAAACCCTAATTTAGGTCAACAGTGCAAGGAGGTGTCTTGAGAAGAGCAAACCCTAGCTTGATCTTGAGCTTCAAGAGTCTTGTGATAAAAAAAATTTGATGAAATGAGAGGGAAAATTTTGGGTTACAACAATGTGGATATATTTTCTTGGTCTTACAGAGATATGCCATGATTAGATACAGATATTATGGTACATAGACTACCTCTCAAGGAAGGTTATTCTCTAGTTAGATAGAAGCTCAGAAGAACTTGTTCAGACATGTCCAACAAATTCTATAGGAAATCCTTAAACAATTTGATGCAGGGTTCTTAGAGGTGGTAGATTATCCACCTTGGATAGCTAACATCGTTCCAATGCCCAAGAAGGATAGTAAGGTACATATATGCGTAGATTATCGGGATCTGAATAAAGCAATTCCCAAATACGATTTCCTGTTACCTCACATAGATTTTTTGGTGGATAATACAACTCAAACATATGTATTCGATGGTTTCTCAGGTTATAATCAGATCAAAATGACACCCGAAGATATCAAAAATACTACTTTCATGACTCCTTGGGGCACTTTCTATTACAAGGTGATGCCTTTTGGTCTAAATAACACAAGGGCAACCTATCAGCGAGCTATGGTCACACTATTTCAATATATGAGCAACAAAAAAGTTGAGGTATACATAGATGATATGATTGCCAAATCTCATACAGAGGAGGATCACAACGTACATTTACAGAAGTTATTCGAGCGTCTGCAAAAGTTCAAACTAAGGTTGAATCCAGAAAAATGTACATTTATGCCAAGTCAGGAAACTTATTGAGTTTTATTGTAAGTCAGCATGGTATTGAGGTGGATCCCGGCAAGGTGAAGGCCATACAAGAAATTCCAGCTCTAAGAACAGTAAAAGAGGGTCGTGGTTTCTTAGGTTGATCGAATTACATTTCAAGGTTCATATTGCACATAACTGCTACGTGCGAGCCTATATTCAAATTACTTCAAAAAGATCAAACAGTAGTGTGGAATGATGATTGTCAGACCAACTTTGAAACAATAAAACAATATTTACAAGAGCCACCAATCTTGATGCCACCAGTTCCTGGAAGACCGCTCATCATGTACTTAAAAGTGCTAGAAGGGTCAATGGGATGTGTAATAGGAAAACATGATGAAACGAGTAGAAAAGAACATGCAATTTACTACCTCAGCAAGAAATTTATCAAATGCGAAACCAAATCTCACTTCTCGAAAAAACGTGTTGTGCATTGGCTTGGTCTACTAAACAATTAAGGATATATATGTTAACTCACACCACGTGGCTAATATCAAGAATGGATCCTTTGAAGTATGTGTTCGAAAAACCAGCTCTCATAGGAAGAATTGTCCAATGGAAAATGTTACTATCTGAGTACAAAATCTAATATGTTACACAAAAGTCCATCAAGGGTAGTGTACTAGATAATCACCTGGATCATCCGCCATTTCCAGAATATCAACCAATGAAGTTCGACTTTCCATATAAAGATTTCATGGTTGTAGGTGACTATGAAATACCAAGAACCGGCGAAGAACCTGAACCACGGGCACATTAGACACTCATGTTTGACCGTGCTTCAAACGCACTAGGGAATGGTATTGGGGCAGTATTTACTTCTCCGAAGAATTTTCACAAACCTTATACTGCAGGGTTATGTTTTGAGTGCACCAACAATATCATGGAATACGAAGCTTGTATCTTCGGTCTAGAAGCTGCTATCGATCTAAGAATTAAGTAACTTGAAGTATATGAAGACTCGACATTAGTCATATACGAAGTCAATAGTGAATGGGGCACTAAACATCCCAAAATAATTCCATATCGGGATCATCTTTTGAAGCTATCTATGGAATTTACTTAGATTACCTTCAGTCGTATTCTGCGAGAAGAAAATCATATGGCAAATGCCTTAGAAACTTTATCAGCCATGTTCAAAGTGACATGGCCAAATGACGAACTTGTGCATTACAATTAGACATTTTGAAGAACCTGCACATTGCCTTGCCATTGAAGAAGGACGAAATAACAAGGCTTGGTTCTACGACATCAAAAGGTATCTCGAGAAGCAAGAATACCTAGAAAATGCCTCTGTTATGGACAAGCGAACTCTGAGGAAGCTAGCTTCAAAGTTCTTTTTGAATGGTGAAGTGTTATACAAAAGAAACTACGATATGGTGTTGCTTAGGTGCATGGAGAAACATGAAGCAGATACACTTATGAGTGAAATCCATGAAGGCACTTTCAGAACTCATACAAATGGAAACGCTATGGCTAGAAAGATCTTAAGAGAAGGTTATCATTGTTTGACGATGGAAGCTGATTGCTACCTGTGATACGGTGGGAGAACTGACTTGAGGTTTTGCGTTTGTGTTCGCAAATGTTTCGGTCGAGCAAGAGTCGCCGCCGACTTTTTATTTTATCCTAAGGAAAGGTTAAAAAGCATAGGAAAAACCTTTGAGATGTTTTCTTGGGTTCGGGGAGTAGATTATAGAAAGGGAAGGTATTATCACCCTTGTTATCCATGGTTATCAATGGGCTCTTAGTTACTTGCTTAGATCACTTGCCTTTGCTTTTCAATTGTTTGAAATGGTGCTTTGTGTGTGGTTTTTGAAAATGTTTTGAAAAAGATGCCTTGTCTAGGAAACCATTGTAACAATTCTTGTTTGAATGTTTTACAAGGGTGTTTGTCTTTTTGAAAAGATGTTTCAATGTTTTTTGAAAGTTTGTTTTGAAGTTGTGTTGTGATGTGTGTTTTGAAAAATGGCAAGGATTGTTTTGCAAGATTGGTCAAGTAACCAAGAGCTATCTACCCTAAATTTCTCAAAGATCTTTCTCATGTTTTAACCCTTTTAACAGTGTTGTTTCACCATTGTATTTGGTGAACAACCTTGTGTTAGGATGTTAACAGGACGGGCGCGGGTCATCGTTTAGACCATGAATGCAATAGTGTCAAGTATTTTGGCAATTTTCTTGAGGGACTATGATCATTTTGTTTAGGCAACAAGATAGCGTCATCGAGGGACTATGATCATTTGATTTGTTTTTGTTTTTCCAAAGAGACTTAACATGCAACCATGGCCCATTTTTGAAGGCAACAAGTGGAATAACCCTAAGGGTGCAAGTGTGCATTGTTTGTTTTTTCATGCATTTATCTTGAATTAGGTCAAGCTATTTGTTGATTGATTTTTGCATACAAACCCTAAGTCTAAACATGGCATTATTGAAAACTTTTAAATGCGGAAATTTAAATGCTAAGCTATTACAACAATGATTATGGGGATGGGGATACAAGTTTGAATTTAGGGATATTTGACAAGAAATTAAATTCTAAGCTATTACATCCATATTGAATATACAAGACAAATATCTAATATTTAAATAAGTACAAATAAATAAATATCAAATAAAAATAAATTATGCTAAAAAGGGATTTTTCATGTATGTAAAAGTATTTTTCAATGTGAAATATAAACAAAAATAAAAAGGGTCAAATTTGAATATTTTTGTCATTTAGGGCAAAACCCTAGTTTTTAAATAAATAGTAATATTTATTAATTATGTACAATATATGTTAATTTATGCACAAAATAAAAAGTATATGGTGAAAAAAGTATTTTTGATGTCCAATATTAAATAAAAATAAAATGTATTATTTTTGTATTTTTGCCCTAAATATTTAATAAAATAGGTGTAAGTATATATTATATATATTTAATAATGCTAAATATGTACAACAATGTAATATTAATTATTTACAAAAATGTATATTTTTAGAAAATGTTTTCAAAATGTAAATAAAAAATAATAACTAAAAATAAATATTTTTTTGTATTATTTTCTAGGGTTTTAAAAAGAAAAGGAAATCTATTTATTTACATATACATATTTAATAAAACAAATAAATGCCAAATAAATGTAAAAAAATGTGGAAAAATATTTTTAATGTTTTTTTATGTTTGAGCAAAAAATATAAAATCAGAATCAAAAAGAAAAATGCAAAAATGACAAATATTTCACACAATGGGCCAGGGGGGTGCAAATGAAAAAAAGGGGTGCAAAAAGTAAGTTGACTCAGGCCCAGCCCAAGTCAACTTTGTCTTCAACCTCCAGCAACCTTTGAACAACAAAAAACGCGCGTTTCCTTGCTTCATTCAAACTCCTGATTCCTTGATTTTTATCCAAAACTCATAACATAAACAATGTAGAGCATCAAACCAGGATTTCAAATATGTAAAAAACTTGTCCTAACTCTAAGAAACCAGGGAGAATTTCTTCACCCCCAATTTCTGACCTAGTTTTTCTTCAATGTTCATGGTTAAAATTCTCACAGCATGCTTAATATAAATGAAAAGTGGGCACATGTATGGCTTCAGGGCTATGAGTAGAGCATGTTTCATTCACAAACCTAAGCCTAACTCTTCCTAGATTGAGAGATAGAAGTTCATAGATTACTTGTTTCAGCTTGAATCGTGTGCAGCAATGTGGCCAACTTCAATGGAGTTTGAGCTTCTGTATAGCTTTCTTGAAGTCCAAGGGAGCTTTTCCAACACCTAGCTTACTTTGAATCACTCTGTATCGTGCTAAAGAAGTCCACCTGCAAAACTGAAAACTGAAAATGGCAAGTGAGATTAGGGGTGTTACAACTTGTGTTTAGGGCTTGGGATAGTTTGTGTGGATAGAATGGAATGTATTTGAACTGGTTTTAGCCAAAGTGCACAAGTGGATTGAGCTGTGGACTTCAATCTGCAGGGGGTGCCCTGTTTTGCAGCAAAACTGTGATTTGGTGTATGAGGAGGTATCAGGGATGGAAGGGTCATGCCTTAGGTCAGTTTTAATGTGTGGAAGATGTGTACAAAGTTTGTTTTGGCTGGTGTTTACAGGAATGAAAGATGGGGAGTTTTTGCAATGTTTCTTCCACTTGAAGCAAGAAAGTGCAAGTTGTGATATAGGCCTGTCCAATACTCCCAAGCATGTTGCAGCATTTTCTCTTGATCAGTGGGATTTGTCTACCAAACTTTGCTTCAAAGGTCTGGCCTGTACTTCAAAGATCATGTATTGACATAAAGTAACACTTTATCAAAATGGCAATTTTGCTTTTTCCAATTAAGGGTTAATACTATGTGCAATGTCCAAATGAACAAAATAAACCCTCAACTCAATGGTTATGCATTAAATTAAGGTGTGAAAAATTGGTTTTGAGGCCTGCAAGCTAGCATTGTACAAGCTGATTTGAAAATGCAAGTTGTGATGAACATGCCTTGGCCATGAACAAAAGTGAGTTTTGGCCAACTTTGCAAATTCGATTCTCTCTAACCACAAGGGTGTTTGAGAAGTTATTGGATAATTTGGAAAGCTTGGAATGTGTACTACAATCCATCTTTGCAATGAAAATTGAAACTCCAAGTGTAACCATGTGAAAAATGGCCAAGAAGTTGGACAAAAATCCTGCCTAGAATAGGGCAAAATTTATCTAAGTTAAAAATGTTTTGCACCCTTGTTCCAAAAATCAAAACATGAGATACAAGCTTCCCTTGAGAAAAATTTGTGAAACAAAGTTGTAGATTTTGCAATGGACTACAACTTTCATGTTTCAAGTTTTGTTTGAATCCATTTTCATCTTTGTGAAAAAATGGGACAAAGTTAGGAAAAAATAAGAAAATTTCATAACTTAGAAAATTTCTAAGTTATGAAATTTTTCATTTTAAACCTTAATTTGCAATTTTGGGTTTCTTGATGAACAAGTTTCATAATTTGACAAGTCTTGATGAAAAATGAATCTTGGCACTTGATTTTGACCAAAAAGTCAAAGTTTGACTTTTCAGTATACAGTCAAATTTTGATCAGTTGACTGGAAATTTCATTTGTCAATCCTGTGCATTTGAGATATTTTGAACTTGTTGAATAGGTCAAGACAATGCCATTGATTCCTTGAGTCCATATATGAGCTTGATTTGCCATTGGTTAGGTCAAACAGTCAAAAATTGCCTTTGTGCAGTCAAAACCCTAAAAATGACCATTTTGCCCTTTTGGTGATCTGATCAAATTTCTTGTGAAATTGTGATCCATACTTGACCAAATGGTTCATGTGAGTTCATTATGTTTATGTGGGTCAAAAATCATGAGGTTTGACTGTCAATTGGCCACAGTTGACTTTTTCCCCAATACAGCTGATTTCTAGGTCAATTGTCCAATTGACTGGGCAAAGATTGGAATCAAGGCTTGAAACTTGGTATGGATAAACTTGTAAGTACAACATGAAGCATGAAAGTCACTTTGGGCCTTTTAGGTCAAAACATCCCTGTGCAAACTCAAACCCTAATTTGGGTCAACAATGCAAGGAGGGGTCTTGAGCAGAGCAAACCCTAACTTGATCTTGAGTTCCAAGAGTCTTGTGGTGAGAAAATGTTGATGAAATGAGAGGGCAAATTTTGGGGTACAACCGTTGCCCCTGTTCAATCTTCTTGCACCTGAAGAGTTAGATTGGCAAGTTTGCCTTTCGCGTCTCGAATGTAAAAGGAGATTGGACACTAGAGTGCCCTTAAATTTGCACTCGTCAAAACATAGGTGCGGGAATGGGCTTAAAGATGCCATTTAGAGATGGGATTAAAGATGCCATCTGGAAAGTGACAGAATCTTGTCGGGGGATGGGCTTAAAGATGCCATCTGGAATGTATGTTGTAGGTGAAAGAAATGAGTATCAGAAAGGTGTCCATGTTTTGGAACATCTCTGAACTGGGGGTCTGAATAAGAAATAGATTGACATCCGTGTTTGGAGAATCCGTGAACTGTTTTCAGAAGTCTTGAATCTGAATAAGTAATAGATTAACATCCGTGTCTGTAGAATCCGTAAACTGTTTTCAGAAGTCTGAGCTTATCAATCTTATCCTGAAAAGGGTAAAATATTAGCCGAAACACAAAGTTATGTTGCATGAAATGTATGATGAAATGTATGTTATATCAATGTTTATGATATGAATGTAATGAATGCGCATGTAAGCTGATGAGTTGTCTTGCTGGGGATAGATGAATCCTGGATAGCCAGAGATAATAGAATCTTGACTGCTGTCGGGGAAAGCGAATCCTTGACTGCTGCAGGGGATTGAAAATCCTTTGATCGTTGAAAAATGAGAAGTCCTGGGACCGCTGTTGGGGAATCAAGGGCTTGGGTTGTATACCACTCTACTGGGGATTCCTGTTTTGAGGGGATCTTCACTGGAGAATATCTAAATACTCTATGAGGAACTGAGAATGAGAGTCTTCATTCTGCTTAGGGAATAAGAATTTTGTGGGGAATAGCCATACTATTGAAAAGTAGCTATCCTGTTGAAGAGTAAAACTAAGGATTCTGGAAAAAGCTTATTCCTGTCTGGAAGGAGTTCAGGTTTAGGTTGTATGCCACTTTGAGAATGAGAATCTTCATTCTGTTGGGGGTCAGAACTTGGGAGTATACCAATCTTCTGAGGTTTTAAGGATGAGAGTCTTCATTCTGTTAAGGGTCAGAAATTGGGAGTATACCAATCTTCTGAGGTTTTAAGGATGAGAGTCTTCATTCTTTTAAGGGTCAGAAATTGGGAGTATACCAATCTTCTGAGGTTTTAAGGATGAGAGTCTTCATTCTGTTAAGGGTCAGAAATTGGGAGTATACCAATCTTCTCAGGTTTTAAGGATGAGAGTCTTCATTCTTTTAAGGGTCAGAAATTGGGAGTATACCAATCTTCTGAGGTTTTAAGGATGAGAGTCTTCATTCTGTTAAGGGTCAGAAATTGGGAGTATACCAATCTTCTGAGGTTTTAAGGATGAGAGTCTTCATTCTTGAGAGAAACAGATTTTTAGAAGCTTCAGTTGTCCGTCAATCTGTCAGTGGTTGTAACTTCCAGCAGGTGAGGAAGGAAATTTGATGATGATCGTAACTTCCAGCAGGTGATGAAGGAAATTTTGAACGCCCTTGAATTCCAGCAGGTGATGAAGGAATTTTTGATGATGACCGCAACTTCCAGCAGGTGATGAAGGAAATTTTGAACGCCCTTGAATTCCAGCAGGTGATGAAGGAATTTTTGATGATGACCGCAACTTCCAGCAGGTGATGAAGGAAATTTTGAACACCCTTGAATTCCAGCAGGTGATGAAGGAATTTTTGATGATGACCTCAACTTCCAGCAGGTGATGAAGGAAATTTTGAACGCCCTTGAATTCCAGCAGGTGATGAAGGAATTTTTGATGATGACCGAAACTTCCAGCAGGTGATGAAGGAAATTTTGAACGCCCTTGAATTCCAGCAGGTGATGAAGGAATTTTTGATAATGACCGCAACTTCCAGCAGGTGATGAAGGAAATTTTGAACGCCCTTGAATTCCAGCAGGTGATGAAGGAATTTTTGATGATGACCGCAACTTCCAGCAGGTGATGAAGGAAATTTTGAACGCCCTTGAATTCCAGCAGGTGATGAAGAAATTTTTGATGAAGACCGCAACTTCCAAAAGGTGATGAAGGAAATTTTGAACGCCCTTGAATTCCAGCAGGTGATGAAGGAATTTTTGATGATGACTGCAACTTCCAGCAGGTGATGAAGGAAATTTCTAACGCCCTTGAATTCCAGCAGGTGATGAAGGAATTTTTGATGATGACCGCAACTTCCAGCAGGTGATGAAGGAAATTTTGAACGCCCTTGAATTCCAGCAGGTGATGAAGGAATTTTTGATGATGACCGCAACTTCCAGCAGGTGATGAAGGAAATTTTGAACGCCCTTGAATTCTAGCAGGTGATGAAGGAATTTTTGATGATGACCGCAACTTCCAGCAGGTGATGAAGGAAATTTTTAACGCCCTTTCAACTTGAAATGTAATTTTGCTTTGGAGAATAAATCCTTGACAAAAGTTGGGGAAATAAACCCATAACCGAAGCTGGGGATTGAAAATCCTTTGATTACTGAAGGTGAGAAATCCTTGCTGACTGCTGATTGCTTGGGGAGCAAGATCTTCAATTGTTGAGGGATTTTAGGGCCACTGCTGGGGATTGAAAATCCTTGGTGACTTGTGGGGAATGAGAATTCTGACGATCTCTACTGGGGAGTTCAGAACCTGGGAGACTCATGCTGGAGGAGTAAGACTGAGAATCTTCAATCTAATGGGAAGTATCTCTGTGGGGAGATTGTTCACTAATCTGGTTCCGCTGGGGATTGATAGTTTTGGCTCCACTGGGGATTCTGAAATTTAACTCTGAGGGGAATTAAGTTCTGGAAGGCTCTCTAGGCTGGGGAAAACAGCTTTGAGAAAGCTTTTGTTCTGCTGAGGATCCTGAAGTTTAACTCTGTTTGGGGAATTTAAGTTCTGGATCTTAACTTTGTTGAGGAATTTGGAGTTTAATTCTGCTGGGGATTCCTTCTGAAAGGGCATCAAGATATCTATCTGTACCTTCAACCTATCAGCAATCATCTTTCTTGGTTTGTAAGAGAATGATTATGTTCAAATGCATATGCCTATTTAACAAAACATTGGACGTTTCTCAAATAAAACATAAGTGTGAAAAAGAAAAAGAATACAAAGAAAATTTCTGTATTTGGAAAAGTATTTGTATTAACTTTTTATGAGTATCTTTGTACAAAGGAGACATACATCCTAGTAAGAGGATATTTTTGTAAACATTTGAAAAATTTATACAAAAGGGAAGATGGCTATGTGTAACAATTCCATGGGATTCCCATTCTGCTATAGCCTTCACAACTCTGCATATCTTGTCCATTCAATGCTTCGTCCGCCGATGATTGGATTGATCAGAAGCTTGGAGCTTGTTCGTGAAGAGATTGTCCTTAGAGTGATCCGACGAGACATAGTCATACGCTTTAATTCCCTAACTTTTTCCTGGATCGCCCTTTCAGGTTTTCAATCTACCGGGAAACCCTTTTTTGCCCAAGTCGCCCTTTCGGGTTTTCAACTTGCCGGGTGTACAGATTTTTTTTGTTGTATCCCTAATTTTTTCCTGAACCGCCCTTTCGGGTTTTCGGTTCACCAGGATGCCCATTTTTTCCCAAGTCACCCTTTCGGGTTTTCGACTTGTCGGGTCGTTTTATGCGTAGTATCTTTTGACTATGTCTGCGTTCGCAGGGTGTGGCAAATCGTCGCCGTCCATGGTGGTCAGAATCATTGCACCACCAGAAAAGATGCTCTTGATTACAAATGGTCCTTCGTAAGTAGGAGTCCATTTTCCCCTGGGATCACTTTGCGGCAAGATGATCCTCTTGATTACAAGATCTCCGACTTGATATACTTGACGTCTGACTTTCTTGTTGAAAGCCTTGATCATCCGTTTTTGGTACGTCTGACCATGGCAAACAGCAGTGAGTCGCTTCTCATCGATCAAATTGAGTTGATCAAGTCGGTTCTGAATCCAATCGTCTTCATTCAAACCAGCGTCCTTCATAATCCTTAAAGAAGGAATCTGAACTTCCATGGGTAGGACAACTTCCATGCCATATACCAAAGAAAATGGGGTTGCCCCTGTTGATGTACGTGCCGTGGTACGATATCCATGCAGAGCAAACGGTAACATCTCATGCCAGTCCTTGTAGGTAACTGTCATTTTCTGAATGATCTTCTTGATGTTTTTTTTCGCAGCTTCAACAACACCGTTTATCTTCGGCCGATAGGGAGATGAATTGTGATGATAAATCTTGAACTGTTCGCATAGAGCGGTGATCATAATATTGTTCAGATTTGTACCGTTGTCTGTGATGATCCTGTCGGGGACACCATACCGGCATATGAGGTTCTGCTTGATGAAGCGGGCAACCAAATTTTTTGTAACAGAGGCAAAGGAAGCTGCTTCGACCCACTTGGTGAAATAGTCAATAGCGACCAAGATGAAGCGATGTCCATTAGATGTCGTGTGCTTGATCTCTCCAATCATGTCAATGCCCCACATTGCGAATGGCCAAGGAGAGGTCAGAAAGTTGAGAGGAACAGGAGGAATATGAATCTTGTTGGCGTAGACTTGACATTTGTGGCAGGTACGGGAATGTTGATGGCAATCAGCTTCCATGGTAGACCAGTAATAGCCTGCCCTTAGAATCTTCTTAGCCATCGTATGTCCACTCAAGTTGGTGCCAAATGTGCCGCTGTGTATCTCAGTCATGATCAACTCTGCTTCAGCTTTGTCTACACATCGGAGTAAAACACAATCATGGTTGCGCTTATAAAGGATGCCATTGCTCAGGAAGAACTTGGCAGCAAATCTCCTTAAGAACTTTTTGTCATTGACGGAAGCTCCTTCGGGATATTCTCTAGTCTGGAGATACCTTTTGATTTCATGAAACCAGGGTTGTTCCACTACTTCTTCGGTAATAATCTCATGACAATGCGCAGGTTCATCCATTCGCTCAATGGTGATTTGGGGAGCCTCGTTATCCCAGTTGAGTTTAAACATAGAAGACATTGTAGCCAGAGCATCTGCTAGCTGATTTTCTTCTCGCGGGAAGTGCTCGAAGGTGATTTGCTCGAAATGAGGCAGCAATGTCAAGACATGTTCTTTGTATGGGATAAGATTAGGATGTTTGGTGTCCCACTCTCCTTTGATTTGAATGATAACCAAAGCTGAGTTCCCAAATACAATCAAAGATTTGATCCCCAAGTCTATAGCATCCTTGAGACCAAAGATGCAAGCTTCATATTCGGCCATGTTGTTGGTACAGCTGAAACAAAGTCAGGCCGTGAAAGGTGTATGGCAACCTTCCGGGGAAATGAGTACCGCACCGATACCGTTTCCAAGTGCATTTGAAGCACCATCAAAGTACAGGGTCCATCGGGATCCTTTTTCAGGTCCGTCATACGGTCCGTTACTTTCAATATTGTCCAAAGTCATGATGTCCTCGTCCGGGAAGTCGAATCTCATGGATTGATAATCTTCGATAGCCTGATGAGCTAGATGGTCAGCTAGTGCACTCCCTTTTATAGCTTTTTGATTAGTATATTGGATGTCATACTCAGTCAGGATCATTTGCCATCTAAGGATTCTTCCAGATAAAGCAAGCTTCTCGAAGATATATTTGATAGGATCCATTTTGGAAATCAGCAAAGTGGTATGAGTCAACATATACTGCCTTAGTCGGCGAGCATCCCATACCAAAGCGCAGCAAGTTTTCTAGAGCAGTGAGTAGCGAGTCTCACAGTCGGTAAACTTTTTGCTAAGGTAATAAATGGCATGCTCTTTTCGACCAGACTCGTCTTGCTGGCCCAGTACGCACCCCATTGAGTTGTCTAAAATAGTCAGATACATGATCAGCGGCCTTCCTTCGACAGGTGGCATCAGAATAGGAGGTTCTATCAAATACTCCTTGATCTTATCAAAAGCAATTTGACAATCATCGTTCCATTCGACTACCTGATCTTTCTTTAATAGTTTGAAAATTGGCTCACAGGTAGACGTCAGGTGAGAGATGAACCTTGCAATATAGTTCAAGCGTCCTAAGAATCCTCTAACCTCCTTTTCAGTATGGGGGGCAGGCATTTCTTGTATAGCCTTTACTTTTGCTGGATCGACCTCAATGCCCTTGTTGCTGACAATAAATCCCAGAAGTTTACCAGACCTAACTCCAAAAGTGCACTTACTTGGATTCAGCCTGAGTTTGTACTCTTTCAACCTGGCAAACATCTTTTGCAAATGTTCAAGGTGTTCTTCTTCCATTTGTGATCGAGCTATCATGTCGTCTAGGTAAACTTCGATCTCATGATGTATCATATCATGAAACAAAGCTACCATGGCGCGTTGATAGGTTGCCCCTGCATTCTTCAGTCCGAACGGCATCACCTTGTAGCAGAAGGTACCCTATTGTGTAACAAAGGTTGTTTTCTCCATGTCCTCGGGGGCCATTTTAATCTGGTTGTAACCCGAGAATCCGTCCATGAAGGAAAACACCTTGTGCTGAGCCATGTTGTCAATCAAAATGTCGATATGTGGTAGTGGAAAATCATCTTTAGGGCTGGCCCTGTTCAAATCCCGATAGTCCACACACATTCTGACCTTGCCGTATTTTTTGGGAACGGGCACAATGTTAGCAACCCATTGCGGATAGGAAGTAACAACCAGAAAACCAGCGTTGAATTTCTTCATTACTTCCGCTTTAATCTTCTCAGACATGTCGGGCCTCATTCGGCGGACTTTTTGCTTGATCGGTGGACAGTCTTCTCTTGTAGGGAGACGGTGAACCACGATGTCTGTGTCTAACCCTAGCATGTCTTCATAAGACCAGGCGAAGATTTCAACGTATTCATTCAACAGCTGTATTAAGCGTTCCTTGACACTTGGTTCCAGATTGGCACCCACTTGTACTTCTTTCCTGTCTTCCTCTGTTCCTAAGTTGACAGTTTCTAACAACTCTTCATGAGGCAAGATGGCCCTTTCTTCTTGTTGTAGAAGTCTGGCTAGCTCTCCCGGTACTTCACAATCTTCGTCGTCTTCGCACTCAGCCTGATTGACCAAATCTTCAGAGTTATTGAAGGATACAAAAGAATAGTCACCCATGGAATCCAGAGTGGATGGGTACCTGCATTTGTGAGTGTGGGTGTGTGTAAGAGATGGCCATCCTTAAACAAACAAAAATGCAAAAGGAAAGAAAATGAACACAACAGTTTATAAATGAAAAACGTCCAATGATTCATTAAACATGGCATATGATTATGAAGAGAATCAAAACCCTTACAAATGGACCTACATGCCCCGGGCAAGGTATGAGGTGAAAAATAGTGTGCAGATTGTTTTAGTAATTATTTCAGACCAATAGGAAATGTTCAAAAGATAAATTACTGATTGATGAAAGTAATGGGAACGAAGTCTTTCGCCTCCCAGTTGTGCAGTCCCCCTTCAATGGTTGGGAAGTTCCAATCTTCAATGTTACCCTCTTCGTCTTCGTCTTACAAAGCATTGATTCCATGAGGAGAAATCTTGATGGGTGCCTTTTCAATTTTTGAGCGACGCATAGCCTTTTGCCCCGCAGCCGTAAACCCTAACCCAAACTTGTCCGTCTTGTGAGGAAAGTCAGGCAACTGTCCCCATGTTGACTCTTCCCCTCCTTCATTGCAGCCTTTGCGTCTTTCAAAGATGCCATCCTGGCCACCTGCTTGGGTACCTCAGCTACTGCCTTTGCTACTGCCACCTCGGGAGAAACTTCCTCAAAGTGCTGAAAGGGTGTTTCGATGAATTCGCCATCCACTTCCACATACCGAAAGGAATTCAGATGACTGATCATGTACTCCTCCTCACCGTGTACAGTTATGATTTTTCCCTTAACAGGGTATTTCAGCATCTAATGTAGAGAAGAAGTGACTGCCCCAGCATTATGAATCCACGGCCTTCCTAGCAAGCAAGAGTATGATAGGCAGATGTCAATCACATAGAATGTTGAGTGGAACACTTCAGTTCCTACCTTGATAGGAATGTCGACCTCCCCATGCACCATTCTTTTAGATCCGTCAAAGGCCCTGACAATGATATAACTTGGTTTCAGCTCCAAGCCTTCACAATCCAATCGGTCCAGAGCTTTCTTAGGCAGCACATTTAGAGAAGAACCAGTATCGACCAAGACATGGGCGAGAGTGGTTCCTCGGCATTCAACTGACACATGCAGTGCGTCATTGTGCTTTCTTCCCTTCGGAGTCAGGTCAGCATCAGAGAAACCCAGGCCGTTGTCGGCAGTAAGGCTGGTTGCACAATCCTGGAATTGATCGGCTGAGGTTTCCTGGGGCACATGGGTTGTCTTCAGAAATCTTATCAAAGCTTTGGCATGAGCCTCCGAACAAAGCAGCAAATCTAACATGGAGATCTTCGAGGGGGTTTTCCCCAAATGCTCTACCACATCATAATCACTCTTCTTGATTATTTTCAGAATCTCCTCCATTTCTTTCTTAGAGGTTTCAGGGATGACCAATGGTTGAGCCCTCGTCCTTACGAGCTCTTCTTGGATCCCTTTCCCCTTATCAGCAGCAGCAGGAGAAGGGACAACCACAAGAGTAACAGCTTCTTCAATCATTGGCATTCTTGCAGATAGTTTTACCGGTGCAGGGGTAACCTTGGGAACAGCTCAGGGTCCAAAGATTGCCTTTGGAGGGGCAATCTCTGGAGTGAAAATTCTTCCACTTTGGGTAATTTTGCTCGTACCGGCAATGTTTCCAATGTCGGCAGTTTCTTTGTCAGAGCTCTCTTCAGTTATCTCAATTTGTTTAACACCGTGGTAGTAGATTTCTCCACCATAATTCCACGGTATTGATTTGTCAGATTTATATGGGACGGGCCCAGGCATGGTTATCTTTAAGGGTACAATCTTCGGAGCAGATGTAATCTTAACAGGCCTTTTGGGGACCTTGGAAAGATTGGCGGAAATGGTTATTATTGAAACTTCATTGATAGGAGTTGGAGTAACACGAGTCTTTTCGAAAAGAATTTGTTGGTTGTCCATTAGGTGTTGGATGCCTATCTTCAGCAATGGATAGTCGGTTGGTAGGGAGGAACAAAAGTAGCAGTCTTCTTTACAACCTGGTAAAATCCCAGCCTTCAACAGATTCAATTTGATTGTCAGTAGTGGGGTTATCAGATCATCAACAGCAGAAACAAACAGATCCTCTTCAACAGCATGGACATTGTGGCCATGCTTTGGCATTGGAGCGGAGATTACATTCGTCTTCTCAGGGGTGTCGAACTCAACCTCTTTAGCATCTATCAAATCTTGAATTTTATTCTTTAACGCCCAGCAATTGTTGGTGTCATGCCCGGCGCTGTCAGAATGATAGGCACATTTAGCATTGGCATGATAGTATGAAGATGTGGTGTTAGGGTTTTTCGGCGCCTCCTTTAAACCAGTCAGATTCAACTTCAACAAATGGGGAAGAACTTGTGCAGGCGTCATGTTGATGCGGGTGAACTGCCGTTGTGGCCGTTCTACCCGTTGCTGGTTAGGTCTAGACTGATTGCTACGAGGCTGATCATTTGACGAATTTTGAATCATCACGGCCCCTACAGTCGGTCGGTGCTCAGTTCTTCTCAATCCTTTCTGAGAGTATATGGCAGCTGCCTCTTTCTTAGCTGGGAAAGTTTTTTTAACAGTTGTGGAGGCAGAGGCATCCCTTTGAATCTTCCCACTCTTAATACCAGCTTCCACCCTTTCGCCAGTTAGAATCAGTTCGGTAAACCCTGCAGAAGAGCTCCCGATCAAATGGTTGAAGAAAGGGCCAGATAGGGTCCCCAAGAACATATCAACTAGCTCCCTATCTGAAAGAGGTGGTTGTACGCTTCCGGCCAAGTCACGCCATTTCTGGGCGTATTCTTTGAATACCTTATTTAAGGCCATCCCCATACTTTGTAACTGAGTACGGGTCGGCGCCAAGTCAGCGTTATATTGATACTGGCGATGAAAGGCAGCTGCTAAATCCTCCCAACTATGCACTTCTGACCTCTCAAGCTGGTAAAACCAATCTAAATGTGTACCAGACAGACTGTCTTGGAAGAAGTGTACCCAAAGATTTCTATCGGATGAATGAGGTTGAATTTTTCTGACATACGACCTCAGGTGCATCTTCGGGCAAGACAGACCTTCGTATTTAGCAAAAGTTGGCACCTTAAACTTTGGAGGGATCACAATCCCAACAATCAATCCCAATTCTTCAAAATCTATCCCGGGAACCCTTTGCAGCTCCATAGCTGCCAGTCTATCCTCCAGGTTTTTGTATTTGTCGTCCGCTGGCGGGTATTGCTGCTCTGAATAATCTTCATCTTCCTCAACCTCTTCCTCTTCAGCCTCGGATTCAGAAGGTAATGCAACTCCTTTTCCTTTGCCGGTCCCCTCGTCAGATGTGGAGGGGAATTCAAGAACTCTCCTAGCTTCATTCTCAAATCTTCTTCCCAGTGTAGCTACCCCAACTCTTTTCTTCTTCTTTTTTCCTTTTTCTTGCTCTTTATTCCCTAACAGTGCTTTAAGATCCTCCTGATCCTTTGCCAAGGTTATAAGGAGCTGTTGAAACTGCGAGTTTTGTGACTGCAGATCTCTGACCGTCTGCTCAATATCCATCCTACTGAAATAAACAACAGAAAGATAAGGAAGCCTGGTGTGAAGACCTGTTTATGCATATGATGAATGATATGTTTATTCATGCAATGCATTCAAGGATTTAGAAATTCAAAGTTTTTGCAGACAAAAAGAACACACGTCATATTAATAAGAAGAAATTTTGTCAGTACATAAATGCCCCATGGGCCAAATATTACAAAAACTTCTTAAGGTAAAGAGACGTTGCGCATCCTTTTTGGTGCGATGTAAGTGTTGAGGGTCTCCTCCTCATGAAGTCGGCGGGTAAGCTCCAAAACCTTATTCTCACTGGCGTAGAAGCTGGCTTCAAAAGTATCCCTTTCTTCCTTGAGTTGGATCCAACTCTTCTGCATTTCCTCCAATGATGTTGGCATGTCAGGATGTAGGATGGTGTATGGAACCTCTCCTTCCTTAACAGGCTCTTTGATCAAAGGGAGAACGTGAGGGTAAGGCATCATAAGTCTCTGGGCGCGGGTTCGTACCCACTTGAGGTAAGGCTCAAGAGGGATGGAGTTTTTTTGCCCCAATGTCTTGCTATCTACCTTGTTAGGCATCCTCCAAGCTCTGATGAATCTTTGGCGAAGTCCTTGCGCATCGTTGTCGAAGTCAAAAACTAGGTCAGGAATCAACATGTCATGAGGGCCATCCCTCCGAGCATATCCAAATTGTCTCAAAGCTAGACAAGGGTTGTAGGTAATGCCTCCCCTAATGCCAAGTAATGTAACATTAGGGAACTCACCACAACGATCGATGATGATGACATTTTCTCTGGACCGAGAACACCAATGTACATCAGAATGTGTGAGAGTCATCAATCGTTGCGACCACCTCAAGCCTTGCTCATTCTTCAAAACAGATTGTGGAAGGTGAGAAATAAACCACCTTGCAAGGAGAGGAGTACAGCACATGAGAACACCTCTCTTCCTCATTGTTCGTGTGTAAAATGAGTGGAGGATGTCCCCAAGCAATGTAGGTATGAGATTCTTGGATAGGAAAATCTTGACAACATTCACGTCTATAAGTTGGTCAGGATTTGGGAACAAGACCAACCCATAAATGAGGAGTGCCACAATCTCTTCAAAGGCTTGTAGATCCAAAGAATTCCAACACTCTTGTGCCTTCTCAAACAAGAATTTTGCCAAGAAGCCTTTGACACCACTTCTGGTTTCCCAATGCCCCTTGATGTCAGATGGTTGCAAGTGTAGTGCTTGAGCAACATCTTCAGGTTTTGGTTCTTTTTCCGTACCATTGTGGGGTAGTTGATTAAGAATAGGAATTCTCAGGAGTTGAGAAAATTCCTCCAAAGTAGGCACCAATTGGTAGTCGGGAAATGTAAAGCAATGGTGAAGGGGGTCAAAGAACTGGAACAACACTTTCACCATGTCTTCTTCAATGCTGGTGTTGACTAGGTTGAGAAGTCTACCATGTCTTTCACTGAAGAGAGAACTTTCTGGAATTCTGGATGTAAGCTCCTTGAGTTGAGGAGGGATTCTCACAAGGTTGACTTGGATAGTTTTCCTGCGAAGAGTTTCCATGACCTACAAAACAAGAACAAAGATGAAGATCCAAACCCTTGAAATGGTTATTGGATGCATATGATGCTTTATGATGTTCATGATGTATGCACAAACACATGTACAAGCAAGTCACACAAAACCCTAGTTTTAGGCTTGCATGGGGTTTCATAGGTAAGTACCCTCTTGAGTGAAGTTGGCTTAAAAACCCGTCCTATAAATAGTAACCGGGTTCTAAGGAGCTCAATATTATTGGATTGTTTTCTATGTTCATTGTTTTGGTTTAGCCACTTAACTAGCGACCAAAATATTCCAAGAAAACAACCCTCAATGAGTGTAGTATCGAGTATCTACCAACTTCGGACTGCACCAAAGCCGGTCATCTCACTACCCCTAATAAAAGGCCAAGATGGTCAAGTAAGGTTCTAGGTCATTAGTGCTTGGTGACATCACTCAGCGTCCCCGTACTCTCCTTGATTGAACTCAAGGGTTACCGGTACTCACAAATATGTCACACTAATATAGCTATTGCTTCAACCGTGTCGGTATACCCCGCACAGTTTCCACAACGTATTACTATCTATGAATATTTCCCAAATCCGGGTGTAGGATTTCAAGCCCAAACAAGAGAACCAAAATGTAAAGCAATCAAAGCAAACAATTAGTCATGCAAAAGGGTGATCTAGGCCCTAAGGTTACTCCACTTTTAAAGTTTTCCCCAGCAGAGTCGCCAGTTCTGTGATACGGTGGGAGAACTGACTTGGGTTTTTGCGTTTGTGTTCGCAAATGTTTCGGTTGAGCAAGAGTCGCCACCGACTTTTTATTTTATCCTAAGGAAAGGTTAAAAAGGACAGGAAAAACCTTTGAGATGTTTTCTTTGGTTCGGGGAGTAGATTATAGAAAGGGAAGGTATTAGCACCCTTGCTATCCATGGTTATCCATGGGCTCTTAGTTACTTGCTTAGATCACTTGCCTTTGCTTTTCAATTGTTTGAAATGGTACTTTGTATGTGGTTTTTGAAAATGTTTTGAAAAAGATGCCTTGTCTAGGCAACCATTGTAACAATTCTTGTTTGAATTTTTTACAAGGGTGTTTGTCTTTTTGAAAAGATGTTTCAATATTTTTTGAAAGTTTGTTTTGAAGTTGTGTTGTGATGTGTGTTTTGAAAAATGGCAAGGATTGTTTTGCAAGATTGGTCAAGTAACTAAGAGCTATCTACCCTAAATTTCTCAAAGATCTTTCTCATGTTTTAACCCTTTTAACAGTGTTGTTTCACCATTGTATTTGGTGAACAACCTTGTGTTAGGATGTTAACGGGACGGGCGCGGGCCATCGTTTAGACCATGAATGCAATAGTGTCAAGTATTTTGACAATTTTCTTGAGGGACTATGATCATTTTGTTTAGGCAACAAGATAGCGTCATCGAGGGACTATGATCATTTGATTTGTTTTTGTTTTGCCAAAGACACTTAACATGCAACCATGGCCCATTTTTGAAGGCAACAAGTGGAATAACCCTAAGGGGGCAAGTGTGCATTGTTTGTTTTTTCATGCATTTATCTTTAATTAGGTCAAGCTATTTGTTGATTGATTTTTGCATACAAACCCTAAGTTTAAACATGGCATAATTGAAAACTTTTAAATGCGGAAATTTAAATGCTAAGCTATTACAACAATGATTATGGGGATGGGGATACAAGTTTGAATTTGGGGATATTTGACAAGAAATTAAATTCTAGGCTATTACATCCATATTGAATATACAAGACAAATATCTAATATTTAAATAAGTACAAATAAATAAATATCAAATAAAAATACATTATGCTAAAAAGGGATTTTTCATGTATAGAAAAGTATTTTTCAATGTGAAATATAAACAAAAATAAAAAGGGTCAAATTTGAATATTTTTGTCATTTAGGGCAAAACCCTAGTTTTTAAATAAATAGTAATATTTATTAATTATGTACAATATATGTTAATTTATGCACAAAATAAAAAGTATATGGTGAAAAAAGTATTTTTGATGCCAATATTAAATAAAAATAAAATGTATTATTTTTGTATTTTTGCCATAAATATTTAATAAAAATAGGTGTAAGTATATATTATATATATTTAATAATGCTAAATATGTACAACAATGTAATATTAATTATTTACAAAAATGTATATTTTTAGAAAATATTTTCAAAATGTAAATAAAAAATAATAACTAAAAATAAATATTTTTTTGTATTATTTTCTAGGGTTTTAAAAAGAAAAGGAAATCTATTTATTTACATATACATATTTAATAAAACAAATAAATGCCAAATAAATGTAAAAAAATGTGGAAAAATATTTTTAATGTTTTTTTATGTTTGAGCAAAAAATATAAAATCAGAATCAAAAAGAAAAATGCAAAAATGACAAATATTTCACACAATGGGCCAGGGGGTGCAAATGAAAAAAAGGGGTGCCAAAAGTAAGTTGACTCAGGCCTAACCCAAGTCAACTTTGTCTTCAACCTCCAACAACCTTTGAACAACAAAAAACGCGTGTTTCCTTGCTTCTTTCAAACTCCTGATTCCTTGATTTTTAGCCAAAACTCATAACATAAACAATGTAGCGCATCAAACCACGATTTCAAATATGTAAAAAACTTGTCCTAACTCTAAGAAACCAGGGAGAATTTCTTCACCCCCAATTTCTGACCTAGTTTTTCTTCAATGTTCATGGTTAAAATTCTCACAGCATGCTTAATATAAATGAAAAGTGGGCCCATGTATGGCTTCAGGGCTATGAGTAGAGCATGTTTCATTCACAAACCTAAGCCTAACTCTTCCTAGATTTAGAGATAGAAGTTCATAGATTACCTGTTTCAGCTTGAATCGTGTGCAGCAATGTGGCCAACTTCAATGGAGTTTGAGCTTCTGTATAGCTTGCCTGAAGTCCAAGGGAGCTTCTCCAACACCTAGCTTACTTTGAATCACTCTGTATCGTGCTATAGAAGTCCACCTGCAAAACTGAAAACTGAAAATGGAAAGTGAGATTAGGGGTGTTACAACTTGTGTTTAGGGCTTGGGATAGTTTGTGTGGATGGAATGGAATGTATTTGAACTGGTTTTAGCCAAAGTGCACGAGTGGATTGAGCTGTGGACTTCAATCTGCAGGGGGTGCCCTATTTTGCAGCAAAACTGTGATTTGGTGTATGAGAAGGTATCAGGGATGGAAGGGTCGTTCCTTAGGTCAGTTTTGATGTGTGGAAGCTGTGTACAAAGTTTGTTTTGGCTGGTGTTTAGAGGAATGAAAGATGGAGAGTTTTTGCAATGTTTCTTCCACTTGAAGCAAGAAAGTGCAAGTTGTGATATAGGCCTGTCTAATACTCCCAAGCATGCTGCAGCATTTTCTCTTGATCAGTGGGATTTGTCTACCAAACTTTGCCTCAAAGATCTGGCTTGTACTTCAAAGATCATGTATTGACATAAAGTAACACTTTATCAAAATGGCAATTTTGCTTTTTCCAATTAAGGGTTAATTTTATGTGCAATGTCCAAATGAACAAAATAAACCCTCAACTCAATGGTTATGCATTAAATTAAGGTGTGTAAAATTGGTTTTGAGGCCTGCAAGCTAGCATTGTATAAGCTGATTTGAAAATGCATGTTGTGATGAACATGCCTTGGCCATGAACAAAAGTGAGTTTTGGCCAACTTTGCAAATTCGATTCTCTCTAACCACAAGGGTTTTTGAGAAGTTCTTGGATAATTTGGAAAGATTGTAATGTGTACTACAATCCATCTTTGCAATGCAAATTGAAACTTCAAGTGGAACCATGTGAAAAATGGCCAAGAAGTTGGACAAAAATCCTGCCTAGAATAGGGCAAAATTTCTCTAAGTTAAAAATGTTTTGCACCCTTGTTCCAAAAATCAAAACTTGAGATATAAGCATCCCTTGAGAAAACTTTGTGAAACAAAGTTGTAGAATTTGCAATGGACTACAACTTTCATGTTTCAAGTTTTGTTTGAATCCATTTGCATCTTGGTGAAAAAATGGGACAAAGTTAGGAAAAAATAAGAAAATTTCATAACTTAGAAAATTTCAAAGTTATGAAAATTTTCATTTTAAACCATAATTTGCAATTTTGAGTTTCTTGATGAACAAGTTTCATAATTTGACATGTCTTGATGAAAAATGAATCTTGGCACTTGATTTTGACCAAAAAGTCAAAGTTTGACTTTTCAGTATACAGTCAAATTTTGATCAGTTGATTGGAAAATTCATCTGTCAATCCTGTGCATTTGAGATCTTTTGAACTTGTTGAATAGGTCAAGACAATTCCATTGAGTCCTTGAGTCCATATGTGAGCTTGATTTGTCATTGGTTAGGTCAAACAGTCAAAAATTGCCTTTGTGCAATCAAAACCCTAAAAATGATCATTTTGCCCTTTTGGTGATCTGATCAAATTTCTTGTGAAATTGTGATCCAAACTTGACCAAATGGTTCATGTGAGTTCATTATGTTGATGTGGGTCAAAAATCACGAGGTTTGACTGTCAATTGGCCACAGTTGACTTTTTCCCCAATACAACTGATTTCTAGGTCAACTGTCCAATTGACTGGGCAAAGATTGGAATCAAGGCTTGAAACTTGGTATGGATAAACTTGTAAGTCCAACATGAAGCATGAAATTCACTTTGGGCCTTTTAGGTCAAAACATCCATGTGCAAACTCAAACCCTAATTTGGGTCAACAATGCAAGGAGGGGTCTTGAGCAGAGCAAACCCTAACTTGATCTTGAGTTCCAAGAGTCTTGTGGTGAGAAAATGTTGATGAAATGAGAGGGAAAATTTTGGGGTACAACACTACCATTATACAAATACATGTCACAAATGCCAAATCTACATAGACAAAATGCATGTGCCACCGACTCCTTTAATTGTCCTAAGTTCTCCTTGGCCATTTTCGATGTGGGGAATTGATATGATGAGAATGATCGAACCGAAAGCCTCTAACGGACACCGGTTTATAATAGTTTCCATTGATTACTTCACCAAATGGGTGGAAGTTGCATCCTATGCAAATATGACAAGACAAGTGGTTACTTGGTTCATCAAGCAGAATCTTATATGCAATTATGGGGTTCCTAGCAGAATCATTACAGATAACGGGTCCAATTTGAAAAAAAGGATGATGAAGGAGTTATGTGATGACTTCAAGATAGCGTATCATAATTCCTCATAATATCAACTTAAGATGAACGGGGTCGTTGAGGGTGCTAATAAGAATATCAAGAAAATCATTTAGAAAATGGTGAAGACATACAAATATTGGCATGAAATGCTCCCTCGGGATCTACATGGCTATCGTACTTCCATACGTACGTCAACAGGTGCAACTCCTTTCTCTCTAGTATACAACACGGAGGCAGTACTCCCCGTTGAAGTAGAGATTACATAGCTATGAGTTCTAACGGAAACAAAGCTTGAATAGTCAGAATGGGTTCAGACGCGACTTGATCAGCTTAACCTGATTGAAGAAAAATACTTGATAGCTCTGTGCCACAGTCAATTATACCAAAAGCAAATGAATAAAGCATTTCATAAGAAGGTTCATCCTCGAGTGTTCAAAGAAGGAGATTTGGTGCTCAAGAAGGTTCTACTACCTCGCCTTGATTCACGTGGTAAATGGACACCCAACTATGAAGGTCTGTATGTGGTAAAACTAGCATTTTCAGGTGGTGGTCTTCTCCTCACAACAATGGATGGGGAAGAACTACCACATCTGACGAACACTAACATAGTAAAAAATACTATGTATAAAAAACTCGCTGATTTTGAACCCTAAATAGGCGACTTAGGGAAAAAGGATCGTCCTGGTGGATTGAAAACCCTAAAGGGTGATCAAGGAATAAATTAGGGACATAAACAAAAAAATTCTTATCCCGGTGGATTGAAAACCCGAAAGGGCAGACCAAGCAAAAGTTAGGGATCTTTCTCAGAAATAAAGAACAAATAGATTGCGATCTAAGAACCACGAAGGAGAGGTAGTAATCCAAATCATTGGACTCTGAAGAAAATTGGAATGGAGCTATCAAGAGGACATTGGAGAAACAATAGTAGCAATTATCATTTTCATTGCCATTTTTAGTATTTGTTATAAATTTTGTAATTACCTCTTTCAAGGAATCGCATCTTGTACTTTCGCCAATTTAAAGGAAACTCCATCAATAAAACATTTACTTTTTAAATGTTTTCAAGTTGTGTTTTTTTTTTTCGGACTTGTTTGCAAAATACTATGATTATTTCTTATGAATACTGCATTAAAATCATTTTGTGGATTTGACAAACAAATAGAAGCATTTGATAAAACATCAAAGAGATTTTTGGTTAGAAAAAAATCAAAATAAAATCGACGCCTACGTCCACGCATGGGATCATAGACACATTTATGTCCATAACTATGTCCATGCCTACGCCTGCGCCTGTGTTACAAATATCAAAATCTTGCTGACACTTATTAACCTTATTCAAATCAACTCAAAGACACCACGAAAATGCAACATACAACATTGGGGAGTCGGTGACACAAAACCAATGGTTTAAAAGGAGAGGATATTAAAACATTTACAATAAACATTTGGTGCATATATAAACATTTGATGCATATACAAACATTTGGGGCATATAAAAAATACTCAGTGCGTGTGCATTTTGGGTTCCATATCAATCTAGGGCATCATGCATATATTAAACTAAGAACTCTTTTTGGGGCCTATTGTTGAATTATCTTATTCAAAAAACAAATAAACACCTTGGTTGAGAATAGACACAATCGGTAAACTCAAATCTTATCCTTGGATTTGATCATCAAAACACTATTCAAATATCTATCCTCTAGGTTGTGGTAGATATGCGAATTATCTGGATTACGTTATTTATCCTCTGGGTTATGATAAATACGTAAGCTTACCTCCTTGTCGTTTATCCTATAAGTTATGATAAATGCACAAGCTTTCCCTTGTATTATCTATCCTCTAGGTCGTGAAAGGTATGTGAATTATCAGGATTATGTTATTCATTATCTAGGTCTTGATGAATACATAAGCCTATCCTCGTGTCATTTATCCTCTAGGTCGTGATAAACACGCAAAATATTCAAATATATATCCTCTAGGTTGTGGTAGGTATGCGAATTATCGGTATTATGTTGTTCATCATATAGGTTGTGATGAATATATAAGCTTATCCTCGTGTCGTTTATCCTCTAGGTCATGATAAACGCACAAACTTTCCGATTATCTATCCTCTAGGTTGTGGTAGGTATAAGAATTATCAGGATTATATTATCCATCCTCTAGGTCGTGATGAATACATTAGCCTATCCCTGTGTCATTTATCCTCTAGGTCGTGTTAAATGAACAGGTTCATCCCTATATTGTTTACTCTCTAGGTTGTAGTAAACATACGAAATCAACAATATAATTCATTGTGTTAGTCTCCATGCGGAAATGTATTATCAAGCTCTGTTTTATTCATCCCCTAGGCTGTGATGAATAGACAAAATCTGCATCTTAAGCTTACTATGTTGGTCTCGGAGCATTAGTAAGTCAATTTTCAAATTTGTGTTATTTACCTCCTAGGTTACGGTGAATACGCGAAAAACCTATGATTTCTTTTTAAAGTATGGACGAGTTATCCACATCATCGCATCTAAGTCAGATCAAAACTTTATTAAGACAATACATCATCTTCTGCGCCTATTCTTCGTACTCTAGGGAATGCAGTACAGTGTATCCTTATAATATTCGGTCAAATTTTGGGGTCTTCCATTATATAATAAACCTCTAATTCAAATGTGTGAGACCTACGTATTCTCGCACCCTTCAATCAGAGAATAATTAAATTGAGGCAGCTATCATACCCCTAATTTTCCCCATCAAATTCATTGGTCTTATTTTTTAAACATTACTATTTCTAATAGTATTGTTCAATTTATTTGTTGGAATATTTTTATGTTGAGGGGTTTAAAAATCATATGATGGTGTGTTTGTTTCAAAATGGACCATCAAAATCTGATGGTCCATTAAGGGTTTTTAATTTATTTAAAATAGAAAGAGGGGTGTATTTGTTGCAAAGAAGGGTGTATGATTCCACATTTAAATTTTTTGGCCCATTAAAATTGCTTTTGTTTTTTGGTTAAATAAGAGGAGGGAGGTGTATTATTATACATAAGGGTGGTTTTCCTCTTAAATTCACACAACCCATAACGTGTTTGAAGGCCCATTAGCTGCATGTGATCCAAAGTTAATTTCTGACTTTTTTGATCAATTACATAAATATTTTTTGTTTACACTTTTATTTAATGTTATAATTATTATCATATTTTTAAGTTATGTTATTATTGTTTTTCTTAAATATTATTATTATTATTATTATTATTATTATTATTATTATTATTATTATTTCTCTGAAAACGTTGACTAAAAGTCAAAATAAAAAGGAAACCATAAACGCGTCGTTGGCCCTGTTCATCATCCTCAACCCTAATTCGTCGCCATCCTCATTTTTCCCAGAAGACCCAAGCCCAAAAATAAAAAATAAACGCATACAAAATCAAATCATATCAATTAACAAAACAAATCAGTGGCAAATCAAATCTTTCATACATTACAATACAATAATTGTTTGGTTTTAGAAATCAAATCCAGAAAAAATAAATTACAATCTTAATCCAATTCCTAATTTCTAATTCTAACGACAATCAGCAAAAAGTAACAACAATTACAATAAAAATTTCCTAATTATTGTACCCCAAAATTCCCCCCCCCCCCCCCCCCCCATTTTCAAGACAAATCAATTCAAGATACCTCCTCATGCTCATGAAGTTCTGAATTGCTCAAGACTACTCAAGGGTTGAGCAGACAAGCCCTCTTCCTAAGCAATCGGCCTACATATAGGGTTTTTCTTTTCTAAAATTAAATTGGGTTTCTAATTCCTCAATATCATGGGTCCTCATATGTATCAAGATATCATCATACCAAGTTTCAATCCTTGCACCACAAGTTTGCTCAGTCAATTAGTCAGATGATTGAAAATTAACTATATTGGACAAAAATTAAACTTTAACCAATTTACAGTCAAACTTCAAGATTTTTGGTCAACATAAATATTTTGAAGTCATATTCATCATTTGATCAAGGGTTGATTACGATTCATCAAGAAAACTCAAGATTCATCAAAAGTCAAAAGTTACTAAATTACGGTTTTCTTAAGGAGAAGTCAACTGAACTTTGACTAAGCATAACCTTCACATACTTCATCATACATTTCTCAACCAAAATATATCTCTAAGTAAATCCAATTCTCTACAACTTTGTCTCTCTAAGCTCAAGGCCAAAAATGCTTCATTTGAGAGATATGGGCCAAAACATTACAGGTCATTTTAAAAGTCAACAAAAAGACATCTTTTGTCAAAGCAATTTACACCAATTTAAAGACTTCAAAGGAAACAATGACCAACATAAGATTTGTAAGAGACATCTTGAGGTTTCCAAAAAGTCAAAGATCATGCTCATATGATAAAAATTGAGATAGTTATGATTAAAGCAAGTTGGGAAATATTGAGAAAATACATTAAACCTAAATTGAGCAAAATTGGATTTTTGGGCTAATGGGCCTAGATTTTTGGGTTCAGACATGGTCATGGACTCATATTATACCTCTAAATCCATTCATACGCTTTTGTGATTTTTATTTTTTTATTTTGATTTTATTCATTTAAATTCAAAATAAATCAAATAAAATATAAAACTCATGGACTTAGGCGCGTGGACTTTTGTTTTGATCATATTTAAAGCCCAAAAATCACATAAATAGCTAGCATGAACATGTGGGATTTATTGATACATGATTGGCCTACAAAAGAGAGATTTCATACAAAACTTCAATTAAATATTTGATCATGAAATACAAAAGATTTGATTCACTTTTGTTGACCTAAATCTTCCACTATAGATAGATAGCATGTTCAGACCATCAAACACACGAAAATTTCCTCAAAACTAGGGAATATCGAAACCCTTATCTCCATCCTCTATCAATCCATTCCAAGCATTACATCGTGTTCCTAAAGTTCCCAAGAGTTCATACCATCCATCCTTGATGCTTGAAGTGCGCTAGATCATCACATCTCAACATTACCAGTTTGGTAATCTTCTTGAAATTCAAACTCATAATTCATGCATTGTTGATTAATTCTACGCATATACACATGTTCATAATCATGTTTAGAACGTTTTGATCCATTACTTTCAAGCTTTAACACATGAATAAGGATCTGCCATTGCTAGGGAAGTTTGAGATATTTTCTTCAAAACTCACTTTACAAACGTTCTCAGGCTAAACTAACACCACCATTGGATTTAGGAGGTCCAAATTAAGGGGACATGTCCCCTCTTGATCTTTAAATCTTTCTATTTTTTCAATTTGAATATTTGATTAATTGGAGAAGACGATCGGAGCTAGGGTTCCGACGCTTCCCTGATCTAACGTTTTATTATTTATTTATTTGTTTATATTCTATGACATAAAGCTAGTTCAACGCATATGGTGAGAAGCGTGATTGTTAACGTAAGGGGTGTGGGTTCGATCCCTTTGTTTTGCAATTATTTTGTGTTTTTTCCAGGTTTTAACGCAGGCTTATAATATAATGATTGATTCCAGTTCTCTATCACAACAAACAGCATGGCGCAGTGGTAGAAGGGTGCACCTGTGGCTTCAAGGGCGTGGGTTTAACACCCACCCCATGCATTCTTCTTTTCCATATTTTTCTTTCTAACCCTAATTTTTCTATTTTCTTTACTATTTATGTTTTAATTAAACATTAACTAACTTAATTTTTTAAGAAAACCTAACAAATTAGGATTACATTTTTTAATTAATAATTAAATTCTTGACATGTTTTTATTTATTAATTAATTAATTAACATTTTTCTTAATGTTAAAATTAATTAGAAACAATTAGGTTTTAATTAATTATTATAACTTAAATTAGTTTCTACAAAATATTAAAAAATATTAACATTGAGATATTAGGTTTTTTAAAATATTTTTCTAACATTTTTCTTATTTTCTTTCTTTACTATTTAATTTTCTTAGACAAAATGTATAAGTCGCACTATCAATTGTAATAGCATAGATTTATATTTCCGCACCTTTTCCTAATTAGGTATCTGATACGAGCATGTTATAGCGTAGGTTTACTTTCCCACAAGTTTCTATACTTATGTATATGCCCCAAAGCCATGTAATAGCTTAGGTCTTTACATTCCACCCCTTAATTTTTTGTACATATTTAACTGTTAGTAACTAGGGTTTGCATGGAAAGACTAAAACAAACGTAAAAAACCCTAATTCTCAAGATAAATAACTGAAATCAATACACTCTTCACACTTGCACCTCTAGGGTATCCTCTGTTGTTTCCTTACGATACATGGTCACGTCCCTCGAAAGTAGGGATACTTTAGCAAAATACCCTTGATCAAATCATCATGTTCGTTTCGAATAAAGATCATATTCCCTCGATGACCCTTCGAAGTTTCCAACAAAATGATCTAGTCCCTCTGATACAATTGCTAAAGTATCCTACATGTTGACTTCGATAATCATATGATGACACTACGCCTGTCTCTTCACATCCAATAGATAGGGCTACCTACTAACTAATGGTATGGATAGTACTATCACTAAAGAAGAAGGAAAAGAATAAGAAAGACCATACATAGTGGGTAAGAACTCTTAATCGGTTGCTCCCAACCTTTTCAAATTATTTTTCACTAATCATTTTCAAACAAATATTAAAAAAAACACTTTGTGTACATTCTTGAGTATTGATACAAGAATCATTACAAAGTTAGCCTTACATTGGAAATTTCAAAATATTTTCAAACAAGTCACACACGCAAAGCAAGTTTTACAAAATGAGCCAAGAAATTAAGAACCCGTAGATAACTACGGATGAAAAGGGTGCTAACACCTTACATTTTAATAACTTACCCCACAAACTCAAAATCTATCAAAGGTCTTTCCTTTTCTTTTCATCTTTCCTAAATATTGGATAAAAGAAAAGTCGGTGGCGACTCTTGCTATCTGCATATTTGGATAAAACCAATAAAGTCAGTTCTCCCACCGTATTACACTAATATATCTAAATTCTAAACCTATATAAACCCTAAGAATTTAAGAGAAGGAGAAGGAAATTTGTTGGAAATGAAGAACGAAAGGAGAAGAAGAAGAGTTGAAATCTGGGTTTCAATTTCTGAAACCCTAGATCTATGGTACCAATGCAGTTTGCCTTCAAATCTTCACATCCGTTGTTGCCTGCCACCCTTCCTGATACCTGCAAAACAAATAAAAGGATAATATTAGCGTCAGATAGCACAGAGGTTCAAATAAAGTCACGCTGTAGCGGTAGAAATGTTCAAGACTAAGCCATTGGATTGACTTGACTTTATACAAATCAAAATAAAAATCGCCGCCGCACTTTATTGTTTCCAAAGGAATGGGAAAAGAGCGAATAACCCAAAAAAGGGGGAAAGATTCAAGGTAAGGGGGTTGGTTATGCAAAGGGAAGGTATTAGCACTAAACATCTACGGCACTCTGCAGGAACCTCTTTGTAAAATTTGTATATTTTGGCTATAAAAATGTGTTGTATATAAAATGGATGGTGGAGGTGAGAAAAGAAATATATTTTTATGATTTTTTCACCCGCCCCGGTTGCGAACCTTTAGTGCCTACGTACCACCTTTCATGCAATAGGGGATCAAGGTACACGTAGTTCCTCTTTTAAAAATTTAAAACACAAGTGTGTTGGTTAATTTTAAGAGATAAGGCATCATCGTCATTGTCCGTGTGGAAAACATACTTACTACCCACAATCATGAGAAAGGAGAATTTGCATCATCTCAAAGTGGAGGATATGGCTTGGATTTTAAAATCAACAATGCCTCACTCAACACCCAAGTGGAAAATGTCTCTCTTCACTACATATTGTAGAAGTATAGTTGTTTGCATCACTACAAGGATTGGCAAGAGTCTAATCTTTTAAGAAAAAGTTTAAAGGTAAAAGCCAAAGTGGCAAAAATGGTTTGAAATGAGATTGATTGACTTTTAGTCTTATCATAAAAAAAATGTCAAAGTATTATTAAATTGATTGAGGTTTATTTATGAAAATGTTTTGAAAATGCATGGACCTAAGTCCAAGTTTATGATGAAAGTGTTTAAGTTTCAAAACAAGAAGGGTTTTCAAAAGGAGGGATAAGATTTTTGAAATTAAAGAAGATGAGAGGAGAAGAAGAGACAATCCTAAAGCATAAGGTAAAAACTAAGGATAAGGACCATCTAACCTACAAGAAGCCAAAAACTTGACATTATGAGTCTAGATAGAATTCCCATTCTTTGGATTGAAACCAAGCAAGCAAAGCTACTAGACCCCTTCAAGTGTATTAAGTCTTCTAAAAAATTGGGCAGAGTAACGTCTGTATATGGGTGAATTCTAGATTACAAACGGATAATGTAATCACAAAAACCTGCACACAAAAACAAACAAGCAACCCAATGTCTTGAGGTAAACCTCAAGAGCTCCAGACAAAATAATCAGATAAGATCACAAAGTCTCCAAGATAGGCCAAGGTTTCTATTCCTAAGTCCAGAAAAGTCCACTACTCCATCATGCCTAGGATAGTAACCAAATAGTCCAAATGCCATTAAGAGTTTTTTAGGGTTTATGTTGATTATTAAGTATCTTAGGAAAAGGAAAAAGAAAAACTCAAGTGATAAAAGTGAAAATGACAAGAAAATAAATGCTCAAGTGAGAAAAGATGAAAATGACATGGAATGTAAATGCTAAAAGTAAATAGTGCATAAAGTATAAAAGAATAAAAAGCATAAAAAATAAAGCAAGTTAATAATTAGTGGTTAGTTGGATGACCATCTTGAAACTTGCATTTGGAACTCATCAGAGGATTGGTAGAACCAAATCCTCCACACAATAAGTTGCATTTTCTTTTTGTCAAGTATATCATCCATTTTGGAATTCTCATAAATACCATTTAATGATCAACGATGTTTAAGTGATCCACGAGTACCAAAGGTGTTGTAGATCCATTAGAGGATTGGTAGAACCAAAGCCTCCACACAATGAATCTCAAGGTTATTGGATCAAAGAGATCAAATTAACATACTTGGGCTTGCAATCATCAGTTTGGGCCACGAATGCTCATTTATTCGAATCGGGACAAAATTTAGTGTTATGTTAAGCAATCGTAAGTGGACTTATATAGAAGTCGCACTTATTTTGAGGTCGGTCAATAGCAATCTATGCACCATTTGTTTTGAGACATGATATAGAGATCATGCTCCAACAACACTTAGTGCAATAAGAAGGGGATGAGATGAAGAGGGATTAGGGTAAAAAGATGGATAAACCACTATTGAATTAAAAATTTAATCAAACTATTATTAAAATCATTCATCCCTTTTGGTGGAGTTGAACTCAACACCCAAGATCCAATGATGTTATTAAAGTCATGATCAAAAGATCAACTCAAGACAGCCAGAAAATAATCACAAAATAATAATATATTTAATATATACATTTAAAGGGTTAAAAAAAAGAAACTTTAAAAGAGAAAATAATGAGAAAAATATCAATTATGTTTAAATTAATCAAGAAATAAAAAATATAACCATAGAAAAATCAGAAATGGGTCCAAATATTTATACAATTTTTTTGAGAATTTTTAAAAGTCAGAAACTATATTTAAAAATTAAAATAAATGGGTAAAATAAACAAAAAATAGTAAAAAATAGTAAAGTCAGAAACAAAAATAAAGTAAAGTCACCAATATTTGTCACAATGTTATTGGATCATTCCATAATTTTTTCAGAATTAAAAAATGTGTAAAAGTATTTTTAAACATTTTAAACAAATCAAATGAGTGTAAAATTCATAAAAAATACAAAAACACAAAAATAATTTTTTGAAAAAAATAAAAATCAGAAAGAGAATAATCAAAAATAATTTTCATAATTTTTTTGGATTTTTTGGACTAAAAATGAATTTTCTATGATTTTTTGAAATTTAAAACAATTAAAATATAAAAATCAGAAAAAGAAAATAAAAGAAAAAGATGTGGACCATTGGATGAGAGTCAAAACGCGTTAGTAATTAAATCCAAGGGATCTGGCGCATTGTGCATATCATGGTCTTTACTAAATAAAGCACTGAATCAAATGTAAAATCAGAAATTCAAAAAATACAAATGGCACGCTTTCATTGGTTAGAAGGTGACACGTTGTTCATCTTCAACCTCCAGCCTCACGAATTGCAGGTCTCTCAAACTGTAAAATTAGAAGCTCATACCTATGTCATCCGTTTCATCTTTTCAAGACGAAGATAACCATACACTCGCGCCATTTTTATATAAATTGTACCTCAAGCAATTTGGAAAGAAAGTTTTGAAAGGGGATTTGAAAATTCATGGTCAAAACATGTTTCTAGATAAAAGTAAGTGTTGCGATTCGAACCAGGGCAATGAGAGCAACACAATGGTACCAAAGTTTTGAAGAATTGATGAAGGAATCTACCTATTAAAGTTGAGTTGCAGAGCTCTGAAACTGGACTTCTATGGAGCAATATAGGGCACGACTCTTTAATGTAATGGTATGCTTAGCTTCAGGGAAGATCAAGGAAGGTGAATTGATGGAGAAAATGGATTGAAAAAGGCTTGAGAATAGGATTCGAAGTAGCTAAATTCTGAGTTGTGAAGCAAGTTTGGCAGGGTAATTCTGGCTATCTAAGCTTGAGAAAATGAATGGGATAGTACATATATTTATAGGAGAAGCAAATGGGATCAAAAGGAAGAGTGACTGATGCGTTTTGGAGGGAATTCGTGGAAACCTGATGCACGAGTGAAGTGTGATCCAAACTTCACCAAAACTCATCCAATTCTTGTGTTTTGATGCACTAATCCACTTGGGAAAGTTGGCTAATCATGTTTAGACCCAAACGCGTGCTAATTTGAGGTTTAGATGTTGTAACATGAAATTCAAATTCTGACTTGCAGGGAAACTTCAATTCCAAGTTATCACTTTTGAAACAATGGCATTTCCACCTCAGGGAGTGTTAAGGCATGATTCTTGATGCTTTGGAAAGATGAGGTAACAAACTTTGCAATTGAAAAAGAATGGAATAAATTGGAGGCTTGAGCTGAAAATTACATGGAGTCAAAGTTGGAGAAAAATAGTTGACTTTCTATTCTTAGAAATATTTCAAATTCTTCTTTAAAAATGACCTATAATCTCTTGCTTCCGAACATGGCTTTCCACTTAGAATTTGCTCTTGACCCAAAAAGATGGAATGAAGTAGATCTCTTGAATAACATCTTGCAATTTTAACCACTAAAAATATCCAAAAATTGAGCAAGTTATGACTTGTTGAAGTTGGCCAAAAATCATGAAATGACCTATAATCTTTTGCATTTTTAAGGCAACTACCATCCATTTTATTACTTTGCACATAAAAGACGGCATGAAGTACACATCCTTAATATCATCATGGAAAAAGAATGGGCTCAAGGTGATAAACATTGACCAAGTTATGACAATTTGAAGTCACATATGGAAAATTAGGGATTCAACTAGATGACTTGTGATCTTTCTTCTTCACCAAGTTCCTTGCACATGAAAACTCTTTGGAACTTTTGAAGTGATTTGTTGGTAACTCTTTGAAGAGAAGAATGTTTTTGGAATCACTCAAAAATTACAAAATATGAGAAAGTTATCACTCTTTGAAGTCCAAAACCCTAGCCTCTAGATCAAGAGAATGCTTGGTGGAACTTTGCCAAGTTTGAACAAACTTTTTGTGCCAATATTCTTTCTTTGTGAATAGAAATTGTTGAGGATGATGATGAGGACCTATGGCCACCAAAACCAATTTCATATCAACTTCAAAACAACTTAAATGTTGAGGTTTGAATCTCTCAAGCTTTTGACTATGGCATGGAAATAAACTCATGAACCCATGAAGAAACTTGCTAAACCTCATTGCTTTTACCTACATTATCAACAAGTAAGACAAACCAATATTGCATTTTATTAATTAGAGAGAAATATCAAAGTACAATATCTATGATCACAAAAGCAAACAAATCAAGGTGCTTGGTAACTTCTCAAAGAGCAAAGCTAAAGATAGGGAGAAGATCCAAAATCCCTAATGTGATTATGTGGTGATTGAAACAATGTGGTATGATGAAGGGATCTTAGGGGCAAAAATTGGGGTACAACAGCTTCCCTTATTTAAGTTTCTTCTATCTGGAGATACGAAGGTTAAAAATCTTCGTGTCAACGTGATTGAAGACATTTAAATATAAAACAAACCCTATTTTTGGCCCTAAGATTCCATGCAAATGTTTATGCATATGAATGCATATGAATAGAAGAGACACAAAGTAGCATCAGGGAGGCAAGATAAAATGCAGAAGCAAAAGAGAAATCCCACCAGAAAAATAAATCACTGGTAAACTACGAGAATAGAATCAGAGAGGAGGATAACAAGCATCAACGTTCACTGCCGATGTACTATCGTCATTCTCCAAATATATCATACCACCGCCATTCACTGATGATGAACTATCAACATTCACTGAAGATAGCAAAAAGATAACAAACACCGACGTTCACTGTCGATGTACTACCAATGTTCACTGAAGGTAGCAAAAGAAAATATCATACCACCGCCGTTCACTAACGATGAACTATCAACGTTCACTGAAGATAGCAAAATGATAACAAATACCAACGTTCACTGCCGATGTACTACCAACATTCACTGAAGGTAGAAAGAGAAAATATCATACCATTGCCGTTCACTGATGATGAACTATCAACATTCACTGAAGATAGCAAAATGATAACAAACACCGACGTTCATTGCCGATGTACTACCAACATTCACTGAAGGTAGAAAGAGAAAATATCATACCACCGCCGTTCATTGACGATGAACTATCAACGTTCACTAAAGATAGAAAAAATATAACACATACCGACGTTCACTGCCGATGTACTACCAACGTTCACTGAAAGTAGAAAGAGAAGATATTATACCACCGCCGTTCACTGAGAATGAACTATCAACATTCACTGAAGATAGCAAAAAGATAACAAACATCGATGTTCACTGCCAATGTACTACCAACGTTCACTGAAGGTAGCAAAAGAAAATATCATACCACCGTTGTTCACTGATGATGAACTATCAACGTTCACTGAAGATAGAAAAAATATATCAAACACCGAATTTCACTGCCGAAGTACTACCAACGGGTCTCAACTTCTTATTTAACCAAGGAGATCTGCCTGGAAAGGGTACTATGTAACGTGTCTCAAATAAAGAGACTACCATTTATTACCAAAAGGGAGCTGCAAAGAAAAATTGCTTTCCAAGGATAGAAATATGACTTCCCAGAGAAATGCCATGATATTCCCGCTGAGGAGATAAAGTCTCCTTGTGCAAAATAAATGCACAACCAAAAATTCAATGTTTTCAAAAATCCATAATACACGACATCGTCATGCAACCACAAATCCAATTCAGAAAAATACCAGAACAAGACGGCCAAAGCAAATTCATCCTTTGAGAAATAAACTCAAGAGATAAGACCAAATTCAACCGAGCAAAGAGCGCTGCAGGAAAGGTCAGAACACAATGTCCATGAATGATGATTTTAGCAATGTATGATGCATGTATGAATGTACGAGTGCTATTGTGCATATGCTGATAAAAAAGATACATAATCAGTGCAGACAAACTAAATTGCCTCAGTTACTAACAACATTGGGCTAAGTTTCAATCAGAAAGATCAATCCAGGAAAGGTGAAAGAGACTGCGGAAACCAAACCTATTGCATTAACTTTACTGAGGAGAACATAATCCGACTATAGCTTAAATCAAAAAGACACCGGGATAAAACACCTTGCTTCCGGGTTCATCGGAGAAACAGTTTTCCCAAAGTAACATGCCCATTGGAGATTTCAGATCAACCTTAAATAAGGCAAACTGACATCGAAACAACCAAACCTCAATAGGGAATTCAAGCCTACCTCCCAAGAGAAAAGAAACTGCGGGTTAGAAATTTTCACCACGAACCCTCATTCCAACAAGAGATGCCCTGGGATAACCCTCCCGGGAGATCAAGAAGTCAACACTAGTGTCGATACTGTAAAAAGAGCGACATCTCATCACACCAAGGGAATAAAACCTTTCATCATATGAGGGAAGACTTTGCTGGGGAAGCTGGGACGAAGGCTTCTGACCATGCAAACCCAAAATCAAAAGCGAATCAAGACTTGACTGGGGATAATGGGATCACCAACCCAAATACTGTACTTTGTACCCACTGATACCGTCCTTAACTATCTAGGAAACACACAAAGATTGAGCAGATACCCGCAAAATGACCTCAGAAAACCTTTATGAAGGAAGAAAATCTTCTTAAAGTAACTAGAATTTGTTCATCCTTGGGATCACCATTTTTTTTGTCATTGTTTCATCATAAATCCCAAAGTAAATTGAATTGTAAAGATCTCTTTTTTTTGAAAAGTCAATTTTGATTTTTAATCTCTTTTCTTTAAAAGTTATTATCAGTAATAAATGAAGTCTTTGTAAGCTAAATAAAATTAAGAATACAAAGAATTGGCAAAAGCTAGAATTTCATTAATAGAATGGTAGTCTGCGAATGGCGAGACTCCATGGATGATTACAAAATTTGGGAAATGGTAATTCATAATGGAAAAGATACATTGAGATAAAATGACCACTATCCCCCCTAACAAATTTTGAAATCCTGAGTAGCAGCCTCCGTTGAAGTATGGTGAGGATTTGAGAAGATTGTTGCTTTGGTGATCAAGTTTCGTCTGACGTAATTACTTGCCAAGAAAATCCCTAACTTTTGCCTAAGCTGCCCTTATGGGTTTTCAACTTAGCAGAAAATTTATTCTGTTTATGTCTCTAATTTTTTCCTAGACCGCCCTTTCGGGTATTCGGCCTACCGAGACGCTCCTTTTTGCCTAAGCTGCCCTTTCAGGTTTTCAACTTAGCGAGCTGTTCTTTTATTTCTTTAGGCGAAGTATTTCTTGACTGCGTTAGCATTCATGGGACGTGGGAACTCCTCGCCATCCATAGTTTCAAGAATTAATGCACCACCAGAGAAGGCTTTCTTGACAACATACGGGCCTTCAAAATTGGGAGTCCACTTGCCCCTAGAATCAGCATTGAAAGACATGATCTTTCTGAGCACGAGGTCGCCTTCTCGGAATTCACGAGGTTTGACCTTTTTATCAAATGCTTTCTTCATTCTTTTTTGATATAACTGCCCATGACATAAAGTTGTCATTCTCTTCTCTTCAATCAAATTCAATTGGTCAAACCTGTTCTGAACCCATTTAGCCTTTGTCAATTTGGCTTCCATTATCACACGCAGCGAGGGAATCTCTACCTCGAAAGGGAGTACAACTTCCATTCCATACACTAGGGAAAACGGGGTCGCTCCTGTTGAAGTGCGAACAGATGTTCGATATCCATGCAGAGCAAAAGGGAGCATTTCATGCCAATCCTTATAAGTGACAACCATTTTCTGGATAATTCTCTTGATATTCTTATTAGCAGCTTCAAAAGCCCCATTTATCTTTGGCCTGTATGGAGATGAATTATGATGGACAATCTTGAATTCTTCACACAGTTCCGTCATCATCTTGTTGTTTAAATTTGAACCATTGTCAGTGATGATTCTGCTTGGCACACTGTATCGGGATATAAGATTGTTTTTGATGAAACGCACCACCACCTGTTTGGTAACATTGGCATATGAAGCAGCCTCTACCCATTTGGTAAAGTAGTCAATTGCTACCAAGATGAAATGGTGTCCATTCGAAGCCTTGGGTTCTATCATCCAGATCATGTCAATACCCCACATAGAGAAAGGCCATGGGGAGGAAATCACATTGAGAAGTGTCGGAGGCACATGGATCTTATCTGCATAAATCTGGCATTTATGACACTTCTTTGTAAATTTGTAACAATCGGATTCCATTGTCAACCAATAATATCTTGCCCTTAGCATCTTTTTAGCCATTGAATGTCCATTAGCATGAGTTCCAAATGAACCTTCATGAATCTCATGCATCAACATGTCTGCTTCGTGTCTATCCACGCATCTGAGCAAGACCATGTCAAAATTTCTCATATATAGCACATTTTCACTGAGGAAGAAACTGCCTGCCAATCTTCTCAGTGTCTTTCTATCTTTCTTTGACGCACCAAACGGGTATTCCTGAGTCTGAATAAAATGTTTGACATCACAATACCAAGTTTTTTCATCTGCTACCTCCTCCGTCACAAACACATGAGCGGGCCTATCTAGCCGTCGAACTATAATTTGGGGTATATCATTCCAAGCATTTACTTGGTACATGGAAGCCAGAGTTTCCAGAGCATCTGCCATTTAGTTTTCATCTCTAGGAATGTGATGGAATTCAACTTTATTGAAGAAGGGTAGTAATCTTCTAGCATAATCTTTGTAAGGTATCAAGCTAGGGTGACGAGTGTACCATTCTCCTTTAATCTGATTTATTACCAATGCTAAATTGCCATATACATCTAGAATCTTGATTCTGAGATCAATAGCTTCCTCAAGACCCATGATGCAAGCCTCATATTCCTCCATATTATTAGTGCAATCAAATGTTAACCTCGCGGTAAAAGGAATATGCGATCCATGAGGAGTGACAATCACAACACCAATTCCTTTACCATAAGCATTCACAGCTCCATCAAATACCATACTCCAACGAGATTCAGGGTCGGGGCCCTCCTCAGGCAATGGTTCATCACAATCTTTCACTTTTAAGAACATCACATCTTCATCGGGGAATTCATAACCTGCAGACTGATGATCTTCCACCGGCTGGTGAGCAAGATAATCTGCCAACACACTACTTTTGATAGCTTTTTGAGTGCGGTATTCAATATCATATTCAGATAACAACATCTGCCAGCGGGGAATTCTCCCAGTAAGAGCAGGCTTTTCAAAAATATACTTGATTTGATCCATTTTGGAGATCAACCAAGTAGTATGATTTAGCATATACTGCCGCAAACGCTTTTCCGCCCAGGCCAAAGCACAACATGTTTTTTCTAGCATAGAATACCGCGACCCACAATCAGTGAACTTTTTGCTGAGATAATAAATGGCGAACTCTTTCTTTCCTGTTTCATCTTGTTGTCCCAAAATACAACCCATGGATTTATCTAACACTGTCAGATACATAATCAACGGTCTTCCTTCTACAGGAGGGAGCAAGATAGGAGGTTAAAGCAGATACTCTTTAATACTTTCAAATTCCCTTTGGCAGTCATCTGTCCACACACAACCTTGATCTTTCTTTAGCAACTTAAAGATCGGTTCAAATGTTGCAGTCATGTGGGAAATAAATCTGGAGATATAATTCAAACGCCCGAGGAAACCCCTGACTTGCTTTTCAGTTCTTGGCGCTGGAATTTCTTGAATTTCCTTGACTTTGTCAGGGTCAACTTCAATTCCTTTCTGGCTAATAATAAAACCCAACAATTTCCCCGATCTAACTACGAAGGTGCATTTATTTGGATTCAGGCGGAGACGATACTTCCTCAAACACCGAAACAACTTCAATAAATCTTCTATATGCCCTTCTTCAATTTGGGATTTAGAAATCATATCATCAACATATACTTCGATTTCCTTGTGCATCAGATCATGGAATATGGTTGTCATAGCCCTCTGGTACGTTGCACCAGTGTTCTTCAACCCGAAGGGCATCACTCTATAACAGAATGTTCCCCAGGGTGTGATAAACATTGTTTTTTCCATTTCCTCTGGAGCCATTCTTATTTGATTGTACCCGGAAAATCCGTCCATGAACGAGAATACCTTGAATTTTGCTGTGCTATCCAGTAACATGTCAATGTGAGGCAATGGAAAATCATCTTTTGGACTAGCTTTATTTAGATCTTTGTAATCTACGCACATGCGGACTGTCATACCCCAATTTTTGACCTAAGATCCCATTTTTATTTTTGCATTTTTATACAAAAGTAAAGGTCACTAAATACAGTCGCTTTTAACCTCTCACCTTCGAGCATTGATTATGCAGAAATTGTCAAGTGTTTTGAACATTCTTAGCCTATGTATCACTAACTTCTAATCAAGCACGAAATGTGTGTTTTTTGTTTCTTTAATTTCATGTGCTGACAGGTCTCCTTCGATTCAACACTCTTCGATTGACTCTTAGTCTCCTTCGAATGCAAGTTTAGGTACATCCTTCGTTTGGATTTGAAACCTCCTTCGATTCAGCCTTTCGATTGGACAAGTTTACTGCCTGCAAGCCTGCTTCGACTGGATAAGTTTACTGCCTACAAGCCTGCTTCGACAGGACAATTTTACTGCCGGCAAGCCTGCTTCGACTGGACAAGTTTACTGCCTGCAAACTTGCTTCGATTGGGCAACATTGCTTCCTTGGAACACGGGCTTTCGATTGGGCAATATGTTTGTTTCGATCCACATGCTTCGATTGGGAAACATTGCTTCATTCGAACACGGGCTTTCGATTGGGCAATATGTTTGTTTCGATCCACATGCTTCGATTGGGCAACATTGCTTCCTTCGAACACGGGCTTTCGATTGGGCAATATGTTTGTTTCGATCCACATGCTTCGATTAGGCAACATTGCTTCCTTCGAACATGGGCTTTCGATTGGGCAATATATTTGTTTCGATCCAAGATTCGTTTGGGCACGTGGCTCCCTTCGTGCAAGTCTTTGTTTGAGCATTGACCTTTTTGTATGCTTGCTTGGAGTCACAAAGTTTAGACCTCCTCCATGCAGGCTTCGACTATGTTTGTACTAGCTTTGACTGGACAACATTTCTCTTTAGTATGCTGCATTTCTATCCTTGACAAACTTCAGCACATGGTTGATGGCCCCCTCAAAAGACATATAGTGGTGGACTTGAGGGGAATACATATGAGTCCTTGTCGAAGGGTACGCCTTACTATTCCATTCGAAGCACATATTTGGCCCCTTCAAATGATGCACAAAGATGATTCGTTCGAAGGACACTTATTGGAGGAAAGTCAAACAATGTGTTGGAAGAAGAATCTGGTCGAAGGAGGGTCAAAATGAAAGGATAAAATATTCAAAGATGCTTGCTGCCAAGTTCAGACATGGTACACTGGCCAAAACTGCAGCATAGCAGTCCTGAAACACTGCCCCATTCTTGCACTAAAATAGAATACAAGCACTGTCCCTCGAAGGATGCAAAGAGCAGTTTACCCAAAATTGTTCAAATTATTTTGTTTTCCCTCCAAAAGCTTCAGCCAACTTTTCCTATAAATAGGAGGCTCCAACACATGTTTAAGGAGGATCTTTGGACCAGAGGAACGAATCCTCCAAATTTTCTCAAACACAATAAAACTCTCAAAGTTCATCAACACTTGAGAAATCACAAAAAACCAGAATCACATTCATCTCCTTCGACTCTGAAGAACAACCACACTTCAGTCTCCTTCGAATCAAAGAAGCATCACACTTACTTTTTTCTTTTCCTTCAAATCCAGCGTTCCAAGCACAGCTATTGACCCCTCTTTCGAATCCAGCATCCAGGGCCACCACTCAAGGCCCCACATCCATTCAAGGCCTAAAGCAAGGTAAGTTATTCTTACCTTTGAAATTTTAGTTTCATGGCATAACATGTAAATAATCTTTACGTTCGTTTGAAACATGTACACACCACTGTTCCTTTCGATTCCACCCTTTTAACATATTTTTCATAGCTATCCCTTTCGTTTTGCTTTCTGTTTACCTAAACTTGCTTTAACTATTAAATTGTTTACAAGACAAATATTAGTATGGCCTCAGGCCATGTTGCCATTTAATGCTTGAAATGAAAGAAACAGGAAACAGGAAATAGGAAACGAAGCTTCTGGCTTCTATCCTCTTTCTCCAGGTCGAACAAAAGATACAAACAGGAGGAAAACCATACACTGACTTCCAGGCTCAGTCGAAAGCCATTCCCTCACTGCTTTCAACCTCCAGTCGAAGAAGGCAACAAGGCAGAACCAGAAGGCTTCGCCATACACTGACTTCCAGGCCCCATTCGAAGGATACAACTTATTGCTGCCTTTGCCCAATCGAAGGACAGGACCTCGCCCCTGCCAAGGCCCAATTGAAAGACGTGACTTTGCTGTTTCCAGCCCCAATCGAAGGAGGCCAACAGAATGCAAATCGAAGGCTTCTTCCCCTCAATCGAAAGATACTCATTTTTCTTACTTTTATCTTCTTTTTTCCTTCATATTTTTTATGCCTTTCGATACGGTTGTAATAGCGTAGGATTTTATCTTTCTGCATTTTATTCACTTTGTACAAATGCTAGTAATTAGGCGTTTATGGCAAGATAAAATCAACAAGTAAACACACCAAAAAAATCCAAAAAAAAACACTCTTTAATCCTTACCTGAATATATCTTAAAACCCGCAAAACACTCAACAAATCAAAACTCCCCCCAAGGGCATGTTATCTCTGTTCTACCACGATACCGGTCGTGCCTATTGCTAGAATGTGTGCGTTAATGTCGCCCACTAAAAAAGACAAACAAATCAACTTTTTTCTAGAGGAACTACGGTGTTTTGATTCCTTCATTGGATACGTAGGAAAAGGGTCGCGAAACCCTCACGAACGCAATAATAAAAACTAATTTCTTTCCCCTTAAGAAAACATAGTTGTAGATAAATACACCCTTGTATATAACAAACAATTTTAACTAAAAACAGATATTCCAAAAGGTTCCTGCGGAGTACCGCAGATGCATTGGGTGCTAATACCTTCCCATTGCATAACCAACCCCTGAACCTTCAATCTCTTTAAAAAACGCATTGTATTTTCATTACTTTTAAGTATTATTTTACATTTCATGTTTTAGGGTTTTATTTCGCTCTTTTCCCTTTCCCCTTGGAAATAATAAAGCGCGGTGGAGACTCTTGATTTTTGCGAGTCGAGTTAATTAATAGCTCGATCTCCGATTTTCACCGCTACAGAATTGGTGACTCTACTGGGGAAAGATTGACCTCTTGCTGGTCCATCCCTAAGTGGGTTAAGCCTAGTTTGTTTTATCTGTTTTATCATTTTTTTTATTGTTTGATTATATCTTTATATTGTGGTTATTTGGGTTTTTGCAAAGGACAAGTCCTATACCCGGACTAAGTTACACATAGGAATAGGACGGGCGATATAGTCATGTTAACTTTGAGGGAGTAATCCCGAAGAAGGAGGCATGAAATCCCCCACTCAGTGGAAGCCCCTTTGAACGTAGTATTTGTTTACCGAGTAATCGGAAAGATATTATTGCTTTCGACTTGGGAGCCAGAGAAGCTGAAAACCGTAGAACCCTTAACCCATCTTGGCCTCTTAGGTCTAGTGCGGAGATTATAACGGAGTAATCCGGAAGTAGTTGTCACGCGATGCTTCACTCAGACAAGTTTCTCTTGAGAATATTTCTAATTACTGAGTAATCGGGACGTTGGTAATATCCGAAGGAGGAATGTAGACTCTGGGAACTTTTAGAACCATGTTTTACAGGTGTGATTAAACCTTTAGTACATACCTTTGGGATGTTTTTTACCTTTGACTCCATGCTTGTGACGTTGGACCTTTCAACTTTGTTTGTTACCTTGTATGTGGTTGTTGCATAGCCATGCCTTCATGCATCCATGAAACCCTTTTCACTTGATTTTCAAGGAATTTGGAGGTCTTTCTTTGTAAACATCACAAGTTTCGTCAAGCTCAATGGATCTTGGGTGTTGATAGGGTGAAAACCGTAATCCACCAAAATGGATGATTGATCTTGATGATAACTTGATCAATGTTTGGAGCCAATTTAAAATTCATCTTCTATCTTCATACTTTGATGTTTACAACTTAATATCTTGAGTTCCTTGAAAGTCCAATAAAAACTCTCTTTTGCATATCATGCATCATTCTACATTTTTTGTTTCACTTTCAAAGGTCTTTTTCCAAGTCTTATTTTTCCTTTGGTCTCACCAGTACAACACTCGCTCTAAGAGAACAATGGAGAATATCCAGCAAGAGATTTCTGAACTCTGTAGAGAGATGACTAATTTGAAAGCTAGTATGGAGCACTTAATTTGTTTGGTTGAAATTTTGGTTGCCGCCCAAGTCAATCCTTCTAGGAGGGAGGAAGCGATGATAAAGGTCTTCATTGAAATTCTGAAATCATTCTTTCATGATAAGGTGATGGTTAATGCACCTAATGACTTTCCTGACAAGGTGAATGTGGGAGTGCGTCTAGAAGAAGATGTCTGAAAGGGATGTTTATATGAAGATGGTAGCTCAGATAATGGTGTGAAGAAGTTTGATAATAACTTTTCCAAGAAGAGAACCAGAGGAAGAAATAATCATTGCCATAATCATCATATTTCTCCTATTCATCAATAGAATCAGCAAGTTCCTAATCAGAGGAAAACCCAGTTTGATCCAATTCCAACAACCTATACAAAGTCATTTCATGTCTTGATGCAGAGGAATTTGGTTCAGACCCGGCCTCCACCGAAGGTTCCTGAGAAGATGCATTGGTATTACAAAGTTGATTTGACTTGTGCCTTTCATCAAGGTTCTCATGGGCATGACTTGGAGGGTTTCTTTGCTTTGAAGATTGAGGTTCAGAAGTTGGTCAGAAGTGGTATCTTGTCATTCAAGGACGTTGGTTTTGAAGTTCAAATCAAGCATGTGCCGAAGAGTAAACACGATTGATGGTCACTTTGATTTTTGAAGGATGTTTTCGGTAATTCAAGTCCAGATGGAAAGCCTTCCTAGATTATTAACTTATTCATGCTTTTTGTAATTTTTCTTGTTTATCAAAACATTGTTTGTATGTAAGAACTTGTTTGCATCTGAATGATTATCTTAATACAATGAGTATGTTTGTCTTGAAGAAATTCATTTGTTTCACTCATATTTGTTTTTGAATTTTAAATTTCTTTTTGCATTATGATACTAACTTGTTGCCCATTCTCTTGCCTAGGCAGAGATTGAAGGGAGGATGATGATCTAAAAAACACAAAATCTCTGGTTGTATGCTTTTTGAATAAAATCTTGCTGACGATGTACAGGCATTGTTTCAAATCCCTAAACACCGGAGATATAAGGAAGATAATCCCTTGCTAACCCCTTTTGAGCCTTGAAGTAGGAGTTTCTTTTCTATACAAAAAACCCTCAAATTTTAACCTGGGGCAGGGTAGTTTTCAGTTAATCTGATTGTGTTCAAAATTCATAAGGAAGATATTTTTGAAGAGAAACTACGAGGGCTATCCTTCATGTATAATGAATCTAGAAGATGTGGAACCACAATGTTATCCCTCATTCATCAAGAAATGAGGCAGTCATAATCTTTTCAACAAGTTAAGACAAGCTAATGTCACACATTTTGTTCAAAAATCAAAAAAAAAGAAAAAGCCTGCTAAGTCGAAAACTTGAAAACATGCGGCTTAGGAAAAAATTAGGGCATCTCGCTGGACTATCAATTCAAAAGAATTAGTTCAAGCAAAAGTTAGGGAAAATAAAATTGCAAAGAAAGGAATACAAAGAAAAGTCCTCAGCAAAGAAAAAATTGGTGACTACAAACACGAAGACATAAGGGTGGTTTCTACTCCGAAAGCCTCGTGGTTTCCTTAATCGTCACAGAATCCTTTTGAGAGATGAACACTCATGTTCAATTAACTGAACATAGGGTTGGAGAACATCACGAAGAATGGGTGGGCACCTATAAATTTTGAGCCTTACAAATCTTTTTTTCTAAAAACCATGAATCAGGCCACGTTACAACCTTCAAAAGTCCTAATTGAAGCAAGGTTATTTTGAAAGCATATTTCAATGAGATAGTGTTCCTGACTCCCATGAATGTTTGTTAAATAGTTATGTTGGTATCATATGCTTTTGCTATACAAAAATTAATGGTGCTCTAACTCGCAAAATTTGTGCGATATCTTTTCAAAATCTTCAAGACTTACATAATTGTTGCATTATAATTTTCATTCTCATAATAAACTTTTTCTAACTGCAAAACTTTTGTTTGATATCAAGGAAGCTCACATATAAGCACCAGTGATGAGTTTATTCTTTTAAGGCCTGAAACTATGTTGAGAAATTGGCGAATCATTTCAAGAAAAAATCATATCCAGGGGCATGTCACCTGAAGCATGGACATGTTGCTTTTCCCAGTTAATACTTCCCCAACTTGCTTACCCTTTTGGGAAAAATTTTAAGACTTTGTTTTGCCAACTACAGTCAATCTGGGGCAATCACGTCAAGATTCGATGAATCTCTCTAAGAGTTTGAAGACACCAGAGCATGGTGGAAGTCGGGTCTTTTGTAAAATCCTCTTGAGACGATTTCTCCTCATCAACCATATAGCTTGGGGCTTTTTAGAAGTGAAGTTATTCGCAAGAATCATCGTGCATCACACAAATTATCAGCAATAAACTTGGGGCATCCAAAATTAGTCCTAGGGGCAATCCATATTTGTCAAGATATGTGATATGTTTTGTACACATTATCAAAGGGCGGTGTTCCCAGTATCTCTAGCTAAGCATTCCAACTGAAGCATTGTTCGTGTTGTTATCCAGTTAATGGATTATTGACGATAGAAGATTGGACTTTGGGTTTTCTACCAAAACTATCTTCCCCCTCCATAGATATTTAAGCCTTGTAAAAGGACTTTACTCCAATGATGGCTTTTGTTTTTATCTCCAGCAATATTCCCATCTTGTTGAGATCAGCTGAGTGTCGGGTTGTACTGGGGCGTCTTATCATCTTCTGTCTATCTCCTGTATCTGTTTTGTCAGCATACATATGACATTCATTTATTCATTCACACTTGCATCATGCACACACATTGATATTTGTTGATGTTCTTGATTTGTATACTTTGGTTATCATATTTCCTCTTCTCAAATAGAGTGTCAACTTAAGCAGAAAGTGTATCCTTTCTAATTCCCCACTGAGTTTATTCCTCGTGGAAGAATATTGCTTTAGCTTTCCTTTTCCATCTCTGGATAGGATAAATCCCCATTTGAGTTGTTTCCTCATTGGGCGGAGTCTTGTTTGACTGTTTTCTCTCCAGTTTATTCCTGGATTGAGCTTTGTCTCTTGTGAATGATACCCTGTGGATATCTCTAGGCTGTGAAACCTAGAAGGAGAGTGCATTTATTTTGCAATTTAAATACTTGGTCTTCTCAGGAAGGATTTATTCATGGTTCCCCATTGAAGATGAACTTTATTCCCTAGTAGTGTTATCATAACCTTCTTCTGGAATATCGACGTGACAACAAGCGACTGACTCCTTATTTGAGTAGTTTGATTATTTCTGAATTTCTTTATGTTATGACAAGCGGAGGTCTCTTCATGAGCAGTTTGTCCATCCCCGATGAAATTATTGATCCTCACCTCCAGCAATATCTTCACGATATTTTATGGGTATCTTTGAGAAAACAGCAAGCGGCGGTCTCTTCATTAGCAACTTGTATGTTATTGAAACCTTTGAGAAAACAGCAAGCGGCGGTCTCTTCATGAGCAACTTGTATGTTATTGTCACCTTTGAAAACAACAAGCGACGGTCTCTTCATGAGCAACTTGTGTGTTATTGTTACCTTTGGAAAAAAAACAACAAGCGGCGGTCTCTTTGTAGCGATAAAAAATGTAGCGGGGTAAATCGGAGATCGAACTATTAATTAATTCGTCTCACAAAAGCAAGAGTCGCCACCGCGCTTTATTATTTCCAAGGGAAAAGGGAAAAGAGCGAAATAAAACCCTAAAATATGCAATGTAAAATACTTTAAAAGTAATGAAAATACAAGGCGTTTTTGAAAAGAGGTCTAGAGTTCGGGGGTTGGTTATACAATAGGAAGGTATTAGCACCCAATGTATCTATAGTATTCTATAGGAACCTTTTGAAATATATGTTTTTTGGTTAAAATTGTTTGTTTGATTAAAATGGTTCATTTGGCTAAAAATAGGTGTGGGCGAGAGTTGGAAGATACGACGACCTAGTATCGAAGTTTTGACTTAAAAGGGGTGGGTTTTGAAAAATTGAATATTTGGGAAAAATTATCTTAAGTTTAGAAAAATAGTAAAACAAAATGAATGAAGGAATTCACACGATCGTGTAAGGTATATTTGATGACATGAAGTCAACAAATTTAAATCTTTCCCTTGGAGTAGAAGCAAACAAATCAAAAATAAGATGAACATCACAATATAAATAATCAAGGATACGCAAGGAAATAAATTTAAGCGAACAAATTAATACCAAGAAAGGCAGTGAAATATTTAATTCGAGAAGATTAAGACGATTAAAAAAAATAAAGAGAAGATAACCAATTTTCTAAACAACAAATAAAACTAAGATCATGAACTTTCTAAATTATATCTAGACTAAGTTAAAGTTCTAAGATTTATTAAAATTAAAATTCTAAAAGTTACTAAATTTATTCTAAAGTAAACTAATTCTAAAGTACTAAACCATATCTAATATAGGCTAATTTAAAGCTAAATTAATATCATTGGGAAATAAGCTGAAAACGAAATAAAAAGGTCCAGCATGGGATTGAACTCATGTCTCCTTCTTTCGAACTATTTCTTTCTCTCTTCGATCTCTCTCTTCGATCTCTCTCGAACTCTTTCTTTCTCTCTTCGATCTCTCTTTCGAAATCTCTCTTCGATCTCTCTTTCGAACTCTTTCTTTCTCTCTTCGATCTCTCTTTCGAATTCTCTCTTCGATCTCTCTTTCGAACTCTTTCTTTCTCTCTTCGAGCTCTCTTCTAAATCGAAATTGAACAACACCTACAACGAATCCTGCTCCCTCTTTCGAACTCTTTCTCCCTCTCTTCTAAATCGAAATCGAACAACACCAACAACGAATCCTGCTCCCTCTTTCGAACTCTTTCTCCCTCTCTTCTAAATCAAAATCGAACAACACCAACAACGAATCATGCTCCCTCTTTCGAAATATTTCTCCCTCTCTTCTAAATCGAAATCGAACAACACCAACAACGAATCCTGCTTCCTCTTTTGAACTCTTTCTCCCTCTCTTCTAAATCAAAATCGAACAACACCTACAACGAATCCTGCTCCCTCTTTCGAACTCTTTCTCCCCTAAATCGAAATCGAACAACAACACTGCTTCTGGTTTCGTCATGGCTCTCGTTAACTCTAAAACAAAACAACAACATCGGTAACTCGTTCTATACTCTATTTCCAACTGTCTCAATCTTTCTTATGCGATAAACAATGATAACAACTCAACTCAAAACAAATCAATTCAGGCATGGCTATAAAAGCTAAATAATCAAAACAAGAAATTTCAACATTCAACAACAAATCATGATGAATCACGATGGTATACAAAATGCAAAGGGAGAAAAAAAAGATGAACTCACAAGGTCGGAGCTAGTCCGATGAGCTTACGATTCATGCGGAGCCTTTAACGGGTAAGGATGTGAATTCCACTTTCTTTTGCTCTCTGATTCTTTCTACTTTCAGAAACTGACTCGAAAATGTTGGTGTTGTTGAGGCGATGAGTTCCTGTGGATGGTTGTGCTTGGTTCAAAATGGTGCAGGTTAGAAGGTTTGCTTCTGTTTACAGTTTGTGGTTTTTTGAAAGTAGGCTTGAATATATTGTTTATGTTTTGAGTGGAATGGTTTGTTGGTATTTTTGACTAGGCTTGCTGTTTGTACAGGCTTTGGTGGTTTTTGATGCAGGTTTGTGCTTCTGCAAGTTTTGTGTTTTTTCTCATTTGTGAACTCCCTTTTTCGATTGTATATCTGCCTGTTTTATAGTGAATAAGAATGAGGTTTTGGGAGGGAAAATTTGGTGAGTTTGAACAAATATGATGATCTGATTTATGGCTTTTTGATACAGGTTTTGGTGTGTGTTATTTGATGCAATTTCTGGACTGATATGCTGGTCTTATAACAGGGCAGCAGAGATTATGTGACTGTTTTTCTTGGCATTACTTGTGCAGGGGCCATGCAGTTTTAGACAGATTTATATGGAAATAGCATAATAATTATAATACTAATAATAATAGTAATGACACAAATAATACAATAAAATGTTAGTAAAACTAAACTGAAAATATAAAAGTGAAAGAAAAGAGATATTAAAATTGGTTTTAATTCTATTAATAATTCAACCTAAAAACATTTCAAATGGAATTATAATCAAAATTAATAATAGAGGGAATAAAAATAAAATTAAACCATATATTTTCATATTTTCGAATTAAATAAATAAAACTATAACTAAGAACAAAATAGACTTACATACTCTAAAATTGCAAAAAAGTAAAAGAACTTATATGTATTTTGAGATTTTCCGAATTATCAATAAAAATATAAAATTAAATGAAACTAACAAAACTATAATAATTTTTTTATATAAAATACAACTGATATGAGCTAAATATGTTTTTTGGATTTTCTTTTTATGAAAATAAGAATAAAAGAATGACGAGCAAAAGTGCAAAAATACATGATTTAGTAAAGTCAGGCAAAACCAGTTAAATTTCACTAAATTCACAACAATTTCTAACGTTTCTATTTTTTGGTGGATTTTCAAAGCATAATCATCTCTTTACTTGTAAAGAAAAGTTGTAGTTGTTGCAAAGGAGAATCATATGTAAAAGAACCACTAAAAAACCGTCGAAATTTGAAGAAGTTATGAATTTTTGAAATCTGACTCGAGAATTGGCAAAAATAGGTCGAATCGCTTGTGAACGCTTGCTATGTAATAATGCAGATGGGAGGTGGTATCTTAGGTCAAAATTTGGGGTATGACAGCTGCCCCTATTTAAGTTTCTTCTATCCAGAGATATGAAGATTAAAATCTTCGTCTCGACGAGATTGAAGGTACTTAAATACATAACACGCAATTTTTGCCCTAAGATACCGCCATTATGTTTGTGATATGAATGTAGTATTTAAATTCACAGAGAATGATATTGTATGAGACAAGATAATGCTGGAGAAACCAAACACCAACAAACCACAGGAACATAGATTATACACTACTGGGGAAATGAGCCATCGACTTCAAATGATAGACTCTTGACGGCGAATAAAAATTTGAGAGAATACGACCTCTGACCCTAACAAAGAAGGCATCTTGCATAGGCCACAAAAACAGATTATTGACCCAAAATAACAGTGAGTTCACAACTCAAGGTCAAAGATAGACAAAAGATGTACCAAATTTGCTGATAATGGATTACCGACTTCTGAAAGTAAAGATTCATAACAAACTTCTCTGCGAGATTTCCGGAGGGATACCAATTAATGCTGAAATAATAATATGGTTGTAGATACACAAACTGCTCAAATAAAGAAGCTGCCATTTGTTTTCGTTCAAAGATGTCAATAACATACAAGCTGCTCAAATAAAGAAGCCTCCACTTGCTGTCTTCCAAAAATACTATGACATACAAGTTGCTCAAATAAAGAAGATGCCACTTGTTGTCTTCCAAAAATACTATGACGTACAAGTTGCTCAAATAAAGAAGGTGCCACTTGTTGTCTTCCAAAAATACTATGACATATAAGTTGCTCAAATAAAGAAGCTGCCACTTGCTGTCTTCCAAAAAAAAGATAACGCACAAGTTGCTCATGAAGAGACCGCCGCTTTTCGTTTTCCAAAAAATAATAACGTACAAGTTCCTCATGAAGAGACCGTCGCTTGCCGTTTTCCAAACAATAATAACGTACAAGTTGCTCATGAAGAGACCTCCGCTTGTCGTTTTCCAAAAAATAATAACGTACAAGTTACTCATAAAGAGACCGCCGCTTGCCATTTTCCGCAAAAAGATAACGCACAAGTTTCTCATGAAGAGATCGTCGCTTGCCGTTTTTTGCAAAAAGATAACGCACAAGTTTCTCATGAAGAGACCGTCTCTTGTCGTTTTCCAAAAAATAATAACGTATAAGTTGCTCATGAAGAGACCACCGCTTGCCGTTTTCCACAAAAAGATAACGCACAAGTTGCTCATGAAGAGACCGCCGCTTGTCGTTTTCCAAAAAATAATTCAGAAGAAAATTGCGATAACACTGCCAGAGAATAAAATCTTCGTCAAAGGGAACCATGAATAGATCCCTCCCGAGGAGATCAAATACTTAAATGTGCAAAATAAATGCACCATTCGTCTAGGTTGCCTAGCTTGGAGAAAATAACGAGATAGCCTATGCAAGAGACAACAACTCCCTCCAGGAATAAACCAGAGAGAAAACAGTCAAACAAGACTCCACCCAATGAGAAAATAACTTGATTGGGGATTCATCCTATCTAGAAATGGACAAGGAAGACTAAATCAAAAAAATCATCCACGAGGATTAACTCAGTTGGGGAATTTAGAAAGGAAGCACATTTTCTGCCTAAGCTAACATTCTACTTGGAAAGAACAAGTACATTGTCTTAATAAACATAAACAAGGTATACAACCCAAAAATCAATGACAAATGTGAATATGCATGCGTGATATAAGTGTAAATGAATGAATGAATGTTATGCTGACGAAACAGACAGACGGAATATCTTGAAGATGATAAGATATCACAAAATAATAGATACTCGGCCAATCTTAAAGAGACGGAAAATAACTGGAATTGGAACTACAAAGCAACGTCAGAGTGTATCACGCTACAAGGCTCAAATCTTCTGGGGAGAAAAGTATTCAAAACCAATCTTCTAATCTCCAATATACCATTGGCATGAGACAAAGCGTACCACACTTCAGAAATCTACTCAAATAAAGATAACCAAAACAACGCTTAACTGGAAAAGCTGGGGAGTCACCAAACTTAGTACCACTAGAAACAAAAGTTTACACAACAAACACCTCGTGACGATCTTGAAAGAAAACATGTTCATCATGCAAGGATAAATTACTGTATTGTTTTGCATTTCATGGCTTGACCATCCTCGGAACAACTGTTAATATCCCTTTCATTATTCACGACACATTTTTAAAATAAGAATACTTTAAATAACTTTGTTTCAAATATTGCCTTAAAATTAAAATTTTGCCCACAAAAGGTAAATGCTCAAATTTCATTAATAAGATGGTAGTTTGCTAACAACGCGACTGCAACGGTTTACAAAAGTTTGGGAAATAGTGCATGAAAGAAAGGGTTACACAAAAACAATGATCACTATTCTCCCTAACAACTTCGAATTCCGAAATATGCTCGAATGCCACAGCTGGTCTGACCAAAAGCCTTCCTAAGCCTCCCCTTCGGGTTTTCAACTTAGCGAACTGTCAACTCAAACCTAGGTGAAATACTTCTTGACTGCATCGGCGTTCACGGAGCGCGGGAGCTCCTCACCGTCCATATTTGTGTGAATCATGGCACCTCCGGAGAAAACTTTCTTAACGACATACGGTTCTTCATAATTCGGAGCCCACTTGCCCCTAGAATCAGGTTGGAAAGATAATATCTTCTTGAGCACGAGGTCACCTTCTCTGAACTCGCGGGGTCGAACCTTCTTATCAAAAGCCTTCTTCATTCTTTGCTGATATAGTTGACCGTGACACAACGCTGTCAATCTCTTTTCTTCAATTAAATTCAACTGATCATATCTACTTTGACACCATTCAGCCTCAGAAAGTTTAGCTTCCATCAAAACTCTCATAGACGGAATCTCAACCTCCACGGGGAGTACTGCTTCCATGCCATAAACTAGGGAAAATGGGGTTGCACCTGTTGAAGTTTGAACTGAAGTACGGTATCCATGTAAAGCAAACAGAAGCATTTCATGCCAATCTCTATAAGTTACCACCATCTTCTGGACAATCTTTTTGATGTTCTTGTTAGCAGCTTCAACTGCCCCATTCATCTTCGGCCTGTAGGGATAAGAGTTATGATGTTCAATCTTGAACTCTTCACAAAGCTCTTTCATCATCTTGTTATTCAGATTCGAGCCATTATCAGTGATGATCTTGTTCGGGATGCCGTATCGACAAATGATTTGATTCTTGATAAATCTGACTACCACCTGTCTGGTTACATTAGCATAAGATGCTTCTTCCACCCATTTAGTAAAATAATCGATCGCTACTAAGATGAAAAGATGACCATTTGAAGCCTTGGGTTCAATCATTCCAATCATATCAATGCCCCACATAGAGAAAGGCCAAGGTGAAGAAATAACATTGAGGAGGGTCGGTGGCACATGTATCTTGTCCGCATAAATCTGGCATTTATGACATTTCTTCACATATTTGCAGCAATCAGATTCCATTGTCATCCAATAGTAACCAGCTCTCAACATCTTTTTAGCCATTGCATGTCCGTTGGCATGGGTACCAAAGGATCCTTCATGTACTTCTTGCATCAGCATGTCTGCTTCATGTCTGTCTACACATATGAGCAAGACCATGTCGTAATTCCTATTATATAACACTTCTTCATTGAGGAAGAAACTACTTGCCAATCTTCTCAACGTCTTCCTATCTTTATTGGATGCCCCAAGCGGGTACTCTTGAGTTTGAAGAACATGTTTAATGTCATAGAACCATGGTTTGTCGTCGGTGACCTCTTCTATTGAGAACACATGAGCAGGTCTATTGAGGCGCATAACTCTGATTGTAGGCACATCGTTCCAACCATTCACTTGAAACATTGAAGACAAAGTAGCTAAAGCATCAGCCATTTGGTTTTCATCTCTAGGGATATGATGTAACTCCACTTTGTTGAAGAAGGTTAACAATCTTCTAGCATAATCTTTGTAAGGGATCAAACCAGGATGACGAGTCTCCCATTCTCCTTTGATTTGATTAATTACCAATGCCGAGTCTCCGTAAATATCAATAATCTTAATTCTTAGATCCACTACTTCTTCGAGACCCATAATACATGCCTCATATTCAGCCATGTTGTTCGTACAGTCGAACTTCAATCTTGCCGTGAACGAGATATGAGTACCTCGGGGAGTGATGATGATTTCCCCAATTCCATTTCCATAAGAGTTCACAGCTCCGTCAAATATCAAATCCCAATGGGATTCGGGATCAGGTCCTTCTTCAGGTAACGACTCTTCACAATCTTTAGCTTTCAAGTACATAACATCTTCATCTGGGAAGTCAAACTTGATGGATTGATAATCGTCAATTGGTTGGTGAGCCAAATGATCGGCTAAATACTCCCTTTGATTGCTTTCTGAGTGTGATACTCAATGTCATATTCAGATAACAACATCTGCCAACGGGCTATTCTTCCAGATAAGGCTGGCTTCTGAAAAATATACTTGATCGGATCCATTTTGGAGATCAACCAAGTGGTGTGGTTAATCATATACTGGCGCAGACGGCGATCAGCCCAAGCTAAAGCACAACAGGTTTTCTCTAGCATTGAGTATCGAGACTCACAGTCTGTGAATTTCTTACTCAGATAATATATGGCATGTTCCTTTCTTCCAGTCTCATCTTGTTGACCAAGCACACATCCCATGGAATCTTCCAATATAGTCAGGTACATAATCAAAGGTCTTCCTTCCACTGAAGGAATCAATATGGGAGGTTCAAGTAAATATTCTTTGATGCTATCAAAAGCTCTCTGACAATCTTCTATCCACATACATCCTTGGCTCTTTCGAAGAAGCTTGAAAATCGGCCCACAGGTAGCAGTCATATGAGATATAAATCTAGAAATATAGTTCAGTCTCCCAAGGAATCCTCTTACTTGTTTTTCCTTCTTGGGTGCGGGCATTTCCCGAATAGCTTTGACTTTATCAGGATCTACCTCAATACCTTTCTGACTGACAATGAAACCCAGAAGTCTTCCAGAACGAACACCAAAAGTGCACTTGTTGGGATTCAGAGGGAGTTTATACTTTCTCAAACGCTGGAATAATTTCAATAAATGTTCTAAATGATCTTCTTCAGTTTGCGATTTGGAAATCATGTCATCTACATACACTTCTATCTCTTTATGCATAATATCATGGAACAAAGCAGTCATGGCCCTTTGGTATGTTGCACCAGCATTCTTCAAACCAAACGGCATTACCCGATAACAAAATGTTCCCCAAGGTGTAATGAAAGTTGTCTTCTCCATGTATTCTGGTGCCATCTTGATTTGATTATAACCAGAGAAACCATCCATGAAAGAAAAAACTTTGAACTTTGCAGTACTGTCGACCAATACGTCAATGTGTGGTAATGGGAAGTCATCCTTTGGGCTAGCTCTATTCAGATCTCTGTAGTCTACACACATCCGAACTTTGCCATCCTTCTTAGCAACAGGAACTATATTGGCTAACCATTGAGGATAGACCGATGTAACAAGGAAACCTGCATTAATTTGCTTTTGAACTTCTTATTTGATCTTGTCAGCCATATTGGGACAAGTCCTTCTCAACTTCTGCTTAATCGGCGGACATTCAGGTCTCAACGGCAAACGATTCTCTACAATATTGTTATCCAAACCTGGCATGTCTTGGTAGGACAAAGCAAACACGTCAACATACTCTCTGAGAAGCTCCAACAATTTCTCTTTGACCTCTGGGATAAGCAATGCTCCGACCTTAACTTCTTTTTTATCTTCTTCATCACCCAAATTGATCATCTCTAAAGGCTCTGCAAATGGATGAATAGTCTTTTCATCGTGCTCAAGCAAACGGGAAATTTCATCAGGGATCTCTTCACTATCTTCTTCATCGGCTCTGAACACAGGGAATTCAAAGTTGGGAGGGGGCATAGGATCATTGTTTTCAATGGTTAAGTCATGGATTAATCTGAACATATGATTATGCTTTATTTTAGAAATTGATTTGTACAAAACAAAAAGTTATTATATTTTCCTATTACTAGCAATTAATTTTCATTACTATTTCCCAGAAAAAGTGAAAAAATAAAACAGTAGTGGACAAAATAACATTTTTATTCATGAGGGGAAATACTTGAAACAAAGAGCCCAAACATTTTCTCTTTTGCCTTGGGCAGGGCAAAAGGATTTGTTTTCAACATAGCCCGACACAAATACTTTTCGCCTTGGGCAGAGTGAAATTTTTTTTTTTTCAAAAATAAAACAAAACATTACTCAGAAATGTGCATCACAACAGGAACATCAACAACAATCCAGTTCTGCAAAACCACTCCATGTGTTATAAAATCGGGTAAATCCTCTTCAAAATCGTCTCCTATTATAGCATCAACTTCAGGAGGAGTTGGATGGATAAAACCTACGCTTCGGAAAACCTCTTGTATCGGACGGATAATTGTTTCCTGCTTGACTCTTGTAGACACGAGATGAAAACCAAGACCTTCTCCAGACTTGTTCTCAGGCAAAGTCAACACCTGGCCCTAACCTTCAGCCGAACCACTTTCAACCACTCGTCATGCATCCTCAAAAGAAGAAATAGATGTCCCTTGCTTCTTCACTTAATTATTAGCAACAGATAGAGCTTGGAATTGGGTTCCAACATCCTCATCAGCATCAATAAAAGAGAAAGATGACAAATGGCTTACCACCATAGCCTGCTCTCCACCAATCATTACCAGCTTTCCATGCCTTACAAACTTCAATCTTTGATGGAGCGTGGAAGTGACTGCCCCTGCATCATGGATCCATGGACGACCCAATAGGCAACTGTAGGCGGCACGAATATCCATTACTTGAAAAGTGATCTGAAAAGTATGAGGACCAATTATTATAGGAAGATCCACTTCACCAATGACAGTCTTCCTAGAACCATCAAATGCTTTGACAATTACTCCACTAGGTCTCATGGGAGCACCTTGATATGAGAGTCGAGATAATGTAGTTTTGGGAATTACATTTAACGACGAACCTGTATCTACCAGCACACTTGATAAAGTATCATTTCCACAACTTATTGAGATATGCAAAGCCATATTATGGTTCCTTCCCTCCTCCGGAAGCTCTTCGTCACTGAAACCAAGATTGTTACACGAAGTAATATTTCCCACGATTCCATCAAATTGGTCAACTGTCACATCATGATCTACGAAAGCTTGGTCCAAGACCTCCATCAAAGCTTCTCTATGGGCACCAGAATCTCTCAGTAAAGCAAGCAAAGAAATATTGGAAGGAGTTTGCAATAGTTGGTCCACAATCTTATATTCACTTCTCTTGATGAGCTTCAGAATCTCATCATCATCGGGGTGTGGGAGAGGTTCATTAGATCGACTTACCTCAACCCTGGGTTCAACATTTCTCGCTGGAATTTCTGCCGGTATGGGCCTCCTGACTTGAACTTCTGGTCTCTTCAAAGGTATTGCTGCAAAGACACGTCCACTTCTCGTAACTCTGCTCACATCAGCGATGTTAACAAAAGATGGCATTGTTGGTATAGGAACTTCTACCCTGTTCTCGATCATTGTGGCATTATACTTGTAGGGTATAGCTTGGTCTGAGTTGTAAGGCACTGGACCAGGTGGATAAATGATCAAAGGAGCAACAGGTGCAATCTGACTGTCGTAAACGATCTCTACTGGTTCATGCAAGTTGAATTGTGGTATTATAACATTCACTTCATCCATCGGATCTCTGTCATATGTAATAGTGATAACCCTCAGGTCTAACAATTTTTGAATATCCTCCTTCACAATAGGGCAATCAACTTCTCTTAAACAAAATTCACAAACATCATAATCATCGTAATGCCTAAAAAAGGCAAGTATTCTTAAGCTCTGATGTAACCTGATCAACGAATCTCTTATGTGTTCAACTTGAAAAACTCGAAACTTTCCCGGACAACCTTCCACCATATTCACTGATGCTGCCCCATGTTGAGGCAAAGGATTATCTCTAACATTCGGGTTAACATCCTTGAAAGACAAGATACCGTTCTTAATCAATCTCTGCACATCCTCCTTTAGAGAAAAGCAATTTTCAATGTTGTGCCCCGGCGACCCTTGATGATACTCACAAAACTGGTCCGCCTTGTACCACGGAGAAGTACTATTCGGTGCGACAGGAGGAGGCTTCATCGTTATGAGGTTCTTTATGATCAGAGCAGGGAACAATTCAGTGTAAGTCATGGGAATGGCATCAAATTGCGGTTTCCTTGGTGAACGATTCTGGTTATTAAATTGATAAGCCTGTTGTCGAGGCTGTTGTTGAAATGGTCGTTGCTGAATTGGTGGGGTTTGATGAGTTGGGGTCACCAATGTTGGGCGGACAGCCGGAGTGACTGCCGCAACATGTGAATAGCCTCTCCTTGGTCTCCCAGGGAAAATTACACTGACATCTTGTTCTTTCCTTTTATGGAAAACACTTCCAAGCTTCTTGATACTGCTAGACGGACTTCCTTCCTTAACCAAACGTCCCTCACGAATCCCTTCTTCCAACCGCATGCCCATACTTACCATCTCGGTGAAGTAACTTGGTGCGATGGCAATCATTCTTTCATAATAAAAGGAACCTAAAGTCTTTAGGAATATCTTTGTCATTTCTTTCTCCTCAAGAGGGGGATAAATCTGAGCAGCAATTTCGTGCCACCTCTGGGCGTATTCTTTAAAGGACTCTCTGTCTCTCTGGGACATCGCCCAGAGTTGATCTCTGTCCGGCGCCATGTCGATGTTATACTTATACTTGCGAACAAAAGCTTCACTAAGATCGTTGAAATTACGGATCCGAGTGCTCTCCAAACCCATATACCCCTTTAGAGTGACACCAATCAAATTGTCTTGAAAGTAGTGAATTAACAAATTATGATCATCAGAATATGTAGACATCTTTCTCACATACATAGTTAGATGACACCGCGGACACGAATCACCTTTATACCTTTCAAAGTCCGACACTTTGAATTTGGCTGGAATTTTTACATTTGGAACTAAACACAGGTCATGAGCATTCTTTCCAAACAAATCTTTCCCCTTTAACGCTCTGATCTCCCTCTGCATCTCTTGAAACTGGTCTTGAAATTCTTCCATTCTATCGAAAAGACCCGGACTTTCAGCAGGCTCGGCATGATAAGTAGGTTCATTCATGTATGGCATAGAATGAACCACAAGAGCGACATTTGTCATTACTGGTTGAGGGAAAGGTGCCACAGACGGGATTACAGGCGGCATAGTAGTTGTCTCCGGTTGAGAAAAAGACACGGTAGGTTGAACCAAAGGCTGTACGACATGCTGATACCCTTCTGGCACAAAGTTATAAGGCATTCCCCACGGAAAACCTTTTGGCATCTGATGTTGAAGCGGAGAGTTGATTTGAGTCACAGATGTTGGAACGGTGACAATCTCAGAAACCAAAGTAGTTGAAGTCTGAATCTCAGCAGCTGCAGTCGATGGCTGATTCTGAGCAGCCATCAAACTTTCCACCAGCGCAGTTAGTTTCTCCATACCAACACGAAGGGTAGCGACCTCCTCACGAAGCTCGTGGTTTTCCTGTTCTAGATCTTCCATCCTCCTCTGAAGATTGGCTCGGGTATCGTATCGATGAGACAACTTGACAATGATTCTGTAGTGGAAAAAGAAACAAGGATAAGACTCTAGAAAACATGTGAAGTGGAATGTTGGATGATGCATGATATGCAATGCAAATGATCATTCATTTTGATAGTTTTTTTTTTTCAAAAAAATGTTGATGGATGCATGGATGAATGATAATGCAACAGTTACACACAAGTTCACAAATATGGGGTTCAAAGGTTCAACGTTTCGTGCATGGAGTCAAAGGTAAAGCCCACCCCAAGGTATGTACTAACGGTTTAATCACACCTGTAAGACAAGGTTCTAAGAGTTCCCAGAGTCTACATTCCTCCTTCGGATATTACCAACATCTTGATTACTCAATAATTAGCAATATTCTCAAGAGAAACTCATCCGAGCGTAGCATTGCGTAACAATTACTTCCGGATTACTCCGTTATAGTCTCCGCGCTACACCTAAAAGGCCAAGATGGGTTAGGGTTCTACGGTTCTCAGCTTCTCTGGCTCCCAGGTCGAAAATAATAATGTCTTCCCGATTACTCGGTAAACAAATATTACATTCAAAAGGGCCTTCCACTGAGTGGGGGATCTCATGCCCCCTTCTTCGGGATTGCTCCCTCAAAGTTAACATGACTATATCGCCCGTCCTATTCTTAAGTGTAACTTAATCCGGGTATAGGATTCGTCCTTTGCAAAAAAACAGAAAACCCCAATATAAACACATAATCAAACAAATCAAATAATAATAAAACAGATAAAACAAACTAGGCTTAACCCACTTAGGGATGGACCAGCAAGAGGTCAATCTGTCCCCAGCAGAGTCTCCATTTCTGTAGCGATGAAAAATGTAGCGGGGTAAATCGGAGATCGAACTATTAATTAATTCGTCTCACAAAAGCAAGAGTCGCCACCGCGCTTTATTATTTCCAAGGGAAAGGGGAAAAGAGCGAAATAAAACCCTAAAATATGCAATGTAAAATACTTTAAAAGTAATGAAAATACAAGACGTTTTTGAAAAGAGGTCTAGAGTTCGGGGGTTGGTTATATAATGGGAAGGTATTAGCACCCAATGTATCTATAGTATTCTATAGGAACCTTTTGAAATATCTGTTTTTTGGTTAAAATTGTTTGTTTGATTAAAATGGTTCATTTGGCTAAAAATAGGTGTGGGCGAGAGTTGGAAGATACGACGACCTAGTATCGAAGTTTTGACTTAAAAGGGGTGGGTTTTGAAAAATTGAATATTTGGGAAAAATTATCTTAAGTTTATAAAAATAGTAAAACAAAATGAATGAAGGAATTCGCACGATCGTGTAAGGTATATTTGATGACATGAAGTCAACAAATTTAAATATTTCCCTTGGAGTAGAGGCAAACAAATCAAAAATAAGATGAACATCACAATATAAATAATCAAGGATACGCAAGGAAATAAGTTTAAGAGAACAAATTAATACCAAGAAAGGCAGTGAAATATTTAATTCGGGAAGATTAAGACGATTAAAAAAAATAAAGAGAAGATAACAAATTTTCTAAAGAAGATAAATTACTAAATTAATTCTAAACAACAAATAAAACTAAGATCATGAACTTTCTAAATTATATCTAGACTAAGATAAAGTTCTAAGATTTATTAAAATTAAAATTCTAAAAGTTACTAAATTTAATCTAAAGTAAACTAATTCTAAAGTACTAAACCATATCTAATATAGGCTAAATTAAAGCTAAATTAATATCATTGGGAAATAAGCTGAAAACGAAATAAAAAGGTCCAGCATGGGATTGAACTCGTGTCTCCTTCTTTCGAACTCTTTCTTTCTCTCTTCGATCTCTCTCTCCGATCTATCTCTTTGATCTCTCTCGAACTCTTTCTTTCTCTCTTCGATCTCTCTTTCGAACTCTCTCTTCGATCTCTCTTTCGAACTCTTTCTTTCTCTCTTCGATCTCTCTTTCAAACTCTCTCTTCGATCTCTCTTTCGAACTCTCTCTTTGATCTCTCTTTCGAACTATTTCTTTCTCTCTTCGATCTCTCTTCTAAATCGAAATCGAACAACACCTACAACGAATCCTGCTCCCTCTTTAGAACTCTTTCTCCCTCTCTTCTAAATCGAAATCGAACAACACCAACAACGAATCCTGCTCCCTCTTTCGAACTCTTTCTCGCTCTCTTCTAAATCAAAATCGAACAACACCAACAACGAATCATGCTCCCTCTTTCGAACTCTTTCTCCCTCTCTTCTAAATCGAAATTGAACAACACCTACAACGAATCCTGCTCCCTCTTTCAAAATCTTTCTCCCCTAAATCGAAATCGAACAACAACATTGCTTCTGGTTTCGTCATGGCTCTCGTTAACTCTAAAACAAAACAACAACAACGGTAACTCGTTCTATACTCTATTTCCAACTGTCTCAATCATTCTTATGCGATAAACAATGATAACAACTCAACTCAAAACAAATCAATTCAGGCATGGCTATAAAAGCTAAATAATAAAAACAAGAAATTTCAACATTCAACAATAAATCATGATGAATCATGATGGTATACAAAATGCAAAGGGAGAAAAAAAAGATGAACTCACAAGGTCGGAGCTAGTCCGACGAGCTTACGATTCCTGCAGAGGCTTTAATGGGTAAGGCTGTGAATTCCACTTTCTTTTTCTCTCTGATTCTTTCTACTTTCAGAAACTATCTCGAAAATGTTGGTGTTGTTGAGGCGATGACTTCCTGTGGATGGTTGTGCTTGGTTCAAAATGGTGCAGGTTAGAAGGTTTGCTTCTGTTTACAGTTTGTGGTTTTTTGAAAGTAGGCTTGGATCTATTATTTATGTTTTGAGTGGAATGGTTTGTTGGTATTTTTGACTAGGCTTGTTGTTTGTACAGGCTTTGGTGGTTTTTGATGCAGGTTTATGCTTCTGCAAGTTTTGTGTTTTTTCTCTTTTGTGAACTCCCTTTTTCGATTGTATATCTGCCTGTTTTATAGTGAATAAGAATGAGGTTTTCGGAGGGAAAATTTGGTGAGTTTGAACAAATATGATGATCTGATTTATGGCTTTTTGATACAGGTTTTGGTGTGTGTTATTTGATGCAATTTCTGGACTGATATGCTGATCTTATAACAGGGCAGTAGAGATTATGTGACTGTTTTTCTTGGCATTACTTGTGCAGGGGCCATGCAGTTTTGGACAGATTTATATGGACATAGCATAATAATTATAATACTAATAATAATAGTAATGACACAAATAATACAATAAAATGTTAGTAAAACTAAACTGAAAATATAAAAGTGAAAGAAAAGAGATATTAAAATTGGTTTTAATTCTATTAATAATTCAACCTAAAAACATTTCAAATGGAATTATAATCAAAATTAATAATAGAGGGAATACAAATAAAATTAAACCATATATTTTCATATTTTCGAATTAAATAAATAAAACTACAACTAAGAACAAAATAGACTTACATACTCTAAAAATGCAAAAAAGTAAAAGAACTTATATGTATTTTGAGATTTTCTGAATTATCAATAAAAATATAAAATTAAATGAAACTAACAAAACTATAATAATTTTTTTATATAAAATAAAACTGATATGAGCTAAATATGTTTTTTGGATTTTCTTTTTATGAAAATAAGAATAAAAGAATGACGAGTAAAAGTGCAAAAATACATGATTTAATAAAGTCAGGCAAAACCAGTTAAATTTCACTAAATTCACAACAATTTCTAACGTTTCTATTTTTTGGTGGATTTTCAAAGCATAATCATCTCTTGACTTGTAAAGAAAAGTTGTAGTCGTTGCAAAGGAGAATCATATGTAAAATAACCACTAAAAAATCGTCGAAATTTGAAGAAGTTATGAATTTTTGAAATCTGACTCGAGAATTGGCAAAAATAGGTCGAATCGCTTGTGAACGCTTGCTATGTAATAATGCAGATGGGAGGTGGTATCTTAGGTCAAAATTTGGGGTATGACACTCTTCATGAGCAACTTGTGTGTTATTGTTCTCTTGAAAAACAGCAAGCGGCGGTCTCTTCATAAGCAACTTGTATGTTATTGATACCTTAGAGAAAACAGCAAGCGGCGGTCTCTTCATGAGCAACTTGTATGTTATTGTCACCTTTGAAAACAACAAGCGGCGGTCTCTTCATGAGCAACTTGTATGTTATTATTACCTTTGAAAAAAAACAGCAAGCGGCGGTCTCTTCATGAGCAACTTGTATGTTATTGTTACCTTTGAAAAAACAACAAGCGGTGGTCTCTTCATGAACAACTTGTGTGTTATTGTTCTCTTGAAAAACAACAAGCGGAGGTCTCTTCATGAGCAACTTGTATGTTATTGTTACCTTTGAAAAAACAGCAAGCGGCGGTCTCTTCATGAGCAACTTGTGTTTTATTGTTCTCTTGAAAAACAGCAAGCGGCGGTCTCTTCATGAGCAACTCGTATGTTATTGACACCTTTGAAAGGAAGAAAGTGGCGGCCTCTTTATTTGAGCAGCTTGTGTATCCCCAACAATAATGCAAACGACACCTCTTCGGAAAAGTTCCATGGGGAAATTTGTATTTTATCCTTTTCAAGCGATATCTTGGTTAAAGAAGAAATGTGTTACCGTTCTTGGTAAAATTCAGAAGTCAGAAATGTTTATTTCCAGTCTCAGTACTGATGCCAATCATTTTCCAGTCTCAGTACTGATGCCAATCATTTTCCAGTCTCAGTACTGATGCCAATCATTCGCCAGTCTCAGTGTTGATGTCAATCATCATCTGCCAGCCTTAGTGCTGATGTCAATCATTTCTTTTCCAGTCTCAACACTTATGTAAATCATGCATTTCTTCCCTCAAAGTTATTCTCTAATAGGAGTCTCTCATTTGAAGTCTATGACTCTGTTTCCCCAGTGGAGTTATAATCTCTTCCCCTATGGGATTATTGTATAATGTACTTGGTTTCTCCAGTAGTAGTTTGTCTCGTACGGCATCATTCCTTGTTAAATTCAAAATCTTACATTCATACCATATCATAAACATAATTGCGGTATCTTAAAGCCAAAAATTGTGTATTCTATATTTAAGTCCCTTCAATCTCGTCGAAATGAAGATCCCAATCTTCATATCTCCAGATAGAAGAAACTTAAATAGGGCCAGCTGTCATACCCCAATTTTTGACCTAAGATCCCATTTTTATTTTTGTATTTTTATACAAAAGTCAAGGTCACTAAATACAGTCGGTTTTTACCTCTCACCTTCGAGCATTGATTATGCAGAAATTGTCAAGTGTTTTGAACATTCTTAGCCTATGTATCACTAACTTCTAATCAAGCACGAAATGTGTGTTTTTTGTTTCTTTGATTTCATGTGCTGACAGCTCTCCTTCGATTCAACACTCTTCGATTGACTCTTAGTCTCCTTCGAATGCAAGTTTAGGTACATCCTTCATTTGGATTTGAAACCTCCTTCGATTCAGCCTTTCGATTGGACAAGTTTACTGCCTGTAAGCCTGCTTCGACTGGACAAGTTTACTGCCTGCGAGCCTGCTTCGACTGGACAAGTTTACTGCCTTCAAGCCTGCTTCGACTGGACAAGTTTACTGCCTGCAAACTTGCTTCGATTGGGCAACATTGCTTCCTTCGAACACAGGCTTTCAATTGGGAAATATGTTTGTTTCGATCCACATGCTTCGATTGGGCAACATTGCTTCCTTCGAACACGGGCTTTCGATTGGGAAATATGTTTGTTTCGATCCACATGCTTCAATTGGGAAACAATGCTTCCTTCGAACACGGGCTTTCGATTGGGCAATATGTTTGTTTCAATCCACATGCTTCGATTGGGCAACATTGCTTCCTTCGAACACGGGCTTTCGATTGGGCAATATATTTGTTTCTATCCAAGATTCGTTTGGGCACGTGGCTCCCTTTGTGCAAGTCTTTGTTTGAGCATTGACCTTTTTGTGTGCTTGCTTGGAGTCACAAAGTTTAGACCTCCTCCATGCAGGCTTCGATTATGTTTGTACTAGCTTCGACTGGACAACATTTCTCTTTAGTATGCTGCATTTCCATCCTTGACAAACTTCAGCACATGGTTGATGGCCCCCTCAAAAGAAATATAGTGGTGGACTTGAGGGGCATACATATGAGTCCCTGTCGAAGGGTACGCCTTACTATTCCATTCGAAGCACATATTTGGCCCCTTCAAATGATGCACAAAGATGATTCGTTCAAAGGACACTTGTTGGAGGAAAGTCAAACAATGTGTTGGAAGAAGAATCTGGTCGAAGGAGGGTCAAAATGAAAGGATACAATATTCAAAGATGCTTGCTGCCAAGTTCAGACATGGTACACTGGCCAAAACTGCTACATAGCAGTCCTGAAACACTGCCACATTCTTGCACCGAAATAGCATACAAGCATTGTCCCTCGAAGGCTGGAAAGAGCAGTTTACCCAAAATTGTTCAAATTATTTTGTTTTCCCTCCAAAAGCTTCAGCCAACTTTGCCTATAAATAAGAGGCTCCAACACATGTTTAAGGAGGATCTTTGGACCAGGGGAACGAATCCTCCAAATTTTCTCAAACACAATAAAACTCTCAAAGTTCATCAACACTTGAGAAATCACAAAAAACCAGAATCACATTCATCTCCTTCGACTCTGAAGAAAAACCACACTTCAGTCTCCTTCGAATCAAAGAAGCATCACACTTGCTTTTTTCTTTTCCTTCAAATCCAGCGTTCCAAGCATAGCTATTGACCCCTCTTTCGAATCCAGCATCCAGGGCCACCACTCAAGGCCCCACATCCATTCAAGGCCTGAAGCAAGGTAAGTTATTCTTACCTTTGAACTTTTTGTTTCATGGCATAACATGTAAATAATCTTTACGTTCGTTTGAAACATGTACACACCATTGTTCCTTTCGATTCCACCCTTTTAACATATTTTTCATAGCTATCCCTTTCGTTTTGCTTTCTGTTTACCTAAACTTGCTTTAACTATTAAACTGTTTACAAGACAAATATTAGCATGGCCTCAGGCCATGTTGCCATTTAATGCTTGAAATGAAAGAAACATGAAACAGGAAATAGGAAACGAAGCTTCTGGCTTCTATCCTCTTTCTCCAGGTCGAACGAAAGATACAAACAAGAGGAAAACCATACACTGACTTCCAGGCTCAGTCGAAAGTCATTCCCTCACTGCTTTCAACCTCCAGTCGAAAAAGGAAACAAGGCAGAACCAGAAGGCTTCGCCATACACTGACTTCCAGGCCCCAGTCGAAGGATACAACTTGCTGCTACCTTTTCCAAATCGAAGGACAGCACCTCGCCCCTACCAAGGCCCAATCGAGAGACATGACTTTGTTGTTGCCAGCCCCAATCGAAGGAGGCCAACAGAATGCAAATTGAAGGCTGCTTCCCCTCAATCTAAAGATACTCATTTTTCTTACTTTTATCTTATTTTTTTTTCCTTCATATTTTTTATGCCTTTCGATACGGTTGTAATAGCGTAGGATTTTATCTTTCTGCATTTTATTTACTTTGTACAAATGCTAGTAATTAGGCGTTTATGGCAAGATAAAATCAACAAGTAAACACACCAAAAAAAACACTCTTTAATCCTTACTTGAATATATCTTAAAACCCGCAAAACACTCAACAAATCAAAACTCCCCCCAAGGGCATGTTATCTCCGTTCTACCGCGATACCGGCCGTGCCTATTGCTAGAATGCGTGCGTTAATGTCGCCCACTAAAAAACACAAACAAATCAACTTTTTTCTAGAGGAACTACGGTGTTTTGATTCCTTCATTGGATACGTAGGCAAAGGGTCGCGAAACCCTCACGAACGCAATAATAAAAACTCATTTCTTTCCCCTTAAGCAAACATAGTTGTAGATAAATACACCCTTGTATATAACAAACAATTTTAACCAAAAACAGATATTCCAAAAGGTTCCTGCGGAGTACCGCAGATGCATTGGGTGCTAATACCTTCCCATTGCATAACCAACCCCCGAACCTTCAATCTCTTTCAAAAACGCATTGTATTTTCATTACTCTTAAGTATTATTTTACATTGCATGTTTTAGGGTTTTATTTCGCTCTTTTCCCTTTCCCCTTGGAAATAATAAAGCGCAGTGGCGACTCTTGCTTTTTGCGAGTCGAGTTAATTAATAGCTCGATCTCCGATTTTCACCGCTACACAGACTTTTCCATCTTTTTTTGGTACAAGGACAATGTGTTCAATCCATTGAGGATACACTGATGTCACAAGAAAACTAGCATTAATCTGCTTTAGGACCTCCTCCTTGATCTTTACTGCCATATCTAGATGGGTTCTTCTCAACTTTTGTTTAACTGGCGGACACTCTGGTTTCAACGGCAAGCGATGCTCGACAATGTTTGTATCTAGATTAGGCATATCTTGATAAGACCAAGCAAAAATATCCACGTAATCTTTCAACAGCTCAATCAACCCGCTCTTCACATCAGGATGCAACGATTCTCCAATCTTAACCTCCTTCGGATCTTCTTCTGAACCCAAATTAACCACTTCCAAAGGCTCCTTATATGGCTGAATAGTATTCCCCTCGTGCTCAAGCAACCGTGAGACCTCTTCTGGAATCTCATCATAATCTTCTTCTTCGGCCCCAAACACAGGACAATCAAAGTTGGTAGAGGGTGCAGGGTCATTGTATTCAACGGGTTTTTTAATTAATCTGCGCATGTGATTTATGATTGCTTTTAGAAACTGACACATATAACAAGTGATCATGCAGATTAATTTTCAGTTATTATTTATTTTGAAAGGGTTTTTTTATTTATTACCATTTCCCAAGAAAAAGGCAGAAAATAAAAGACATAATTTGGAAGCAAAGTCAACTTTTATTAATGATCTTATCAATTATAGCAAATAGATAAGCCATACAACATTAATACTTCCACCTTGGGCAGAGTGAAAGCTTTTCAAAAGAAAGAAACAGATTAACAAAACAAATTACTTTGAAACATGTATGCAAGAAGGAACATCAATGGTGACCCAGTTCTGAACTTGGACTCCATGTGTCAAATAATTAGGTGCTTCCTGCTCTGCTTCATCCTCTTCAACAGCATTAATTCCAGAACCAATCGGATGGAGGTAGCCTCCGCTGCGGGAAACATCATGATAACTGTTCACAGAAGACTTTGATTTCCAATTTTCTCCTTTATCATTCCTCGAAGAGAAACCTAAACCAACTCTGTTTTTGTTCACGGGTGGATCCACAAGTCGTCCCCAAACTGCATTATGACCATTGCGCACAACCTGCTGCGCATCCTTCAAAGAAACCAAAAAATTCTCATTTTTCCTTATGTTGTCAATGGAAAGGGCTTGGAACTGGGTTCCAACAGTAGCCTCATCCGCTTCTACAATACTGAAAGAGGATAGATGGGATATCAACAACGCTTGCTCCCCATTTATGATCACTACCTTCCCTTCATGCAAAAACTTTAGCTTCTGATGCAGAGTTGAAGTGATAGCCCCTGCTTCGTGTATCCATGGTCGTCCAAGAAAACAACTATACGCGGAAATAATATCCATTACCTGGAAAGTTATCAAGAACAAATGTGGTCCTATGTGGATGGGTAAGTCCACTTCACCGATGACAGATTTTCTCGACCCATCAAAAGCCTTCACAATGATGGCACTCGGGCGCATAGGTGTTCCCTGATACTTTAACTTCATGAGGGTACTTCTCGGTATAACATTCAACGCAGATCCGTTATCAATAAGCACATTAGATAGCGAGTCATTCTTGCAATTCTGGATATGTGGAGGGCCAGGTTGTGATTTCGCCCTTCTTCTGGTAACTCATCATCGCAGAAACGGAAGTTGTTACATGACGTAATGTTTCCAATTACGCTGCTGAATTGATCCAACGGCATGTCATTCTCTACAAAAGCTTGGTCTAGTACTCTCATCAATGATTCCCTATGAGCGGAGGAATTCATCAGTAATTCCAGGATGGATATCTTTAAAGGAGTCTGCAATAGATTATCTACAATTTTGTAGTCGCTCATCTTAATTACCTTCAAGATGTCATCCACTTCTTTCTCTAATGTGGCTCCACTAGTCTCTCCTGCAGCCTTCTTAGGCTCATCGTTCTCAGCAATTTTCTTTCCAGCAACAACATCTTTTCGATTAACCGGCGCAAACACACGACCACTACGGGTCACCCTGCTACTATCAGCTATATTCCCAACATTTGGCATTGGCTGGATGGGAACTTCCACCCCATCTTCTAAGATTGTAGTGTTGTATTTGTAAGGCACAACCTTATCCGATTTATAGGGAACAGGACCTGGCAGACTAATTACCAATGGGGTAACAGCTGGTTTGTTATGGTACTCCACCTCAAGGTGAGTGGGTGCACCAAAATAAGGTACAATGACGTTTACACCTTCCTCAACACAATCATCCCTCAAAAGGTCATTTCTGGAAAACAAATCTTCGTCTGAAGAAAAATACTCATCCACGGAGGCATATTCTTCCTCTGACTCTTCTTCCATCAAACAAACTTCAACCATATCAATCTTGTGATAAACATCTCTCTGTCTTGTGATCTTGATAGTCCCATTGTCTAACAGCAGCTGAACACCCTCTCGCACAATAGAACATCCTCGGGGTTCTCGACAGCAAACTATGCAAGACCCATATTGGTGTTCCACCTAACCAGCAGTACGGCAAAAGGTAGCATGCAACTGTACGAGAACTTCATTCAAATGCTCTACTTCAAAAATTCGGAATTCACCCGGACATCCAGAAACCATATTCACTTCCTCCTCATATTCTTCCTTAGGCCTGATTATATGGATTAAACCTTCATCCATCATCTCCTGCAAATCAGCCTTTATCTTCTCGCAACCCTGGATATTTATACTGCAAACAGCACAACCGGCATGGTCATGCGTATAATAACTGAATTCACATAGATCTGCGTGCAAATTTACCAAATCCCCTCTAACCAGATTAATGTCAAAATTCCGGAAATCACCGGGACAACCGGCCACCATATTCACAGCATTCACTCCCCCGTGCTTGGGTAGAGGATTGTCTTTCACATTAGGTCTCGTGTCTTTAAAAGATAAAATTCCAGACTTCACCAACCTTTGCACTTCGGTCCTTAAAGGATAACAATTATCAACACTATCCTCTGGTGCTCCATGATGAAAGGCGCACGTCTGGTCTACTTTGTAATACCAAGGCAAATATGATGGTACTGCTGGAGGTGGTCGTGTCTGGACCAACTTCTTCTGAATCAATGCTGGTAGTAGCTCTGCATAACTCATGGGAATAGGGTCATAGTTCTCCCTTCTCCGATTATTCCCTTGGTTCCCCTGCTGGGATTGTCTTTGATAAGCAACGGTAGTTGGATCAGCATTCATAACAGGAGTCACTGAAGCAACTTGCTGGTGACGCTGAAAATTCCTTCTAGGAGCATTCACTCTCTTCTCTTGTATGACAGCATTGGTATCCCCTTCTTTCTTCTTTGTAAACCCATAAGTTGGCTTCTTCATACATTTAGATCCTTCACCCTTTGTCAAACAACCTTCTCTTACTGCCTCTTCTAGGCGGACACCCACTCCTACCATCTCTGTAAAATCACTCGGGGCACTTGCTACCATTCTTTCGTAGTAGAAGGAACTCAGCGTCTTCAGAAAAATTTTAGTCATTTCTTTTTCCTCCATGGGAGGAATCACTTGTGCAGACACTTCGTGCCATCTCTGCGCATACTCTTTGAACGATTCTCTGTCTTTCTGAACCATGGCCCTAAGCTGGTCACGATCGGGTGCCATGTCCACATTATACTTATATTGTTTTATGAATGCTTCTCCCAAATCATTAAAGGTATGGATGTTGGCGCTATCTAAACTCATGTACCATTTCCATGCTGCGCCGGTTAGACTATCCTGGAAAAAGTGAATTAGAAGACGCTGATCATCGGTGTGGGTTGACATTCTCCTTATATACATCACCAAATGAGCACGAGGGAAAGTGTTGCCCTTGTACTTCTCAAACTCAGGGACCTTGAACTTAGCAGGCACTTTAACATTTGGGACCAAACACAGCTCATTCACGTTCTGCCCAAATAACTCTTTTCCCCTAAGAGCCTTCATCTCTCTTTGCATTCTATCAAACTGGTCTTGGAAATCATCCATTCTATCATAAAGACCCAAATCTTCACTCGGCGGAGGGAAAGGACGACACACATCTTCAAACGGAACCAAATTCACCGAAGGAGGTGCAGCAGGAATAGTATGCACCACAGGAGGTGATGGAGTAACAACATTTGGAACCACTGGAGCATCTTGGGGCCCCAAATTGAAACCTTCAGGTGCAAAATTCTTCGGCATTCCCCATGGATAACCCTGAGGCATACGGTTCTGAACAACAGTCGGAGTAGCAGATACGGGAATAGCAGGAACTTCAGCATTTGCCCTTTTTGGTTGAGGTTGAACACTCGGTGATTGATTATGAGTAGCCATCAGAGCTTCCATCAGAGTAGTCAAATTGGCCAAGCCAGCCTTCAGAGTAGAAACTTCTTCGTGCAGCTCGCGATTCTCCTGTTCCAAATTGTCCATCTTCTTTTTTAAGATAGCCCGAGTGTTGTAGTGATGAGTCAGCTTGTTGAACGAAGAAAAGAAGCTGGGTAAGGCACCTGGGTATGCATAATAAATGCAAGAAATATGTGCAATATGATGCATGTCATGCAATGCACATGATTATTTTTATTCCATCATTTTAATATTTCAAGGGATTTAAGATCTATAGACATATTGCAAACATCAAAACAATAACCCATTTGAAATACTGAAAATTCTTTATTATAATAATTTCAAAATGGATTACAAGTTTCAATGATCCCAAGTACAAGATGAAAATACAATCTAAAAATCCTGAGAGAAAGAAACTGATAGAGATCAATCTGTACGCTGGCGCTTCTCAGTGAATCTGGCAATCCGAGCCCTCAACCTCTGGTTTTCTTCCACTTGTCTGATGGCAACCTCCTTCCAATCATCTGAAGCCGGAATTGAGTAATCATCACCTGTTTTAGGCTTAGGGGAAAATAAATCCCCTTGCCTCTCCATAGACTCCATCGCTCGACTCTCAAGGATCTCGATCAAATCATCTTTCTCCTTCAAGTTTTCCTTGAAGGAACTCTCTAAAGTCTGGAACTTGTTCTTCCAAGCATCCCTTTCTTGTTGCATCCTAACCAAAGCAAGCTGCAATTCTTCTAGATCATCTAATAAAGGAGGAGCGGTCTTCACAAATAAATCATGCATGAGTGTCTCCCGAGTATACGGCATTTTCAACTTAATGGCTCTCGATCGGACCCACTGAAGATATGGCTCTAAAGAAACAGCACCCCTAGGCCCCAAATCCTTCCTACTCTTCTTATGAATGTGACGCCAGGCCTTCGCAATCTGCTCCCTAGCTTCCTTATGGTCTTCTCCTTCCTTCAGAAAGAAACTACTCAAATGAATATTGTTCGGTTTATCTCTCATCGGATATCCAAGATGTCGTCGTGCAAGAACAAGGTTATAGTTAATTCCTCCCTTTGTACCAAGAAGAGGTACATTGGGGAAACTACCACAACTTTCAACAATCTCTATATCATGATAAGCTCGATGATACCAATCAATATCTGAGTGAGTAAGTGCCATGATCTTAGGAGCCCAACGAGGTTCCTTCTTGACATCCCAAAAGGCATCAGACCGAGGCATATGATAGATGAACCATCGGTACAACAAAGGCGTGCAACAGATAATCGTTCCTCCATGATAAGAACTCTGAAGATGAACAGAGTAATAAGCATCACCCAACAGTGTAGGAACCGAGTTTCCAATCATGAAAATTCTGATAACATTAATGTCGACAAACTTGTCCACATTAGGAAATAAGAACAGTCCATAAGCAAGTAAAGCAAATATGGCCTCAAAAGCAACTGTACTCTTCATTCTGGAAAAGAAATGAGCTTTCTCCAATAAGAACTGAGTTGGTAATCCTCTAATCCCTCCTTTAGTAGTCATATGGGCTTCCACCTCAGACTTCCCCAGATGAATCAAAGCAGCAATCTCATGTGGTTTTGGCTCACCCTCCAAACCAGTAAAAGGAACACGATCGGTAACGGGTAAATCCAATAGATAAGAATACTCCTCCAGTGTAGGAATCAGTTGATAATCGGGAAAAGTAAAGTAGTGATACACCAGATCATAGAACTAGACCAAGGTCGAGAGAATACCCTCCTTCATCTTCAGCTTCATGAGAGGAATAATGGATCCATACTTCTTCTAAAAGTCTGCAGGACACTCAATCTCTGGAATGAGACTGATCAGCTCATCTATCTTGGGATCCTTGAAATTGTATTTCCTGGTCTTTCTCTTTCCAGAATCCATGGTTAAAAGTACCTGAGATATTCACAAATAGCCAACCTGTAAATCGCTTGAAATATTGTTTTCTTCAAAAGATGATTATGAGTGCATGGATGCATGATGCAACAATCACACACAAGATCACACATATAGGGTTCATAGGTTCAACGTCACGAGCATGAGGTCGAAGGTACTATCCATAAGGTGTTGGTCTAAGAGTTATCACCTGCCGAAACAGGTTCTAGAGGTTCCCAGAGTCTACATCCTTCCTTAGGATATTACCAACTTCCCGATTAACTCGGTAATTAGTAATATTCTCAAGAAAGACTCGTTCGAGCGTAGTATCGCGTGACAACTATTTCCAGATTACTCCATCATAGCTTCCGCACTACACCTAAAAGGCCAAGATGGGTTTGGTATTCTACGGTCCTCAGTTTCAGCAGGCTCCCAGATCGAAAGCAGTAGGTCTTCCCGATTACTCGGTAAACGACACTACAGCCAAAGGGGCCTCCACTGAGTGGGGGATCTCATGCCTCCTTTTTTTGGATTACTCCCTCAAAGTTAACATGACTATACCGCTCGTCCTATCTTAAAGTTTGCCTATGTCCGGGTATAGGACTTATGATTAATCACCTAGCACCCTGAAAACCAGGAAAAATCCAGACAAACATATATACAAATTATAACACATAAACAACAATAGCACATATACAGATATAAACAAAGATAGGCTTAACCCACTTAGGGATAGACAAGCAAGAGGTCAATCTTTCCCTAGTGAAGTCACCATTTTTCTGTAGCGGTAGAAATGTTCAAGACTAATCCATTGGATTGACTAGACTTTATACAAATCAAAATCAAAATTGCCACCGCGCTTTATTGTTTCCAAAGGAATGGGAAAAGAGTGAATAACCCAAAAAAGGGGGAAAGATTCAAGGTAAGGGGGTTGTTTATGCAAAGGGAAGGTATTAGCACCCTAAACATCTACGGTACTCCGCAAGAACCTCTTTGTAAAATATGTATATTTTGGCTATAAAAATGTGTTGTATATAAAATGGATGGTGGAGGTGAGAAAAGAAATATATTTTTATGATTTTTGCACCCGTTGCGGTTGCGAACCTTTAGTGCCTACGTATAACCTTTCGTATAATAGGGGATCATGGTACACGTAGTTCCTCTTTTAAAAATTTGAAACACAAGTGTGTTGGTTAATTTTAAGAGATAAGGCATCATCGTCATTGTCTGTGTGGAAAACATACTTACTACCCACAATCATGAGAAAGGAGAATTTGCATCATCTCAAAGTGAAGGATATGGCTTGGATTTTAAAATCAACAATGCCTTACTTAACACCCAAGTGGAAAATGTCTCTCTTCACTACATGTTGTAGAAGTATAGTTGTTTGCATCACTACAAGGATTTACAAGAGTCTAATCTTTTAAGAAAAAGTTTAAGGGTAAAAGCTAAAGTGGCAAAAATGGTTTGAAATGAGATTGGTTGACTTTTAGTCTTCTCATCAAAAAAAATGTCAAAGTATTATTAAATTGATTGAGGTTTATTTATGAAAATGTTTTGAAAATGCATGGACCTAAGTCCAAGTTTATTATGAAAGTGTTTAAGCTTCAAAACAAGAAGAGTTTTCAAAAGGAGGGAGAAGATTTTTGAAATTAAAGAAGATGGGAGGAGAAGAAGAGACTATCCTAAAGCATAAGGTAAAATCTAAGGATAAGGACCATCAAACTAATAAGCAAGCAAAGATACTTGAACCCTTCAAGTGTATTAAGTCTTTTCAAAAATTGGGCAGAGTAACGTCTGTATACGGGTGAATTCCATATTACAAACAGAGAATGTAATCACAAAAACCTTCACACAAAAACAAACAAGCAACCCAATGTCTTGAGGTAAACCTCAAGAGCTCCAGACAAAATAATCAGATAAGATCACAAAGTCTCCAAGATAGGCCAAGGTTTCTATTCCTAAGTCCAGAAAAGTCCACTGCTCCATCATGCCAAGGATAGTAACCAAATAGTCCAAATGCCATTAAGAGTTTTTTAGGGTTTATGTTGATTATATAGTATCTTAGGAAAAGGAAAAAGAAAAACTCAAGTGAGCAAAGTGAAAATGACAAGAAAATAAATGCTAAAGTGAGCAAAGATGAAAATGACATGGAATGTAAATGCTAAAAATAAATAGTGCATAAAGTATAAAAAAATAAAAAGCATAAAAAATAAAGCAAGTTAATAATTAGTGGTTCGTTGGATGACCATCTTGAAACTTGCATTTGGAACTCATTAGAGGATTGGTAGAACCAAATCCTCCACACAACAAGTTGCATTTGCTTTTTGTCAAGTATATCATCCATTTTGGAATTCTCATAAGTACCATTTAATGATCAACTATGTTTAAGTGATCCGCGAGTACCAAAGGTGTTATAGATCCATTAGAGAATTGGTAGAACCAAAGCCTCCACACAATGAATCTCAAGGTTATTGGATCAAAGAGATCAAATTAACATACTTGGGCTTGCAATCATAAGTTTGGGCCACGAAAGATCATTTATTCGAATTGGGAATAAATTTAGCGCTGTGTTAAGCAATCGTAATTGGACTTATATAGAAGTCTCACCTATTTTGAGGTCGGTCAATAGCAATCAATGCACCATTTGTTTAGAGACATGATATAGAGATCATGCTCCAACAACACTTATTGCAATAAGAAGGGGATGAGATAAAGAGGGATTAGGGTAAAAAGATGGATAAACCACTTTTGAATTAAAAATTTAATCAAACTATTATTAAAATCATTCATCCATTTTGGTGGAGTTGAACTCAACACCCAAGATCCAATGATGTTAATAAAGTCATGATCAAAAGATCAACTCAAGACAGCTAGAAAATAATCACAAAATAATAATATATTTAATATATACATTTAAAGGGTTAAAAAAAAGGAAGTTTAAAATAGAAAATAATGAGAAAAATATCAATTATGTTCAAATTAATCAAGAAACATAAAATAAAACCATAGAAAAATCAGAAATGGGTCCAAATATTTATACAATTTTTTTGGGAATTTTTAAAAGTCAGAAACTATTTTTAAAAATTAAAATAAATGGGTAAAATAAACAAAAAATAGTAAAAAATAGTAAAGTCGGAAACAAAAATAAAGTAAACTCACCAATATTTGTCACAATGTCATTTGATCGTTCCATAATTTTTTCAAAATTCAAAAATGTGTAAAAGTATTTTTAAACATTTTAAACAAATCAAATGAGTGTAAAATTCATAAAAAATACCAAAACACAAAAATAAATTGTGAAAAAATAAAAGTCAAGAAGAGAATAATAAAAAATAATTTTAATAATTTTTTTGGATTTTTTGGACTAAAAATAAATTTTCTATGATTTTTTGAAATTTAAAACAATTAAATTATAAAAATCGGAAAAAGAAAATAAAAGAAAAAGATGTGGACCATTGGATGAGAGTCAAAACGCGTTAGTAATCAAATCCAAGGGATATGGCGCGTTGTGCATATCAAGGTCTTTACTGAATAAAGCACTGAATCAAATGTAAAATCAGAAATTCAAAAAATACCTATGGCACGCTTTCATTGGTCAGAAGGTGACACGTTGGTCATCTACAAACCTCCAGCCTCACGAATTGTAGGTCTCTCAAACTGTAAAATCATAAGCTCAGACCTATGCCATTCGTTTCGTCTCTTCAAGACGAAGATAACCATACCCTCGCGCCATTTTTATATAAACTATAACTCAAGCAATTTGGAAAGAAAGTTTTGAAAGGGGATTTGAAAATTCATGATAAAAACGTGTTTCCAGATAAAAATAAGTGTTGCGATTAGAACCAGGGCAATGAGAGCAACACAATGGTATCAAAGTTTTGAAGAATTGATGAAGGAATCTACCTATTGAAGTTGAGTTGTAGAGCTCTGAAACTGGACTTCTATGGAGAAATATAGGGCACGATTATTTAATGTAATGGTATGGTTAGCTTCAGGGAAGATCAAGGAAGGTGAATTGATGGAGAAAATGGATTGAAAAAGGCTTGAGAATAGGATTCAAAGTAGTTGAATTCTGAGTTGTGAAGCAAGTTTGGCAGGGTGATTCTGGCTATCTAAGCTTGAGAAAATGAATGGGATAGTACATCTATTTATAGGAGAAGCAAATGGGATCAAAAGGAAGAGTGAATGATGCGTTTTGGAGGGAATTCGTGCAAACCTGATGCACGAGTGAAGTGTGATCCAAACTTCACCAAAACTCATCCAATTCTTGCGTTTTGATGCACTAATCCACTTGGGAAAGTTGGCTAATCATGTTTAGACCTAAAACGCGTGCTAATTTGAGTTTTAGAGGTTGTAACATGAAATTCAAATTCTGACATGCAGGGAAACTTCAATTCCAAGTTACCACTTTTGAAACAATGGCATTTCCACCTCAGGGAGTCTTAAGGTATGATTATTGATGCTTTTGAAAGATGAGGTAACAAACTTTGCAATGGAAAAGAATGGAATCAATTGGAGGCTTGAGCTGAAAATTACATGGAGTCAAAGTTGGAGAAAAAGAGTTGTCTTTCCATACTTAGAAATATTTCAAATTCTTCTTTAAAAATGACTTATAATCTCTTGCATCCAAACATGGCTTTCCACTTAGAATTTCCTCTTGACCCAAAAAGATGGAATGAAGTAGATATCTTGAATGACATTTTGCAATTTGAACCACTGAAAATATCAAAAAATTGAGCAAGTTATGACTTGTTGAAGTTGGCCAAAAATCATGAAATGACCTATAATCTTTTGCATTATTAAGGTAACTTCCATCCATTTTATTACTTTGCACATAAAAGAAGGCATGAAGTACACATCCTTAAGATCATCATGGAAAAATAATGGGCTCAAGGTGATAAAAATTGACCAAGTTATGAAAATTTGAAGTCACATATGGAAAATTAGGGATTCAACTGGATGACTTGTGATCTTTCTTCTTCACCAAGTTCCTTCCACATGAAAACTCTTTGGAACTTTTGAAGTGATTTGTTGGTAACTCTTTGAAGAGAATAATTTTTTTGGAATCACTCAAAAATGACAAAAGATGAGCAAGATATGCCTCTTTGAAGTCCAAAACCCTAGCCTCTAGATCAAGAGAATGCTTGGTGGAGCTTTGCCAAGTTTGAACAAACTTTTTGTGCCAATATTCTTTCTTTGTGAATAGAAATTGTTGAGGATGATGATGAGGACCTATGGCCACCAAAACCAATTTCATATCAACTTCAAAACAACTGCAATGGTGAGGTTTGAATCTCTCAAGCTTTTGACTAGGGCATGGAAATAAACTCATGAACCCATGAAGCAACTTGCTAAACCTCATTGCTTTTACCTACATTATCAACAAGTAAGAGAAACCAATATTTCATTTTATTAATTAGAGAGAAAAATCAAAGTACAATATCTATGATCACAAAAGAAAACAAATCAAGGTGCTTGGTAACTTCTCAAAGAGCAAAGCTAAAGATAGGGAGAAGAACCATAATACCTAATGTGATTTTCTGGTGATTGAAACAATGTGGTATGATGAAGGGATCTTAGGGGCAAAAATTGGGGTACAACACACGCCAAGAGAGGTACCCAAGCACTTAGCTTATTGCAATTTTGATTTTGTTCTGTTGAATTTTCGCAAAGTTTTAGGGATTAGGGTTTGATTTAAGGTTCTTAGGGTTCTTCCCACTTAGGGTTAGGGTTCATACGAGAACCATAGAGTTTTAAGGGTTTTTGTTTCTGGGTTTGAATAAGGGTTAGGGTTTATCCCAGAACCCTAGGGTTCTTGGGGTTGGTGAGGTTTGGATGAACATACGGTTAGGGTTCTAAGGCTTGGATAAAGATATTCAAGGTTATGGGTTTCTTGCGGTGGTTTTTGGATGAAGGTGGTAGTTCCCTGGAGTAGCCACCAGTGGAAACATTTTTCGGCCGGTGACGCCCATGGCATGACGATTTTCGGTGATCGCCTTTCTAGAGAGAGGCGAGAGCATCTCTCTCTAGAATACAAAAAGGGTTTGTTTGGTTTAGTGTTAGAGAGAGAAAGAAGACAAGAAAATGGGCCTCAAGCCCCGAAATTCATTTTGGTAAACACTCATTGTATTCAGGTGTGTCACCCTTATCGTGCACCCTCAACCTTTGTCCTCTAATTGCGATCAAGCGAGTGTACCGCCACCTATCCATGACAAACATGTGCGCATACCATACTGAATCCATGTGGGCCTCAAGAAAATTCTATTTTGGGCCTGGCCATTCCTAATCACACCCCAGCCCCTTTTTTTTCTATTATTAAACTAAAGTTCATACCTCCCTGAGTTTTGAGCTTAAAACCAATATCTGGATTTAAAGCCTTGATATCCACACCCCTTGTATTTTACTAACCAACTGAATTTGCACCCCCCGTGCGTTTAAAAAATAAAATTAATTTACTTTTTTTAAATTTCATTTATATATTTATTTATTTATTTATTTATTTATTTATTTATTACATTTTTTCCTATTAATAAATTATTAGATATTTTAATAATTAATATATTTTTTTTAAATTCTAAAATTTTTATTTATTCATTTAAACTCCTTTTTTTAGACTAACCATTTTTAAATACCTTAATTGCATTAAAATACTTTTCTCATGCATTAAAATTTATTTTCTCATATTGCATTATATATTTGAAAACATCTAATCAATCAAATACTAACTTTTTTCTACTAACATAACTCAAACTTATATATTTTCAAAAAGGGATTATGGAAACTTCTTTTATCGTACGTGAACTTCGTCTACAAATTCTACTATTCACACATCCAGACTTAGTTTAAGGAGAATTTGAGATATTTCCATAATCCAGACTTTGATTTTATCAATCCTCTAATGAACTTCATGAACTTTGGTCTAAGTGAATCATTTGAACATCGTTGATCATATGTGGTTGCCTTGAGTACTTGAAATGAATGATATACTTGACAAAAAGCAAATGAAACATGTTATTGAGAAGCTTTGATTTTATCAAACATCTAATGAGTTTTCTAATGCAAGTTTCAAGATGTTCATTCAACTAACCTCTAACTTCTAATTCACTAACAATTAACTATACTTTATACGTTTTAGTTTATACCTTTGCTTTTATGCACCCTTTACTTTAGTATTTACATTTCATGTTATTTTCATCTTTGCTCACTTGAGAATTTATCTTTATGCCAGTTTACCTTTGCTCATTTAAGAATTTATATTTATGTAATTTTTATCATTGCTCACTTGAGCTTTATTTTCTTTTGAAATCACTTAATAATCAACTTGAACATTCCTTAAGGTTACTTGAACTATTTGGGTTACTATCCTTGCATTGTGGAGTTGTGGATCTCTTAGACTTAGGATTAGAAGCCTTGAGACCCTTGGGGACCTTGTGACTCTGTTGTTATTTTTGTCTAAAGATCTTGGGGTTTACTCCAAGACATTGGGTTGATTTTTTTTGTGTACAGGTTATTCTAGTTATATGTTTTATCTGTGATTGAGAATTCCTCTGTATATAGTCGTTACTCTGCCCAATTTATGTGAAGACTTAATGCATCTGAAGCTTCGTATTTCTAAGAGGTTTAGTATCTTTGCTTGCTTGGTTTAAATCCAAAGGATGGGAATTCTATATTGACTTCATATGTTAAGTGTTGGTTTCTTTTTGGTTGGATCATTCTTTTCCTTGGCTTTTACCTTATGCTATAGGATAGTCCGTTCATCTCCTCCCATCTTCTTTAATTTCAAAATCATCTCCCTCCTTTCCAAAACTCTTCTTGTTTTCTAACGTGAATCACTTTCATAATAAACTTGGACTTAGGTCCATGCATTTTCAAACACTTTTCTTAATCAAACTTTAATCAATTTAATCATACTTTGACATCTTTCTCAAGACTAAAAGTCACGAACCTCATTCAAATCATTTTTCCACTTTGGCATTTTTACTTTAAAACTTTTCTCAAAAGATTAGACTCTTGTCGATTCTTGTAGTGATGTGAGCTACTATACTTCTATGATATGTAGTGAAGTGAGATATCTTCCACTTGGGTGTTGAGTGAGGCTTTATTGATTTTAAAACCCAAGCTATATCCTCCATTTTGAGATGATGCAAATTCTCCTTTCTTATAATCCTTGGTAGTAAGTATGTCTTTAACTCAAATATGACGATGATGTCTCTTCTCTTAAAATTAAGCAACACACATGTGTTTTAAAATTTTTTAGGTGAACTACGAGTACCCTGATCCCCTATTGCATAAAAGGTGGTACGTAGACACTATAGGTTCGCAACCGTGGCATGTGAAAAATTGTAAAAAATACTTCTTTTCTCATCTCCACCATCTATTTTTGTATACACCATTTATAGCCAAAATACACAAATTTTCAAAGAAGTTCATGCGTAGTACTGTAGATGTTTAGGGTGTTAATACCTTCCCTTTGCATAACCAACCCCCGTACCAAGATTGTCTCCCCCTCTTTTGGGTTTATTCTCTCTTTTCCCATTTCTTTTGGAAATAATAAAGCGCGGTGGCGATAATTTTATTTTAATTTGTGCGAGTCAATTAAATCGAATGGCTTAGTCTCAACATTTCTACCGCCACACATTGGTCCCTTATTTTGGGCCTAGATATGCGGGTCCTTAAAATAGGTAACTTCCAGAACTTGGTCAAAACAGAAAGTCGTGCTCATAACTAGCTGTTGCATCGAGCAAGGATGGGATGGTGGGAAGAAGAATTTATGAATGTTTCTTGGGTGTATGCTATACATGTGTCGATCAGACCGGGTAGGAAGTTGGCTGTTATGATGAACAGAAAGATGCTCACGGATAAAGATGATACTCGTCATTCTTGGGAGGCTGCTCTCGTGTGGCAGGCAGGATAAGGACTAGCCTGTTTGAGCGGGAAAATATCGTCTTATTGGTCCTGGGGGGGACAACAGACCATGTGTCTCTGATCGAGGGGCTGAATAAGTTGCGGGTAGAGGTACTGCCGAGGGCAGCGGTGGTCACGTTGGTTCTGGGGGGACAATCGACCACATGTCCCCGGTTGAGGGGAAGAGGGGAAATGTATCCTTTATCTGCTCTAATTGATTGGGATAAAGTTGTTGGGTCAACTTGGATTTAGAAGTGGATTGGGCCATGCCTATGCATTTGGCCAGACCAGAGTAGAAGCCCCCCAAGTCGTTGCTTCTAGGCATATGAGTGATGACTTAGAGACAGCCCGTACGTCGAGGAGGAAAATGCGTTATTGTCGCTTGTTGTTTGTAATGGGGACGTTCTGTGATATTTACAAGGACATGCTCATACTTGGTATATTTTTATTTATTAGGATTATGCATATTTGCATGCTTGACTTCCTGAGACATTTTATTTTGATTAAGAGTTTCAACAGTTGGCTCGTTAGTATTTGAGTTCTCCAGTGTCGGTGACTGGTCGAACGACCAGGACCTAGCATGGGCCAGAACTCATGTCTCATTTTAAGGGCTCGAGCTCGATGGTGTGAACTTCCCATCGCGAGTTGGGTGTTCTACCGTCATGGTATGATGATGGTGGAGCTCGTTTCAGTTTTCCACGTCGGGATAAGTATCTGCTTGTTAAAAGAGTGGAAGCTTTCCTCTTTTTTTAATTTCGAGTGCCATGCTTGTACCTGGGTATGAACATGTGGTTAGTCAAATTATGTTCGTTGTTTCGACGAGAAACGCCGACTGTATCAGTGTCTTAACTATAATATTGCATTAGTTTTCAGTGTTCCAAGGTTGAGCAAGTTGTTCCCTGTGGCGGTTTTCGAGATAATATGCTCCATTTTTGTTTTTTTTTCGGACACAATAGTATCTCTTGGATGACGACCTTGATCTACCTCTCTTCTTTGTACTCGCGAGCTTCGACAGGATGTTTGCTCGGTGTTGAGTTCACGGGGAACGTGTGCCTGTTTGGAAGTTGTGTTCGCAGGAAACATGTTCCTGCTCGAAAGTTTTGTTCGCGGGGAACATATGCCTGCTAGGATGGAATGTTCACGTGGAACGTATGCCTGCTCAGCAGTTGTGTTCACGGGGAACATGTGCCTGCTGAGCAGTTGTGTTTGCTGGGAACACATGCCTGCTCAGCAGCTGTGTTCGCGGGGAACATGTGCATGCTCAATAGTTGTGTCCGCGGGGAACATGTGTCTGCTTCATAGCTATGTTCACGGGGAACATGTGCCTACTCGATAGTTGTGTTTGAGGGGAACATATGCCTGATGAGAGGTTGTGTTTGCAGGGAACATATGCCTGCTTTGCAGTTGTTCTCATGGAAAACATATGCCTTCTGAGCAGTTGTGTTCGCGAGAAACATGTGCCTTCTGAGCATTTGTGTTCGCGAAGAACATGTGCTTGCTCGTCATTTGTGTTCGTGGGGAACATGTGTCTGCTGAGAAGTTGTGATCGCGGGGAACATGTGCCTGCTGAGCAGTTGTGTTCGCGGGGAATAAGGTTTGCTTATGCGCTTCTCTTATCGGGGAGGCTAGTGACGTCATTTCTGCTGCAGTGTTGAGCATAATTTGCAGTCACTTTCTCCTCGTACTTGATGTACGTTTAGGCTTTAAGAAGGAGGGCGTCTAGTGTGACCAGTGTTTCTACGCCAACTGCTTTGGAAAAATCACTGCGGGGGTGCAGCTCCTGCTCGAGTAAGTACTTTTTCATATTATCAATCGTAGAGATCTGAACAGCTTCTCTGTTGAACCTCTTGATGTATGCTCAGAGAGATTCTTCTTTTCCTTGTATGATTGCTTCTAGGTGAGGTCTCTGTCTTTGGATGACGGCGAGAAGCAATGAAGTTCCTTAAGAACATCCTCCCCAACTGCTTCTATGAGCTGATGGATTCGTTGGGGAGGTTTTTATACAAAGACATTGCTCATTTTATCAGTGTTGTTGGGAACAACCTGCACTTAATCACGCCCTTCACGCCTCGGTAATCAAGTTGGGCGTTGATGTCTTCAATATGGTCATCTAAGTCGACCGTACCATCGTAGGATCCCAACGGGGGAGGCTTCGCGATCCCGACCACGTGTCGTGCCTCCATAGTTTCTTTCGATAATAACCTCTTTTGGGAAGTTATGGTTTCTTCCTCACCAGGTGTCATTATCTTGTTGAGGGGATGGGCTTCTTCCTCGTCGCCTCACTTTGGGTGATAGTGACCTGTTGCTGTCGTTTTTGCAGGTGCTCTTGGTATTCTTGGAAAGCAGAGAGTCTTTATCCTTCTTGGGAGATATTGATCATGTTTCTTGCAGAAATAAACATTGAGTCTTTCCTTTCTTGGAGGACGCCAACCTTGGGGAAGAAATATGCTAGAGGATTTAGTCGTCGGTGTCTCCGAGGGGGAGGCCTTGATTGTTTCTTCTCTAGAGCCCCCATCCTTTTATTCTGCTGGAGGATGAGGGATATGGTTTGGTTAAGGGCAGCGATCAGTGTTGTTATGGCTGGGTCAGTGTTCTGCGGAACGGGGACCAATTGTAGAATCTCGGGCTGGTCTTCGACAGGGTTCTTGGGAAACTGTTCGTCCAAGAAGAGATTATTGTTGCAATCAACATCGATGGAATTTGGAGATGCAGTCTGTCTATCACGAGCTCCGAAGTTATCCTCCAGGTGAGGATGTTCTTAGATTTCGTCAGTCTTGCGTGCCGGGGAGAGCGCAGTCCTTCCAGATAGTTAGTGATCATCATGGTCGGCCATGATTAATGAATGAGAAGGATTTGTGGTCTTCAGATTTCTGGGAACAGAAAACGAGGAAGATATTTTCCCATAGACGGCGCCACTGATCTTACCGCTTGATCAGAACATGCAAACTAGTCGGAGGAGGATCTTTGACGGGCTAGAAAGTTGAGGAGAAAAGAGAGTTGTACCTACAAGATTTGATTAATTACAGCAAGATTTGATCCAAGAAATTACAAATATTATGGGCCTAAATACTAATGGTGGAGTAGTTCCTCGATGTGAGAAACTACTCCTTTTACATTTGTAATTTCTATCTAAAACCTACGAACAACGCTTCCGCACAATAACTTGGATGCCTTTAAAGTGTGATTCTAAGATCTATTTATAGGAGGGATTTTGTTTTCTAACTTCCATAGATCATGTGTGAGTAGTGTAGAAAGTGGGAGAAACCTCCAAAGTAGAGTTGTTAGTGGGTGTTTACTTTTCTGAACTGCGCACAAATGCTGACCGCCATTATGCTCATGGTGACCTCCATTATGCTCATGTCGACCGCCATGAGCTTGAGTTGGTGGACCACGTGGCTGGATGCATGAAAAATGTCCTTAGGTCCATCGTGAATGTCATGCACCTAAGAGTGGCAAATTCAACACTTTTTCTTCTTTTATAAACGCTCCATAATCGACAAGTACCTGAAACACAAACAGAGCATGACATAATACTATGAAAATATAATAAAAGATTTTAAATATCAATTAAATTGGGTCTAAAATACAATACATTTATGTGTTATCAACACCCCTACACTTAAACCATTGATTTTCCTCAAGAAATCAACCAACACGGTTATAAGAAAGAATTAAGCGTGACTCAAAACAAGGGCATGACACGACTCCTAATCATACGTGGATTCTAGGATAATGGTAACTCGATAGGTACTAAATATCCAATACCAAGGATACCATAATGACACAATGTTCAAAAAATCCCTCTTTATGCAATACAATTCGAATCATGCCATTATAACTTAACCTATATCGCTCGCTTTCTTTCACTCTTTTTCATTCAAGCACAATCACATTATGCCCATTATCCGTACATGCACATAGTAAGGAAACATGTTATTTATTATGATATTTATTAGCACGAGGGTTCTGGTAGCTAAAGCGGTGCACCCCTTTTCACCCAACTGTAGTCGCAGGGGATTAGATCGTAAACCTCCTTACCAAGTCCAACACCAGAGACCAATGGACCGACTAACAATGGTGTTATGATTGTGTTTTTTTTAGTTCAACAACCGTTGGGATAAATGATCGGGTGAGAGTCACCTAACTTAGAAGGCGCATTCCCTATTTTTTATTTCAATTAATCAATTCGTGATAATTCACTTATTTTCATCACCTTCCCTATGTAGTTTGTGCTTAAGATGATGTTGACTGCTAATATAAACTACTTAAGAGATACTTTGCAAACATGAGCCTAAGGTCTCGGCATAATGAGTACCTATATTGATATCACATAATTACGCGGTTCAGGGTGTCATAGTTGTATCAATGTTATTGAGACTTTCCCAAGTCTATCTAACACAACCTAAAGTGTGACAACCTATATACTTTCAGAGTGTGTGCCATGCATCAAAAAATAAATTTTTTTGTTGGTGTTTTAAAATTTAAAATTTTCGTGGAAATTCAATAACAACTGAAAAATAAGCATACAGACAGACTCGACAACACATGCCATGACATGACCAAATACTGAAAACAAATAAAATCCTAAAAACATAAAAAAACTAGAAAGCAATAAATCAAACTAAAAAGAGATAAATGGAAAGCGGTAAAGTTCCTCCCCTGCACTTAAAGCAAACATTGTCCCCAATGTTTTAATAAAAGGTGGAAAAGGAATGATAGAACCTGTGTGAATGCTACTCCGTGCCAAATCCTCTCTGATCATGCTCTTGTAATTCATGTCTTTGATGGCAACTTCTGCTTTGACGGAGGGCGTTTTAAGATGCCTTCATTTTTTGAAACTTCTCTTTTCTGAAGCAGATTATCATGTTATTCGTTTCCGGAGGAAGTACCTACAAAAGTGTTAGAAAATATGGTGCAGTGTGTGCAGGTGGAACCTGACCATGCGAAGAACGAGGAGGAGGTTAGTTATGAACGAGAGAGACATGCTCTCTCCTATCATATTATCATCGGTGTCACCACCAGTAGATACATTCATAGGAATGTCCATGGGTGTTGTACCCCAAAATTTTCCCTCCCATTATCCAAGACATTCTTCTAGGGTTCTCAAATGCTCAAGGTTGCTCAAGAATTGATCAGACAAATTCTCCTCCTAAGCAGTTGACCTACAAATAGGGTTTTGCTTTTCTCCAGGAAAATTGGACTTATAATGCCTCAAGTGGAGTTCATGGTTTCTCATATGTCTCAAAGAAAGCTCATGCCATGTTTCAAGCCTTGCATCACAAGTTTTCTCAGTCAATTGCTCAAATGATTGAAAATCAACTGCATTGGACAAAAAGTCAATTATGGTCAACATACAGTCAAACTTCAAGATTTTTGGTCAACATCAAGATTTTGAAGTCACTTTCATCATTTGATCAAGGGTTGATCATGATTCATCAAGAAAAACTCTAAATTCATCAAAATTCAAAGTTGCCAAATTAGGGTTTTCTTAAGGAGAAGTCAATTGAACTTTGAACAAGCACAACTTACACATGGTTCATCAGATTTTTCTCAACCAACGCTCATTTTGAAGGAAATTAAATTCTCTACAACTTTTACTTGCTTTTACTTGTCTGCTTTGTTTGCTTTAGATTTAGGGTTGCTCAGGTTTATATTTATTTCAAAGATCCTACACACGGATCTAGGGTACCCTAGATAACTAGCAATAGATCATGGAAACTATACGGCATAGACCGATATGGTTGAAGTGATGGCTACGTTAGTGTGACACTTTGGTTTGTACCGATGTTCTTTGAGTCATTCGAGGATAACATTGGGTTGTCGCATTGTTTCATAAGCACTAACTGACTTTTAGAACCTTAATTGACCAATCTTAGCCATTATAAGGTAGTGAGATAGTCGACTTTGGTGCAGTCCAGAGTTGGTTGATACTCGATGCTAAACTCATTGAGATTCGACTCGCAAGATGTTTTGGTGTCAAATTAGTTATTGTACTAAAATAAAACCTTCGAGAAAGATCTGTAATATGAGATCTTTAGAACCCGGTTACTATTTTTAGGACAAGTTAAGCCAACTGAACTTCAGTAGAAAAGGGTACTTACCTACAGACCTTATGCAAGCCTTTAAACTTAAGGCCTTTATGTAAGTTTTTTGTGTTTGCTATCTTGTTTAAATATGACATAATAACATCATACCATGGAATTTTCACTAACCCTTTTCAAGGATCATAGGGACATGTGGTGTAGGTTTATCATGAACCAGACTTCTAGCAAGGGGCAAGAGGATTTATTTTCCTCTAGCCGGATGTTGTCAAGATCAAAGTACATGCTTGTGAGTAAAAATCTAGGATCCACTTGACATGGTTATCTTGATTCTTATAGAGGAACATTCAAAGATGAAGACCCGAAGCTCTTCAAACAAAGCTGCAAACCCAACTTCTACTATTTCATCTCTTTTTTGTCTATCCCGCGAGATCCTTGAAAAAATTGCATATGCATCCACATACCATACATATCACCGCATAACAGGTTTTCCCAAGACAAGTTTTCTTATCTTCTTGCTGTTTATTTCAGTAAAAGATGGCTCTCGAACAAACCGTCAAAGATCTTCAAGCTTAGAACGCTCAATTTAAACAAATGTTCCTAGACTTATCCAAGGGGAAAGAAGATTTGAATACCCTCATCACTAAAAGGATGAAGAAAAAGACTAAGAAACCAACTGTCATCCTTAATATGGGCAGAAGATTCAAAGTTCCGATCAAGAGGGCTCTAGATTTTGAGGCCCAATCAAATAAAGATGATTACCAAGAGGAAGATGATAAGAGTGTGAAAGTTGAGGAGAATAACAACCAGGGTTCTTATGAAGAGGAAGCAGACTATTCAAATGAATAGTATCCTTCGGCTGATGACAAATACAAACAGTTGGAAGATCGTCCCAATGCTATGGAGATCCAGAGAGTGCCATGGTTGGATTTTGAAGAGATGGGCTTAGTCTCGGGAGTTTTTATTCCTCACAAATTCAAGGCCCCTACTTTTGTGAAGTATGACAATGTTTCTTGTCCTAAGCTCCATTAAAGGTATTATGTCCGTAAAATTCAACCCCACACTACTGATAGGAAGTTATGGGTGAATTTCTTTCAAGAAAGCTTGTCGGGAACACAGTTGGAGTGGTGCTATCAGCTGGAGGGGACCGATATTCATACTTGGGAATACTTAGCTGCTGACTTTTACAAATAATACCAGTACAATGTTGATCTTGAACCAACTCACATGAAATTACAAAGTATGACTATGGGCTCGAACGAAGGCTTCAAAGAGTATGCTCAAAAATGGAGGGGCCTAGCTGGAAGAGTTCAACCACCTTTATCTGATAGGGAGCTGGTTGATATGTTTATGGGAAATTTGACCGGTCCTTTATTCAATCATCTGATTGGAATCTCTTCAGTCAGATTCACCAAGCTGATGATAGTAACAGGGTAACGGGTTGAAAGTGGAATCAGGAGTGGAAAAATTCAGGTGGTTGTATCTTCAAGTACTGTGAAGAAGACGTTCAACGGTAAAAAAGAAACTAATGTTGTGTATGTCCAGAAGGGTCGTGCTAGAAATGACCGCAACCAGTCTATAGGAGTTGTGCTAATTTATAATCCTGCGCCAGTGCAAAAACATCAACAAGGAAATCATTATAGGTCAGGCGCACCCAGGAGGCAATTTACCAAGATCAACATGCCATTGTCTCAGGCATTACAACATCTATTGAAAGAAGGATTGATAACATTAAGAGATATGCCTCTGAATCCCAATACTTCCTCCCCCAAGTACAATCCTAACGTAAGATGCGCCTATCATTCCAATAGTCCCGAACATGACACAAATAGTTGATGGGCTTCAAAAAATAAAATTCAATATATTATTGACAACAAAGAGATTGAGTTTGATCCTCCCGAGACCCCCAATGTGATTACCACTCATATGCCTAAGCATGACAAAGGCATTAGTGCTATTGATGATATTTCATATGTTTCTGCCATAAGTGAATTGACTACTCCACTCCTGATTATTAAGAAGAATTTGTTGCAAGCCGATTTATTTATGGGTTTCATGGAAAGATGCTATTGTTGCGCAGCCCAACCCAATGGTTGTAGACTGCTGAAAGAAGATATTCAACATCTGATGGATAACCACATAATTCTGGTTGAGAAGACTCCTTCTATTGAGAATCAGATTCAAGACTTGGATATTTAAGAGGTATCTGTAACTTTTAGTACTCCTATAACGATCACTGCCAAAGGCCCTGTGAAGATTACGACTGAACCTAGAATTTCTCCTCAGATAATCACCGCACCCGGGCCTATCCCATACTCCTCTGACAAGGTTGTCCCTTGGAATTATGGGGCCGACATCTACTACCATGGTGTCAAGCAAGAACCATTGACTGTTGAAAGTGAAGGTATTGAAGTTATTGATTCCAACGTTGACAATATTGTTGGGACCAGTAAAGTTACTAGAAATGGAAGGGTTTTCTCTCCCGAAATCTCTCTAAAGATTGTCGCCACACCAGTTCGTGTTACTGCTACTGAGCCAACTACTAAGACTCGAGGAAAAGGAAAAATGAATGATTGTTCCCGACGGAGGCACCAAAAGAAGTTACTGCTAAAGATACCTCCAAGCAAGAAATGGAGGAGGTACTGAAAATCATCTGAATAAGTGACTACAAAATTGTTGAACAGCTGGGGAAGACTCCCTCTAAGATATCCATGTTATCCCTATAGTTGTGCTTAGGAGCCCATGCTTAGGATTTAGTGAAGTTCTTAAAATTTGCACATGTACCACAAGATATTTTTGCTGATCAATTTGAAAATTATGTTGCTAGCCTGACGACTGATAATGGGCTAGGTTTTTCTGATGCTAACCTGACTCCTGAAGGAAGGAACCATAACAAGGCCTTGTATGTCTATAATGAATGCACGGGCACTACATTAACTCATTAGTTAGTGGACACGGGTTCCTCATTAAATGTTTTACCAAAGGGTGCTTTAGACAGGCTTGACTATGAAGGGGTTATGCTGAAACCCAGTGACATTGTGGTCAGAGCCTTTGATGGTTCGAAGAGGATGGTGCACAGAGAGGTGGATCTCCCGATCAAAGTAGGTTTGTAGGTCTTCGACTCTATCTTCTATGTGATGGATATTCGTCCAACATATTCTTGTTTACTTGGACGCCCCTAGATTCATGGGGCAGGCGTTGTCACTTCCACTCTACATCAAAAGCTGAAATATCCCGTGAAAGGAAAGGTTGTCACGGTTTGTGGTGAAGAAGAGTACATGGTAAGTCACTTAAACTCATTCAAGTATGTTGAGATGGATGACAAATTTATCGAGACTCCCTGCCAGACTTTTGAAGTTATTCCTCTGACAACTACCGCTAGTGAAGACGTTTCTGCTATTCCTAAGGTTACCAGGGTTCTACCCAGAATGGATTCTCTGAAGGATGCAAGAGCTGTGGTAGATGAAGGTGATTGTACTACTTGGGGTCAGCTTCTTGGAATTCCTTACAAGTCTAACAAATTTGGTTTGGGTTTCATTGCAGAGGCTCAGAGGGCTGTTCGTCGTGCTCATGTTGGAAGACTACCATTATGTGTCAACAACAATGGAGTCAACACAGTGGAAGATGTTGATAGTGACTATGACCTAGACAGCTGGATTTTTCCCACCACCCGTAATGAACTCATCAACTGGAATACTAAAGACATTAAACCGCTCTCCTTTAGTCAGGAGTAAATGCTATTTTATGTTTCTTTTTGCTTTCAAGTTTTTGCTATGTAATTTTTAAAATAATAACTTTAAGCCTTGTGCCTTACCCGGGGCACAACGGTCCATTTGTTAGGGTTGTCATTTCATTCACATATTTTCATTCAATAAAATATTGGACGTTTGCATTCAAATTTTGCGCTCTATGTCTTTCTTTTACTTTATTACTTTCAAAATAGTTATGTGTTCTTACACACACCCACACAACAAATTGCAGATCCATATCCATTATGGATCCCATTGATAACAATTCCGCTATTGTCGATTATGACTTCGAAAATCTGATCTACCGAGTAGAGGACGAAGGTAAGGAAGGTTGTGAAGTACCTGGAGGACTTGCTAGACTATTAGAGAAAGAAGAAAGAGCCATACAACCGCATGAAGAGACAGTCGAGGTTGTGAACTTGGGTACTAAGGAGGAAAAGAAAGAAGTCAAGATAGGTGCCAACCTAGAATACAGTGTCATGAACAGATTAATCCAAATGTTGCATGACTATGTTGAGATCTTTGCTTGGTCATGCAAAGACATGTCAGGGCTTGATATTGATATTATATTTCACCGTCTATCGATGAAAGAAGGCTGTTCTCCAATAAAGTAGAAATTTCATTGTATGCGTCCTGAGATGTCAGAAAAGATCAAAGTTGAGGTTATAAAGTAGTTCAACGCAGGTTTCTTAGCTGTTACGTCCTATCCTCAATGGGTTGCAAATGTGGTGCCAGTACTTAAAAAGGACGGAAAAGTGCACATGTGTGTAGACTACATGGATTTGAATAGGGCGAGCCCCAAAGATGACTTTCCGCTTCCACATATCGATGCTCTGGTTGACAACACCGCTCAGCATAAAGTATTTTCCATCATGGATTGTTTCTCGGGTTATGATAAAATCAATATGGCACTTAAAGACATGGAGAAGACTACTTTTGTTACAAAGTGGGGCACTTTCTAAGACAAGGTTATGCGTTTCGGTTTGAAGAACACCAGTGCGACATATCAACGTGATATGGTAGCTTTGTTCCATGACATGATGGATCACGAGATAGAGGTTTATGTCAATGACATGATAACCAAATCTCATACTGAAGAAGAACATCTCGACCACCTACACAAAATGTTTAAGAGATTGAAGAAGTACAAGATGAGATTGAATCCAAACAAGTGCCCCTTTGGGGTAAGATTCGGTAAACTCCTAGGCTTTGTCGTTAGTGGTAAAGGTATTGAGGTTGATCCCTCCAAGGTTAAAGCAATTCAAGAAATGCCAAATCCCCGTACTGAGAAGGAAGTCAGAGGTTTCTTAGGTCGATTGAACTGCATTGCCAAATTTGTTTCCCATTTGACCGCTACTTGTGAGCCCATCTTCAAGTTACTGAAGAAAGATCAAGTAGTAAAGTGGAACAACGATTGTCAGATAGCTTTCGACAAAATCAAAGAGTATCTTTAGGAACCTTCAATTCTGATGCCACCAGTTGAAGGAAGACCTCTGATCATGTACCTAACAGTCTTAGAGAACTCAATGGGGTGTGTATTGGGGCAACATGACGAGTCTGGTCGAAAAGAGCATGCAATATGCTACCTTAGAAAAATGTTTACCGAATGTGAAACAAGATACTCACTGCTCAAGAAAACTTGGTGCGCTTTGGCATGGGCTGCTCGCTGACTAATACAATATATGTTGAGCCATACTACTTTGTTGATCTTTAAAATGGATCCCATAAAATACATATTCGAGAAGCCCGCTCTCCCCGAAAGGATAGCCAGATGGAAAATGGTCATAACAAAATACGACATTCACTACACCACTCAGAAGGTAATTAAAGGAAGTGTGATGGAAAAGCATTTGGCTCATCAAGCTGTAGATGACTATTAATCTATGAATTTCGAGTTCCCATATGAAAATATCATGCCAATTACAGATTGTGAAGAACCAGGACCGTATGAAGGACCTGAGTAGGGATCCTGATGGACTTTGGTTTTTGATGGAGCTTCTAACACGCTGGGCAATGGAATCGGTGGTGTGATTATCTCTCCCAAGGGTTTCCATACGCCCTTCACCGCCAGACTTTTCTTTTATTGTACCAACAATATGGCCGAATACAAAGCATGAATCATGGGTATCAAGGCTGCTATTGATGTGACAATCAAGTTCTTGAATGTATACGGGGACTCGGCTCTAGTGATCAGTCAGATTAAGGGAGAATGGGATACAAAGCACTCGAATCTCATTCATCATCGAGAGCATGTGTTGACATTAATTTCGTACTTCGACAAAGTCACTTTTGAACATATTCCACGAAAAGAGAATCAGTTGGCAGACGCATTAGCCACCATGTCATCTATGTTCAAATTTAATTGGGACAATGAAGCTCCTCGAATCACTATTGAAAAGCTAGACGAAGCAGCATATTGCTACGAAGTTGACACTGATGGAGTAGAGGAGAAGCTGTGGTACTATGAAGTGAAAAGATACCTCAAGGATCAAGAGTACCCTAAGGGGGCGTCTATCAATGACAAGAAATTTCTACGGAGGTTCTCTGCCAAGTTCTTTCCGAGCAATGTAATTTTGTACAAGCGTAATCATGATTCGACTTTGCTTCATTGTGTAGACAAGAAGGAAGTGGAGAAGATTATGGAAGATATGCACAAAGGTACCTTTGGTACTTATTCCAGTGGGCACTCGATGGCTAATAAAATTATGAGAGCGGGTTATAGTTGGTCGACTATGGAAACGGATTGCCATCCCCATTCTAGAACTTGTCACAAATGCCAGATTTATGCTGATAAAGTACATGTGCCTCAAGTTCCTTTGAATGTCTTGACTGCTCCTTGTCTGTTTGCAATGTGGGGCATTGACATGATTGGAGATATTAATCCTATTGCTTCCAATGGGCATTGTTTTATTCCCATCGCTATTAATTACTTCACGAAGTAGGTTGAAGCAGCATCGTTTGCCTCTGTTACTAAGAATGTTATGGCTTGATTCGTTAAGCATAACCTTATCTATCAGTATGACATCCCCAAAAGGATCATCACGGGTAATGGTACCAATCTCAACAATACTATGATCACGGAACTCTGAATGTTGTTCAAGATTAAACACCATAACTCATCCTCGTATCGACCAAAAATGAATAGCGCAGTGGAAGCCTCCAATAAGAACATCAAGAAGATCTTGCAGAAAATGACGATGACATACAAAGATTAGCATGATATGTTACCATTTTCTATTTATGGCTATCGCACTTCAGTGTAGACATCAACTGGGGAAACCCCATTCTCTCTAGTCTACAGTATGGAGGTTGTCTTACCTGTCGAAGTCCAGATTCCTTCTCTAAGGATTATGAAAGACGCAGGTTTAGAGGAAGACGAGTGGATTCAGACTAGACTAGACCAAATGAATTTGATTGATGAGAAAAGGCTTACGGCTATTAGCCATGGTCAGATATACCAGAAGCGCATGATCAAACCCTTCAACAAGAAAGTCAAACATCGGGTATACCAGGCTAGCGACTTGGTAAGAAAGCGCATCATCTTACCACAAGGTGATCCCAAGGGCAAATGGACTCCCACATACGAAGGGCCATTTGTGACTAAGAGGATATTTTTTGGCGGTGCTATAATACTGACCATCATGGACGGTGAAGACTTCCCGCACCCTGTGAACATGGACATAGTGAAAAAATACTACGCATGAAAGAGACCCGCTAGGTTGACTGGCCTAGGCAAAAATAAGGGCATCCCAATGAACCAAAGGGGTTCGGGCAAAAATTATGGATATATATATATATATAAATTTGTACACCAAACAAAGTCGAAAACCTAAAAAGGCGGTTGGGCAAAAAAGGGTCGCCCGATGGACTGAAAACCCAAAAGAGCGGTCCTAGAAAAAGATAGGGATTAAAGCGTATGACTATGTCCCGTTTGATCACTTGTTTACTAACAGCCAACATGACTACCAGCGTCAAGTTCAAATGGTACAGATCAATCCAGTCAACTTCTTTCGACAGCAAGGGATGAGAAGCTTGAAGACATAGGGGAAATATCATAGTTGAAACCCGATGAGATTTTTTCCACATAGTTGTATATCTTTTGTTTTCTTTGTACTTTCTTCATTTCTACGACGAATTCCTCTTACTAGGATCTTTGTCTCCTTGTACAAAATTGTCTATTTATAGGCAAACTATCAATATAAATATAATTTAAAATTAAAATTTACTTTCTCTTTTTTGTTTGCAAAAATGTCCAATGACTAAATTGAGAGAACATATGCATATGAATATGATTATTGTTAACAAATATGTGAATAAAAACAGGGTTAGCATTTACTAAAGACTCTAGGAGTTGGGATAACGTTCAAGTCATCCACAAATCTCCATGGAGAAATCCCTGCAGAGCTACCTTTACAAGCTCATCCATGACAGAGATATATTCGCCAGCGAGCCTAATATACCTTCAGACAAAAATTGAGGCATCTTCCAGCAGTTCCCATGATCATCTCCCCCAATAGGTCCCCTAGCGGATAAGGAAGTTTAACCATTTCCCCAACATGCAATGGAAACTTCCTCCGCACAATCTATGAAATTCCAATTCCCATCATAAATGTCTCCCTCAACACAGTTTATAGGAATTTAATTCCCCATCGGAGTTTATTCCTCCAACACTGTAAAATCCGTGATAGAATTTTCTTCTCCAACAGAGTCATCTCCCCAGTAGGGTTTATTTCCCCAGCAGGGTTTATATCCTAAACAAAGGTAATTTCTATGATTATCACAATTCCCCAATAGAATTCTCTTCCCAGGTCATATGTCATTCAACTTTGTCCTCCCCAGAAGAGTTGACGTCCCTACATCAGAGGATTATCTGTCTCTTTTATCCCCAGTCAGCATACATAAGAATCAAATCCTTCAAGAGAACGGTGAACGACTAATGTTTCGGAAGACGCTCTAGGGAAGATTGAAGATTCATATTTTTCATCCCCAGCAACAGTCATCCATTTATTTTCCCATGCCAAAGATGTTATACGAAGCTACAGTTGTCGTCAGCGGCGTCTTACATCATTTTTAAAACATCATAACATTTGCATACGAAATGCATACGACACTCTCATTTATTTTGCGAACATCATTATGCAATGCATTACATACATCATGACATTGCATTAAACTAACTTTGTTTCCTCCAGGTTAGTCTACAAATAGATGAATATCATAAGAAATTTTCAAACAGGTCAAAGATTAATTCCCGAAACAAGACGGGATAACTATTTATACGACCAAGCTGTATGAAATCACGAAACAAGATGGGTTTACCAACAAAAAACAGGTCAAAGATTAATTCCCAAAACAAGACGGGGAAACTATCTATACGACCAAGCGGTATGAATTCCCGAAACTAGACGGGTTTACCAACAAAAAATAGGTCAAAGATTAATTCCCGAAACATGACATGGAAACTATCCATACGACCAAGAGGTATTGTTGTACCTCAAAATTTTCCCTCCCATTTTATTCAAGATATCTCCTTAAGCTCCCAGGGTTTTTAATTTCTCAAGACTACTCAAGGTTTGATCAAATAAATTCTTCTCCTAAGCATTTGACCTACAACTAGGGTTTCACTTTTCTCAAGGAAATTTGAGCTTATAATGCCTCAAGTGGATTTCATGGGTCCTCATATGTCTCAAGGAATGCTCATGCAAATTTCAAGTCTTACATCATAAGTTTTCTAAGTCAATTGCTCAGATAGCTGAAAATAAACTACACTGGGTAAAAAGCAAACCGTGGCCAAACATACAGTCAAACTTCAATATTTTTGGTCATCATCAAGATCTTGAAGTCACATTCATCATTTTATCAAGGGTTGATCATGATTCGTCAAGAAAACTCTCAATTCATTAAAAGTCAAAGTTGCCAAATTAGGGTTTTCTTCAAGAAGTCAACTGAACTCTGACCAAATATAACTTTCACACGCTTCATCAGATTTTTCTCAACCGAACCTCATTTTGAAGGAAATTAAATTCTCTACAATTTTATCTCTCTAAGCTCAAGTCTAAAAAATGTTTCCTTTGAGATATATGCGCCAAAACATTATGGGTCATTTTAAAAGTCAACAAAAAGACACTTTTTTTCAAGGAAACTTACATCTAGATAAAGTCTTCAAATTAAAAAAATGATCAGCATAGAGATTGTGAGGGACATCTTGAGCTTTCCAAAAAGTCCATGATCACCTTCATATGATAAAAATTAAGAGAGTTATGATTGGTGCAAGTTGGGAAATTTCAAGAAAATGCATGAAACCTAAATTGATCAAATTCAAATTTTTGGGCTAATGGGTTTGTGTTTCAAGGTCCAAACGTATATTATGCCTCATGAGTGAACCTCTGAACCTATTCATACACCCCTTTGATTTTTATTCCATTTATTTTTTATCTTATTTATTTAAATTCAAAATAAATTAAATAAAATCAAGGATTTCATACAAAGGTTCAAGCCCACTTCTTTTGACCTAATTTTCCTCTATATATATCCCATAGTCAGACATAGACAAAGATAGGAAAAACTGGGCAAGAGATCACTATTCCAAAAAACTCCAAAATTATCCAAAACTAGGCAAACTTCAAACCTTATTTTCAGCCTCTCTCTAAGCAAGCAAGACATCAAAATCAATTCATGAGGGTAAGAATGGATCAATTGTGATTATCCAAAGGGCCTGATAATCACATACATTCATCTCTGGTTTCCTTGTTTTTTTTTTTGTAATTCGTTTTTTTTTCTTTTCATGTTGTTTTGATGTATACTAACATTAATAACATGCTTCTGAGGTATAACTATGCAGGATAAACCCTATTTTCCATTTATGCTTCTTCTCCTATCTATTTTTTGGCAAGCCATGCAGTTGCGAAGACAAAGGCCGTGGATTCAACACCCACCCCTGACATTTGCATAATTTTTTTTCTAACCCTATTTTCCTTTTATACTTCATCCCCTATCTATTTTTTAGCAAACTTAATTCTTTTTTTATTCATCATTAAACATAAACCTTTTTTTATTAATTAAAATTAATTAGGTTTTAGGTTTTTTGTTTATCATTAAACAAAATTAACCTTTTTTTATTAATTAAAATTAATTAGGTTTTAGATTTTTTTACTTTTTTTCAAAATTAACCTTTTTTTTAATTAAAATTAATTAGGTTTTAGGTTTTTAATTAACTTTTTTTTCAAAATTAACCTTTTTTTTATTATTTAAAATTAATTAGATTTTTTTAGGTTTATTTAATTAATTATCAAAAATCATTTTTTTCATAAAAAATCACCAAAATATTTTCTTTGCTAATTTCATATTTATTTTTTATTTTCCTAGATAAAGTGTTTAGGGCGCGTTCAATTGTAATAGTGTGGCTTTATTTTTTATATATTTTTCTATTATGTAACTGCTCCTAGTATGTAATCGTTGTAGGTTTCTATTTTTCGCACTTCACTATTATGTAACTGCACCAAAGTTCTGTAATAGCCTCAATATGGACGTCATAACTTATCCATGCACCCATTGGGTTTTTATTCTTTTTATTTTTATTTTTATTTATTTAAATTCAAAATCAAATAAGATAAAATCAAGGCCTTTCATACAAGGTCCTAGCCCACCCTTGTTTAACCTAATTCAGCTCTATATAACCTAATTATTTTAGACATAACAGATGAAAAAAACCTTGCAAGTTCACCATTCCAAAATTCCAAAAATTATCAAAAATTATGGCAAACACAAAACCCTATTGGAAGCCTCCTTCAATAGAAACCAAGCATTCAAACATACTCCTGAAGATCCCAGGAGTCGTTCCCATTCATACAACAAGCTTGTGGCATCCCAGAACATGCTCCCCCATGAACACCAGTTGAGTAGTTTTTCAAAACCTTGAATTTTAATTTTTCGCATTGTTAACTGATCTTGTGTGTTCATGTGTGCTTATAATGATGTTTAGAACATGTTATAACCATTACATGGTAATCATAACATCCAAATCATGAGTTGCCATTGATGAACCGAACTAGGACTTTTCCTCTGAAACTTACAATTCATGAGTTTTTAGCTAAAAGCCCTTATTTGGATTCAGGGCCCTTGATTTAGGGGGGTAGGGTATTCCTTGGTCACTAACTCTCTCTGTTATGCAGGATAATAAAACACCCTTACTGGAGAGGATGACCGGAGATAGGGCTCTGGCGATTCTCCGGCCAAGTCCATTAAGTTTGTTCTATATCTACTTGTTTTCACCAATGTTATCGGATGTATAACCACCCTAGTGGAAAGCGCGCGCATGATAAGGCATTTGTGTACCAAGGCAACGGTTTGATCCTGCCTTTTGGCATTTTGATTTTTCATAATTTTCCAATTCTTGCAGGTTTACTACATAGAGCGCATATTCTATTCGCCCAACACGGCCGCGCGCTTGCCGCAATGGCAAGGCATGCAGTGGTAAAGGCTAAGGGCGTGGGTGTTTACCTTGGGATTTGGTAAACAACCGCTGATCCTCCAAATGGTTACTTATTTGGTTACTCGCAGGATCGATCAGATTGATCCTATGGACATAGGTTGATTTTGAAGTTTAATTAATGTGGATAAGGCTTTAAGTAAATTGTTTAAAGTAAATTGCATAAAGGAAAGGCTTGGTAAAATAAACAAGGCTTGAATGTAAAGGTTCGACAGGAATCTTAAAGGGAAAAAGCATGTAAAATACTGGAAAAGTAAATGACTTGAATTAATAAATTGGTGTTTCACACATACATTTCTCAACAATTCGTTCGCTCACACTGGGTACTTGAATCTAAATGAGTGACTATGTATCTATTGTGAACACACGCGAGAAACTACACGTCTACTCCTATTTATACAAAAACATTCCAAGTAACCGTCGGGCAGTTACACTGCTTCGAGATCAAGCCACTTGTCACGTTCTCCATGCTCGACGCTCCAGATCCTTGCACGTTCGCACGTAGTAACTGCTGGAAACCGTTTTCCCTCCAAAGCTTTGAATTTCAAACTGCTCCACTCTGGACCATCGAACACGTTCGTCAAGAGACGTCTTCGACGAAAACTCCTTCGACGTCGAAGGCAATCAGCCTTCTTCCTTGGAAGAAATCTTCTAAGTATTTTGTCATCTTTCGACAGGCACTTCGACAGGCTTAGCCAGTCGAAAGCATCTTTCAGCTTTTCATGGCTGCCATCAATCAAAACAAAGGTGTCGAATTTAGGAGCCAACAAATTGCCCCCCAAGAATGCCTTATTTCGACTCTGAAAGAAAAAGGCATTCTTTGAAAACGCCATTCGACACCTGTTTTTTCCACGCTTAGTCACAAGTTAACTTGTGCACTTTTTGTTGCTTTTTACCAACTATTGGCAATCCCAAGAAACCATCATTGATTTGATCCTAGGACGTCACTGTCAGTACGGCGTGCAGAACCAAACATCACTTCATAATTTGTCATTATGACAAATTCAAAAAACGAGGACGCACGCTGCGTCTCTCTGTTTCTGCAGAAACGGCCAAAACAACAGGATGCTGCCACGCGTCCCACTAACTCCTGCAGCATTAAATGACATTTAATGTCCTCGTTTATTGGGAATTTCTCCCACTACTATAAATAGTAGTGAATATCCCATTGTGGGACTTTTCACGCACACTAGCCTTCAAACTCCCTTGCTTTCTTACAAACTTGCTTCTCTTTGCAGAAAAACTCTTCCTTTTCCAACTTCATCTTCATCCTCAACAATGGCTTCTGCTTCCACTGCCCCCAAGACTAACGCACCAACTGAACAACTTGCTAAGCCCAAGGTCTTTGTTACTGCTCCGGTAGTGAACGCTACAGGGAAACGAAGGGTCCCTGAACCATCTGACATCTCCGTTCGCGACGCTTACTCGCGTCACTTGATGATTCCGGTTGGATACTCCAACCAAATCTTCGCAATGTCTGGACCCATGAACCCCAGCATCTCTGAAGCTCTGAAGACCAAGAGCTACTTTCCCATCGTCGAGAAACTCAAGCCAGTAGCCTGCGCCAAGAAGGATGCAGAAGACAACGAAGACCCTACACACGAGAAGATCGACCTTCGTTTCTTCAACAGAAGTGTTAGAGTTTTTAGGTCTTGCCCTAATCTGACCTCTGACTATGTTGCTTGGCTAGCAAAGTTGGAGAAACATCAAACTCCAGTCTGGAAGGAAATGGGAATCTTTGACCTAGTAATGCTGTCGAAGACAGGTTTAAACTACTCCCCAGAGATGCTTATAGCTTCGATGTTGTTCTGGGATAACTCTCACTTCACCTTTCACCTTCCATGTGGGATGTTAACTCCCACACTCTTCGACGTAGCAGCCATCACTGGCCTTCGACCAACCGGAGATTACTTCGACCCGGAAGAGATGTCGGAGGACCAAATTGGCTTTTCTGAGACGAAGCCAACATTCACCACCTTTATCAACCATTTTCACGACAGGTCGACGGATACAGTGTCGGATGTCGAACACATAGCGTTTCTAGCCTTATGGCTAACTCGCTTTGTGTTTTGTTCGAAGTCTCTGCAAGTGACCAAAAAGATGGTCACTCTGGCCACCCAACTGCATCACCGCCAGAACATCTGTTTGGCAGAACTAATTCTGGCCAGTCTTTATGACTCCATCAGCAATGGGGTTACTCTCTTGAAACATGTCGAAGATAGGAACAGTTTGCTACTCGCTGGGCCTTTCTGGCTACTTCAACTGTGGCTCAATGCCACTTTCGAATCCTTCTTACCCAAGAAGAGTCAGATAAATGAACAAGCCCCAGCGATAGCTAATAGACGTATCGAAGGAATTAGGCTGGCTCTACTGACACCTGTAGAAGATGGGCTAGAGTTCCAACAAACCTTCACTAACTTCGTGCTGATGTTCGCTCGAAGGAAGGAATTCGTTTCAACTATGGCTCCATTTGCTCAACGAAAGGTGGGGCCAGCATGGTTTACGAGGCCACATCCAAAGGAGTCGTGTGGTCCCAATGTCGATGAGCACACTATACTTTGGGAGGCGTTCCTGACACCCAGGATCATGCCTCTTCGATTTAAAAGTTCTAAGACTCATCTGAGTCTGCTTGCCTATCAACCCAATCTGGTGTCTCGCCAGTTTGGTATCATCCAAACCCTGCCTTCTCCCATTTTCCAAAGAGAGAAATCAATGTTGTACTTCTGCAACGATTATACAGAAGAAGCTGCTACCAAGCATATCGGAAGGTATGCTGGTCGAACAATCCTCTCGCTGTTCAACTACCAGCTTAACTTCCTTTGCTCACCATCTTTTGAAGAGTGGTGGAGAAGCTATTACGCTGAGTACTTCTTCGACGAGAAGGACTTCATATCAGAGTTGCAGAAGTCTTTTGTCCTTGTGTTTGACAAAGTAAAGAAATGTAAGTTCATACTCTCACATTACTTTTTATCTTTCTCTTCGACTGTTAGCTTGTTAACTTTCCTTTTCGCTTCCAGTTGTTCGAAAACCCTTGGTCAAGAAGGCTACAGGAGGCCCACAAGGAGGGGTCCCTTCGACAAAACCTCCACCGCCGGCGAAGACTATAGCGCCGGCGAAGACAACATGCAACCAACAGGGGGAAGGCTCTTCGAGGAGGCCTCCTGCATCGGTAACCAGATTTTCTTCATTTTTCTTCTGGCTTTCGATTTTTTATTTTCGACGTAATTATCCAATCGAATTCCTATTGGTTTTATAGGCCCCTTCGCCCAAGAAAAGGGCAGCCTTGGTGATCGAATCGGGGAGTGATGACGAAAGTGATTCCCCTCCTTCTCCCCTAAAGAGGCGAAAGTTAACGAAGGACGCTTCTGTTCCTACTCCAGCTCCCGAAGGTCGAACCGTCAGAATAAAGGTTGGTGTGAGAAAGCCTAGGCCACCTGCGGTGGTCATCGAAGAACCAACTGAGGAGGAACTGAACGCTCTAGTTACCAAGCCTGTCGAAAGTGATAATTCCAGCCCTGGGGCTGAAGTCAATCCACAGGTAATCTATTGGACCCTTCTTATAACTTAGGCATAGATACCAGTATTTGATTATATCTCTTTCGACATCTGAAGATTTGTCTTCTTCCTCTTTTTCAGGACACTACTGGAAGTTCCCCACCAAGGACTTCAGAAACTCTGGAATCTGCTGACCTTAGCAGGCCTCAGGTGCAAGATTTGGGCAATGACGAAGCCCACACTGAGCATGAGGCCAATGCTGAAACAGTGGAGAAGACAACTGAAGAACCTATGGCGGAGGAAACACAGCCAGAAACGGTTCCTGTGGTGGTCTTGTCGTCAGAAGAGAATCCTGAAGGAAGAGACCAAGGCAATGGCGAAGAGAATCAAGATGCTGTTGACGAAGAGCATGAAGGTGGTACTGGCGAAGAACACCAGGATGACGCCAGCGAAGAACCACAGAAAGACGCTGGCGAAGGACCCCAAGGTGAGGTTAACGAAGAACCACGAGTCGACGCTAGTACCGCCTCAGTTCAAGTCGAAGAGCAACCAAACGAGGCACTCAGCATTCAACAGCCTCCAGTCCAAGATAATACTGTGGCAAGGGTCACCTCCTCAAAGCACAGGTCGAAAAAGGACTTGGAAATCTTGAAACAAACTGACCCTGTCAGCTACCTTAATGCAATCGTCGAGAGTAAGAGTTCTTCCGACACCAGTCAGGAAATTCCTACTCTGTCGGGGAAATCTACTGAGACTTCTCCTCTTGATGATGCGTTGGCGAAGGTCAAGGCCCAGTTCTTCAAGAGAGATTTAATGAAGGCTTTAGAGGGGGACCCCACTGCTCCATCTTGCTTAAAAGAGGTTTTGAATGCTGTTGATTTCGATGCTGTAGCCCCAGAAATCTCAGACTTAATCATGGAATTACATTCTATGATTGACCAAGTCTCAGCGGATTACCGGCGCCAACGAACTTTTAACAGTCAGCTCGAAACGCTGCATGGCAAGAGCTTATCTGCGTGGACTGCTGTCTCAAGTTCGACTTCTCGAATTGCCGAGTTGTCGAAACAGAAAGCGTCTGCACAGGAAAGGTTCGATGCTATTGAGCGAGAGAATGTCTCCTTCCGAGCACAAATTGCAGAGATAGAGGCGAAGATAAACGCCAACACTGTGCTCCAGGAGGAAATTCTTTCGACCATCCCAGACGCTGAGAGCCAGACTGAGATCAAGCAAGGCCTGGAGTTCGCTGAGAGGGCCCAAAGCCTCGACGCTCAAATTGCCAAACTGGAGCAAGAAAAATCTTGGTGCAAGAAGAGGTTGGATTTGCAGCATGCTAAGTATCTTCGACTCAAGAATTCTCTTTCCTTTTGATTCTCTTTTGTAACCATCTTCTGTAATCGTTTTCGACAACAATTGCCATTTTGGCTGAAAATTAATAAAAATTTCCATTTTGGCATTTTTATGGTTAATTTAGTTTATTATTTTATTTTTATCTCTTGAAGTATAGGCTTATATTTTTTCAAATATTTACCATTTACTCTCAAGAGCCTTTTATCACCACTTATCTCTTCGACTTCATAGGCTCCACCAGAAAAAGTCTGGATAACTCTGAAGGGTCCCTCCCATTTGGGTGACCATTTCCCCATGCTTCGATCCCGTCGATCCATGGGAAGAATTACCTTCCAAACTAAATCTTCAGGCAAAAATACCTTTGGTTTTACCTTTCTATTATAAGAGTCTTCGACTCTTTTCTTCTGAAGCCTGAGTAAGTCGAGAGCGTGTAATCTCTCTTCGTCTAAATCCACCAGTTCATCTAACATCATGTTCCAATAAACCTCAGAAGGAATATCATAATGCCTCTGAACTCTTGCAGATTGAAGACAAATTTCAGCTGGTAATACTGCATCATGGCCAAAAGTTAGCCTATATGGTGTTGTACCAGTGGCTTCTTTTGGGGACGTTCGACAAGCCCATAAAATCTGGTCTAACGTCTTATGCCAATTCTTTGGTTTCTTCCCAACATGTTTCTTTATCAAGCCAATCACCACTTTGTTAGCTGCTTCGACTTGACCATTCGCCTGTGCATAGTAAGGCGTGGAAGTTAGGAGTTTGAAACCTGTTTCCTGAGCAAATTCCTGCATCTTTCGACCAGTGAAAACTGAACCTTGGTCAGTTGTTATTGTCTCAGGGATTCCATACCTAAATATAATGTTCTTTTGAATAAATTCAATGACATTTTCTTGGTCTACATTGACTAAAGGGACAGCTTCGATCCACTTAGTAAAATAATCAATGCCTACCAATATGTATTTCTGACTCTTTGACGATGCTGGTCGAATCTCTCCAATGAGATCCAACGCCCATCCTCGAAAGGGCCAAGGCTTCACTATCGAGTGAAGTTCGCTTGCTGGTACATGTTGGATGCCTGTATGAACTTGACACTCTTGGCAACCTTTGGCGAACTCAACACAATCTTTCAGCATAGTGGGCCAATATAGTCCTTGTCGAAACAACAACCATTTCATCTTATGGCCTGCTTGGTGAGCCCCACATGCTCCAGCATGTGTAGTCGAAAGGGCTATGTATGCTTCAGTTTCACTTAAACATTTCAGCAACACCCCTTCAGGCGTCTTCTTGAATAACTCATTACCCATGAGTACAAAACTCAACGCCCTGTATTTTGTTTTTCGTTCTGTCGGAGCTCCTGGATTTTGAAGAAAGTCCACAATGGGTTTCCTCCAATCCTGGTCTGACAAATTATCAATGAACGAAATCTCGAAGTTTGAGTGATCAGCATATCCTAACCTTGTTGATTCCAAGTCTGTTGGTGATAGACAAGTTGCTCTTATCTTCTCTCGAACTTCGATTGCTCTTTGTAATCTCGTTTTTGAAATTTTATACCCAGATGCAATCTGTGCCAAGTCATTGGCTATTTGATTTTCGACTCTGGGTATGTGTCGAATATTGACACTTTCAAATTGTTTCAATAAACGATTTGCTATCACAAAGTACATAATGAGATTCTCTCTTATGCATTTATACTCCTTTGTGACTTGCTTGATGACTAACTCTGAGTCTCCCATTATTTCGACTCGAGTTATCAATGAACGAAATCTCGAAGTTTGAGTGATCAGCATATCCTAACCTTGTTGATTCCAAGTCTGTTGGTGATAGACAAGTTGCTCTTATCTTCTCTCGAACTTCGATTGCTCTTTGTAATCTCGTTTTTGAAATTTTATACCCAGATGCAATCTGTGCCAAGTCATTGGCTATTTGATTTTCGACTCTGGGTATGTGTCGAATATTGACACTTTCAAATTGTTTCAATAAACGATTTGCTATCACAAAGTACATAATGAGATTCTCTCTTATGCATTTATACTCCTTTGTGACTTGCTTGATGACTAACTCTGAGTCTCCCATTATTTCGACTCGAGTTGCCCCCAATTCCAACAATATTTCAAGGCCAGTAATTAGAGCTTCATACTCAGCCTCGTTGTTCGAACAAGAACCTTCGATTTGGTACTTGAATGTTGTTGGAATTTTATCTGGAGAAATAAGCAAGACTCCTACTCCTGTTCCATTTTTATGGCTGGAACCATCGAAGTAGAATTTCCAAGGCTCTATCTCCACGTAGTTAATATCCTCGACTTGAATAGAGTGGTCGACTATGAAATCTGCAACCACTTGTCCTTTTACTGCCTTAAGAGGCATAAAGGTCAAGGAGTATTCAGTCAATGCTAATGCCCACTTGCCAATTCGACTATGCAAGATAGGTTTCGACAACATATATTTGAAAACATCAAAATGAGACGAAACATAAACATCAACTGGTTTTATATATTGTTTAAGCTTTGTACAAGAGAAATACAGACATAGACACAATTTTTCAACTTCGCTATATCTAGTTTCTGCATCATTCAAAACTCGACTGAGATAATAAATGGGTCTTTCGACTCCATTCTCATCCTCTTGGGCTAACATACTTCCCAGAGTTTTGTCAGATGCAGCTATGTACAATCTCATACTCCTATTGCTACAAGGAGGCACCAAAATAGGTGGCTTAGTGAGGTACCCTTTGATTTTGTCGAAGGCTTCTTGTTGCTCTTGCCCCCATTCGAACCCCTCCTTATTCAGTCGAAGTAAGGGTGAAAAGGCCTGAGCTTTCCCACTTAGGTTAGATATAAACCTTCTCAAGAAATTTATCTTGCCTAAGAGGGATTGCAATTCCTTCTTATTCGATGGCGCTTTCGCTTCCAAAATTGCCTTCGTCTTGTTCTGATTTATTTCGATTCCTTTCTTGTGGACAACGAAACCCAAGAAATCTCCAGCTTTTACACAGAACGCACACTTCAAAGGGTTCATCTTCAGACCATGTTCTCTCATTCTTTCGAATGATTGTCGAAGGTGGTCAATGTGACTCTTCCTGGAAACAGATTTTATAACAATATCATCAATATAAACTTGCATAAAAGTGTTAATAAAATCATGGAAGATAGTATTCATTGCTCGCTGGTACGTTGCCCCAGCGTTCTTCAGGCCAAAAGGCATCACTACCCATTCGTAAGTGCCTAAGGCCCCTGGGCATCGAAAGGCTGTTTTCGACACATCCTCTTCAGCAATGAATATTTGATTATATCCTGAATAACCATCGAGCATACTCAGGTATTCGTAGCCAGCGGCAGAATCGACTAGCATTTCCGCCACAGGCATTGGATATTCATCTTTGGGGGTGGCAGCATTCAAATCTCTGAAATCTATGCACACCCTTAATGTGCCATTTTTCTTAATTACTGGCACAATATTTGCAATCCATTCGACATACCTTGTAACACGGATGAATTTGCATTTCAGAAGTCTTTCGACCTCCGTTTTGATCTTCGACAAAATTTCTGGAGCGAAGCGTCTTGGATTTTGCTTGATTGGCTTCTTTCCAGGTTTGATTGGCAACTGAAGTTCTACCAATCCTCTGTCGAGACCGGGCATTTCGTCATAATCCCATGCGAAACAGTCTTTAAACTCTTTCAGCAATTGGATTACTTCCAACCTAAGTTCTGGATCAATTTTGGCGCTGATGTAAGTTGGCCTATTCTCTGATCCTTCGCCTAAGTTGATTTCTTCTAAAGGGTCTTGTGCTAACATCTTAATGTTGTTCGCCAAGGGATCCTTTTCGAAGCCCAAAGGCTCATCGTCATAGATCGCGTCGAGCCTCTGTTCCTGCATTTCGTCTGGCATGATATCAGGAGGTCTTGGATCGAAATCCTTTCCTGGGCCAACAGCAGATAATTGTTGATCATTGGCCTGTGTGGCCATGTACTTTACTTCGGCTTCGAGAGCCGTTATCATCTTGGTTTCAGCCACATAGGCCGAAATTCGCTTCAGAGATTGTGACTCAGTCATTATCACTGAATTCACTTCCCCAACCAGTTGGTTGGATACCAGTTAGCCCACTGAATTCTATGTGGGACACGTCCTCTCTGTCCCATTGGAAACCATGCTCAGGATGCAGGTATAGGGAACAAAAGGTGTTTGGCGCTGGCGCCATGTCGAAGTCAGGAGCTGGACATGGCCCTATGTGAGCCAAGTTTTTGTCGAAATCTGTTACACCCAAGTGGTTTACTTCGCCAAGGTAGTAACTCTGATCAGCCTCTATGTTTTCGACCAGCCCATCTGGGCGCCATAGAAGCAGTCTTTGATGCATCGATGAAGGCACAGCACCTACTCCATGAATCCACTCACGGCCTAACAAAAGGTTGTAGTTAGGTTTGGCCGAAATGACCATGAACATTGTTGGTCGAAGGATCGACCCAACTTTTATGTCGAGCTGGATTACTCCCATGGTGGTCCCAATGCCTCCCTCGTAGTTGGACAGGACCATATTGTGAGGTTTTATTTCTTCATCCCTTTTGCCAATCTTTATTAGCACAGAATGAGGGATAATATTGATAGTGGCCCCACAGTCGACCAATATTTTGTTCACAGTGGTCTCTTCGAGCTTAGCCCTTATGAACAAAGGTTTGAGGTGATTCTTCATCGCCTCTGTGGGTGGCTCGAAGAAGCCATTTTGTTCCTCTGTGGTGCCATTGTCCATGACAAAGTAGCACACTGGCCTGTGTCTGGCCATTTCTTGTTCCACCTCCCAGTCACTGGCTTCGACTTCTACTTGTCGATTGAATTCCCTGGGCAGTACTGAAACAATGTTCACCATTATATCCAGAGTATCGTCGGACTCAGCATCATCTTCGTCTTCGGCTTCGCTCTGGTTAGGCCAAACTAGCCTGTTGGTAACTGGTTCTCTCTCAAGAGGCTTTCTTTGTTTCCTTTGAGGCACATTCGAACTAGTCTCTGCCTTAGGTTCATTGGCAGCCTCTCTTTCAGCTTTTCGCCTTCTTTGATATCTCCTCCATTGGGATCTCGACATAGGATTTTTTCCCTTGTAGTTGCTGGACACTTGAGCAACCTTGGGTGCAGCAACTTGAGGATCTTTTTTCTGAATTAAAGAGGAACCTCTTGGCACTTCGAAAGAATGCCATTTCTCTTCACTTGGCCTTTTCCGGCCAGATGTTTTGTACCAAGTGTCTACTGGTACATTTGTTGGAGGCCTAAAAGTCGAAGGCCTCTTGTCTTGATTAGAACCCCTTCTGGGATCATGTCGAAGGTCAGAATTCTCCCTTCTCTTGTTCGCTGCTCTCACGCCTTGTATGTGCTCAGCAGCTTTTTTATCAAAGATAGAACTGCATCTTGGACACAGCATAACCTCTGATTTCTTCTTCTGGCATCTTTGTAAAAAATCTGCCAAGCTTTCGTTTTCCCTAGGGAAAGCCGTTTTATTTGCCTGCTCTTGCCTTATGGCTTCTTCTGAAGTTTTAGGATCAGAAAGTTCAACCATGTTGATATTCATGGTATCCTTATTAGCAAGAGTTAGTTGTTTCATTTGTGTCTCCAGCTTCTCCGTCTGGCCTTGTACAGTGGCCATTTGGGAACTGGGCTTTGGTCCAGTTTTTTGTGCTTCAGCAGTCTTCGACTTTGGGTCTTCAACCGCTTTCTGGACAGCCTCAATTGTCTTCCTGGATAAGTTTCCAGAAAAACTGCCAAAGATTGGCATGTTGATGTGATCTTTTGAGACTTCGACCATGGTAATGCCTGGCTTCTTCGACTGGATCCTGGTAGCCTCTATCATGTTCACCTCAGAGGGTTCTGCATAGTGGGCTTCAGCCTTCAGTGGATTGGAGTCGACAACCATGGGGGATTTGTCAGCAAACTTTAATCTCCCTTCCTCAATAGCGTCTTGGACAAGATTCCTGAAAAGAAAACATTGAGAAGTTTTATGGCCCAGAAAATTATGATATTTGCAAAAACCTCTCTTCTTTATTTGATCAAGAGGAGGCACTTTTACCCCAGGGGGTACTATCATTTGGCCATCTTTAACTAGCAAGTCGAATATTTCATCACATTTTGTGATGTCAAAACTATAAGTCTTTTTTGGGAACCTATCGTTGGTCTTGTCTGGACCAATGGGATTTTTCCCATTTGAGGGGACTAACTGTTTACAAGAGTATGGAGGCCCTTGTTTTAGTTCTGCTAAATCGACTTCTCCTTCTTCGACAGCTAAAGTATCGTCGAAGGATTCTAGATCTTCGTCATCCATCTCAACGTAAGCTATTCTTTCTCTCTTGTGAGTTTTCGTTGCCTTGGCTTTTTCAGCCTTGAGGCGTTCGACTTGTCGAACTCTATCGGCCAGTTGGGCCATGTCTCTTAGGTACTGGGTATCTAGCTTCTTCCTAATGGAATAATCTAAACCCCCTGCGGCCATTTCGACCAGCTCATGCTCTGGCACTTGTGTAAAACATCTCGCCTTAAGCAACCTAAACCTATTCAGATATTCGTCTATAGGTTCAGTGAAACGTCTCTTAACACTCGCCAGTTCTTTCAGGCTTATCTTGGTTTGCCCCATATAGAATTGTTCATGGAACAATCTTTCCAACTGGGTCCAATGGTGGATCGAATTGGGGGGTAGAGTTGTGAACCAAGTAAAAGCGTTCTTGGTTAAGGAACTTGGGAAGTATTTGATCCTTAGGTTTTCATTATTTGAAATGTCTCCTGCTTCGATCAAATACCTAGCCACGTGTTCGACAGTAGATTCTGTCGTGTCCCCGGAGAACTTAGTAAATTTTGGGACTTTGCTCCTAGGGGGTAAGTCAGTTTGTAACACATATTCTGACAATGGAGATGTAAAGTTGGGCCTTCGAAAGCCCATGTTCATCCCATTCTGATTCATGATCCTTTCGATCATGGTTGCCAGATTATTTTCCAAACCCATGTTTTGGTGTTGGATATGCTGAACCACTTCGTCAGCATTTTGGTTTCTGTTAACTACCCTTACCTCTGGGGCTATTACCCTAGGTTCTTCGACGGGTTGTTCTACAGGCTGTTGGGCCTGATTAATGGTGGTTTCTTCCTCTACAAATATCCCCTGATTTCCTCTTATTTGCGCCCTTTGGGGCTGTCGAATAGGTGGGGGTACTCCAAAGAAGTCAGCCAAACGCGTCATTTGCGCTGTAACTTGCTGATTCGACTGAGTAGTATTTTGTATTAGAGGATTTAGCACTGTACTCAAAGTTTGTGCCAACATTTGCACCATATCATGGTTGCTTTCGTCCATCTGTTGCCTCAAGACTGCTGTCGAGGCATTTGTAAGGCCATGGGCTACTTGGGACGTTCCTCCTAAGAGTTGGGTCCTATTTCTATTCGCCATGCCTACTCCAGAGCCTTGGAGTGGCGAAGTGGCACTCACGAAAGGGTCTGAATAAGTGGACGCAGCATTCGTCAGGCTTGCCAATTCAGAAGTTGGCATACCATAGAATGGAATAAATCCTGGGGGAACCACTGGCCTTGGGCCAGTATTTCCCCTTGGAGGGGGGGTTCCCAAAGGCATTCTGGGGCCTGAAAACGAAGTTATTGGCCCCGTGGTTGTGACTGACACTGCTGGTGTCGAACCAACATTCGTCGCTTCACTCACGGTCATATTAACCGTCGCTCCCACACTTGGTGGTGGAATTTCATTATTGTTTGGCGGATTCGCCATCTCTTCCCTTCTTCTGGCAGTATTGCTATCGTTGGTGTATATTCTACCACTCCTCAATAACATACAACTCGAAAAGATGAGATTTTTCAACAATCAACACACAGTCCCACCAGGTGTGCCTATTTGTTTACCTTGGGATTTGGTAAACAACCGCTGATCCTCCAAATGGTTACTTATTTGGTTACTCGCAGGATCGATCAGATTGATCCTATGGACATAGGTTGATTTTGAAGTTTAATTAATGTGGATAAGGCTTTAAGTAAATTGTTTAAAGTAAATTGCATAAAGGAAAGGCTTGGTAAAATAAACAAGGCTTGAATGTAAAGGTTCGACAGGAATCTTAAAGGGAAAAAGCATGTAAAATACTAGAAAAGTAAATGACTTGAATTAATAAATTGGTGTTTCACACATACATTTCTCAACAATTCGTTCGCTCACACTGGGTACTTGAATCTAAATGAGTGACTATGTATCTATTGTGAACACACGCGAGAAACTACACGTCTACTCCTATTTATACAAAAACATTCCAAGTAACCGTCGGGCAGTTACACTGCTTCGAGATCAAGCCACTTGTCACGTTCTCCATGCTCGACGCTCCAGATCCTTGCACGTTCGCACGTAGTAACTGCTGGAAACCGTTTTCCCTCCAAAGCTTTGAATTTCAAACTGCTCCACTCTGGACCATCGAACACGTTCGTCAAGAGACGTCTTCGACGAAAACTCCTTCGACGTCGAAGGCAATCAGCCTTCTTCCTTGGAAGAAATCTTCTAAGTATTTTGTCATCTTTCGACAGGCACTTCGACAGGCTTAGCCAGTCGAAAGCATCTTTCAGCTTTTCATGGCTGCCATCAATCAAAACAAAGGTGTCGAATTTAGGAGCCAACAGTGGGTTCAACACCCACCCCTGACATTTTTGCTTGATTTTGTTTCCAACTTGCTTTTTCTTTCCCTTATTTTCTTCCCTTAACCCTATTTTCACTTAACCATAAAAACAACAAAACCCTTTTTTTTAAACCCTAAAAAAAATTAGGTTTAGGTTTTTTTATCATTAACCTTTTAATTAATCTAATTAGTTAATTTTTATTAATTAAAATTAATTAGTTTTTAGGTTTATTTTAATTATCATAAATCTTTTTTTTTCATAAAAAATTTACCAAAAATGTCTTCTTTTCTATTTTTATTTTACTTTTACATTTTAGATCGATTGTATGGGTTTTTGAAAATATAATAGTGTAGCTTTTATCTTTCTGAATTTTCATTATCATGTAACTGCTCGGGATGTAATAGTTATAGGTCTTTTTCCTTTTCTGCTTTCACTGTTATGTATCTTCCCCCAAAACATTGTAATAGCCTAGGTTTATATTTTCTGCCTTTATTCTTTTTGCTACTATACTCATATGCTTCTGCTTAGTAACTAGGGTTTTTATGGAAAGATAAAAATGAACGATAGAAAATCCTAAATTTCAAGACTAAATAACTGAAATGAACACACTCGCACACTTGTACCTCTAGGGTAATCTCTCTTGTTGCCTTCGTAATAAAACAGTCATGTGCCTCGAGAGTGTGGACACTTTAGCAAAGTCCCTCGAATGAAATATCATAGTCCCTCTATGAGCATTTCGATGTTGCCTTTCGATAAATGATCTAGTCCATTACAAAAATTGCTAAAGCATCCTTACAACTTGTCTACGATGACAGTACAATGACACTACGTCTTCCCTTCACATCCAACGACAGGGCTTCCTACTAACTAATGGTATAAATAGCACTATCTAAAGGAGAAGGAAAAGTACAAGAACAACCTTGAGTGGGTAGAACTGTTAATCGGTTGCTCAAAAGTTTCTCAAAAAACAAAACCATTTTACACAAACACTTACAAAGATATTTTCAAAACACTTCGTAGGAATTCTTGAGGACCGATACAAGAATCATTACAAAGTTTCGCCTTACATTGGCATTTTCAAAATATTTTTCACACACACACACACACAAACATAAAATTTTCAAAGTGAGATAAGTGATTAAGAACCCGTAGATAACTACGGATTAAAAGGGTGCTAACACCTTCCCTTTTCATAACCTACCCCCCGAACTCAAAATCTTAAAAGGTTTTTCCTGTTCTTTTCACCCTTTCCTTATTAGATAAAATAAAATTTGGTGGCTACTCTTGCTATCCACAACATTTGTGATAAAACACAAAACAAGTCAGTTCTCCCACTGTATTATAGTGGGAACATGGCTTCCAAGATTGTCATATAGAGAGTTTTTGCCTAGAAGTAGCTGATACGTGAAAAATAATACATCTCTTTATATTCTTCAAATTCACAATGTAAAAGGAAAATATTAACTTAAAAGATTGTGGGTTGCCTCCCACACAACGCTTTGTTTAACGTCAATAGCTCGATGGCTCAAGAGTGCAAGCACTTGTGGTGGTTCTCTCAAGAATGACTCTTCGATTGAACTTTTAATAATATTTGGTTTCCATGGCCACTTATCAATCTATCTCACATATCCCTCACTTTTTATTTTCTTTTGTGGGGTGGTTCATTCTTTTGAACTTCTGGTGGTGGTTCTGGATCTATCCTGAGTATCAGCTTTTCAAATTTGGGCTTAGTCATTTCATCCACCATCTCAAAAGTCAACCTTCCCCTATTAACACTCTTGATTTCCCTAGTTTCATGATCCTTTAACTTTCTGTTTTTATGCAAGACTTCAAATAAGGGCGGATTGGTGTGGATATTTTCCAGTACCTCCACATACGTTTTAGATTGAGAGTCTACCTTACCTTCCACAAACCTTTGCGGGAAAGAGATCAGTGGGGTATAAGAGGAGGAACAACAATAGGTGATTCCTTCTCTATCTCTTGACAACCTTCCTTTCAGATGGTGTCGATGTATTTTTCTCGATCTCTACTCTTTTCTCACCAGAACTCTCCTCAACCTCATTATCACTCTCTTCAATCTTATTATCACTCTCCTTAGGATTTTTTATTTTTTTTTTCACTATTGGTTGTTAAAACATTTACATGTCTCTTAGGGAAGGGTCCTATAGGTTTTTGTTCAAGCAGAGAGATTTGAGTCTCCAAGACCATGTTGTGAGTTGCGAGGGACTCAACCGTATTATTCAACCGCCTAAGAGTTTCATTAATATGGAGAATTTGTTTTCTAAACTCTTCATTTTGGACAGTTTGTGTCGCTACAAACCCTCCATCATAGATTCTATCCTAGAGAGAGTTTGAGTTTCAATAAAATTCTCCATTAATATTCCAAGGTCGGACTTATGGGAATCTTGCGATTCCTCAAAATATTAGGAGTGGTAATTATAGAGAAAATTTTACTGATACATAGTAATAGAGACAAGACTTCCTTAGTATATACGGTGCAACAATGGAATATAAATATTGACTGTTTGTCCCCGACAACGGTGCCAAAAACTTGACGCGTCTGCAAGTGCACAGAAGTATCAAAGTAATATAAAATATTGTTGAACCCACAGAGACCAATATCAACCTACTGTAATCTATCATCGCTTTGTAAAGGTAAGGCTAATGAATAATTGATTAAGGAAAAAATAAGAATAGAATAAAAACTACAGTAAGATTAAGGAAATATATAAGAAACGAGAGGTCGGAATAGGGATTTTGTGTACCTCATGAACTTTGTAACTCATTGGCGTTAATTTATGATTAAATAGTATTTAATAGAAAATACTTATTTAAAGACTAAATCTCACACTCTCTTGGTATTGAATAAAGCCACACTCCCTAACCATGAGATTTTACTCTCGCTCGCCCAATCTAATTAAGAAGCGTATTTTGAAAACTAATTAAGTCCCAATCGATACCTAAAGCGATTACGCCCTCTTTAGGATCGATGCCCCGTTTCCTATCATCACACTCTCATAGTGCCGATTTAAATCTTTATTAATTCTCACTCTCGTGACAAATCATGTTAAGTAACCTCTCACTCTCGTAACAAAGATATTTAAATTAAACTTGGAAACAAAAGCCACAACAGAATTTATGCAAAACTTACGCAAACTTCGTTACCGAGTCCCATCGGAAACGGCACTCCTCACATACCGGATTAAAGACAATTTAGCTAGACATGGAATTAAGCGTAAACAAACTAAACATGATGATTGCAAATAAAAATAACATGGTAATTAAATTAAACAAAGCGATAAACAATAATAATAAGCAATATGATTAAGAACCTGTAAAGACTTGAAATAAATGTGAAACTGAAATAACATTGATTAATGATGGAAAGATTTGATCCAAGCAATTACAAAGATCACGGGCCTAAATATTAATGGTGGAGTAGTTCCTCGATGCAAGAAACTACTCCTTTTACATTTGTAATTTCTGGCTAAAAACAACGAACAGCGCTTCCGCGCAATAATTTGGATGCCTTGAGAGTGTGATTCCAAGGTCTATTTGTAGGAGGGAATTCGTCTTTTAACTTCCATAGATCATTTGTGAGTAGTGGAGAAAGTGAGAAAAACCTCCAAAATAGTATTGTTAGTGGGCAGTTACATTTCTGAACTGCGCACAAATGGTGACCGTCATTATGCTCATGGCGACTGCCATGAGCTTGAGTTTGTGGACCACATGGTTGGGTGCATGGCGAACTCCATTAGATCCATGGCAAACTCCATGCACCAGAGAGTGGAAAATTCAACATTTTTTCTTTCTTTTTGCTCTTTTCGGATTTCTTCGCATAAATGCTCCATAACCGACAAGTACCTGAAACACAAACAAAGCATGGCATAATAATATAAAGGTATAATAATAAGATACTAAATATCAAGTGAATCGGTTCTAAAAATATGATACATTTATGTGTTATCAAAAAAACTCCAAATGCTCGTGTGCCTCGTGCTCAAAGGATGAAATTAGAGGATCAAGCGACCGCGATAACTGCTAAGAATAAAAAGTTGTATGCAGTCTGTCACAAGACTAGCCATATATTACATAAAAGAAAGCTTCATAGGTACGTTGATAATTTCCTGAACAAGGCTATAAAAGATGATACTACATTGATAAGATTGCTAAGTCAAAGTTGAAATTAAAGTTGATTTTTCTTGAGCCATTTGAAAACTACATGCTGAAATTTATTGGTCTAAATAAAAGTTTATCCTCGACCATATTAATCCTTTTTATTGCAACCTTAAGTTGTCCAACACATGTCTTAACTGTGAATTACCAGATAAAGATATTATATTCACTCTTGAAGATTTCGAGCATCACTTTGGACTTGAATCTAAAGGAAATATTGTTTATCTTTCAAATGCTCTTCATCTCGATAAAGAAAATTTTGCTAAGTCCATTTCATAGTTTATCTTGGATAGAATTAACGAATGCAGAGGGAAAACAAGAGATAATTTTTATTTTCATATTTTATCCAGTTCATTTTGGAACTAAATGAAGTTCATTCTGATGAAGCTGATTTGCATGAAGCTCCAAAGGTTTTTGACAAGCTCGTAATCAAGCTAATGAGGCATTATCCTAATGAGGAAGATGTCTATTACTTCTTTCATATTCATGGTAGATATGTTTATGAAGATAGGATTAAAGATCCAGAGGACGTTTTGGAAAGAAGAAAAACATATGCTTATGCTCATAATCATGTTGGTTCATCATTTGATATGTCTCATTCGTTTGATATATAGATTGTTTAATGATATCTTATGTTGTTTCTAAATATTGCATCTAGAAAAATCTATTTGGTAATATTTTTTTTGACTTAGTTTTGGGATTTTTGAGTATTTTAATATGTTGTTTATTATCTTAAATGATATCTCTTATCTTGTAAATTTTTTTGAAATTGCGTATGTTGCTATCATGCTTGTATGCAATTTTCTGGTGATTGATTAATTTTGCTATTGTATGGAATTCAATTTTAGGATTTTGATCATCATGGTTATTTGTTTGTGTTTGTTTTATTTTCTATTTTTGATATTTGTTAAAGGGGGGAGAAGTTTTTGAGATATTATTGATATATTTACTTGCATTAAGTGTTTGATGTTAGGGGAGCCTAAGAACTCAAGAGATTTTATCTCAAGTCTGTTGCACTACAATCTATTGTGTGTTGGTGATAAAAAAACCATATTCATGGATATTCATTTCTCTTTAAAATTCAAATTAATGCTCAAATCAAATCGATAAATAATATCTTTAAATTTTTCAAACATCAAAAAGGGGAGACTGAAATTGCAGTCATTAGTATCATTTTGTTTTTGATGATTTTTCAATTTGTGTGTATATGCATTATTTGATTTATCACGTGTTTGTAATTTACTAATTCATGTGTATGTGCATTATCCGATTTATTGTGTGTTTGTAATTCATTTGAAGTCATTTGTATTCATTCGCATCAGCTATGTTTAGTATTGTACCTTTAAGAGTCCAACATTTAATAAATTATTAGTTAAATCAATGATAATTATTATTGTTTTTTAGGCTAACAATTAGGTTCATAATGTATTGAGTGTAGCTTGAATCAAAAATTAGAATACTTAAATTAAGGGTGTTATAAAGCTCGATTTGAATCATATCTGTCGTGACTCGAATCGTTCCCTTTCTCGAAAGTTAGAATTTTCCATTACCTTATTTGATTTGAATCATGAGAATGTGGGATTCGAATCACAACACTCTTTCACTTGAATCATAAAAAATAGGTGATTCGAATTATGTAATTAATTTCCTACTTTCTAACTTTTGATTCAAGTCATTGTTTCTTGGGTTAATAGTTATTTAGTCTCTTGCGATATGGGCGAGATTTGAAAAAAACCTTGTAAAAAAGTTTGGATTTATCTTCTAACTTACAAAAATTCTCCTGTTTAGACTCATCTTAAAATTCAGTCACATGAATCTTTAATGTGACAATTATTTATTTATTATTATTATTTTTAATGACGTGGATAATCTTATTGACATTATTATTATTTTTTATTCTGTTTAATTACACGTGGTATTTTTATTATTATTTTAATATTTGATTTTTTAAAGGTTAAAATATAAAAGCTCAAAAATTTGCCTAACTTATGCATTAAACCCATGACACAAACCTTGTGAGTGTAAACACACTACCACTGCACTGCATACTTCAATTAGTCAAATGATTGCTTTTGTTTTCTAATATTAAAATTATTATAATTATTTCACACTATTATGTAATTATAATGAAATAAATAACATGCTTTATATGTTTAATATTATTAAAATATAATAAATATGTTTAATATTATTTCACACATATATGTTTAATGTAAATATTTATTATTTAAATTATTTAATATATATTAAAATTATATAAGTGGTTGATATAAATACTATTTTATATAAAAAGATGTAATTGAAAAAATATTTATATAAAGTTATGCTTAATATTATAATTCACTTACATATATATTTAATAAAAATATTAATTTAAAATATATAAATATATTTATTGAAAAAACAAATAATTAATAATATATAATAAAAAATTTAATAATATTATTTAAACAATTCAACTTGAAAATATATAATAAATAATTTATTAAATTTGAAATAAATATTTAAATAATAAAATAATAATATTAAACTTAATAAAATATTTACTAATATATAATAAATATGTCTCAAAATAATTAAATAATTATGAAACAGTTACAAACACAATTATGTTTAATATTATTAATATATTACTTAAATATTATGAAATATAATTTATTATATTTGTAAACATAATTATGTTAGTAAATGTTTCGTAATTATTTAAATATTTATTTCAATTTAAATTGTTTAAATAATATTAATAAAATTATTTACTAATAGTGTTTTATTGGTTAATATTTTTTTATTATTTCACTTAAAAACATATTTTAATAATATTATATGTTTAATTACATATAAATATACATGTTTAATTAAAAATGTAAATGTGATAAATATTTAAATAAATAATAGTGTGAATGACGTGGAACAATATATAATAAATAATATAATAATATACTCAATAAATAATAGTGTAATAATATATAATAAACAATTTAATGATATTAGTTAAACAATATAAATTAAATATATATAATAAATAATTTATTTAATATGAATTAAATATTTAAATAATAAATTAATAATATTAAGCATAATGAAACATTTACTAACATATACTAAATATGTTTCAATATTTATGTAATAGAGTTTTTCAAATAACTAAATAATAGCATTAGTTGAATATTGTGATATATGTATTTGATGTAAAGAATTAACAATCGGAATGCTCTCACGTAGTGGTAGGGGCTTTTTCTTGTATCCATTGTGTCATTGAGGTAAATTTTTGAGCTATTTTTTTAACCTTTCAAAAATTAAATATTAAAATAATAATAAAAATGTCATGTGTAATTAAATATAATAACCTTTCAAACATTGAATATTAAAATAATAATAAAAACACCATGTGTAATTAAACATAATAAAAAATAATAAAAATGTCAACAAGACAATCCACATCATTAAAAATAATAATAATAATAATAATAATAATAATAATAATAATAATAATAATAATAATAATAATAATAATAATAATAATAATAATAAAATAAAAAGTTACCACGTCAAAGATTTATGTGACTGGATTTCAAGAGGGGTCAAAACAGGGAAATCTTCATATGTTAGGAGTGAATTCAAACTTTTTTTACAGATGTTTTTTTCAAAACTCGCCCATATGGTAGGGGGCGAAATAACTATAATTCTTTGTTTCTTTGATTCAAATCATAACCTCGTGATTTGACTAAGAATCTTGTAGTCTCTTGTTTTCCTTTTTGTGCCTATCCTCTAGCACCATATCACATCTCTTTGTTTTTCTTTGTTTACCATATATCGTTGGAATTTTGAATAATTATGTAATATTTGCGAGCAATTTTGGATAAATCGGTGGAATTATGAGCAAAAGTCAATCCAAAATTTGAAGAACTGAGTAAAATCTCTAAAGGGGACGAAGATAGGAGCTTTGTGAAAATTAGAAGAAAAACCAAAAAAAGAAGAAAATTTGCCACTGGTTTTCTCGCGAACGTGATGCTCTCATTGTGGGCTCGATAACGTCACATCACAAACACGTTGGATGCTAATGTGGTCGTGATGAAGCACTTTATGATACGCGTTAGCTACTATGTAAAGGGATTATTGCTAGTTTTTAGGAGTCCCAATTTGAGATAGAATGTGATAACCAAGAGCTTTGGAGCACTAATTTAGAGAGAATTGGAGCCATTGGAGATCTTATTTTCCATTTATTTCAATGATTACTTATCACCAACCCATGGTAATTGTTAGTTTCATTATCAATAGCTAAGTTATTTTAGATTAGGTCTTTTGAGGTGAACTTAATTTTATTATGTTGTTTCATATAACTTTTTGTGATTATTTGAATTCATTTATGTTACTATCATTATTTAATTGTTCCTGTGTTTAATGCTTTTTATGTGTTGACGAGCCAACAAATTGATATTTGATGAGTAGGGATTATTGAACATAGTTATACCGATCTGAATCAGAACAATTATTCAACTTAGTGATTAACTAGGAAAATTTAATTATAAGTCGTGGCTCTTGAATTAAAAAAATTAAAAATGCCTGATATAACTCTGAATTGGCCTAAGGAAGTAGAGAATTATTCTGTAAGTTAGTGAGTTATACATCAAGGAATTAGGTATAGTGGTCTTGTTAATTCTCCGTAAGATTATATCTTAATTGTAATTATTTTAATACACAATTCATCAATAATTATAATTAGGGGATTCAATAAAAAGATCTATTCAATTTTTCTTATCGAACTTTACTCTGACAATTTTCTCTTATTGTTTTCTTACCAAATCACTATTGAACCCCCTCCCCCCAATTGTTTATTTTAAATCACATTGTTATTACCTTGTTAAATTTGTATTCCCTATGGAGACAAATTATTTTATTACTTTGACGAGATTAGTATCACTTCAACATTTTAACATTTTAAACTCATATGTATCATTTGGTCAAGTTTGGATCACAATTCCCAAAGAAAATTACTCATATCATCAAAAGGGCAAAATGGTTAAAATTAGGGTTTTTACTGAGAAGGCTTGATTTTTGACTTTTGACCTAATACATGACTTATTGGTTTGAAACATGACATCAAGGATTCAAATGCATCATCTTGACCTAACTGCATGGTTTAATTCATTCCCCAAGATCAATTGATTGATAGTTGAAATTTGGTCAGCTGATGAAAAATCAACTATACACTAAAAAGTCAAACTTTGTCGGTTTTGACCAAAATTAAGTTTCCAAGATCAAATATCATCAAGACATGCAAAAATATGAAAATTTATCATCAAGAAATCAATAAAGTCAACATTTATTTTGAAAATTCAAAGTTTCCAAGACTTAGAAATTTTTCTAAGTGTTACATGGTTTTTTTCATAACTTTATGCCAACTTTTCACCAAGATGCCAGATGATTCAAGAAAAACTTATAACATGAAATTTGTAGATCTCAATGAGATCTAAAACTTTCTAAAATACAACAAGTTCTAGAAATTTTTTTATTTTAAGTTATAAATTCATAAAGTCGTGTACATGGTATAAAAAATACAGTGAAATTTTGAGTGTTTTAGGCAGATTTTTGGTACCAACTTCATGGAAACTTTTCACATAGTTCTAGGTTTATTCTTCAAAAATGTCTAATATGAAGGTTGTATAGTATGTTACAAGATTTCTAAAAACTCTAAGAACTCATTGAGATCATTCTTGAGCTAGGAGAATCGAAGAAATGAAGTTAGGGTTTCATGCTTGAATTACAAGGCAATTTTGTGATGAACACATAACCGAATCCATGGCCATGCTGCATAATATTTTCTTTTCAGGCCTCAAACTTGTGTTTCAATCCATAATTAATGTTTTAAACAATTGATTAAGCCCTTATCCAAGTGATTCAAGCATTTTCCAAGACAATTTTCCATTTTGGAAAGAAAGTAACATCCATTCTTAAAAAGTTCACTTTAATCACAAAGTCCACTCTCCTTGAGCTTTTCACTTGTTCCTTCTGCACACACTTCACTACAAGCCATAAACAACATGTTTAAAGCTTCTAACCACTCTAGATAGCCTTGTACCATGCATTGGAAATATGTTTGTCAACTTTGCTTCAAAATCAAGAAACCTAGCCATAACATGTGTTTTTTTAAATCTGATCAGTTTGAGCACTCCAAACCTATTTCTTATAAATAGAATCACTATTTGTGAGCTAAGGTAAGAGATTACAAGCCCTAAAACACTCCCAAACTCCCTCAAGCCATAAGTTGCCCAAAACTTCCATTTTTGTGTCATTTCTGACTTTGCACACCCATCTTCAAATCCACTTGTGCGTTTCTTGGCCAAACCATTCACAAAGCTTCCTTACCTCATATAGAAGTTATCCCAATCCCTGTTACCGCTATGTAACACCTCCATCACCATCTTCCATTTCAAAAACAGTTGCTTGCACATTGACTTCTCTAGAACAATCCAGACACTTTCATCACAAGGTGTGCATTGTAATAGCTTCCTGGAGGTTCAGTGAAGCTAACCAAATCATTAAAACACCTTGAAGTGAGCTCATTTGCAGAACACGATTTCCAGTTTTTAGGTAAAATTTATGACTTTCAATCTCTTCATATAGGCATTATTAGGCTTCCATTTTCAAAGATAAAATGTAGACACCATACCCCTGAAGATGACCATGTCCTTGGATTTCATTAATATTGACTGAGTAGTTAGAATTTTATAGTTGAACTTTCTGAAAAAATTAAGTCAGATTTGGTACTGTCGCACACTTTTCTTGGCGCTCAATTGCGATAGCGATGATATGGAATAGAAATGTAGCGGTAAAGATTTTGAGATTAAGCCATCGATTTACTTAAATCAACACAACAAAGTCGCCACCGCACTTTATTATTTCCAAAGGGAAATGGGAAAAAAAGCGAACACAACCCAAAAAGATCAGAGATCGAGGTACGAGGGTTGGTTATACAAAGGGAAGGTATTATCACCCTAAGCATCTACGCTACTCCGTAGGATCCACTTTGTTTGGTTCCTTTTAAAAGGACTGTCATGTAAAGGTTTACTTGCTAAAGAAAAATAATGAATGAGTATTTGCAAACAAAAGAAAATGGAATGTTTTTTTTATTATTTTTGTTGCTCGCCTTGGGTTGTAAGACTTAGTGCCTACGTACTCCCTCGTGCAATGGGAAAGTCAGAGCACCGTAGTTCGGCTAGAAAAGACTTGTCGATTGATTGATTTTAAACAAGGAGACAATTCGTCATTGTTAGGAGAGAAATCTCGACTAACGCACACAAGGTGTAAGAAAGATGGACCATGCGTCAGCAAGAGTGAGGGTTTGAGAACGCCTCTAGTACTCAAGTGGAAAAGTCGACACCTTTATAACCATAGAGATAGGAGAATATTGCTCGACTATCAATGAATCATGTCTCATCTTGAAAAAAGTTTTGAATATAACAGGTGCTCGAGCGCACAAAAGAGTTTGAATGAGTTGAAGTGTTTTTGTTAATTTTGAAAGATGTCAAAGTATGATTAAATGAATTGAAGTTTGTTTAAAGAAAAGTAGTTTTAAAAGAAAAGGCACTCGACAAAGTCGAGGTTTATTATGAAAGCGGTTTGATTTTATAAACAAATAATATTTTGAAAGAAGATGAGAAGGTTTTGAAAATTAAAGAAGATGGGTGGAGATGAAGGGACTATCCTAAAGCATAAGGTAAAATCTAAGGAAGAGAACCGTCTAACCAATAAGAAGCCAATGATTGACATTATGAGCCAAGATAGAATTCCCATTATTTGGATTGAAACAAGCAATCAAAGATACTAGACCTCTTGAGAAGACCAAACTTCAAGTGTATTAAGTCTTCGAAAAAAATTGGGCAGAGTAACGGTTGTATACGGGTGAATTCCATATTATAAACAAAGTATGTAATCAACATAACGTGCATACAAAACAAACAAACAACCCAATGACTTGAGGTAAAACTCAAGAACTCTAGACAAAATATGAATTAAGGTCATAAAGTCTCCAACATAGGCCAAGGTCTCTAATCCTAAGTCCTAGAAGTCCATCGCTCCATAATGCCAAGGATAGTAACCAAATAGTCCAAGTATCATTAATGATTTTTGTGGTTCATGTTGATTATTAAGTGTCTTTAAAAGGAAAAGAAAAGCTCAAGTGAGCAAAATAAAAATGACATAAACGTATATTCTCAAGTGAGAAAAGATGAAAATAGCATGAAATGTAAAATTCTAAAAGTAAATGGTACATAAAGCATAAAAATAAAAGCATAAAGTAAAGTTAATTGTTAGAAATTAGTGGTTAGTTGGATGATCATCTTGAAACTTACATTTGGAACTCATTAGAGGATTGGTATAACCAAAGCCTCCACACAACAAGTTGAATTTTCTTTTTGTCAAGTATATCATCCATTTTGGAATCCTCAAAAAGTAACATGTAATGATCAACGATGTTTAAGTGATCCACGTTAACCAAAGGTGTTGTATATCCATTAGAGGATTGGTAGAACCAAAACCTCCACACAATGAATCTCAATGTTATTGGATCAAAGAGATCAAATTAATATACTTGAGCTTGCAATCATAAGTTTGGGCCACAAATGATCATTTATCCGAATCGGGACAAAATTTAGCGCTATGTTAAGCAATCGTAAGTGGACTTATGTAGAAGTCGCCCCTATTTTGAGGCCGGTAAATAGCAATCTATGTACTTCATGTTTGGATAAATGATATAGAGATCATCATCCTTTAACATGTAGCACAATTAAAAAAGAAAGGGATAAGATGAAGAGGGAGGGGAATGATAAGCTAATTTGGATCACCACCTCAAAATTCTTTCATCTTTAAATTCAACCACTCCTCTAGATGGATTAAAGCACTAAACATATCATTAATCTAAAGCACCAAAAATGAATTAAATAATTCACTCTTAGGTAGATTTGAATTGATGAACATTTATCCAACTTCATCTACATCATAAAGTCCATTGAATTTAAAGACAAATTGGCCATTTAAAATTGCAATCCAAACCAACAATCAAAAGGAGTGAGTAGAAAAAGCATTTTGGATCAAAGCTGCCCCAAAACAAGACAAAAAAATACATTATGTCCCTGTGTAAATCGATTGCACTACTGTGTAAATCGATTTACACAGTACAATTTTCAAAAATCTGGGCGAAATTGCTTCTGTGCAATCGATTGCACTGTTACTGCAATCGATTGCACGCTGTTACAGGCAGCAAAACAACATTTTAAAAGGCCAAATTCTTGTTCAAACTTTCCATCAAATACCTTATGATCATGGATCCAATTGAGCACGAAAATTCCATCAAATTATGAGAAAATAACACCATTGGAATCACAAAATAATGCTCAAAGAATCAAACCCAAAGATCAACAAGAGATCACATTGTGAAAGATGAATTATCCAACTTACCAAAGGTAGATCTAGAGAATTATCAAAACAACTTCAAGAATTTGCTTCAATTCAACCACAAGAATCAATTGCCAAGCTTGGATGTAGAGAATTGATGAAGAAAAAGTGTTTGGATTAAGGTTTAGCTCAAAGATTAGTAAGCTTCAATGCAAAGCTTACTAACTTTTTGAAAATGGAGATTTGAGTGAATTTGGTAGATGGAGAGAATTGAGAGATTTTTTAGCAAAGTGATTTTGGCTATCAAAACCTTGAAATTTGAATGAGATGAGGGATCTATTTATAGAGTTTAGGATTGGGATTAGTGGTAATTTGGTAATTGATTCTTGGAGCTAAAATTTGAATTAATGATAATTATTTCAAAATTAGAGCCAAATTGGAGCCAAAAATTTGACAAGCTTGAAATGCTGATTTTTTTGAAATTTTCACGTTGTGCAATCGGTTGCACTATAGTGCAAATCGATTTTCACAGTGTAGTTTTTCAAAAATCATGCAAAATGCACCTTGTGCAATCGATTGCACTCTAGGAGCAATTGATTGTACAGTGAAAAAAAATAAAATTTTCTTAATTCTTTTTCTTTGCAAATAGAGATTTTAGGGAAATAATACCGGAAAGCCTTATTTGCCATATGCTTCGACTCGGTACCTAAAAAACACAAATATGCAAAGACAAAGACAAATTTTTTTGTATTTTTATTAGAAGTTAGTCAACAACACAAGAGAAAACTTAAAGATAGGATGCAAATGTGATGAATGAAGCTATTTATTAATGATTGTGACCAACTGACAAAATATGATATGAAAGTGAGACTGAAAAAGTTAGGGGCGAAATTTAGGGTACAACAGCTGCCCCTATTCAATCATCTTTTTGCCAGATAGGCAAAAAGTAATTAAATACAAACTGACCTGAATTTCGTCCCTGATGCGATGAGATGATAGCATATGTTATGAATGAATGCATGTACTCTTTTTTTTTACATAAATTTTTTGAATGATGTATGAGATGAGATAGACTCTGGGAATGTGGAAAGACTCAAAACTGGAAACTTGTGGTAGCTCAGATGAAATGACATGGAAAGAAACGCTAAGGAAACAACAAGATATTTTGGATATCCATCAGGGTGACAAGGAATAACCATCATTACTTGGAAAAAAGGAGATAAAACCTGAGAAGGCAAGCAGCGAAATCCAAGAATGGCATTTAATGAGGCGAGCAACTCTCTAGAAAAGACAATCAGAAACATCTAGAAGAACATTAGATGTGGGATGAGACCAAATCTGAAGCTACATCAGAGTCATCCAGGAAAGAAGCTGGACGGAAGAGAAACACGACATCCAATACTGGCTTTGAATGAAGGGAAAACTCAACGTCTAATACTCGTTTTAGACGAGAGAAACGATCACAATATCCAATACTGGCTTTGGATGAATGGAAAACTCAATGTCTAATAATGGCTTTAGACGAGAGAAAAGATCACAACATCTAATATTGGCTTTAGATGAATGGAAAACTCAATGTCTAATAATGGCTTTAGACGAGAGAGAAAGATCACAACATCCAATACTGGCTTTAAATGAAGGGAATGCTCAACATCTAATAATGGATTTAGACGAGAGAAAAGATCACAACATCCAATATTGGCTTTGAATGAGGTGAGAAAAACATCAAGGCGTCCAATACTGGCTTTGAACGACAACAAAAGATTTTGACATTCAATAATGGCTTTGAATGAATGGAAAGCTCAACATCTAATAACGGCTTTAGACGAGAGAAAAGATCACAACATCTAACACTGGCTTTAGATGAGTGGTAAACTCAAGGCGTCCAATACTGGCTTTGGACGGCAGAAAAGGTAACAACATCCAATACTGGCTTTGGATGGAAAAAGAGATCTTGACATTCGATACTGGATTTGAATGAAGGAGAAGGTAACAACATCCAATACTGGCTTTGGATGGTAACAAAAGAGACCACGTATCCAAGATTATAATTGGATGGAAGAGAGAAAAAACTCATCCAAGATTAGCATTGGACGAAAGAGAGATAGCTGAACTGACGTTTGCTTTTTAGGTGCCAAGTAAGTTGGACTTTACTCTCAAGGTGACATGTCAACTGCAACAAGACCTCGGGAAATGAAAACGAGGATGAAACACTCTTGTTATGCATTATGTGTGAATTTTGTTATGCATGATATGTGAATAATCTATGCATGTAATGCAGACGTTTACAATAATGGAGTTTGACTCTTTTGTGGAGGTAAGATTGGAAGTTTGATTCCCAACACGGAGAAATCTGCCAAATTTGATTGGAAAGATAATGTCCTGAACCCAAATTTGTCACACTTACAAACTGTATTGAACTGACGATCTTCTGAAGAAAGACATGGGGAGCTGCTTGGGGATTTGTCCCAGGTTAGCTGACTGTTGAAGATAAACTGATCATGGCTTCAGCTCTTGAAATGTTTGTTGGGAATAAATTGATCATGGCTTCAGTTCTTGAGATAATTGTTGGAATAAACTGATCATGGCTTCAGTTTCTGAAATGAATGTTGGAAAGGAATGCCCCAGCATGAGTCTTGAAAATGATCTTCTGGCTAACCAATTCTGAGAAAACTCGTACTTTGCAACAAATATTGAATTGATTCACAATTGGATCTGGAATATGCTTGCCCCTGATAGGGTCACTGACCATGTTTCCCACCTGTTTGAAATTCCTTGATGAGGAAAGCTTGTTTGCAAGCAAAAATGTTTATTCAAACATGGTAATTTTAATTCAAAGTTCATGCAAAAGTTTTGAATCCAAAATCATTTTTGAAATGATGTTATTGGTGTATGGAAAGTGCATCACTTGTTAAAACACAGTGGTTTATACTTTCAAAGTGAAATAGAAAGCAAAGTTATGATACCAAAACAAATAGTTCGCAAAATATCTTAGGAGTCAGTTTACGCAACCTTGTTGTAGTATGCTTTCAAAAGAAACCTGGCTTCAATTAGGTCTTTTGAGGGTTGTAACGTGGTCTGGTTCACGGTTTAAGAAATAAAGGATAAAGTCTCAAAGTTTATTTGTACCCAACCCAATCTTCATAATATTCTTCAATCCTACGTTCAGTTAATTCAGACCATGAATTCAGGTTCCAAGAGATTTTGGAATTGCACTGATGGCAGCAATGACGATGGCTCAGAAGCTAAAGGATTCTTGAGAAAGACAATCACTTCTTCTTACATCTTTTTGTTGTTTTGAGGACTTTTATCAACTCTGGTGGAGATTTTGAGGATTTGAAGACCTCTTCTGATTGAATTTGTTATTCCCAACTTTTTCCTGAACTGTTTCATTTGAGATTACAGTCAACAGGATGCCCCAGTTTTTGCCTGAACTGTTTCATTTGGAATTACAGTTAGCGGGATGCCCCTGTTTTTTTGCCTAAGTCTCCTTTAGAGGTTTTGACTTAGCAGGATTTTTCTTTTGATTTTTTTTTTCATTTCATTTTACTTTTTGGAAAGATAATGACTGTCTTGATCAATGATTACGGGGAACCATCTTTGTCATTTTTTGTTTGAGAGAATCTTTGACACTTCTTGGCGTGTGCAAAGGAAAGCTTGATCGCGACCTTTGATGAAAGATGTCATGCATGATTTCTCTTGTAATTGAATGCACAGCCAAATTAACTGAGAATTACCCATCCCCAGGTTAAGATTGCGGGTATTTTTTGTATAGAAAGAAACTCCAACTTCTAGGCTCAAAGGGGTGAATGAGGGATTAACTTCCTTATTTCTCCAGTGTTTGGGAGTTGAAACAATGCCTGTATATCCTCAGCAAAGTTTTATTCAAAATCATACCAACAACAATTATGGGTATTTCGTTTTCATCATCCTCTCTCGGATCTTTGCATAAACAAAAGCTTGATAAAGGGAGTAAACAAGAGAAATATATTTGAAAGCAGTAAATGAAAATGATTTGAATCAAAACATTGCAATGCTAATTTCATTAGAATTAACATGAAAATATAAACAGAATTTGAAAGCAACAATTTTAACATAAACAAGGGAAAAATGCAAACAGAAAGAAACATGGTCTAGTGACTAATCAGTAACAAGGATGAGTTGTCCTGTCTGAAACACTGGCTTTAGGAAGTGACTTGAGGGTACCCCGACTCATTCTTCAGCCACTTTGTTTTGGCAAAGGATTATTGATAACATTAGGACATGCCTCTTTGAAAGTGAGAATATTTGCTTTCACCAATTCTTGCACTCTGTTTTTCAATGCATAACAGCTTTCTAAATCATGACTGGTAGCTCCCTGATGAAATTCACAGTGAAGGTCAGATCTGAACCCGGCTGGAGGTGGATTTCAAAGAATTAGAGGCCTAGTTGTAATCAATCCCTTCTGCACCAATGCAGGATACAATTTTGTGTATGTCATAGGGATGGGATCAAATTGAGCCCTATTCCGATTTTGATTCTGTGCAATATTATGTTGTTGAGGAACCCGAACTGGTTGAGCATTAACTGCAAGAGTAACAGCCGCCACTTGTGGTTGATCAATGTATTGAGGCCTACAGCGAGGTCCTCTTCTCTCAGTTGAGACAACATTAGCTTCTACATCTTTCTTCTTCTGAAAGTTCCCAAGGAATTTATTTGCACCATTAGAAGATTCGGCAGCTTTAGACACTTTACCGTTCTTGATTCCTTCTTCTAATATTTGGCCAATAGTCATCGGGTCTGTGAAGCTGGAAGACACACTACCAATCATCTTCTCCCAAAAGAAGGGGGGAAAAGTATCCATGAACAAACCAATCAGCTCTTTCTCTTCCAGAGGTGGTTCAACTTGAGATGCCAATTCTCTCCATCGTTGATCATACTCCTTGAAAGATTCTTTCTCATTCTGAAACATATTTTGCAGTTGGCGATGATCAGGTGCCATGTCGAGGTTGTATTTGTATTGTTTTATGAAAGCATCAACAAGATCTTGGAAGCATTGGATACGACCTTTCTCAAGCCCCATATACCATTTCAATGAAGCTCCACTCAGACTATCTTAGAAACAATGGATAAGCAGCTTGTCATTCTTTGTGTAAGCAGACATCTTTCAAAAGTACATCACCAAATGACTTCTTGGATAAGTGTGCCCCCAGTATTTCTCAAACTCGGGAGTCTTGAACTTAGTAGGCATAACCAGATCAGAAACTAGGCACATATTTTCAGTAGCAATACCGTAGACATAATTACATTCCATAGCTCAGAGTCTTTTCTCTAAAGTCTGATATTGTTCTTTGAACTCTTCAAACTCACCAAAGTCTCCCTGACTCACACTTCGAGGACTGGCAACATGGTACTCAAAGAGAGGGTTCCCAAAAGCAGCTTGTGCAGTAGGTTGACGAGAAGCAGTATGAACGATTGGCTGAGGTTCAGTGAAAACTGGAGCTTGAAAGACTGGTCGGGAAGACTGGTCAACCATTGATGTAATTGCGACAAGCGGAGAGTAATTTTGAGGTAACCCAAACTCTGGCCATGCAGTAGATGTGTGCTGGATAGGTTGAGTGTCAACAACAGCAGTTGGAATCTCATATATCACAGTCCTTTGAGGTGGCTCTCCTATGGAAATCAGGACTTACATTCAGTAAGTTTGGCCATGCCTGACTTCAACTCATCGATTTCCATTCTGACTTCTATGTTGTGTTGTTCTTGGTTTTCCATTCTCAATCTGACAGCAGATCTAGTCCCGTAGTTGTGTTGAGGAATCAACTTGACAATAGACGACTAACTGGAAGAAAGAAGCAACTGGGAATAAGATCCTGAATAACCTGGATGTATGTAGAATGATGATGAGGATGCAAATGATATGCAATGTTATGCAATGCACTGTATAGTAACGGGATCACATGGTTCAGAGTTACGAGCCTGGAGTCAAAGGTACAACCCATAAGGTTTTGACTAATGGTTATCACCTGCCGAACAAGGTTCTAAGAGGTTCCCAGATTCTACATCCTTCCTTCGGATATTACCAACGTCCCGATTAACTCGGTAATTAGTAATATTCTTAGGAAAAACTCATCCGAGCGTAGTATCGCGTGACAACTATTTTCGGATTACTCCGTCATAGCTTCCGCACTACACCTAAAAGGCCAAGATGGGTTAGGTAATCTACGGTCCTCAGCTTCAGCAGGCTCCCAGGTCGAAAGTGGTACGTCTTCCCGATTACTCGGCAAATGATACTACAGTCAAAGGGGCCTCCACAGAGTGGGGGATCTCATGTCTCCTTTTTTGGGATTACTCCCTCAAAGTTAAAATTTTCTATAACGCCCGTCCTATCTTATGTTTGCCCAATGTCCGGGTAGAAGACTTATAAGAAATCACCAAGCCCCTGAAAACCAGGAAAATCCAGACAAACATATATACAACATAATGAGAAGTAATAAATAGCAAGTAAAACAATATATACACTCATAGAAGAGAAACAAACAAAGCTAGGATCGACCCATTTAGGAATGGACCAGCAATAGGTCAATATGTCCCCAGTGAAGTCGCCACTTTCCTGTCGCACACTTTTCTTGGCGCTCAATTGCGACAGTGGTGATATGGAATAGAAGTGTAGCGGTAAAGATTTTGAGATTAAGCCATCAATTGACTTAACTCAACACAATGAATTCACCACCGCACTTTATTGTTTCCAAATGGAAATGGGAAAAAAGCGAACAAAACCCAAAAAGATCATAGATCGAGGTACGGGGGTCGGTTATGCAAAGGGAAGATATTAGCACCCTAAGCATCTACGGTACTCTGTAGGATCCACTTTGTTTAGTTTTTTTAAAAGGAGTGTCATGTAAAGGTTTACTTGCTAATGAAAAAGAATGAATGAGTATTTGCAAACAAAAGAAAATGGAATGTTTTTTTATTATTTTTGTTGCTCGCCTTGGGTCGTAAGACTTAGTGCCTACGTAATCCCTCTTGCAATGGGAAAGTCAGAGCATCGTAGTTCGGCTAGAAAAGACTTGTCTGTTGATTGATTTTGAACAAGGAGACAATTCGTCATTGTTAGGAGAGAAATCTCGACCAACGCACACAAGGTGTAAGAAAGATGGACCATGCGTCAGCAAGAGTGAGGGTTTGAGAACGCCTCTTGTACTCAAGTGGAAAAGTCGACACCTTTATAAACATAGAGATAGGAGAATATTGTTCAACTATCATTGAATCATGTCTCATCTTGAAAAAAGTTTTGAATATAACAGGTGCTCGAGCGTACAAAAGAGTTTGAATGAGTTGAAGTGTTTTTGTAAATTATGAAAGATGTCAAAGTATGATTAAATGAATTGAAGTTTGTTTAAAGAAAATTAGTTTTAAAAGAAAAGGCACTCGACAAAGTCGAGGTTTATTATGAAAGCAGTTTGATTTTATAAACAAAGAATATTTTGAAAGAAGATGAGAAGGTTTTGAAAATTAAAGAAGATGGGAGGAGATGAAGGGACTATCCTAAAGCATAAGGTAAAAGCTAAGGAAGAGAACCGTCTAACCAACAAGAAGCCAATACTTGACATTATGAGCAAAGATAGAATTCTCATTCTTTGGATTGAAACCAAGCAAGCAAAGATACTAGACCTCTTGAGAATACCAAACTTCAAGTGTATTAAGTCTTCGAAAAAAATTGGGCAGAGTAACGGCTGTATACGGGTGAATTCCAGATTACAAACAAAGTATGTAATCACAATAACCTGCACACAAAACAAACAAACAACCCAATGTATTGAGGTAAAACTCAAGAACTCCAGACAAAATATGAATTAAGGTCACAAAGTCTCCAACATAGGCCAAGGTCTCTAATCCTAAGTCCAAGAAGTCCACCGCTCCATAATACCAAGGATAGTAACCAAATAGTCCAAGTATCATTAATGATTTTTATGGTTCATCTTGATTATTAAGTGTATTTAAAAGGAAAAGAAAAGCTCAAGTGAGCAAAATGAAAATGACATAAAAGTAAATGCTCAAGTGAGCAAAGATGAAAATAGCATGAAATGTAAAATTCTAAAAGTAAATGGTACATAAAGCATAAAAATAAAAGCATAAAGTAAAGTCAATTGTTAGTAATTAGTGGTTAGTTGGATGACCATCTTGAAACTTGCATTCGGAACTCATTAGAGGATTGGTATAACCAAAGCCTCCACACAACAAGTTGCATTTGCATTTTGTCAAGTATATCATCCATTTTGGAATCCTCAAAAAGTAACATGTAATGATCAATGATGTTTAAGTGATCCGCGTTGACCAAAGGTGTTGTAGATCCATTAGAGGATTGGTAGAACCAAAGCCTCCACACAATGAATCTCAATGCTATTGGATCAAAGAGATCAAATTAACATACTTGGGCTTGCAATCATAAGTTTGGTCCACGAATGATCATTTATCTGAATCGTGACAAAATTTAGCGCTATGTTAAGCAATCGTAAGTGGACTTATGTAGAAGTCACCCCTATTTTGAGGCCGGTCAATAGCAATCTATGTACTTCATGTTTGGATAAATGATATAGAGATCATCATCCTTTAACATGTAGCACAGTTAAAAAAGAAAGGGATAAGATGAAGAGGGAGGGGAATGATAAGCTAATTTGGATCACCACCTCAAAATTCTTTCATCTTTAAATTCAACCACTCCTCTAGATGGATTAAAGCACTAAACATATCATTAATCTAAAGCACCAAAAATGAATTAAATAATTCACTCTTAGGTAGATTTGAATTGATGAACATTTATCCAACTTCATCTACATCATAAAGTCCATTGAATTTAAAGACAAATTGGCCATTTAAAATTGCAATCCAAACCAACAATCAAAAGGAGTGAGTAGAAAAAGCATTTTGGATCAAAGCTGCCCCAAAACAAGACAAAAAAAATACATTATGTCCCTGTGTAAATCGATTGCACTACTGTGTAAATCGATTTACACAGTACAATTTTCAAAAATCTGGGCGAAATTGCTTCTGTGCAATCGATTGCACTGTTACTGCAATCGATTGCACGCTGTTACAGGCAGCAAAACAACATTTTAAAAGGCCAAATTCTTGTTCAAACTTTCCATCAAATACCTTATGATCATGGATCCAATTGAGCACGAAAATTCCATCAAATTATGAGAAAATAACACCATTAGAATCACAAAATAATGCTCAAAGAATCAAACCCAAAGATCAACAAGAGATCACATTGTGAAAGATGAATTATCCAACTTACCAAAGGTAGATCTAGAGAATTATCAAAACAACTTCAAGAATTTGCTTCAATTCAACCACAAGAATCAATTGCCAAGCTTGGATGTAGAGAATTGATGAATAAAAAGTGTTTGGATGAAGGTTTAGCTCAAAGATTAGTAAGCTTCAATGCAAAGCTTACTAACTTTTTGAAAATGGAGATTTGAGTGAATTTGGTAGATGGAGAGAATTGAGAGATTTTTTAGCAAAGTGATTTTGGCTATCAAAACATTGAAATTTGAATGAGATGAGGGATCTATTTATAGAGTTTAGGATTGGTATTAGTGGTAATTTGGTAATTGACTCTTGGAGCTAAAATTTGAATTAATGATAATTATTTCAAAATTAGAGCCAAATTGGAGCCAAAAACTTGACAAGCTTGAAATGCTGATTTTTTTCAAATTTTCATGTTGTGCAATCGATTGCACTATAGTGCAAATCGATTTGCACAGTGTAGTTTTTCAAAAATCGTGCAAAATGCACATTGTGCAATCGATTGCACTCTAGGAGCAATCAATTGTACAGTGAAAAAAATGAAAATTTCTTAATTCTTTTCTTTGCAAATAGAGATTTTAGGGAAATAATACCGGAAAAACTTATTTGCCATATGCTTTGACTCGGTACCTACAAAACACAAATATGCAAAGACAAAGACAAATTTTTTTGTATTTTGATTAGAAGTTAGTCAACAACATAAGAGCAAACTTAAATATAGTATGCAAATATGATGAATGAAGCTATTTATTAATGATTGTGACCAACTGACAAAATATGATATGAAAGTGAGACTGAAAAAGTTAGGGGCGAAATTTAGGGTACAACAGGTACCATTCAAGATTCATGTTTATCTTTGATTTATAGTTTTTGTAATTTACATTTCTGTAATCGTGAGAAAAAGAGCAACTTTCATGTTTACAGTTTTAATTTTTGTTGAGAAATGAGAAAGTTACAGATTTGAAAATGAAGCTTTGAACATGGCGCAAGGAAGAAGATGAAGTGCAGGGCTAGGTCTTGACTTGTAATATAATATGTTGGTTTTATTTTAAATACTGGATGTATAGTCACCCCAATGATAGAGAGTGCACGCGTTTATGCTGAGGGTCTGGGTTCGAGCCCCAACGCTGCCCTTTTGTTTTATTTCTCTAACATTTTTTTCTTTTTTGGTTTTAAACAGCGCCTTGGGCCTTCCATCAGTGGGATTTGTTTTTTTTACTTCCTCTAACACCTCTGATTGCTAGATAACAATGTATCCCATTCATTATTTTTATTTTCTATTTTCTGATTACAAAAAAATGCTAATGGGCCTAACATTCAAACAAAACCAATTTTACTTCTAAACCATCCAAATCATTTTCATACCCTCCTGACTTTAAAATTTATATTATATTTTATTTTTTTATTATTATTAATATTATTACTTTTTTATTAATAAGAAATCCAAAAAAAAATATTTTATTTGTTTATTTACATATTTAAAATATTTTTTTTACTCTATTTCTTTTAAAGATAAAAAGACCAAAAGCATTTTCCTAACAAATTTAATTTTCTTTCTTAAATTTATATAATAATTAGACTTACGTCTATTTTATTTTCTTTTAACCAAAATTAATTTAGAACTTAGGACTTTCAATTAATTAACTTTGTATACTATTTTAATTAAATTAAAACTATTTTCTACAAACTCCTAAAAAATGATTTCTTGATTAATTTTATTTCTTTGCTATTTTAGACTTAGGTTTATTTCTTTAAAATTAATTTAGACTAGTTAATTGTTTCCTTTTAGTCAATTAGGTCAAAAACTTTTTTTAACAAAAACACAAACAAAAATAAATTTTCTTTTCCATTTATTCATTCTTGTAAATTTATTCATTCTTATACATTATTATTCATTCAATATGGTTGTAATAGTAATTAGGTTTAATTATTTGCTCCCCATCCCCAAATGATGTAATAGCGTAGGATATTTATATTTCGCAATTTATCGTTTTCATATAAATGCTAGTAATTAGGGTTTGTATGTCAAGACTAGAAATCAATCAATAGAAAACCCTAATTCAAGACAAACAAAGCATGGAAAATAAACACTTTGCACACTTGCACTTCTAGGGTTAACATCACTTGTTGCCTTGAGAAATAAATAGTCATGTCCCTTGAATGTGGGATACTTTAGCAAAGACAATCAAATACAAGATCGTAGTCCCTCGATAACCCTTCGACGTTGCCTTCGGTAAAAGATCTTAGGCTCTTATGACAAATTTCTAAGGTATCCTACAATGTTTCTTTCTATGACTGCATGATGACGCACGTCTGGCCCTTCACATCCAATGATAGGGCTTCTTATCAATCAATGGTAAGATAGAAATATCTAAAGGAGGAGGAAAGAAACTAAGACTTTTTGAGTAGGTAGAACGTTTATAGTTGGTTGCTCACAATCATTTCCAAAACAAACATCTTTTCAAATACACCAACACATTTCCAAAGAAAATATTTTCAAAAGTTAACACTTTGTATGCATTCTTATAGAGACGAAAATCATTACAAAAGTTCGCCTAAACGAAGGCACTTTTCAAAAATACTTTCAAAACCCATCACAAACACATTTCAAACAAAGCATTTCAAAGTGAGCTAGTAACTAAGATCCTGTGCCTCTTTATTGGCGACCAAAATATCCCGAAAGCCCGGCCTCAATGAGCGTAGCATCGAGTATCAACAAACTTTGGATGACACCAAAGCCCGCTACCTCACTAATTCCTAATGTCCAAGTTATTCAATTAGAGGTTCTATGGTCAGTTAGTGCTTCATGACACCACACAACAACCTCGTATTATCCTTGACTGAACTCAAGGGATACCAGTACTAAGAAATGTGTCACACTAACGTAGCTATCACTTCAACCATGCTGGTATACGCCACACAGTCCCCATGATCTATTGCTACTTACCTAATAGTGTTCCCCGAACCGGGTAGAGGATCAATACAAAAACCCAAACAAGGACCCAACAAATGTAAAGCAAAAAAAGCTAACAATGAAAGTATTTAAAGTTGATCTAGTCTCTAAGGTAACCCCACTTTTAGATTATCCCCAGCAGATTTTCCAGTTTTGTAATACGGTGGGAGAACTGACTTGAGTGTTTTGCATTTTATCACAATTGTTGCGGATAACAATAGTCTCCATCGACTTTTCTTTTATCCAATAAAGGAAAGGGTGAAAAGAACAGGAAAGACCTTTTGAGAATTTTCTTGAGTTCGGGGGGTATATTATGAAAAGGGAAGGTGTTAGCACCCTTTTCATCCGTAGTTATCTACGGGCTCTTAGTTGCTAGCTCACTTTGAAATGCTTTATTTGAAAATGTGTTTGTGATGGTTTTGAAAGTATTTTTTGAGAGTGCCTTCGTTTAGGAAAACTTTGTAATGATTCTCGTCTCTATAAGAATGCATACAAAGTGTTGACTTTTGAAAATATTTCATTTAAAAGTGTTGGTGTATTTTGAGAGATGTTTTGAAAATGATTGTGAGCAAGCAACTAAGAACGTTCTACCTACTCAAAAAGTCTTTGTTCATTTCCTCCTCCTTGAGATATTGTTATGTTACCATTAGTTAGTAAGCAACCATATAATTGGATATGAAGGGACTAGCATGGATCATCGTATAGTAATAGAAAGCAACATTATAAGACACCTTAGCAATTTTTGTAATGGTATAATATCATTTATGAAGGAAACATTTGAAGGGTCATCGAGGGACTGTGATCTTGTTTTTTATTGTTTTTGTTAAAGTATCCCACCTTTGCGTAACATGACCATTTATTCTCGAGGCAACAAGTGAGGTTAACCCTAGAGGTGCTAATGTGCAAAGCATTTGTTTTCATGCTCTTTTTCTTTGAATTAGGGTTTTCTACTTGTTGATTTTATGTCTTGCCATACAAACCCTAATTACTAGCATTTATATTGTAAACGATAAATTACCGAAATGTAAAATTCTATGCTATTACATCATTTGGGATGGGGGTACAAATTTACAAATGGGGAAAGAAGAAATTAAACCCTAAGTTGCTATTACAACCATATTAAATGAATAAATAATGTACAAAAATGTAAAGATAATGTACAACGAAAAAGGTGATTTGGGAGGAAAAGAAAAAAATTGTTTTTGTTTGTTTGAATTTAGATGAAAAGGTTTTGACCTAATTAACTAAGAAGGAAAATGGTTAATTGATTTTGAGTTAATTTGACAAAGCTAAAACCTAATTCTTTTGAGAAAAGAAATTAAATTAAGAAACTATTATTTTTAGAATTTTTATGAAAGGTTTTTTAGAGTTTATTAAAGATAAGAAATTTATTAACAAAAATTCCTAAATTCTAAGTTTAATTGAATTAGAAAACAAGGTTTAAATAAACCTAAGTCTAAATGATTAATATTAAGAAAAGAAATTAAATTTAATAAGAAAATGTTTTTGGTCTTTTTTGTTTGAAATAAAATAAAAGTATATAAAATATATAATTATTAAATATTTATTTTCTTGTTTTTTTATTAATAAAAATAATAATAATAATAATAATAATAATAATAATAATAATAATAATAATAATAATAAAGAAAAGAAAATAAAAATAGAAAAATAAAATAAAAGTCAAGAGGGGTTAAAATGAGAAAGGGTGGTTTTGTAGAAAAAAAATATTTTAAGGTTTATGCCCAATATGGTTTTTGTAAGTCAGAAAAAGGAAAATAAACAAAACAATGAATGGGATGTTTTGTAAAATAAATGAGGGGGGGTGAGACAGAATAAATGAAGTAAGGCCCAGTGGTGGAGGCCCAACACACTGGCTGTGTGACAAAAAGGGACAAAAATGTAAGAAAATTAAAACAAAAGGGCAGTGTTAGGGCTCGAACCCAGACGCTAAGAAATAACACGCACACTCTTTATCCCTGGTGTGGCTATACATCCGGTCTTATATCAACCCATATATATATATATATATATATATATATATATATATATATATATATATATATATATATATTACAAAACCAATTCTAATGATAAACTTCATCTTCTTCCTCGCGCCAACCAGAGCCTCTGCAACTCATTCATTTCTCAACCATCCTCAAAAGTATGAACATCAAACTTGTTAGAAATTTCACCACTATTCCAAAAATGTAAATAACTTAAATAATGGCTCAAAGATGAGCACAAATTTTGAATGGTACCAAATCTAACCTAATTTTTTCAGAAATTTCAAGCTTAAAATTCTCACTACTTAAGCAATATAAATGAATTCTAAGGACATGGTCAGCTTCAGTGTAATGATGTCTTCATTTTATCTTTGAAAATGGAAAGCTACTAATGCCTATATGAAGAGATTGAAAATTAGAAAACTTACCTCAAAACTGGAAATCTTGTTTTAAGTTAGATCTCACTTCAAGGTGTTTTGATGACCTGGTTAGCTTCTTTGAACCTCCAGGAAGCTATTCCAATAGTTGCTTTGAGCTTATAGTGCTTGAATTGTTCTAGAGAAGTCCAAGTGCAGACCTCTATTTTTGAAAATGGAGGATTGTGATGGAGGTGTTACAAAAGTGTAACAGGTATTGGGATGGCTTATATTTGAGGTAAGGAAGCTTTTGAAATGGTTTAGCTAAGAAATGCACGAGTGGATTTAAAGATGGAAGTTTTTGGCTAGATTCTGCACAACAATGGCAGTTTGTATGTAATCTGAGTTTGTGAGAGTTTTGGGATGCTTGAGAACTTGTGTATTTGTCTCTTAGCTCACAAATAGTGTCTCTATTTATAAGCAAGATGTTTGGAGTGCTCAAGTTGATTTGATTTCAAATTCACACGTTTAAGCTCAAAATATGATTTTTTTACAAAATAAGTTTCAATGCTTTGATCAAGAGTTGTTAATCACTTTAAACACAATGTTTCTGACTCTGTGGATGGAGTGTAATCATAGCAAAGAAAACAAGTTAGGAGCCCAATGCATTGACTTTGTGCATAAAGCTTGCTTTACAAGAATGGAATGGTTACTTTCTCCCTAAAATGGCAAATTGGTTTGGATAATGCTCGAATCACTTGGATAAGGGCTCAATCAATTGTGTAAACCATTAATTATGGAGTGAAAAACAAGTTTGAAACCTGAAAAGTGAGATTTTTACAACATGGCTTGAGATTTGATCCATTGTTCATCACAAAATTGCCTTGTAATTCAAGTTTGAAACCCTAAGTTCATCTCTTCGATTCTCCTAGCTCAAGAATGACTTTATTTAGTTCTTGGACATTTTGGAAAGCTTGGAAAATCCTATACAACCTTCATGCTTTTAACTTTTCAAGAATCCAATTGGAACTATGTGAAAAATTTCCATGAAATTGGTACCAAAAATCTACCTAACTAGGTCAAGTTTTCACTGTGTTTTTATACAAAGTGTGTGACTTTGTGAATCTATAACTCAAGATACAAGCATTTATAGAATTTGATAAGTAAAGAAAACTTGTAAATATCATCAAGATCTAAAACTTTCATGTTGAAAATTTACTTTGAATCATCTTGCATCTTGGTGAAAAGTTGGCATGAAGTCATGAAAAAATAAGACTTAAAAACACTTAGAAAAATTCAAAGTCTTGAAAAGTTTGACTTTTTAAGATGAATTTTTAATTTCTTGATTTCTTGATTATAAAGTTTCATATTTTTTAATTTATTGATGAAATGTGATCTTTGAAACTCAAATTTTGATCAAAAAGTCAAAGTGTGACTTTTGGTGTATCAGTTGACTTTTCATCAGTTGACTGAATTTCAACTATCAATAAATTAATCTTGAGAAATATTTTGAGCCATGAAATTAGGTCAACATGTATTATTTGTATCCTTGAGATTATGCTCCAATCCATTAGATCATGTATTAGGTCAAAACTCTTGATTAGTCAAATACAGTCAAAAACCTAATTTTGACCATTTTGCCCTTTTGGTGATTTGAACAAATTTCTTATGGAATTATGATCTAAACTTGATCAATTGATAGATATCACTTCAAAATGTTGATATTGGTCCAAAATATTGAAGTTTGACTATACGGTGACCATAGTTGACTTTCTACCTAATACAACTGATTTTAGATCATCTAATCAATTGACTGGGAAATTTTGTGATCCAAGACTTGAAACTTGATATGAGCAATCTTAAGGGTCCATAATGCTCCATGAAAGTAATTTTAAGTATTTGGAGTTCAATTTTCCTTGTGCAAACTTAAACCCTAATTTGAGGTATCAGTGTGGAGGAGATGGCTTGACCTAGTCAATACTTGTGCAAGTTTGAACTTTTGAAGATCTTTGTGAGAAATGTCTTGAGAAAAGAGAGAGAAAATTTTGGGGTACAACAAAACTGTTAGAAATAATTTATATTTTAGGAATGTCTTGTTGACTAAGTCTATTATTGGGTATTGTTGTACCCCAAAATTTTCCCTCTCATTTATCAAATATTTTTCTCATAAGATCTCCTTGGGTTCAAGACTGCACAAGGATTGATCAACTCAAGACACCTCATTAAGCACCGATGACTGAAATTAGGGTTTGAAATTGCACAAGGATAATTGGAATTTTAATGCCTCATATGAATTTCATGGATCATTATGGACCCTCAAGATTACTCATGTCATGTTTCAAGTCTTGGATCACATTTTTGCTGAGTCAGTTGAGCAGTTGACCTAAAAATCAACTGTATTGGGGAAAAAGTCAATTGTGGCGAATTTACGGTCAAAATTCATAATTTTTTATCCATATCAACACTATAAACTCATATATGTCATTTGATCAAGTTTGGACCACAATTCCTCAAGAAAATTGATCAGATCATTAAAAGGGCAAAATGGTCAAAATTAGGGTTTTGATTGAAAAAGGGCAATTTCTGATTTTTGACCTAGCAAATGGTTAATTGATTTGAGGCATGATCTCAAGAGTTCAATTTCATAATTTTGACCTAATGGCATGACTCAAACCATTGCTCAAGGTCAATTGATTGATAGTTGATTTACAGTCAACTGATCAAAAGTCAATTATACACTGAAAAGTCAAACTTTGACTTTTTGGTCAAAATCAAGTGTCAAAGATCACAATTCATCAAAATATGTCAAAATATGAAACTTGTTCATCAAGAAATAAAAAAGTCAATATTTCATTTTGAAAAGTCAAAGTTTCCAAACTTTGAAATTTTTCTAAGTGTTGAAAACTTCATATTTTTTCATAAATTTGAGCCATTTTTTCACCATGATGCAAGATGATTCAAAATAAACTTTCAACATGAAAGTTGTAGATCTAAATGAGATCTAAAACATTTCTTTACACAACTTCTCTTAGAAATGCTTGGATCTCAAGTTATTAACCATGAAGTCTTGGTCATAAAACTAAACACTTAATGAAAATTTTGCCTTAATTTAGCCAGGATTTTGACCTAACTTCATGGAAATTTTTCATATAGTTCCAATGGGAATTTTCAAAAGTGATTCAAATACATGTTGTAGAGGACATTACAAGCTTTCTAAAATTTCCAAGAACTCCTTGAGATCATTCTTGAGAAATTTGAATCGAAGAGAGGAAGTTAGGGTTTCAAACTGAAATTATAGGTCATTTTATGATGAACAAGAATTCAAATCTCAAGCCTATGTTGCATAATCTTGCTTTCTAGGCCTCTAAACCTCAAGATCTCTCCCTAATCAGAAGATTACACTTGCTTTTGAGCTATTATCCATTTAATTCAAGCTTTATCCAAGATGATTTTCCATTAATGGCACAAAGGCACCATTGCCATTTACATAAAGCAAGCTTTATGCAAAGTCAACTTGCATTGAGTTTTGCACTTGTTCCTTCTGCACAAACTTCCCGTACAAAGTCAGATAAGCATGCTTAAAGTTGGTAACCACTCTAGATAGATTTGTACTATACATTGAAACCATTTTTGTCAACCTTAGTTTAAAAACAAGCCAAGAAGTCAAAACATGTGACCTTGTACGTTTGACCACCTCAAGTATCAAAACCTTTTGCTTATAGATACACAAGTCATTTTCAAGAATACACATGCATACACAAGCCCTAAAACCCACAAGAATTCAGAACTGAATCAAAAATCACCATTGTTGCACATTCTGATCAAAAACTTGAAACCCACATCTCCCTCGTGTGTTTTCAAGCCTTTTGGTTCCTAAAGCTTCTAAACATCAAATACAACTCATCCCTGTCCCTGTTACACAACTATAACTCCATTTCCATCTTCCTCTATAGCCAAAAATAGAGCACTGCACATTGACTTCTCCAAGCCATTTCAGTCACCCTCAACTCAAGCAAACCATTGCATTAGCTTCTTGGGAACTTGAGGAAGCTAACCTGATCATTGCAGCACCTTGAATCCAACTCATTTGCATTTCACGATTTCCAGTTTTGAGGTATTTTTCTTGAACTTCTATCTCATTAATTAGGCATTGTTAGGCTTGCATTTGTGAAGATAAAATGTAGACATCATTGCCCTGAAGTTGTACATGTCCTTAGATTTTATTTATATTGATTGAGCTAGGAGAATTTTAGGATTAAACCTCTGAAAATAATTAGGTCAGAATTTGGTACATTCAAAAATTCTCATTCATCTTTGATTTATAGTTTATGATATTTATATGGTTGGATTCGTATGGAAAAATGGAGCAACTTTCATGTTTGCATTTTCCATTTTTGTTGAGAAATGAATGAGATACAGGTGGTCTAGCTAGAGGTTGAAGATGAAGTGTATTCATGACTCATTTTGTATTATATATATTTATCATTTCAGTTAAGTTAATGGATGTATGGCCACCCTAGTGGTAAGGCAGCGCGCTTGTAACCAAGAGGGCGTGGGTTCAACACCCACCGCGCTGCCTTTTGCATTTTTTCACATTTTTTGACATTTTTTTTATTTCAGAAAGCGCTTAGGCCTCTATCCCATGGGCCTGACTTTTTTTCTCCTTAACATTACCCCATGTTTCAACTTTAACCTCTCTGACTTTTTTTTATATTTTTATTTTCATTTTTTTTATTTTCTTTATTATAATTTTTATTATTATTTTTACTATTATTATTATTAATATCATTTTTTTTGCTACTAATAAAAAAACCAAAAAATATTTATATTTTATTATTTATATTTATTTAGTTTATTTTCTTCATAAAAACTAAAAGAACAAAAAAACATTTTTTATTTAATAAACTAATTTCTTTTTTCATTCAATAAATATTTAGACTAGGGTTTAACTATTATATTATTTTCTTGTGAATAAAATCAATTTAGAACTTAGGACTTTTATTTGATTAATCTTATTTACTAATTAAGTTCACAAAAAACCCTAAAAAGTTGTTTTCTTTAATAAATTATTTTCTTTTTTATCTTGCTCTTAATTTTCTTATTTTTAGTTAATTATTTTATTTTAGTTAACTAGGTCAAAAAAACCCTTTTTTCATGAAAACCAAACAAAAATCACATTTCCTCTTGCATTTACATTCTTGCATTTATATTTATTCATTTTTGTACATTTATTCAAATTCAATATGGTTGTAATAGTTATTTAGATTTAATTTCTTGTAAATCCCCATTTGTAAATTTGTACACCCCCTCTCCTAAATGACGTAATAGCTTAGTATTTTTATTTTTCGCGATTTAAATGCGTTATATACAAATGTTAGTAATTAGGGTTTTGTATGGCAAGAATAAAATCAACAAGTAGCAAACCATAATTCAAAGACAAATCAAGCATGAAATATAATACACTTGCACCCTTACACCCCTAGGGTAAACCCACTTTGTTGCCTTATAAAATGGCCACATTATGCATGTGAGGTATCTTAGCAAAAACAAGCAAAATACAAGATCATAGTCCCTCGATGATGCTATCAAAGTTGCCTTTCAAAAATGATCTTAGTCCCTAAAGAAAATACTAAGATATCTTACAACATTGCTAATCATGGCTATATGATGACCCTTGCCTGTCCCTTTTACATCCAAAGATAGGTTTACTTACCAAATCAATGGTAATATAACAATGTCAAAGGAAAGATGAAATAAACATGAAAGACTTTTGAGTAGGTAGATTTTTCCTAGTTGCTTGCTCAATTTCAAACCAAACATCCTTGCTATTTTCAAAACAAACAATAACACTTTCAAAAACATCTTACAAACTTGAAACATTTTCAAAAGATCAACACTTTGTATACATTCTTACGAATGAGAATCATTATAATGTTTGTCTAAGCGATGGAGCCTTTTCAAAATACCTTCAAAAACCACACAAAGCACAATTTCAAACAAAAGTAAGTGATCTAGCAAGTAACTAAGATCCCATGGAAAACCATGGATGAAAAGGGTGATAATACCTTCCCTTTTCATAATCTACCCCCCCCCCCCCCCCCCCCCGAACTCAAGAAAATATCTCAAAGGTCTTTCATGTTCTTTTCAGCCTTTCCTTTTGGATAAAAGAAAAGTCGTCGGCGACTCTTGCTAAACCGTAACATTTGCGATCAAACGCAAAACAACCAAGTCAGTTCTCCCACCGCGTTACAGAACTGGTGACTCTGCTGGGGAAAATTCTAAAAGTGGGGTTACCTTAGGGTTAGATCACATTTATTTTCTTTCATTATTTGACTTGTATGCTTTATATTTTGGTTCTTTGTTTGGGTTTGAATCCTCTACCCGGATTTGGGATACCTTATAGGTAAGTAGCAATACATTGTGGAAACTGTGCGGGGTATATCGACATGGTCTAAGCAATAGCTACGTTAGTGTGACATATTTGTAGGTATCGGTAGCCCTTGAGTAGTCAAGGAGAATACGGGGCTGCTGAGTGATGTCATGAAGCACTAACTAACTTCTAGAACCTTTACTTGACCAACTTGGCCATTAGGACGTAGTGAGATGACCGGCTTTGGTGCAGTCCGAAGTTTGTAGATACTCGATACTACACTCATTGAGGTTTGTTTTTTTGGGATATTTCGGTCGCCATTAAAGAGGCTTGCGCTGAAACAATGCCCGAGAAAACAAACCAGTGATATTGAGCTCCCTTAGAACCCGGTTACTATTGCTAGGACAGGTTTGACCCAACTAAGCTTCAAGAGGGAACTTACCTATGAGACTCCATGCAAGCCTAAACCTAAGGACTTGTTTATTTTGTTTGTATATATCTACTTGTACATAACATCATAAACATCATAACATCATACTCATACTCACTAACCATTTCAATGATTTCGGGATTTATCTTTGTTCTGTTTTGTAGGACATGGATTCTATTCGCAGAAAAACCATTCAAGTCAATCTTGTAAGGATCCCTCCTCAACTTAAAGAGCTAGCATCAAGGGTTCCCGAGAATTCTCCATTTACCAAAAGACATGGTCGCCTCCTAAACTTGGTTACCACTAACACTGATAAGGACATGATGAAGGTACTCTTCCAGTTCTTTGATCCTCTACACCATTGCTTCACATTTCCCGATTATCAACTTGTGCCAACTTTGGAAGAATTCTACCAACTCTTGAGGATTCCAATCCTCAATTAACTACCTTTCAACAGTACGGAAAGAGATCCAAAGCCAAAAGAGATTGTTCAAGCCTTACACTTGCAACCATCTGATGTCACAACTAATTTGGAAGCAAGGAATGGTGTCAAAGGTTTCTTAGAGAAGTTCTTGTATGAGAAAGCCCAAAAATGTTGGAACTCCTTAGACTTGCAATCTTTTGAGGAAATTGTGGCTCTCCTCATTTATGGGATGGTTTTGTTTCTAAACCCTGACTAACTCATAGATGTAAACACCATTAAAAACTTCATGTCTCGTAACCTGGTGCCTACTTTATTGGGAGACATCCTACATTCTTTTCACACTCGCACTATGAGGAAAAGAGGTATTCTTATGTGTTATACTGGATTGAAGAATGATCAAGGTTCAAGGTGGTCACATAGGTTAATGACACTCAAACATTCAGGCATTCATTGGTGTTCCTGATCTGTAGAGAATGTTACTATTGTTGACCATTATGGAGAATTCCCTAATGTCCCCTTACTTGGCATTATATGAGGTACCACCTACAAGCCCTACTGAGCCTTAAGACAGTTTGGTTATGCCCGAAGGGATGGCCCACATGAGATACTTATTCAAGGTTTGGTATTTGACTACGAGAACGACGATCAAGGTCACCGCCAGAGGTTTATCGGAGCTTGGAGGATGTTGAACAAGGTAGATAGCAAGACATTGGGGCACAAGAATTCCATCCCTCTTGAGCCTTATCTCAAATGGGTATGAACCCATGCTTAAAGTCTTATGATGCCTTACCCTATATTCTCCCAGTTATCAAAGAGCATGTTATGAAAGGGGATGTCCCATACACTATCCTGCATCCTGACATGCCCACCTCTCTCGAAGACTTGCAAAGGGATTGGATACAGCTTAAGGGGGGGGGAGACACTTTCGAGGCCCAATTATATGCTAGCGAGAAGAAGGTTTTGGAACTCACCAAGAAGCTTCATGAGGAGCGGAGTCTAAACGCCTATGTTGTATCCCAAAATTTGCCCTCTCATTTTTTAGGACAAATCACCCTGGATTCTCAAAGTTTCTCCTATAAAATCCAAGCCTTGAGTTATCATTCCTTTCCAAGAAAGCCATTTACAAGGGAAAAATGGTCATTTGCAAGCTAAAAAGTCAAACTTTAGTTTTTGTTTCAAAATCAAAACACAAAAATCATATTTCATCAAGACATGTTGGAATATGAGGTTTATTTCATCAAGAAGCTCAAAAGTCAAATTTTACCTTGAAAAAGTTAAATTCTAAATACTTAGAATTTTTCTAAAGTATTTTAGAAATATGAAACTTCAGAACTTCTGAACCAACCTCCAAGCAGGAGCAGTCAGAAGTTGCAAACTTGGCTCAGCACATAACATTTAGTCAGAATCTGGCTTTTTCAACAACTACACAAGTTCAGTCAGAGTTTGCTAGAGGAATGCAAAGAAAGCAATGAAGCCTGAAAGCTCCTTCAGAACATGCTGGAATCAGAAGGTGAGGGGGTCAGAAGATTCGGAGTTACACTGAAGCAGAATCTCTAAGTCCAGAGTTTGCAGAGGCAAATCAAAAGAACATGATGGAAAGTCTGGAGAACCCTCAGAATTTGCTAAAGCAGCAGGATATTGAGATCAGAACTTGGGTGCGTTGTTCCAGACTTTGCTGAAATAGGAACTACTGACTCAGATTTAAGTAATGATGCAAATCTCGTGTTACAAGATTTCTTATTCTTGACCAATCTCATCACCATTTAATGCTCATTAATGCTCACAACCACTTTTTAGCGTTTGTCAGAAGGGTCTCTCCACGTGCTGCATAACAACGCTCTTGTGCAGATTTAGGTATGGGTTCATGTGCTACTTTTCGCTCATGGGTGTCACTTTTCCTTAATCCTCGCTTACTAACCCAGCCTAGGCTAAAAACTATCAATCATCACAACTTTTTATGAACTTTTCTTCAAGAGTAAGTCAACATCTAATGCATGATATTGGCGCCACTTAAATTTTTAAAAACCCACAAAGCTTTGCCTATAAATAGAACACCATTGTCCATTGAAAAAGGGCGATCTAAGTTTAGAAAAATAGCTGAAAAGAAACAGAAAGTTTTAGCAAGAAAACACCTTGAATCTCTGCCCAAAATTCCCAGAGTTTCAAAAACTACAAACACATCATACCAACCATTAACTTTGAATCTCCTGCTTTCAAACCCCATTTGCTCTCAAAGTATTTCTTGACTAAGAAACACCCATACAATTTTCTGACTCGTATATATACCCTTCATCCATCCATTCAAAGAACCTGTTCAGAGTTAAGGCTAACTCCAGTCCATAGATTTTTTTCTAGCTGCAAGGTAAGCACTTGCTGACCCTCACCACATTGCTTAAACATCATCAGAATTGCATGCTCAAAAACACAATGTAGATATCATGCTTCTGATGTTGTTCATGTTCTGAGGTTTTCACGCATCTGTACACTTAAGTAGAGAACGAATCGGTTCAGAACTTGCCTCTGATCTTTGGGTCTGACTTCTGAAACGCTATGACACCTGCTGAAACTGTCCTAGGCATGCCTTCTGTTTTATGGAAAAATAACCAAATTGCAGATGTTCTGACTAGCACGGAGGGAGACCAAGTTCTGACCTAGGTGCCAAAACTTTTGGGGCCTGTTTTGTCATTAGTAATATCAGAACTTCTGAAAATTACTGTGTGCCCAACAGGGTCAGAACTTCTGACCTCATACATTTTCACTAACATGTTTCTATTTTGCAGCGCACCAGGGTCATAACTTCTGACCTATACATTTTCACTAACAGGTTATTGTCCTGTAGTAGGCCAGGGTCAGCACTTCTGATTTCCTCTCAACAACACGCTGAATCTTTTTCTTTTTCTTTCTTTCTTCCCCTTGTTATTTTTATTTATTTTTCTCGCTGGTACTCCCCATTCATAAATGTGTACCCCCACCCCCTAAATATTGTAATAGCGTAGGACTTTACATTTCCGCATTTTATCGCTTTCAAGTGTAAATGCTAGTGATTAGGATATGTATGGCAAGATAAAATCAATGAAATAGAAAATCCTAATTCAAGATAAAATCATGCATGCAATCAAACACACTTGCACACAAACACCCTTAGAGTTTCTTCACTTGGTTGCTTTATAAAAAAATAGCCATGTTACGCATGCAAAGTATCTTGGTAAAACAAACAAAATCAAAAGATCATAGTCCCTCGATGACGCTATTCAAAGTTGCCTCATAAAATGATCTTAGTCCCTCAAAAATACTAAGATACTTTGCAATATTGCTAATCATGGTTATACGATGACCCACTCCCATCCCGTTAACATCCAAAGATAGGGTTGCTTACCAAATCAATGGTAAGACAACAATGTCAAAAGAATAAAAAATAAACAAGAAAGACATTTGAGTAGGTAGATTACTCCTAGTTACTTACTCTATTTTTTTCAAACAAACATCCTTGCTATTTTTCAAAACAAGCACACACATTTCCAAATAACTTATAAACACTGAAAACATTTTCAAAAAAGACAAACATCTTTGTATACATTCTTACGAACGAGAATCATTGCAAAGATTGCCTAAACGAATGGCCCCTTCCATTTTTTTACAAAATACTTTCAAACCCACACCAAACACATTTTCAAACAACAAAAGCAAGCGATCCAGCAAGTAACTAAGAGCCCATGGAAAACCATGGATGAAAAGGGTGCTAATACCTTCCCTTTTCATAATCTACCCCCCCCCCCCCCCCCCCCCGAACTCAAGAAAACATCTCAAAGGTCTTTCCTGTGCTTTTTCACCTTTCCTTTTGGATAAAATAAAAGTCGATGGCGACTCTTGCTAACTGCAACATTTGCGATAAAACGCAAAACCCTCAAGTCAGTTCTCCCACCGTATCACAAAACTGGCGACTCTGTTGGGGATATTATAAAAGTGGGGTTACGTTAGGGCTAGATCACATTTATTTGCTTACATTGGTTGACTTGTATGCTTTACATTATGGTTCTTTGTTTGGGTTTGAATCCTCCACTCGGATTTTGGAAACATTATAGGTAAATAGCAATACGTTGTGGAAATTTTGCGGGGTATACTAACATGGTCTAAGCAATAACTATGTTAGTGTGACATATTTGTGGGTACCGGTAGCCTTTGAGTCAATCAAAGAGAATACGGGGCCGCTGAGTGATGTCATGAAGCACTAACGAACTTTTAGAACCTTTACTTGACCAACTTGGCCTTTAGGACGTAGTGAGATGACCAGCTTTGGTACAGTCCGAAGTTGGTAGATACTAGATACTACACTCATTGAGGGTTGGTTTCTTGGGATATTTCGGTTGCCATTAAAGAGGCTTGAGCTAAAACAATGACCAAGGAAACAATCTGGTGATATTGAGCTCCTTAGAACCCGGTTACTATTACTAGGACAGGTTTAAGCCAACTAAACTTCAAGAGGGTACTTACCTATAAAACCCCATGCAAGCCTAAACTAAGAACTTGTTTGCTTTGGTTGTACATACATACTTGTGCATAACATCATGGACATCATGAACATCATATGAATTCACTAACCATTTAAAGGATTTTGGAGATTCATCTTTGTTCATGTTTTGTAGGGTATGGATTCACTCCACAGGAAAACTATCCAAATCAATCTTGTAAGAGTTCCTCCACAACTCAAGGAGCTAGCTTCAAGGATCCCTGAGAGCTCTTCATTCACCGGGAGACATGGTCGTCTACTTAACTTGGTCACCTCCAACACAGATGAGGATATGATGAAGGTGCTCTTCCAGTTCTTTGACCCTTTGCATCATTGCTTCACATTTCCTGACTATCAGCTTGTGCCCACTTTGGAAGAATTCTCTCAACTTTTAAGGATTCCCATTCTCAATCAACTACCTTTCAACGGTACGGAAAGAGATCCAAAGCCAGAAGAGATTGGTCAAAATCTCCACTTGCACTCATCTGATGTCACAACTCATTGGGAAACTAGGAGTGGTGTCAAAGGCTTCTTAGCAAAGTTTATGTTTGAGAAAGCCCAAAGTTGTTGGAATTCCCCAGACTTGCAAACTTTTGAGGAAATTGTGGATCTTCTTATCTATGGGATGGTCTTGTTCCCCAATCCTGACCAACTCATAGATGTGAGCGTCGTCAAAATCTTCATGTCACGTAATCTGGTGCCTACATTACTAGGGAATATCCTGCACTCTTTTCACACTCGTACAATGAGGAAGAGAGGTGTCCTTATGTGTTTCACTCCTCTCCTGGCAAGATGGTTTATTTCTCATCTTCCCCAATCAGTCTTAAAGAATGAGCAAGGATTAAGGTGGTCACAAAGGTTAATGACGCTCAAACATTCAGATATTCATTGGTGCTCTCGATCCAAAGAGAATGTTATCATTGTTGACCGTTGTGGGGAATTCCCTAATGTCCCTCTACTTGGCATTAGGGGAGGCATCACCTATAACCCATGCTTAGTTCTAAGACAGTTTGGTTATGCCCGAAGGGATGGACCACATGAGATGTTGATTCAAGGCTTGGTATTCGACTACGACAATGACGATCAAGGTCTTCTCCAGAGATTCATCCGAGCTTGGAGGATTCTAAACAAGGTGGATAGCAAGAATTTGGGACACAAGAATTCCATCCCTCTTGAGCCTTACCTCAAATGGGTACGAACCCGTGCTCAAAGTCTTATGATGCCTTATCCTTCCATTCTCCCGGTGATTTTTGAGCCTGTTAAGGAAGGAGAAGTTCCATACACTATCCTACATCCTGAAATGCCCGCGTCTCTTGAAGACCTACAAAGGGATTGGATATAACTCAAAGGAGAGCGAGATACTTTTGAAGCCCAATTCTATGCAAGCGAGAAGAAGGTTTTGGAACTCACTAGGCTACTTCATGAGGAGTAGGCTCTAAATGCCTACATTGCACCGAAGAGGATGCGCACTACTTTTTTATCTTAGGGTTTTGTATTATTTTGCCCAAGAGGCATTGATGCACTCAAACTTTATCTTATTAATATAACGTGTGTTTATTTTTGTCTAAAACGAACTTTAATCTTTGAAATCCTTGAAAACATTGCATATGCACATGTTATTCATCATAACATAAACAGGTCTTTTGCAACGAGTTTCCTCATCTCTCTACTATTTATTTCAGTAAGATGGATCTCGAACAAACAGTCAAAGATCTCCAAGCTCAAAACACAAAGTTTCAACAGTTACTCACAACCCTGGCCAAAGGACAAGAGGAGTTGAAGACTCTGTTGGCCAAAGAGAAGAAGAAGAAAGAGAAGAAATCAACCGATGTTGTAATCATGGGAAGAAGGTTTCAAGGAAAGACTAGAAGAACCTTGAATTTCTCAATAACATCTGATGAAGGAGAAGGAAAAGGGAAAGAAACAGTGGTTCCGTCAGAATCTGAGGAGGAGGAAGAAGAGGAAGACTACTCCGAGGAACAGTATCCTCCAGCTGATGATAAGTACAAACATCTTGAAGAGCGTTTGAACGCTATGGAAATACAGAGGGTACCAGTTCTAGACTTTGAAGAATTGGGGCTAGTATCGGGAATTATGATCCCACCGAAGTTCAAAGTGCCTTCGTTTGAAAAATATGATGGGGTGTCATGTCCTAAAATGAACCTCCGATCACACGTAAGAAATATCCATCCGCACTCCGCTGATAGAAACTTATGGGTGCTTTTTTTCTAGGATAGTTTATCCGGAACATAACTCGATTGGTTTTACCAGTTAGAAAGGGTCGACGTCCATAACTGTGAAGACCTTGCAGCAACTTTCTATAAACAATACCAGTGTAATGCAGATTTGGCGCCTACCCGTACTCAACTTCAGAGTATGGATATGGTTTCAAATGAACATTTCAAAGATTACGCGCAGAAGTGGAGAGATCTAGCTGAGAAAGTGCAACCCCCTCTGTCTGAAAGGGAGTTGGTCGATATGTTCTTGGGCACTCTATCGGGCCCTTTCTTCAACCATTTGATTGAGAGCTCATCTGTTGGGTTTACTGAGTTAATACTAACTAGAGAGAGGGTGGAAGCTGGCATAAAAAGTGGAAAGATTCAGAAGGATTCATCTACCTCTACAGCTGTGAGAAAGCCTTTCACTGGAAAGAAGGAGGTATTTTTTGTTTATCCATAAAGGAATCAAGGTAAAGCTGAATGCCGACCAATGGCAGGAGTCGTTATGATCCCAAAGCCTACATCTGATCAACCAAGAAGTAACCAATCGAGGGTGGAAAGGCCAGTCCGACAATTCACCAGAATTAATATGAATCTAGCCCAGGTTTTATCACATCTTCTGAAATATAATCTGGAAACTTTAAAGGAAGCTCCAAAGAATCCCAACACTGCGCCCCCTCATTATCACACAAATGCCAGATGCGTATATCATTCTGAAAGTCCGAGTCATGACACTAACAATTGTTGGGCTTTGAAAAAAAAATTCAAGACCTTATAGATGCAAAAGAGATTAAGTTTGATGCATCCAAGAAACCAAACATCATTTCTGCTCCTATGCCTAGGTATGGTTACAACACCAATGCTATCGAAGAAGATTTGTTTGTTACCACAGTTGATGAACTCTTGACTCCACTCCCAGTCATTAAGGTAAACTTGTTGAAAGCTGGTGTATTCCCAGGTTGTAATGAAGACTGTCATATTTTCTTATCCTCACCAACTGTTTTGCCTTTGTTAAAGACGGACATTCAACGCTTGATAGACAACCAAGAGATTCTGTTTGAAAATGCCCCTGTTTCACCTGTTCCTGTTGAAGACGTTTCAATCATAACCATCTCTGCCAATCCTTCAAGGGTCCCCAAAAGACCCGTTAGGATTACATCGGTTCCAAAAACTACTCCTCTTATAATCACAGTGCCCGGGCCGGTCCCGTATGAATCAGACAAAATAGTACTGTGGAATTACGGTGGAGATATCTACTACCATGGTATCAAACAAGATGGGCTGGCCGCCGAAGAAGTGAGCTCCGAAGAAGAAGACTCTGACATTAGCAATATTTCGGGAACCAGTAAGATTACCCGTAGCGATAGAATCTTCTCTCCATAAATTTCCCCTCCAAAGGAAGTTTTTGGACCTGTGGCTGTTCCAAAGGTTACCTCCATACCAATAATCATATCTGCAAGTGCTCCTACTGACAAAGACAACACAACCCATGCTATTATCCTTACCAACACTTCCACTGCTGAAATTCGAGGAAAAAAATATTCAAGAAGAGCCTTTCCGGACGAAGGCTCGACCTTTGACTATCCCCGAAACCTCCAAGAAGGAAATGGAAGAGATCCTGAGGATAATAAAGAAGAGTGACTATGACGTGGTTGAACAGTTGGGGAAAACTCCCTCCAAAATCTCCATGCTAGCATTATTGCTGTGTTTTGAGGCACATGCGAAAGCTCTGGTGAAGTTTATGAAGACAGCCCATGTGCCACAAGAGACGTCTGCTGACCAATTCCAAGATTGTGTGGCCAGCTTGACTGCTGATAACGGCCTAGGCTTCTCTGATGCTGATTTGACACCAAGAGGGAGAAAACACGACGAGGCATTAAATGTCTATGTGGAGTGTAGAGGAACAACTCTGGCCCATGTCTTGGTGGACACTGGCTCATCTTTGAATGTTTTACTGAAGAAAGCTCTCGACAGATTGGATTGCGAAGGACTGACATTGAAACCCAGTAACATAGTCGTAAGAGCATTTGATGGCTCAAAGAGGATGGTCCACGGGGAAGTGGACATCCCCATAAAGGTGGGGACTCAGACTTTTAGCTCAACTTTATATGTAATGGAAATCCGCCCCTCTTACTCATGTCTGCTAGGACGGCCATGGATCCATAATGTTGGTGCTGTCACCTCTACACTACACCAAATGCTGAAATACCCGGTCCATGGAAAGATTATCATTTTCCACGGAGAGGAAGAGTACATGATTAGCCACCTAAATTCTTTCCGGTATATGGAGTTAAATGGTGAGTTCATTGAAAATCCTTTTCAACATTTCAAAGAAGTCTCTCAAGAGGTAGCAGTAACCAAGACGGTATCCCAGATCCCCAAGATCACAAGGCCTCCGCTTCGGATGTCATCTCTAAAGGACGCCAAGGCAGTAGTAGAGGAGGGTGGATGCACCATCTGGGGGAAACTTCCAGACATTCCGTATAAATCCGACAAATTTGGCTTAGGGTTTACTTCAAGTGCTCAGAAGGTTGTGCGTCGTGCCCGTGCTGGAGGGCCACCTTTGAAGATTAGCAATCGAGAAGTCAATGCAGTGAAAGATGGTGAAGAAGATTGCAGTTTGGAGGATTGGATATTTCCTACTGTCAACGGAGGACTTTGCAATTGGTAAGCCAGAGACTTTGTCCCAATAGCTTTCATCTCCCAGTAATTTATCTTTTACATTTATGTTGGACTTGTAATATTCACAAACAATTCGCACATTAAAAATCTTGTGTCTTACCTGAGGCACAATGGTCCATTTGTAAGGGTTTTTATTTCATCTTCATATGACATTCAATGAATCATGGACGTTTTTTCACATACAAACCTTGTGTGCTCATTGTCTTTCTTTTACATTTTATTCTTTAAAGATGGCTATACCCTTACACACACCCACACTCACAAATACAGTACCCCTCCATTCCGGATCCCATGGGTAACGATACTACTATGGCCTTTAGTGACTCTGAAGATCTAATCTACCAAGCCGAAGACGAAGGTGAGGAAGATTGTGAAGTACCAGGGGAATTGGCCAGACTACTACAACAAGAGGAAAGAGCTATTCAGCCTCATGAGGAACCAATGGAAACAATCAACTTGGGTACCGAGGAGGATAAAAAGGAAATCAAGGTGGGTGCCAATCTAGAGTCGAGTATCAAGGAGCGTCTTATTCAGCTATTGCATGATTATGTTGAGGTCTTTGCCTGGTCATACGAAGACATGCCAGGACTTGATACAGACATCGTGGTACATCGTCTACCCACAAGAGAATATTGTCCACCAGTGAAACAAAAAGTCTGCCACATGAGACTTGACATGTCAGAGAAGATCCAAGCGGAGTCATGAAATAATTTAATCCTAGATTTTTGGCTGTCACTTCCTATCCTCAATGGGTTGCCAACATTGTTCCCGTGCCTAAAAAGGATGGCAAAGTACGAATGTGCGTGGATTATAGAGATTTAAATAGTGTCAGCCCTAAAGATGATTTTCCACTTCCCCACATCGATATCTTGGTTGACAATACGGCCTAGCACAAAGTATTTTCCTTCATGGACGGATTCTCAGGTTATAACCAAATCAAAATGGCACCTGAAGACATGGAGAAAACTACATTTGTCACACAGTGGGGGACATTCTTCTACAAAGTGATGTCATTCGGACTGAAGAATGTTGGGGCAACCTATCAACGCACCCTGGTAGCTTTGTTTCATGATATGATACATCATGAGATAGAGGTCTATGTAGATGACATGATAGCCCGATCACAAACTGGAGAGGATCACCATGATCATTTGCAAAAGTTGTTTGAGAGATTGAAGGAGTACAAACTAAGGTTGAATCCAAACAAGTGCACATTCGGAGTGTGGTCCGGTAAACTCCTAGGCTTTGTTGTCAGCAACAAAGGCATCGAGGTTGACCCTGCCAAGGTTAAAGCGATACAAGAAATGCCTGCTCCTCATACTGAGAAGGAAGTTAGAGGATTCTTGGGACGCCTGAACTATATTTCCAGATTCATTTCTCACCTAACAGCTACTTGTGAGCCAATCTTCAAGATATTGAAGAAAGATCAAGTAGTCAGATGGAATGATGAATGCCAGATTGCTTTTGACAAGATCAAAGAGTACTTACAAGAGCCTCCTGTTTTGATGCCACCAGTCGAGGGAAGACCACTGATCATGTATCTGACCATTTTAGAGAACTTAATGGGGTGTGTATTGGGGCAGCATGACGAGTCTGGCCGAAAAGAGCACACTATTTACTACCTGAGCAAAAAGTTTACCGACTGTGAAACCAGATATTCACTGCTCGATAAAAATTGATGTGCTCTGGCATGGGCTGCTCGCCGGCTAAGACAGTATATGTTGACTCATACTACTTTGTTGATATCTAAGATGGATCCGATAAAGTACATCTTCGAAAATCCTGCTCTATTTGGGAGGATAGCTAGATGGCAGATGATCCTAATAGAATATGACATACAGTACACTACCCAGAAAGCTATAAAGGGCAGTGTGCTAGCTGATCATCTTGTTCATCAAGTTGTAGAAGACTATCAGTCCATGAAATTTGAATTCTCGGATGAAGACATCATGACATTAGACAACTGTGAAGAAATCAGACCATATGACGGACCTGGACAAGGATCCCGATGGACCCTATTCTTTGATGGGGCATCCAACGCACTTGGTAATGGTATCGGCACTGTACTCATATCTCCAAAAGGGTGTCATACTCCCTTTACTTCCAGACTTTGTTTCAACTGTACGAACAATATGGTGGAGTACGAAGCATGCGTCTTTGGTCTCAGAGCTGCCATAGATTTGGGAATCAAATCCTTAGATGTATTCGGAGATTCAGCTTTGGTCATCAGCCAGATCAAAGGAGAATGGGATACTAAGCACCCAAATCTTATCCCTTACAAAGAACATGTTTCGACATTGCTACCACATTTTGAGGAGATTACCTTCGAGCACTTCCTGCGAGAAGAAAATAAGCTAGCAGATGCTCTAGACACAATGTTATCTATGTTTAAACTTAATTGGGATAACGAGGCTCCCCAAATCACCATTGAACGAATGGATGAACCAGCACATTGTCACGAGATTAATACTGAAGAGGTAGTGGACCAGCCTTGGTTTCATGAAGTCAAGAGGTATCTGGAGGCCCAAGAATATCTGGAAGGAGCTTCAATCAATGATAAGAAGTTCTTATGGAGATTCTCTACTAAGTTCTTCCTGAGTAATGGCATCATGTACAAACGCAATCATGACTCCATTCTGATCCGATGTGTGGATAAGATTGAGGCTGAAAAGATCATGGTTGAATTACATGAAGGTACTTTAGGCACTCACTCCAGTGGGAATACGATGGCGAAGAAAATCCTACGGGCAGGCTATTATTGGTCTACCATGGAGGCAGACTGCTATCAACACTCTCGAACCTGTCATAAGTGTCAAATTTATGCTGACAAGGTGCACGTACCTCTGAATGTCTTGACGGCTCCTTGGCCCTTTACTATGTGGGGAATCGATATGATTGGGGAGATCAAGCCTACAACCTCCAATGGACACCGCTTCATTCTAGTGGCCATTGACTATTTTACAAAATGGGTCAAAGCATCTTCCTTCGCATCTGTTACTAAGAATGTTGTTGCCCGCTTCATCAAGCAAAATCTCATTTGTCGGTACGGTATCCCAGAAAGGATCATCACTGACAATGGTAAAAATCTTAACAATACTATGATCACCGCCTTGTGCGAGCAGTTCAAGATTTAACATCACAATTCGTCCCCCTATCGGCCAAAGATGAATGGTGTCGTCGAAGCTGCAAATAAAAACATTAAAAAGATCATACAGAAAATGACAGTCACCTACAAGGACTGGCATGAGATGCTACCATTTTCTCTCCACATGTATCGTACCACGACTCGCACATCAACTGGGGCAACACCCTATTCTTTGGTTTATGGCATGGAGGTTGTCTTTCCTGTTGAGGTTCAGATCCCCTCTTTGAGAATTATGAGGGATGCAGGTTTGAGTGAGGACGACTGGATCCAGACTCGACTTGATCAATTGAACTTAATTGATGCAAAGAGACTTACTACTGTTTGCCATGGTCAGATGTATAAAAAACGGATGATCAAGGCTTTCAACAAGAAAGTCAGACGCCAAGTATATCAAGTTGGAGATCTAGTGATCAAACGCATTATCTTACCACAAAGTGATCCCAGGGGAAAATGGACTCCTACCTATGAAGGACCATATGTAATCAAGAACATATTCTCCGGTGGGGCAATGATCTTAACCACGATGGACGGCGATGACCTGCCACACCCTGTGAACACGGACATAGTCAAAAGATACTACGCATAAAAGACCCGCTAGGTTGACACACCTAGGAAAAAAAGGGCATCCCGGAGAACCAAAAAGGTTCGGGAAAAAATTAGGGATAAAACAAAAAAAATCTGTACACCCGGCAAGTTGAAAACCCAAAAAGGCGACTTGGGCAAAAAAGGGTTTCTCGGTGGACTGAAAACCCGAAAGGGCGGTCCAGGCAAAAGTTAGGGAACTAAAGCGTATGACTATATCCCGTCGGATCACTTTGTGGACAACCTCTTGACTTCCATTGGCAAACTCAGAGTTTCTGATCAATTCAATCATCTTCGGATGAAGCAACAAATAGACAAGATATTCAGAGATACGAAGGATATAGCAGAATTGAAACCCCATGGGATTATTACACATAGCTATCTTTCTTTGTATAAAGTTTTTCTTGCTTTTTATGGCATCATTCCCTACTAGAATGATTGTCTCCTTTGTACAAAATACTTATTCAAAGTTAAATACAAAGATATCTCTTAGAAAGTACATAAAACTATTTGTCTTTTTATTTACACTTGTGTTTTATTTGCAAAAACGTCCAATAATTCATTAATGAGCATATGCATTTGAAAATAATTACTATTTACAAATAAACAAAATGAGAAAGTTATTGTGAAGCCTGGAATCTGACCAGATGGCAGCTAACTTTTGATTCTCTCCAGCCAAGGATAACTCCCCAGTAGAGCGGCATTCAAAGAGACTTCTGAGATTTTTCAAACAGAAATCACCTTTCCCCCCCACGGAGTTTTCAATAATCCCCAGTGGAACAAAACTCCCAGATACCCACCAGAACGAAGCTTTTAGCTTATCAATTCCCGGTAGAAATCACCCAATTTCTCCGAACTCCTCAGCAGGTGGTTGTGAAGCCTGGAATCCGACCAGATAACAGCTAACTTTTCAATTCTCCCCAGCGGAATAGACTCCCCAATGATTAATCCCCAGTAGAGGTCGTCAAGATTCTCAGGTTTCCCCAAGAAGACCTTACGAGCAATACATGGCATTTCCCTTACAACAAGAGTTTATTTCTCTCAGCAGAAATTCATCAACACTTCGACTTAAAGACATGAAGACTCACATATCCTCAGCAGCAGTCAGGGATTTATTTTCCCCAATATGATAACAATACAACAAATCAGCTCACATGCGCGTACAATGCATCCATATATCATAAACATCAATAAAACCAATACATTGCATCATGCATTTCATGCAACATAACTTGGTGTTTCAGCTAACATTTTACCCTTTTCAGGATAAGATTAATAGCTACCATTGATAATATTGCACTCCTGATACAGTTCAGATACGCTCCAGACACGGAAGCCATTCTGGTACTCATTCAGATCCAAAGACAACTCCTGATACAGTTCAGACACGCTCCAGACACGGAAGCCATTCTGATACTCATTCAGATTCAATCTCCTGATACATTTCAGATACGCTCCAGACACGGACGCCATTCTGATACTCATTCAGATTCAACTTCTGATACAGTTCAGATACGCTCCAGACACGGAAGCCATTCTGGTACTCATTCAGATTCAGATTTCTACACTCCTGATACAGTTCAGATACGCTCCAGACGCGGAAGCCATTCTGGTACTCATTCAGATTCAGATTTCTACACTTCTGATATAGTTCAGATACGCTCCAGACACGGAAGCCATTCTGGTACTCATTCAGATTTAGATTTCTACACTCCAGATACAGTTCAGATACGCTCCAGGCACGGAAGCCATTTTGGTACTCATTCAGATTCAGATTTCTACACTCCTGATACAGTTCAGATACGCTGTAGACATGGAAGCCATTCTGGTACTCATTTAGATTCAGATTTCTACACTCTTGATATAGTTCAGATATGCTCCAGACACGAAAGCCATTCTGATGTTAAAACATACAAGCTACATCTCAACAAGCATTCTTGGATGGCATCCACAAGCCCATCCCCAACAAAATCTTATTACCTCTCCAAATGGAATCTTTAAGCCCATTCCTCCTATTGCCGTCGAGTGTAAATTTTTGGGCACTCTAGTGTCCAATCATCTTCCACCTTCAAGTCGCGAATGGTTAACCTCGCCAATCTAACTTCTCAAGTTAAAGAATATTGAACAGGGGCAGCTGTTGTACCCCAAAATTTGCCCTCTCATTTTTTAGGAAAAATCACCCTGGATTCTTAAAGTCTTTCCTATACAAATCCAAGCCTTGAGTTATCATTCCTTTCCAAGCAAGCCATTTACAAGGGCAAAATGGTCATTTACAATCTAAAAAGTAAAACTTTGGTTTTTGGATCAAAATCAAAACACAAAAATCATATTCAAGACATGTTAGAATATGAAGTTTGTTTCATCAAGAAGCTCAAAAGTCAAATTTTACCTTGAAAAAGTTAAATTCTAAATACTTAGAGTTTTTCTAAAGTATTTAAGAAAAATGAAACTTCATAACTTCTGAACCAGCCTCCAGGAAGGAGCAGTCAGAAGTTGCAAACTTGGCTCAACACATAACATTTAGTCAGAATCTAACTTTTTCAGCAGCTACACAAGTTCAGTCAGAGTTTGCTAGAGGAATGCAAAGAAAGCAACGAAGCCTGAAAGCTCCTTCAGAACATGCTGGAATCAGAAGGTGAGGGGGTCAGAAGGTTGGGAGTTACACTGAAGAAGAATCTCTAAGTCCAGAGTTTTCAGAGGCAAATCAAAAGAATATGATGGAAAGTCTAGAGAACCCTCAGAATTTGCTAAAGCAGCAGGATATTGAGATCAGAATTTGGGTGCGCTTTTCCAGACTTTGCTGAAATAGGAACTGTTGAATCAGATTTAAGTAATGATGCAAATCTCGTGTTACAATATTTCTTATTCTTGACCAATCTCATCACCATTTAATGCTCATTAATGCTCACAACAACTTTTGAGCGTTTGTCCAAAACGTCTCTCCATGTGCAGCATAACAACGCTCTTGTGCAGATTTAGGTATGGGTCCATGCGCTACTTTTCGATCATGGGTGTCACTTTTCCTTAATCCTCGCTTACTAACCCAGCCGAGGCTAAAAACTGTCAATCATCATAACTTTTATGAACTTTTCTTCAAGAGTAAGTCAGCATTTAATGCATGATATTGGTGCCACTTAACATTTTAAAAACCCACAAAGCTTTGCCTATAAATAGAACACCATTGTCCATTGAAAAAGGGCGGTCCAAGTTCAGAAAAATTGCTGAAAAGAAACATAAAGTTTTAGTAAGAAAACACCTTGAATCTCTGCCCAAAATTCCCAGAGTTTCAAAAACTGCAAACACAACATACCAACCATTAACTTTGAATCTCCTGCTTTCAAACCCCATTTGCTCTCAAAGTATCTCTTGACTAAGAAACACCCATACAGTTTTATGACTCGTATATATACCCTTCATCCATCCATTCAAAGAACCTGTTCAGAGTTAAGGCTAACTCCAATCCATAGATTTTTTCTAGCTGCAAGGTAGGCACTTGCTGACCCTCACCACATTGCTTAAACATCACCAGAATTGCATGCTCAAAAACACAATGTAGATATCATGCTTCTAATGTTGTTCATGTTCTAAGGTTTTCACGCATCTGTACACTTAAGTAGAGAACGAATCGGTTCATAACTTGCCTCTGATCTTTGGTACTGACTTCTGAAACACTATGAAACCTGTTGAAACTGTCCTAGGCATGCCTTCTATTTTATGGAAAAATAACCAAATTGCAGATGTTCTGACTAGCACGGAGGGAGACCGAGTTCTGTCCTTGGTGCTAGAACTTCTGGGGCCTGTTTTGTCATCAGTAATATCAGAACTTCTGAAAATTACTGTGTGCCCAGCAGGGTCAGAACTTCTGACCTCATACATTTTCACTAATAGGTTTCTGTTTTGCAGCGCACCAGGGTCAGAACTTCTGACCTATACATTTTCACTAATAGGTTGCTGTCCTGTAGCAGGCCAGGGTCAGAACTTCTGATTTCCTCTCAGCAGCACGCTGACTCTTTTCCTTTTTCTTTCTTTCTTCCCCTTGTTATTTTTATTTATTTTTCTCGCTGGTACTCCCCATTCATAAATGTGTATCCCCACCTCCTAAATATTGTAATAGTGTAGGACTTTACATTTCCGCATTTTATCGCGTTCAAGTGTAAATTCTAGTGATTAGGATATGTATGGCAAGATAAAATCAATGAAATAGAAAATCCTAATTCAAGATAAAATCATGCATGCAATCAAACACACTTGCACACAAACACCGTTAGGGTTTCTTCACTTGGTTGCTTTATACAAAAATAGCCATGTTACGCATGCAAAGTATCTTGGTAAAACAAACAAAATCAAAAGATCATAGTCCCTCGATGACGCTATTCAAAGTTGCCTTATAAAATGATCTTAGTCCCTCGAAAATACTAAGATACTTTGCAACATTGCTAATCATGGTTATACGATGACCCACTCCCGTCCCATTAACATCCAAAGATAGGGTTGCTTACCAAATCAATGGTAAGACAACAATATCAAAAGAATAAAAAATGAACAAGAAAGACATTTGAGTAGGTAGATTACTCCTAGTTACCTGCTCTATTTTTTTCAAACAAACATCCTTGCTATTTTTCAAAACAAACACACACATTTCCAAATAACTTACAAACACTGAAAACATTTTCAAAAAAGACAAACATCTTTGTATACATTCTTACGAACGAGAATCATTACAAAGATTGCCTAAACGAATGGCCCCTTCCTTTTTTTACAAAATACTTTCAAACCCACACCAAACACATTTTCAAACAACAAAAGTAAGCGATCTAGCAAGTAACTAAGAGCCCATGGAAAACCATGGATGAAAAGGGTGCTAATACCTTCCCTTTTCATAATCTACCCCCCAAACTCAAGAAAACATATCAAAGGTCTTTCCTGTGCTTTTTCACCTTTCCTTTTGGATAAAAGAAAAGTCGGTGGTGACTCTTGCTAACCGCAACATTTGCGATAAAACGCAAAACCCTCAAGTCAGTTCTCCCACCATATCACAGCCTACATTGCACCAAAGAGGATGCGTACAACATTTTTATCTTAAGAGTTTTTGTATTTCTTTGTAAGCCCAAAGAGGCATGATGTACTCAAACTTTGATTTATTAATATGACTTGTGTTCCTTTTTGTCTAAAGCAAATTTAAATCTCTAATTTCCTTGAAATCATTGCATATGCATCTTCATTCATCATCACATAAACAAGTTTCTTACAACATGTATCCTTATCTTTCTATTGTTTATTTCAGTAAGATGGATCTTGAGCAGACAGTGAAAGATCTCCAGGCGTAGAATGCTCAGTTTCAACAAATGTTCTTGACTCTAGCCAAAGGACAAGAGGATTTTAAAACTTTGTTGATCGAAGAAAAGAAGAAGAAAGAAAAGAAAGTAACCGGTGTTCTGAATCTAGGAAGAAGGTTTCCAGGGCCAGCTAGACGAACCCTAGACTTTGCAACATCATCTGGTGAAAAGGATAATCAAGAAGGGAAAGGCAAGGAAGTGATTTCCCAGCCAGAATCTGAAGAGGAAGAAGAAGAGGATTACTCTGAAGAACAGTATCCTTTGGCTGATGACAAGTATAAACATCTGGAAGAACGTCTAAGTGCAATGGAGATTCAGAAAGTGCTCGAGCTGGACTTTGAAGAGTTGGGTATGGTGTCTGGGATTGTCATTACACCAAAGTTCAAGGCACCTGTGTTTACTAAGTACGACAAGGTTTCGTGTCCCAAGATGCACCTCCGATCTTATGTGAGGAAGATACAGCCTCACACTGCTGACAAAGATTTGTGAGTCCACTTCTTTCAGGATAGTCTATCCGAAATACAGCTAGATCGGTTCTATCAACTCGAGAGGGCCAATGTCCATAATTGGAAAGACCTTGCCGTTGCTTTTTATAAACAGTATCAATACAATGTAGACCTTGCTCCCACCCGTACTCAACTCCAAAGTATGGCTATGAGTTCAAGCGAAGGTTTCAAAGACTACGCTCAGAAATGGAGGGACTTAGCAGGAAGAGTCCAGCCTCCCCTATCTAACAAAGAGCTAGTAGACATGTTTATGGGTACCGTGTCCGGTCCTTTCTTCAATCATCTAATTGGAAGCTCCTCAGTAGGCTTCACTGAATTAATCTTGATCAGGGAAAGAGTGGAAACTGGGATTAAGAGTGGGAAGATCCAAAAAGACGCATCCTCCAGTGCCGTGGGAAAACCATTCATTGGGAAAAAAGAATTTGTTGTTGTATACCCTCAAAGGAGTCAAGACAGAATTGAACACCGTCCAATGGTAGGGGCCGTCATGATCCCTAAGCCTGCATCTGCTCAACAAAGGAGAAACCATCCTAGAAAAGAAAGACCGGTAAGACAATTTACCCGGATAAATATGACATTGTCTCAAGTCCTGCCACACTTATTGAGATCTAATCTGGTAACTTTGAAGGAAGCCTCGAAGAATCCCAACACCTCCTCTCCTCATTACCACCCTAATGCTCGTTGTGCTTACCATTCAGAAAGTCCAAGCCATGATACCAACAACTGTTGGGCTTTGAAAAACAAGGTACAAGACCTTATCAAGGCAAAAGAAATTGAATTTAATGCTCCTGAGATCCCAAATGTTATCACAGCTCTTATGCCCAAGCATGGTCGTGATGTTAACGTTGTTGAAGACGATTTGTTTATTACTGTTGTTGATGAACTTGTTACTCCTCTCCTGACCGTCAAGAGGAACCTGTTGAAGCCCGGTTTATTTCCAGGCTGTGGCGAAGGCTTACACCTCTGTTTATCCCTATCAATTGGCTATCATTTACTGAAAGCAGGTATTCAGCGCCTGATGGATGACAAAGAGATTTTGTTTGAAAAGGCTCCCGTTCCAACAATTTCTTACAATGAAGTTTCAATAGTAATCATTTCCGCCAATCCTTCCAGGGTCTCCACCAAAAGACCCTTTAGGATTACATCTGTTCCTAAAGTGACTCCACTAATAATTACTATGCTAGGGCCGATCCCGTACTCCTCAGATGAAACTATCCCATGGAACTATGGGGGTGACATTTACTATCACAGTGTCAAGCAGGATTGGCTGGATGATGAAGACTCGGTTTTTGAGAAGGATGACCCCAACATAAGAAACATTGCGGGAACCAGCAAAATAACCCGAAGTGGAAGAGTATTCTCCCCAGAGATTGCTCCTCTGAAGACTGCTACCGGTCCTGTGATCATGCATGATTTTGTTCCTGTTGTCACTACTACTAAAATTCCTATGGTTACCCCTACTAATACCCATACCGCCGAGTCGACCGAGACTCGAGGAAAAGGAATTTTGGTTGAGCCTATCTGGATGAAGGCGCAATCAATATCTATCCCAGAGGCCTCCAAGAAGGAGATGGAGGAAATTATGAAAATTATAAAGAGAAGCGACTACAACATAGTCGAACAGCTAGGGAAAACCCCGTCAAGGATTTCTATGCTAGCTTTACTGTTGTGCTCTGAGGCTCACGCGAAATCTTTGGTGAAATTTCTTAAAACTTCCCGTGTGCCACAAGAAACCTCTGCTGACCAGTTCCAAGATTCCGTGGCCAGTTTAACAGCTGACAACGGTTTAGGCTTTTCTGATGCTGACCTGACACCTAGAGGGAGGAAACACAACGAGGCGTTTCATGTCTCTGTCGAATGAAGGGGCACAAATTTGGCCCATGTCCTGGTTGATATTGTTTCATCTTTGAATTTGCTTCCTAAGAAGGCTTTGGATAGACTAGACTGTGAAGGTCTGACCTTAAAACCCAGCAACATAGTGGTAAGGGCCTTCGACGGTTCAAAAAGAATGGTGCATGGGGAGGTGGACATCCCCATTAAAGTTAGAGCTCAAACCTTTGATTCAACTTTCTACGTGATGGACATTCGCCCTTCCTATTCCTATTTATTTGGCTGACCGTGGATTCATGACGCTGGTGCCGTCACCTCTACATTACATCAGATGCTGAAATACCCAACCAAGGGAAAAATCATCACTGTCCATGCAGAAGAGGAATATATGGTCAGTCACATGAACTCCTTCAGATACATGTAATTGGATGGTGAATTCATTGAAACTCTGTTTCAGCATTTCAAGGAAGTCCCACAAACAGCGAAAGCAACCAAGATTATTTCCCAAGTCCCGAAGATTACCAGACCTCCTCTAAAAGATGCCAAGGCGGTGGTCGAAGAAGGTGGGTGTACTATTTGGGGCCAACTCTTGGATATCCCTTACAAATCTGAGAACTTTGGTTTGGGTTTCACTTCAGGAGGCCAGAAAGTTGTTCGTCATGCTCGTGCCGGGGGACCACCTTTGAAGATCAGCAACCATGCAGTCAATGTCGTGGAAGATGATGATGACAGCTACAACTTGGAGGAATGGATTTTCCCAACTATCAACGGAGGACTCACCAACTGGGAAGCTAAATATTTTGTCCCAATTACTTTCATCCAACAGTAATTATCTTTAAATTTCTGTCAAACTTGTAATAATTAAACAATTCAGACTTTTAAAACCTTGTGTCTTACCGGAGGAACAACGGTCCATTTGTAAGGGTTGTTATCTCATTTTCATATGTCATCAATGAATCATGGACATTTTTTCATGCAAACTTTGTGCTATTTGTCTTTCTTTTTCTCCATTTTTATTTTCTTTCAAAGATAGCTATACTCTTACACACACTCACATTCAAAATGAAGATCTACATCCACTCAGGATACCATGGGTAACGATTATGTTATGGCCTATTGTGACTTTGAAAATCTAATATACCAAGCCGAAGATGAAGGTGAAGAAGATTGTGAAGTGCCAGGGGAACTGGCCAGGTTACTACAACAAGAAGAAAGGACCATACAGCCCCACGAAGAACAAGTGGACATAGTTAACTTAGGTACCAAAGAGGACAAGAAAGAAGTCAAGGTGGGTGCCAATTTGGAACCTAGTGTCAAGAAGCGTTTAAACCGGTTGCTACATGATTATGTTGAGGTCTTTGCTTGGTCGTACGAAGACATGCCAGGACTCGATGCTGATATCGTGGTCCATCGTCTACCAACAAAAGAAGACTGCCCACCGGTAAAACAGAAAGTTCGTCGCATGCAGCCAGATATGTCAGAGAAGATCAAGACTGAAGTCATGAAACAATTCAACACCGGATTCTTAGCTGTCACCTACTATCCACAATGGGTCACCAATGTAGTTCCAGTGCCTAAAAAGGATGGCAAAGTACGAATGTGTGTGGATTACCAAGATTTTAATAGGGCAAGCCCTAAGGATGATTTCCCACTCCCCCATATCGATATTCTGGTTGACAATACTGCACAACATAAAGTGTTCTCATTTATGGGTGGTTTCTAAGGCTACAATTAAATCAAAATGGCACCTGAGGACATAGAGAAAACGACATTTATCACACAGTGGGGCACTTTCTGTTACAAGGTTATGCCATTCGGGTTGAAAAATGTTGGGGCAACTTATCAGCGCGCCATGGTAGCTCTATTTCATTACATGATCCATCACGAAATAGAGGTCTACGTGGATGACATGATAGCCAGATCTCAAACTGAAGAGGAACATCTTGACCATTTGCAGGAACTGTTTGAGAGGCTAAAGAAATACAAACTAAGGTTGAACCCGAATAAATGTACATTTGGGGTGAGATCTGGTAAACTCCTAGGCTTCGTCGCCAGCGGTAAAGGCATCGAAGTGGACCCTTCCAAGGTGAAATCAATACAAGAAATGCATGATCCTCGCACCGAGAAGGAAGTCAGAGGATTCTTAGGATGGCTTAAATACATCGCCAAATTCATTTCTCACTTAACCGCTACTTGTGAACCAATCTTCAAATTACTGTAGAAAGATCAAGTAGCCAAATGTAATGATGAATGCCAAGCTACCTTTGACAAGATCAAGGAGTACCTTCAAGAGCCTCCTATTTTTATGCTGCCAGTCGAGGGAAGACCTTTAATCATGTATCTAACTATCTTGGAAAATTCAATGGGGTGTGTGATAGGGCAGCATGACGAGTCTGGACGACAAGAGCATGCTATTTATTACCTGAGAAAAAAGTTTACCGACTGTGAAACAAGATATTCACTTCTTGAGAAAACTTGTTGCGCTCTGGCATGGGCTGCTCGCTGGATAAGACAGTATATGTTGACCCGTACTACCTTATTGATATCCAAGATGGATCCAATTAAATACATATTCGAAAAGCCTGCCCTCTCTGGGAGAATAGCAAGATGGCAGATGATCCTGAATGAATACGATATTCAGTACACTACCCAAAAAGCAATAAAGGGCGGTGTACTAGCTGATCAACTTGCTCATTAGGCTGTGGATGACTATCAGTCCATGAAATTCGAATTCCCAGATGAAGACATCATGATGGTAAACAATTGTGAAGAACTCAGACCATATGATGAACTTGAACAAGGATCCCGATGGACCTTGGTTTTTTACGAAGCCTCAAACGCACTCGGAAATGGCATCGGTGTTGTAATCATATCCCCTAAAGGATGTCATACTCCCTTAACTACAAGACTTTGCTTCAACTGCACAAATAACATGGAAGAATACGAAGAATGTATTTTTGGTCTCAAAACTGCCATAGATTTGGGGATCAAGTCCTTAAGTGTATTTGGAGATTCAGCCTTAGTTATCAGTCGGATCAAAGGAGAATGGGACACGAAGCACCCTAACCCCATCCCCTACAAAGAACATGTGTTGACATTAATCCCACATTTCGAGGAAATTACCTTTGAGCATTTTCCACGAGAGGAAAATTATCTAGCAAACGCGCTAACCACTATGTCATCCATGTTTAAACTGAAGTGGGGTAACGAGGCTTCGCAGGTCACCATTGAACGGATAGATGAACCAGCTTACTATCACGAGATCGACACTGAAGAAGTAGTGGACCAGCCTTGGTTCCATGAAGTTAAAAGGTATCTCGAGGCTCAAGAGTATCCGGAAGGAGCTTGAGTCAATGATAAGAAGCTCTTAAGGAAATTCTCTGTTAAGTTATTCCTTAGTAATGGCATTCTCTACAAACGCAACCACGACTCTGTGTTGCTTCGTTGTTTAGACAAGGTTGAGGCAGAAAAGATCATGGCCGATCTACATGAAGGCACTTTTGGAACCCATTCCAGTGGGCATACGATGGCTAAAAAGATCCTACGAGCAGGTTATTACTGGTCTACCATGGAAGCAGATTTCTATCAGCATTCACGAACCTGTCACAAGTGTCAGATCTACGCTGACAAAGTGCATGTGCTTCCAGTTCCTCTAAATGTCGTGACTGCTCCCTGGCCGTTCGTGATGTAGGGCATCAATATGATTGGAGAAATCAAACCTACAGCTTCTAATTGGCACCGCTTCATCTTGGTGGCCATTGACTATTTCACGAAGTGGGTTGAGGCAGCTTCTTTTGCTTCTGTTACCAAGAATGTTGTGGCTCAATTCATCAAAAAGAATCTCATATTTCAGTATGGTATCCCAGAGATAATCATCACAGACAATGGTACGAATCTCAATAATATTATGATAACTGCACTATGCGCGCAATTCAAGATCCAGCACCATAATTCTTCCCCTTACCGGCCAAAGATGAATGGTGTTGTCGAAGCCGCAAATAAGAACATCAAGAAGATCATACAAAAAATGACAGTAACCTACAAAGACTGGCATGAGATGCTACCATTCGCTCTCCACAGTTACCATACCATGGCGCGCACATCAAGAGGGGCAAATCCTTTTTCCTTGGTATACAGCGTGGAAGTTGTCTTACCAATTGAGGTCCAAATACCTTCTCTGAGAATCATAAAGGATGCAGGGTTGAATGAAGATAAATGGATCCAAACTTGACTTGACCAGTTAAACCTAATTGATGACAAGATGCTTACGACTGTCTGTCACGGCCAGATGTAACAAAAACATATGATCAAAACTTTTAACAAAAAGGTCAGACGTCAGGTATATCAAGTTGGTGACTTGGTAATCAAGCGTATCCTATTGCCACAAGGTGATCCCAGGGGCAAATGGACTCCTACATACGAAGGACCATTTGTGATCAAAAGCATATTCTCTGGTGGAGCAATGATCTTAACCATTATGGATGGCGACGATCTTTCGCAGCCTGTGAATGCAGACATAGTCAAAAGATACTACGCATAAGAGACTCGCTAGGTTGACACCCCTAAGCAAAACAACGGCATACCGATGAACCACAAAGGTTTGGGAAAAAATAAGGGATAAAACAAAAAATATGTACACCCGGCAAGTTGAAAACCTGAAAGGGCGGCTTGGGAAAAAAAGGGTATCCCGGTGGACTGAAAACCCGAAAGGAAGGTCCAGGAAAAAGTTAGGAAATTAAAGCGTATGACTATGTCCCGTTGGATCACCTTACGGACAACCTTTAGCATCGAATGACAAACTCAACAGTTCTGATCAATCCAATCTGCTTCGGACAAGGCAACAAGTGGACAAGACACTCAGAGACACGAAGGCTATAGTAGAATGGGAACCCCATGGGATTATTTTACATAGCTATCTTTGCTTTGTATCAAATTTTCGTTTTATATGACGACATTCTCTTACTAGAATGTTCGTCTCATTGTACAAAAATACTTTTCAAGTTAATACAAAGATATCCCTTTGAAAGTGCAAAACTATCTGTTTTTCTTTTATTTCCGTGTTTTGTTTACAAAAACGTCCAATGATTTATTTTTGAACATATGCATTTGAACGTGACTACTGTTTAAAAATGAACAATAATAAAAAATACAATCACTAATGACTTTAATAAATAGGATGATATCTTTAGACTATTCCATAAAATTCCCCAGCAGTTACTTTTCTAGCAAGAACGGAAAACGAGACATCCCGCTACAGGATCGCTAACGTATCTCCAGTATGCAGCTTAATGATATCAAGCTCTCTCACATCCCAGACATAATAAAATTTCTAGTTACAGCTCCTAAGATTCCTCAGTAAAATTTGACCAATTTCTCAGGATTCCCCGACAGTATTTCACAAGGTCCATAAGTAGTACGCGGCTTTTCCCTTTCACAACAGAGTTTATTTCTTTAATACACAGAAACTCATCAACACTTCAACTTCAAAATATGAAGACTTACAGTCCTCATACCCAGCATAACTCTGGGATTTATTTTCCCCGACTCCAGCAAAACTGCGGCGTAACAATTAATGTGTCCATACATTGCATCCATACGTCATAACATTGACAACACAGATACATACGACACAATCTCATTTATTTTGAGAACATCATTGCACCATGCATTTCATATATCATGACACTCCATACAACTAACTTTTCATCTTTTTCAGGAAAGATCAATCAATAGAGAATTATCGTCAAATTTTCAACAAGTCAAATACATATCAACTCCCAAGAAAGGATTGGTCAACCATCTACATAACAGATATTTCTTTCAGACTCCTGTCAGTTTAGTTTAAATCTCTCAATAATTTATTCTGATTCTTTCTCGCAGATGTCTTTTCTGGTTTAGATAAATCTCTCAACAATTTATTATGATTCTTCTCCATATCCATGTTGGTTCAGTTTAAATCTCTCAACGGTTTATTCTGATTCTTTCCCATAGACACTTTCTCTGGTTCAGATAAATCGCTCATAGATTTACTCTGATTCTTCCCAGTTAAAGAACATTCAAGATCTCTTTTGGTTCAGTTTAAACCCCTCAACGGTTTATCCTGATACTTTCCAAAGGAACACTTCGGGTTCAGATAAATCTCTCAACGGTTTATTCTGATTCTTTCCCGTAAACACTTTCTCTAGTTCAGATAAATCGCACAAAGATTTACTCTGATTCATTCCAGTTAAAGAATATTCAAGATCTCTTTTGGTTCAGTTTAAACCCATCAATGGTTTATCCTGATACTTTCCAAAGGAACACTTCGGGTTCAGATAAATCTCTCAACGGTTTATTCTGATTCTTTCTCGCAGAAACTTTCTCTGGTTCAGATAAATCGCACAAAGATTTACTCTGATTCTTTCCAGTTAAAGAATATTCAAGATCTCTTTTGGTTCAGTTTAAACCCCTCAACAGTTTATCCTGATACTTTCCAAAGGAACACTTCGGGTTCAGATAAATCTCTCAATGATTTATTTTGATTCTTCCCAGTCAAACAACATGTAAGGCTTCTTCTGGTTCAGATAAATCGCGCCAAAGATTTGTTCTGATTCTTTTCCAATAGAAATAAAATTCAGACTGTCCATTTTTCTGTCAACAGTCATCTTTGGATGGCATCTACAAGCCCATCTCCAACATATCTCCACAATTCCTCCAAATTGCATCTATAAGCCCATTCCCATTTCATCTTCAAGTGCAAATTTCTGGGCACTCTAGTGTCCAATCATCTTCCACCTTCAAGTCACGAATGGCGGACCCGCCAATCTAACTCTTCAGGTTTAAGAAGATTGAACAGGGATAGTTGTTGTACCCCAAAATTTTCCCTCTCATTTATCAAATATTTTCTCACAAGGTCTCCTTGGGTTCAAGTTGCACAAGGATTGATCAGCTCAAGACACCTCATTAAGCACTGATGACTGAAATTAGGGTTTGAAATTGCACAAGAATAATTGGACTTTTAATGCCTCATATGACTTTCATGGATCATTGTGGACCCTCAAGATTACTCATGTCATGTTTCAAGTCTTGGATCACATTTTTGCTCAGTCAATTGAGTAGTTGACCTAAAAATCAATTGTATTAGGGAAAAAGTCAAATGTGGCCAATTTACAGTCAAACTTCATAATTTTTTATCCATATCAACAATATATGTCATTTGATCAAGTTTGGACCAAAATTCCTCAAGAAAATTGATCAGATCATCAAAAGGGCAAAATGGTCAAAATTAGGGTTTGACTGAGAAATGGAAATTTCTGATTTTTGACCTAGAAAATGGTTAATTGGTTTGAGGCATGATCTCAAGAGTTCAATTGCATCATTTTGACCTAATGATATGACTCAAAACACTACTCAAGGTCAATTAATTGATAGGTGATATACAGTCAACTGATCAAAAGTCAACTATACACTGAAAAGTCAAACTTTGACTTTTTGGTCAAAATTAAGTGTCAAAGATCACAATTCATCAAAACATGTCAAAATATGAAACTTGTTCATTAAGAAATAAAAAATTCAAGATTTCATTTTGAAAAGTCAAAGTTTCCAAACTTAGAAATTTTTCTAAGTGTTGAAAACTTCATATTTTTTCATAACTTTGAGCCATATTTTCACCATGATTCAAAAGAAACTTTCAAAATAAAAGTTGTAGATCTCCATGAGATATAAAACATTGCTTTACATAACTTCTCCTAGAAATTCTTGGATATCAAGTTATTAATCCATGAAGTCATGGTCATAAAACTAAACACTTAGTGAAAAATTTGCCCTAGTTTAGGCAGGATTTTGACCTAACTTCATGGAAAATTTTCATATAGTTCCAAGGGGAATTTCAAAAGTGATTCAAATAGGGATTGTAGAGTACATTACAAGATTTCTAAAATGTCAAATAACTCCTTGAGATCATTCTTGAGTATGGAGTTTCGAAGATAGGAAGTTAGGGTTTCAAACTGAAATTATAGGTCATTTTGTGATGAACAAGAATTCAAATCTCAAGCCTATCCTGCACAATCTTGCTTTGCAGGCCTTTAAACCTCAATATCTCTCCCTAATCAGAAGATTACACTTGCTTTTGAGCTATTATCAATTTAATTCAAGCTTTATCTAAGATAGCTTTCCATTAATGGCACAAAGGCACCATTGCCATTTACATAAAGCAAGCTTTATACAAAGTCAACTTGCATTGAGCTTTGCACTTGTTCCTTCTACACAAACTTCCTCTACAAAGTCAGATAAGCATGTTTAAAGTTGGTAACCACTCTATAGCTTTCTACTATGCATTGAAATAATGTTTGTCAACCTTACTTCAAAAATAAGCCAAGAAGCCAAAACATGTGACCTTGTACTGCTGACCACCTCAAGTATCACAACCTTTTGCTTATAGATACACAAGTCATTTGCAAGAAAACACACGCATACACAAGCCCTAAAACCCACAAGAACTTAGAACTGAATCAAAAATCACCATTGTTGCACATTCTGACCAAAAACTTGAAACTCACATCTCGTGAGTTTTCAAGCCTTGTGGTTCCTAAAGCTTCTAAACATCAAATACAACTCATCCCTGTCCCTGTTACACAACTGTAACTCCATTTCCATCTTCCTCCATAGCCAAAACATAGAACTGCACATTGGCTTCTCCAAGCCATTTCAGTCACTCTTAACTCAAGCTAACCACTGCATTAGTTTCCTGGGAACTTGAGGAAGCTAACTTGATCATTGCAGCACCTTGAATCAAGCTCATTTGCATTTCATGATTTCCAGTTTTGAGGTATTTTTCTTGAACTTCTATCTCATTACTTAGACATTGTTAGGCTTGCATTTATGAAGATAAAATGTAGACATCATTGCCCTGAAGTTGTACATGTCCGTAGATTTTATTTATATTGATTGAGCTAGGAGAATTAAGGATTGAACCTCTGAAAATAATTAGGTCAGAATTTGGTAATTTCAAAAATTCTCATTCATCTTTGATTTATAGTTTATGATATTTATATGGTTGGATTCGTATGGAAATGGAGCAACTTTCATGTTTTCATTTTCCATTTTTGTTGAGAAATGAATGAGATATAGGTGGTCTGGCTGGAGGTTGAAGATGAAGTGTTTTCATGACTCATTTTATATTATATATTTATCATTTCAGTTAAGTTAATGGATGTATGGCCACCCCAGTGGTAAGACAGCGCGCTGGTAACCAAGAGGGCGTGGGTTCAACACCTAGCACGCAGCCTTTTGCATTTTTTCACATTTTTTGACATTTTTTTGTTTCGGGAACCGCTTGGGCCTCCATCCCATGGGCCTGAATTTCTTTTCTTAACATTATCCTCTGTTTCAACTTTAACCTCCCTGACTTTTCTTTATATTTTTATTTTCATTTTTTTATTTTCTTTATTATAATAATCATTATTATTTTTACTATTATTATTATTAATATCATTTTTTTGCTACTAATAAAAAAACCCAAAAATATTTATATTTTATTATTTATATTCTTTTTGTTTATTTTCTTCATAAAAACTAACAAAAAAAAATTTTCATTTAATAAATTAATTTATTTTTTCATTCAATAAATATTTAGATTAGGGTTTACCTATTATATTATTTTCTTGTGAATAAAATCAATTAGAACTTAGGACTTTTATTTGATTAATCTTATTTACTAATTAAATTCACAAAAACCCTAAAAACTTATTTTCTTTAATAAATTATTTTCTTTTTTAACTTGATCTTAATTTTCTTATTTTTAGTTAATTTTTTATTTTAGTTAACTAGGTCAAAAAAACCCTTTATTTTCATGAAAACTAAACAAAAATCACATTTCCTCTAGCATTTACATTCTTGCATTTATATTTATTCATTTTTGTATATTTATTCAAATTCAATATGGTTGTAATAATTATTTAGATTTAATTTCATGCAAATCCCCATTTGTAAATTTGTACACCCCTCCCCTAAATGATGTAATAGCTTAGTATTTTTATTTTTCGCGATTTAAATGCTTTATATATAAATGCTAGTAATTAGGGTTTTATATGGAAAGAATAAAACAAGTAGCAAACCCTAATTCAAAGACAAATCAAGCATGAAATACAATACACTTGCACCCTTACACCCCTAGGGTAAACCCACTTTGTTGCCTTATAAAATGGCCATATTATGCATGTGAGGTATCTTAGCAAAAACACGCAAAATACAAGATCATAGTCCCTCGATGACGCTATCAAAGTTGCCTTTTAAAAATGATCTTAGTCCCTAAAGAAAATGCTAAGATATCTTACAACATTGCTAATCATGGCTATACGATGAGCCTTGCATGTCCCTTTTACATCCAAAGATAGGGTTACTTACCAAATCAATGATAAGATAACAATGTCAAAGGAAAGAGGAAATAAACATGAAAGACTTTTGAGTAGGTAGATTGTTCCTAGTTGCTTGCTCAATTTCAAACCAAACATCCTTGCTATTTTCAAAACAAACACCAACACTTTCAAAAACATCTTATAAACTTGAAACATTTTCAAAAGATCAACACTTTGTATACATTCTTACGAATGAGAATCATTACAAAGTTTTCCTAAACTATGGCGCCTTTTTAAATTACCTTCAAAAACCACACAAAGCACAATTTCAAACAAAAGCAAGTGATCTAGCAAGTAACTAAGAGCCAATGGAAAACCATGGATGAAAAGGGTGTTAATACCTTCCCTTTTCATAATCTACCCCCCCCCCCCCCGAACTTAAGAAAAGATCTCAAAGGTCTTTCCTGTTCTTTTCAGCCTTTCCTTTTTTATAAAAGAAAAGTCGGTGGCGACTCTTGCTAAACCGCAACATTTGAGATCAAACGGAAAACAACCAAGTCAGTTCTTCTATCGCGTTATAGGTATTTTAGTATTTTATTATACCCTAATATTTGTGTATAATCATCCTAGTAGTAGGTATGCCAATGTATCCATTACTCCTTATTTTGTAATCGTCATTTAATATATTCATTTTGTCTTTCATCTCTCCTTGTGCACCAAAAATTGGTACATAGAGCTCTGGTTTGAAATCCACGGGGAAACATGGGAAACACGAGTGAACAGTGAGGTGTTGTATGATTGAGAATCACATTTTTTCTGATTCTGTGGGATTTGGGAAACATTGTGTGTTGGTGAGTTTTGAGTGAACTGCACAAGGTTGAAGATGAACGAAAACAGCGATATCAGTTCCAAGCATCCAACGTTTGATGGTAAAAACTGGAATCCTTGGAAGATCGAGATGCGTATGTTGTTCGATTCTCAATATGTGTTAGATATTTTCATTGATGGCTATGCTTCGTTAGCAGCAGATGTGACGGATTCACAGAACATAACGCAGAAGGAGATAAGGAAGAAAGATCAGAAAGCATTATTCTACATCCATCAATGTGTGAATACGAATGTGTTTGAGAAGATTGTTGACTCTGAAACAGTAAAGGCAGCGTGGGATACACTGGTCAGATGTTACGGTGGTGATGCATCAATGAAGAAGGTGAAGCTTCAGTCCCTAAGAAAGCAATATGAGAATCTCAACATGAAGGATAATGAGAAGGTTTCTGAGTACATCTCTAAAGTGAATTTGATCACTAATGAGATGAAAGCTTGTGGAGAAACCCTTTCTGAACAAGTAATCATAGGGAAGGTATTGAGATCTTTAACTTCTCAGTTTGATTAAATTGTGGTAGCAATTTAACATTCTAACGATCTGGAAACCATGAGAATAGAAAAATCTGCAAAGCACTCTAGAGGCGGATGAGTTGCGTCTGACTGAAAGAACTTCTGAGAGGGAAGTTGAGTAGACTCTGAAAGCTTCTTTTGTCAAGAAGGACCAGAAGTAGAAAAAAACATGATAGTTTCAAGAAGTTAGAAGTCTTTTATTCTGATGAAAAGAAACATCAGAAGAGAAAGGAGAAGTATGATAAGAGAATGTTTCAGTGTTACTATTGTATTAGGTTTGGCCACTTTTCTAAAGATTGTTGGTCAAACAAAGAAGAAGAAAAAATAGCCAGAGGAGATTCAGATGATGAACATGTGTTATTAATGGCATATGAATCTGACGAGGAACCTGAGAGATTGTAATTTTCTAATTCTGAAGGGGAATAAGATAATTCTGAATATTCTGACTCTGAAGGAGTGTTTGAATATGAGTTAGAATCAGAAGATGACACTGAAGATTCTGAAGATGAGTCAGAATCTGAGGTTCCTGAAGATGAGGCAGAGTTAGAAGATGACTTTGAAGCTGAAGACAAGTTAGAATCTGAAGGTGATTCTGAGTCTGAAGAAGAATCAGAAGATGAGTCAGATTCTGAAGAAGAATCTGCTTTTGAAGATGAGTCAGAATGTTCTAAAGGTGAGTCATAGTCAGAGGATGAAGAATCTTCTGGAGACTCTAAAGATGAGTCAAATGTTGAATTTGATTCCGATCCAGATTTTGAATCTGGTGGTGATCATCCTTCTAGAAGGGAAAATTTTGAAGATCCAGGTTCAGGAGGACAAGCTTCTAAGTATGATCATGTTTCTGGTGGAAATCATATCTCTGAAGGTGGACCTTCTAAAAGAAATCATATCTCTCTATCAACAGGGTTTATTTCTCCAACAGGGTTTATTTCTCCAACAAATTACAGTCTCCCCAATTTGAATCTTTTCCTCAGATTTCTACGAATCATCGGCAGAATTCCTCTCCCTAGTGAAGTCGTTACTATCCCTAGAAAGTTGCTACGAATCCTGGAACCAGGCCAGATATCAGTCAATTTTATCCTCCCCAGACGAGTCGGAAGGTTATCCATCTTTTTTATCCCCAGTCAGGGTATATAAGAATTAAACACCCTAGTAGAGCATTAAATGACTAATGTTTATGAATCCTTCTCCCTAAACAGAAGTCAACATTCCTCAGCGGAGTTTCCTCAATCAGCAAGCAGGAACCCCTAGCGGAAACACCCTAAACAAGGATAAAGATTACACATAATCTTCATCCCAAGCAATAGCCATGGATTTATTTTCCCAGGCAAAGATACTCCACGGGTTTACAAATACATTTCAACAACATTTCACATTCATACATCATTTACAAACATCACAGCATATGCATACGAAACGCATATAGCACAGTCTCATTTATTTTAAGAACATCATTACGTAGTTCATTTCAAACATCATGACATTGCATACAACTAACTCTTTAACTTTTCAGAAAAGATCAATCAACAGACGAATATTATCAACAATTCTCAAATAGGTCCAAGATTAATTCCAAACAAGACAGGGCACCTATCTATGTGACCAAGTCAAATATTAATTCCCGAAACAATACAAGGCAACTATCTTTACGGCCAACAAAAAGAAGGTTCCATATTAACTCCCGAAACAAGACGAGGAAAATATCTATACAACCGAGAAAAAATTAACTCCCAAAATAGGACAGGGAAACTATCTTTCTTTCTTCATGGTCAGATGAAGATCAATTCTCGAAACAGGATGGGACGACTATCTTTATCACCAAGTGGTATGAACTCCCGAAACAGGACGTGTTTACCAACAAAAATAGACAATAGATCAATTCCTGAAACAGGACGGGGCGATTATCTACATGACAAACACATCCTTCAAAGACATCGTGTAGCTTAGATTAAATCAAGCATAGATTTATTTTGATACTTCTTCCAGTAGACTTTTTCTGGCTCAGATTAAATCGACAATAGATTTATTCTGATACTTTTCCCAGTTAAAGACAGACAAAGACATCTTCTGGCTCAAATGAAATCGCCCATAGATTTATTCTGATACTTCTCCCAGTAGACTATTTCTGACTCAGATTAAGTCGGCCATAGATTTATTCTGATACTTCTCCCAGTTAAAGACAGGCATAGACCTCTTCTGGCTCAGTTTAAATCAAGCGTAGATTTATTCTGATATTTCTTCCAGTTGAAGTCGAGCGTGGACTTAATCTAAATTCTATCCACAATTACTTTGGATGACATCTATAAGCCCATCTCCAACAACTCTCTGTCACCTCTCCAAATGGAATATTTAAGCCCATTCCCAGTATTACATCAACCAATATTGTTACTTCAGGCACATGAGAGTGCAAATTTATGGGCACTTAAGTGTTCAATCATCTTCTACCTGCAAGTCACGAATGGCGGACATGCCAATCTAAATCTTCAGGTTTAAGAAGATTGAACAGGGGCAGTTGTTGTACCTTAAAATTTTCCCTCCCATTTTCTTCAAGGTATTCCTCTAAGATTTTGAAATGCTCAAGGCTTCTCAAGAGTTAATTGGTAAAATCTCCTTCCAAGCATTGGCTTATAACTAGGGTTTTGGTTCTCTCAAGGAAAATTGGACTTCTAATGCTTCAAGTGACTTTCATGGTTCATCATAGGTCCTCAATAATTCTTATGTTAAGTTTCAAGCCTTGCATCACAAGTTTGCCCAACCAATTATTTAGATGACTGAAAATCAACTACATTGGGTAAAAAGTCAACTATGGTCAAACATACAGTCAAACTTCAAGTTTTTTTGTCAACATCAACATTTTGAGGTGATATTCACCATTTTATCAAGATTTAACCATGATTCCTCAAGGAAATCCCTCAAATCATCAAAGGTAAAAAATTACCAAAATTAGGGTTTTTAATGAAGATGACTGATCATTGACTTTTGGTCTAGTACTTGACCTAATGGCTTGAAGCATGATCTCAAGGGCTCAAATACAACATATTTACCTAATTACATGGCTCAAGACATTTCCAAAGACGCAAATGATTGACAGTTGAAAATTTGAATCAATTGATGAAAAGTCAATCGTCACTCAAAAGTCAAACTTTGACTTTTTGGTCAACATTGGAATTCAAAAGTCAAGAATCATCAAGATATTCAAAACTATCAACTTGATCATCAGGAAATCAAAAAGTCAAAAAAAGTCAAAGATATAAAACTTTCCAACATGAAAGTTGTAGGGAATGAGGAACTCTACAACTTTGTACTTGAGGGTTGATGTCCAAAAAATGCTTGGATTATGAGATATAGGCCCATGAAGTCATGATGTTTTTATCTAACACTTAGAGAATTTTTTAACAATTTTTGGTCAGTTTTTTATCTCAAAATTCTTGGCCAATTATCACCAAGTTCCCATTTGATTTAGTCAAAATGATCAACATGAAAGTTGTAGACAATGTTTCAAGCATTCCAAAATGTCCAAGAGCATAAAATGATCATGCTTGAGCTAGGAGAATTGAAGAGATGAAGTTGGTATTCCATTCTTGAATTATAGGTCATATTTGAGAAGAACTCATAACCAAATCCTCATGCCATGCTGCATAATCTTGCTTTGCAGGCCTCTAAACTCTAAATATATCCATAATCAAAAGATTACACAAACTTTTGAGCCATTATCCACTTGATTCAAGCTTTGTCCAAGACAATTTTCTATTAATGGCACAAAGGTACCATTGCCATTTAAATAAAGAAAGCTTGTTGCAAATGCCAATGCATTGAGCTCTTCACTTGTTTCTTCTGATCACACTCAACTACAAAGTCGGAAGCAACATGTTTAAAGTTTTCAACCACTCTAGAAGGCATGGTATAAGACATTGGAACCATGTTCTTCAAAGTTGCTTCATAACTAAGTAATCTAGCCATAACATGTGATCTTGTAAACCAAGCCTTCTCATCCTCTAAAACCTTTTCTCTATAAATAGAGACGTCATTTGCAAGACAAGACACATATTCATAGCCCTCAAACACCCTCATACTCACTAAAACTCAGAATTGCTCAAAAAACTCCATTTGTTGCAACTTCTGACCTTGAACACCAAACACTCAATCCACTCGTGCGTTTTCATTCTAAGACATTTACAAAGTTTCTATAAATCATGTAGAACTTATCCAAAGACCTGGTTTATCATTGTAACACTATCTGCATCATATTCCAAACTCAAAAATAGAGCTATGCAACTGGACTTGGTTGGGGGTGATTCAGACACTTTCAGCACAAAGTAAGTATTGCAAAAGCTTCCTAGATGTTCAGTGAAGTTATCTATATCATCCTAACACCTTCAGAAGTGCTCTAACTTCAAACTCGATTCTCACTTTTGAAGTAAATTTTCTAAACTTTGAAATCTCTGTACAAGCATCATTTGCATTTATTTTTCTAAAGTAAAAATGTAGATATCAATGCTCTGAAGCTAACCATGTCCTTAGTTTTCATTTATGTTGATCGTGTGATGAGAATTTTGGATTTGAAATTTATGAAATATTAGGGTTCAGTTTGGTGCCAATAGAAATCCACTTTAATATTTAAGTGTTAGCTTAGGTTAATGTCATGGTTGGATTTGTGGTGAAAAAACAAGCAACTTTCATGTTTACATTTTTTAAAATGATTGAGAAATGGAAGAGTTTGAAAAATCAAAAATGGTGATGTTGAGGTCTGGCGCGAGGAAGAAGAAGAAGCTGGCATTTCAACTATTTGAAAACAAGAATATAATATATTTATTGGTGGCTGTTTCATAACAGGATGAAACAGCCACCCCAGTGGCAAGTGTGTGTGTGTAGAGCGTTAGTGTGTCAGGGCAGGGGTTCGATCCCTGCCTCTGGCATTTTATTTTTCAATGTTTTCTTTGTTAATCAAGTGTAAGCAACTTTAGCGCACAATAATACACTCTAAACTCAACACCATTCGATGTTCATCAAATCAAATCAAACGCCTCAGATTCGCCTGTGCATCATGGACTCTTTGAAGCCAGTTGTATTGAATCCAGCACAATCGTTGGACTTCCTGGTTGGGCCTGGATTTTTTTTAGTGTCTCACCCCCCCCCCCCCCCCTTTTTATTTTTACACCGTCAGGCCCATCCTTTTTTTATTATTATTTTCTTATTCAAACAAAAAAAAACTATTGTTGGGCCTAGCATTTTTGTTTGCTAACACCACCATTTTTCCTTTACAGCACCTAGGCCCATTTTTATTTTCTTTATTTTGTTTTAATTAATTTTTTAAATTTAACTTTACTTTAAATCATAAAAATCATAAAAAATGATAAAAATTAGATTTAGGTTTTTAATTAGTTAATTTAATATTTGACAAATAAAAATTAATTTCCCTTAATCACTTTGCTTTATTTTATTAATTAAATTGTAAAATGATTAGAATTAGGTTTTGTCATTTTATACTAGCAAATAAAACCCCAAAATATTTTCTAATACTTAAATTTCTTTAGGTTTTTATTAATTTAATTTTCATAAATAAATTTAATCACACTTTATTTTATTAAATTGTAAATTAAATTAGAATTGGATCTAACTTTTTTTCACATTTTAAATATTCTCTAAACAAAGAAACAACACAATATTTTCTTTAAAATAGTTAGAATCTTTAGGGTTTCTTAAACATCTTTCCCCTTTTCACCACCTTCGCGCACTTTATTTTTCGCATTAGTATTTTTCAATCATGTAATTGTTTAAAGGTTTGTAATAAATAATTAGGGTTTATTGCTTTCCTCCCCCATTCATAAATTTGTGCCCCCATCCCAGAAGCATTGTAATAGTGTAGGACATTTAATTTCCACAATTTACTTCTTTCCTTATTACTGTTAGTAATTAGGGTTTGCATGGCAAGATAAAGAACAAACATTAGATAATCTAATCTCAAAGGCAAATACTTGAAATCAAAATACTTCGCACACGCGCACCTTTAGAGTAACCTCACTTTTTGCCTTGGATTTAAACAATCATGTCCCTCGAATATGGAATGTTTTAGCAAAGACCCTCGGGTAAAAGATCTTAGTCACTCGATGACCCTTCGATGTTTCCTTCAGTAAATGATATTAGTCCCTTACGACAAATGCTAAAACATTCTACAAGTTGCTTTTATGACTGTACAATGACCCACGTTTGTCCCTCACGTCCAATGATAGTTCTTCCTACTAACTAATGGTAGGATAGCACTATCTAAGGGAGGGGGAAAAGAACAAAGACTTTTTGAGTAGGTAGATCATTGGTAATCTCTTGCTTACAAACTAAAACAATTTCCACACTTCACACTTTTAAAAAACACTTTTTAAACACCCTTGAGGATTGATACAATGGTTATTATAAATAAAATTGCCTTACATTGGCATTTTCAAAACATCTTTCCATAAAACAACACTTTCTTTCAACAAATATTTTCAAAACAAACATTTTGTATACATTCTCAATGATACGAGAATCATTACAAAATTGTCGCACTTAGGCATTTTCAAAATATTTTTCAAACATACACAAACACAAACACAAAGCATTATTTCAAAGTGAACTAGCAATTAAGAGCCATGTAGATAACTACAGATGAAAAGGGTGCTAACATATTCCCTTTTCATAACCTACACCCCGAACTCAAGAAAATTCTCAAAAGGATCTTTCCTGTTCTTTTCACCCTTTCCTTTATTGGATAAAAGAAAAGTCGGTGGCGACTCTGCTGGGGACGATAAAATAAAAGTGGGGTTACTTAAAGAGCTAGATCACCTTTATTACTTTACTTGCTTGCTTTGTATGCTTTATATTTTGGGATATGCTTGGGTTTATTTCTTGTATAGATCCTATACCCGGATCTGGGGGCATTTTAGGTAAGTAGAAATAGATTGTGGAAACTGTACGGCATAAACCGATATGGTTGAAACGTTTGCTACGTTAGTGTGACACATTGGTTGGTGTTGGTGTCCCTTGAGTAAGTCAACGAGAATGATGGGTTGTCTCATGGTGTCATAAGCACTAACTGACTTTAGAACGTTATTTGACACAACTTATCCATTTGAAAGTAGTGAGATAGTTGGCTTTGGTGCCGACTAAAGTTGGTTGATACTCGATGCTACACTCATTGAGTTGGACTTTCAGGATATTTCGGTCACAATTTAGATGATTGTGCTAAAACAATGCCTGAGAGAAAGATCAGTGATATTAAGGCTCCTAGAACCCGGTTACTTCTTTTAGGACAGGTTGAGCCAAATAAAACTTCAAGAGGGTACTTACCTATAAACTCCATGCAAGCTTAAACCCAAGGCTTTGTGGATCTTGTTTGTGTTTAATTAATTATTCGAACATGACATCATAACATCATGACATCTTACCATATCATTTTCACTAACCATTTCAAGGACCTAGGGATTTATCTTTGTTCTGTTTTGTAGGTTATGGCTTCCGCTTGCAGAAACACTATCTGATTCAGTTTTGTGAGGATACCTTCTCAACTTAAAGAGTTAGTCTCAAGGGTTCCTGAAATTTCTCCATTAATCAAAAGGCATGGTCGACTACTCAATTTGGTTACCTCGGGTTTTGAAGAAGATATGATGAGTGTTCTTTTCTAGATCTTTGACCCTGTACATCACTGCTTCACTTTTCCTGATTATCAGTTGGTACCCACAATAGAGGAGTTTTCTCAATTACTGGGAGTATCTATTCTCAATCAAATACCTTTCACCAGTTTAGAGAAACATCCATAACCTGAAGAAATTGTATTAGTCTTACATCTGAAACGGTTCGACATTGTAGCTAATTGGGAAACAAGGAGTGGAGTCAAGGGTTTTCTGGCTAAATTTCTATTAGAGAAGGCTCGACTTTTTTTGGATTCTATGAGTTTTCAAGCTTTTGAGGAGACCTTTTCTCTTCTAATTTATGGGTTGGTGTTATTCCATAATCCAGACTAACTCATAGATGTGAAAGCCATCAAGATATTTCTATCTCGTAACCCTGTGCCTACCTTGCTTGGAGACATTCTGCATTCTCTTCATACTCGTACTATGAGGAAGCGAGGAACTTTTATATGTTGCATACCTTTGTTATCTAGGTGGTTTATTTTGCACCTTCCCCGATCATTATTGAAGAATGAACAGGGTCTGAGGTGGTCTCAAAGGATGATGTCACTTTCTCATTCAGATATCTATTGGTGTTCCCAATCTCTGGAAGATGTTACTATCATTGACCGTTGTGGGGAATTCCCTAATGTTCTACTCCTTGGCATTAGGGGAGGTATTACTTACAACCCTCCTCTAGCTCTATGACAATTTAGTTATGCTCGAAGAGATGGTCCTTGTGACACACTTATCTAGGGTATTGTGTTCGACTATGAAAATGACACTCAAGATTATCGTTGAAGGTTTCTACGCGCTTGGTACACGGTAAACAAGGTTGATAGAAAATGGGTACGAGCTCGCGCTCATAACCTTATGATGCCATATCTAGTTGTTCTACCAGTGATCTTAGAGCCCGTTGTCGAAGGAAACGTTTCTGGTATCATCCTCCATCCGGACATGCCTACTGACCTCGAAGAATTGAAGAAATCCTGGATTCAATTCAAGGAAGAATGGGACACCTTTGAAGCTCAATTCTATGTAAGCGAGAAGAAAGTATTGGAGCTCACGAAGCAACTTCACGAGGAGCAAAGCCTTAATGCATACATCGACACAAAGAGAAAGCTTTTGTGGGAGACTTAAGTCTTAGGTTTTATAAGTTCATATTATTGTCTCTTTGAGACCTTTTTTTATTTTCTTGTAAGCCTAAAAGGAAATTGTAATTTTGAACTTATTAATGCAATCTTTGTTTATGTTCCCTTTTCTGGATAGCAAATTTAAATCTCTTAAAAGTCCTTGAAAACATTGCATCCACATATCATGCATCATTTCATAAGCAGGTTTTCCGATACAGGTTTACTCATCTATTTACTATTTATTTCAGTATAAGATGGCTCTCGAACAAATTGTCAAGGATCTCCAAACTCAGCATGCACAATTTCAAGAGACTCTCCTGAATCTGGCCAAAGGGCAACAAGAGATGATGGTGCTCCTCACCACTAAAAAGAAGACTAAGAAGCGGGTTGTTATCCTCAACATGGGAAGAAGATTCAAAGGTCTTGCCCAACCAGTTCAAGATGTTTCCTCTAAAGAAGATGACAACCAAGAAGAGGATTATAGAAGTGTCAGGGGTGAAGGTAAAAATAATCAGGGTTCCAAAGATGAAGGCTACTCTAACAAATAGTATCCTCCTGTAGATGACAAATACAAGAATTTATAAGACCGACTCAAAGCTATGGAAATCCAGAAAGTTCTTGGTTTGGATTTTGGAGAGCTAGGTCTGATTCTGGGGGTGGTCATCTATCACAAATTCAAGCTCCACGTCTTCGCTAAATATGACGGGGTCTCTTGTCCTAAACTTCATCTAAGGTCGTATGTTCGGAAAATCAAACCTCATACTGCCGATCGAAAATTATGGGTCCATTTCTTCCAAGAAATCTTGGCTGGCACTCAACTGGAATGGTTCTATCATCTAGAGGGAACCAACATTCACACATGGGAATACTTGGCTGTTGCTTTCTACAAACAATATCAATATAATGCTTACCTGGCGCCGACTCGTGTGCAGCTACAAAACATGACCATGGGCTCGAATGAAGGGTTCAAGGAGTATGCACAGAAGTGGAGAGATTTTGCTGGAAGGGTTCAACCTCCTTTGACTAACTTGGAATTGGTGGATATGTTCATGGGCACTCTAACAGGTTAGTTCTTTAATCTATTGATTGGGAGTTCTTCATCAGGGTTTACTGAGCTAATTCTGATTGGCGAAAGAGTTTAAAGTGGTATTAAGAGCGAGAAGATTCGGATGGCTACATCTTCTAATGCTGTGAAGAAACCTTTTGTTGGAAAGAAAGAAACCAACACTGTTTATGGCTAGAAGATTCATAGTAAGAATGATCGCCATCATTTTGTGGGGGCGGTATTGATTTCTAATTTGGCGTCTATTCAACAATCACAACAAGGCAACCAACGAATGTCAAATGCTCCGAGGAGGCAATTCACTAGGATTAATATGCCTTTGGCTCAAGCATTTCAAAATTTGATAAAGGCTAACCTCATAACACTCGGAGATCCTCCTCCTAATCCCAACACATCCTCTCCCAAGTACAACCCAAATGCAAGATGTGCCTATCATTCGAACAGTCTTGGGCATGACACCAACAACTGTTGGGCTTTGAAAAACAAAATCCAAGATATGATCGATGCAAAATATATTAAGTTTGATCCTCCTAAGACCCCTAATATGATCACTGCACCCATGCCCGGTCATGGTAAAGGTGTTAATGCTATTTACGATGTTTCCTACGTCTCCACCATAAGTGACTTGACCACTCCCTTGATGATAGATAAGAAAAATTTGTTGCGAGCCGATTTATTTCCAGGTTGTCCTGAAAACTGTTACCATTGTGCATCCAAAACTAATGGTTGTATGTGGCTGAAGAAGGGTATTCAACACTTGATTGATAGCCATGAAATTTTGTTCGAGAAGACTCCGTCCATGAAGAGTTTAATATTTTTCTATAATCACAATTTCCAATGCTCCTGTAAGGATCACCTCTAGAGGTCCTATAAAGATTCCTGCCAAGCCGAGGGTGGTTCCCCTGATCATTAAAGCACCGGGGCCATACCCCTATTCCTATGACAAGGCTGTTCCCTGGAACTATGGAGCAGAAGATTATTACCATGGTGTTAGGCAAGAGCCATGGATTACTGAAGATGAAGATTCTAAAGTTACCAATCTCAATGTAAAAAATATTGTCGGAACTAGTAAAGTTACCCAAACGAGAAGGATCTTCTCCCTGGAGATCTCTCCTCCAAAAACTATCACAACATGTGTTCATATTCCTGCTTCTAGGTCAACTGCTGATGCCCGGGGAAAAGAGAAAGTGACTGAGCCTACCCAGATGGAGGCACACTCAAAAGATGTTACAATTGAAGACTCCTCTAAACAAGAGATGGAAGAAATACTAAAGATCATTCGTAAAAGTGACTACAAAGTAGTTGAACAACTAGGGAATACACCCTTCAAAATATCCTTGTTGTCCTTGTTATTGTGCTCTGAAGGCCATGCTCAGGCTTTGTAGAAATTTCTGAAGAATTCTCATGTACCACAAGAGACCTCTACTGATCAGTTTAAGAATTGTATTGCAAGCCTAACAGCTGATAATAGTTTAGGATTTTCTGATGCTAACTTAACTTCGGTAGGAAAGAATCATAACAAGGCTCTACACGTCTCTATTGAGTGTATGGGCACTATTTTGGCGCACGTGTTAGTAGATAAAGGCTACTCCCTGAATGTGTTACCAAAAGGTGCTCTGGATAGACTGGACGATGAGGGGTTTGTGCTAAAACCTAGCGATATTGTGGTAAGATCCTTTGATGGGTCAAAAAGAATGGTACACAGAGAGGTTGATCTTCCAATCAAGGTGGAATCTCAGGTCTTCAACTCCACCTTCTATGTAATGGATATTCATCCAGCCTATTCCTGTCTACTTTGACGCCCATGGATTCATGGGGCAGGTGCTATTACCTCTACCTTACATCAAAAATTGAAGTATTCGGTGAAAGGTAAGATCATTACGGTTTATCGAGAAGAAGAATATATGGTCAGCCATTCAAGTTCTTTCAAATATGTTGAAATGGACGGTAATTTCATTGAGACTCCCTACCAAGGTTTTGAAGTGATTTCCCCTACTAATATTGAAGATGTTTATGCCATTCCAAGGACTACCAGGGTTCCGCACAAGATGGCTTCCTTGAAAGATGCCAAAGCAACTATAGAAGAAGGTGGTTGTACAATTTAGGGTCAGCTTCCTGATATCCCCTGCTAATCTGATAAGTTTGGTTTAGGCTTTACTGCCGAAGGCCAGAGGGTTGTTCATCGTGCTAGTGCTCGAAGACCTTTGTTGTACCCCAAAATTTTCCTTCTCATTTTATCAAGATTTCCCCTCACAAGGCTCCTTGAACTCCAGACAGGATTAGGGTTTTGCTCTGCTCAAGACATCTCCTTGCACTGATGACCTAAATTAAGGCTAGAGTTTGCACATGTATTTGTGGACTTTAATTGCTCAAAGTGACTCTTATACTTCATTTTGGACTCATAAGTTTGTCCATACCAAGTTTCAAGCCTTGAATCAACTTTTTGCCCAGTCAATTGGACAGTTGACCTAGAAATCAGCTGTATTAGGGAAAAAGTCAATTGTGGCCAATTTACAGTCAAACCTCATGATTTTGGACCCACATAACATTCTAGGCTCCTATGAACCATTTGATCAAGTTTGGACCACAACTCCTCAAGAAATTTGAGCAGATCATCAAAAGGGCAAAATGGTCATTTTTAGGGTTTTAACTCCACAAGGGCAATATCTGAATTTTGACCAAGCCAATGGCAAATTGGGTTCAAGAATGGATTCAAGGACTCAATGGCGTCATCTTGACCTATTCAACAAGTTCAAAAGACCTCAATTGCATTGGATTGACAGATGAATTTTTCAGTCAACTGATCAAAATTTGACTGTACACTAAAAAGTCAAACTTTGACTTTTTGGTCAAAATCAAGTGCCAAGGTTCATTTTTCATCAAGATGTGTCAAAACATGAAACTTGTTCATCAAAAAACCAATTTTTGCAAATTAGGGTTTAAAGTTGAAAAATTTCATAACTTAGAATTTTTCTAAGTTATGAAATTTTCTTAATTTTTCCTAACTTTGCCCAACATTTTCACCATGATGCAATTGGATTCAAACAAAACTTCCAACATGAAAGTTGTATTCCTCCACAAATTCTATAACTTTTATTCATAAAGTTTTCCCAAAAGAAGCTTGGATCTCAAGTTATGATTTTTGGAACAAGGGTCCCTAATACTTTTAACTTAGTGAAATTTTGCCCTAGTTTAGGCAGGATTTTGACCTATCTTCATGGCCATTTTTCACATAGTTCCACTTGGAATCTCAAATTGCATTTCAAATATGGATTGTGGATAATGTTGCAAGATTTCCAAAATGTCCGAGAACTCTCCAAACACATTTGTGGTTAGGGAGAATCGAAGGCTTGAAGTTGGCAAAAACTCACTTTTCATCCATGGCATATTCATTGTGATACAAATTGCAAATTCAAATCAGTTTGCTTTGCACTAGATTACAGGCCTCAAAACCACTCCACACTCAATAATTAAGTGCAAAATCATTGGTTTAAGGCATTGTTTTGGTCATTAGGGAATTGCACACAAGATTAACCCTTAAATAGAAAAAGCAACATTACCATTTTTGCTTAAATCTTGCTTTATGTCAAAACCGATTTCTTGAGCATTGGTCCATATCTTATGTAGAAAATCAAATCCACAAATTGGAGGGGACAAGGGTAAAGTGTGCAAGCATATGGATAGCCTGTACAGGCCTGTTGGACATCACTTCTCATGTTTGCTTAAAATACAAGAAAGATATCCAAAATACTAGAACTTGAACATCTGTGAAAACTAACTTGTGCAAACATTTGAGACAACTTTCTCACATCCCCTTAAACCATAAACACGACTCTTGGAGTCCTAAAACATCCCATATCTCAAAATCACCTTCCATTGGCAAAATAGGGCAGCATCTGCAACTTGACTTCCATAGCACAATTTGCTCGTGCGTTTTGCCCCAAACCTGTTCAAACACCTTCCATTCAATCCATCCAAGTTATCCCAAACCATAAACACCAACTGTAACTCCACTTACAGGGTTTGCCATTTTCATTTTGAGCTTGTGCAGGTTGAGTTCTGTAGGCTTGTTCAAGTACATTCAAGGCAAGCTAGACATTGGAGAAGGTCAAGTGAAGTTCAAGCAAGCTCCCAGACATCTCAAGCCTTGTTGAAAAGCTCCACATTGCCCTACACGAAGTCAGCTGAAACATGTTTTTATCAACTTCCTATCTCTCTATTTAGGAACATTTAGACTTTGGATTGTGAATAAGAAATGTAGTATTCATTATCATGAAGCTGTACATATGCTCAGTTTTCATTTTTATTAAGCATGCTAAGAGAATTTGATCCATGAATATCCTGAAAAAATTAGGTTAGATTTTTGGGCCAGAGAAATTCTCTCTGGTCTTTGAGAGTTAAGACAAGTTCTTTTCATGGTTGGATTCGTCATGAAAAGCTCTACAACTTTGATGTTATGTGTTTTTGCAATAGAGCTCATATGCATGATCTAGCATTTGTATCAGGCGCGCGCGTTTTTTGAAGTACAGAGGTTGAAGATGAAGTATGGTGGGTTGGGCCTGGTCCCAGCTCACTATTGACACCCCCTTTTGCTTTTTGCACCCCCTGGCCCAATTTCTTTATATTTTATATATTTGTATTTTATATTCATTTCTGATTTTATTTTATTATTTCCAAATATAAAAAATACTCAAAAATATTTTTATAAATTTTTCACATTTATTTTGTATTTTATTTTCATTTTTTCTAACATAAAATTAATTTATTGATTATATACTTTTATTTTATTTAATGAAAACTTAAAAATGATATATAAATTATATTTTTATTTTATCCTTTATTTTATTCACACTAAAAAAATATCATTCTAAATATATTTTTATTTTTGTATATATTTCATTTTATTTTTATACATATTTAATATAATTAATATATATATATATACACACTTTTATTTTAATTAATAGATACTTTAAAATAAAAAAAACATAGAAATATTATACTTCTTCTTATTATTATTTATACTTAAAATAATACTTTTTCTAAACATATTTAATTTTTTGTATATACATTATTTTATATTGTGTATAAATAATATAATTAATATATTTATTTTCTTAAAGAAAAATTAGGGTTTACCCTTAACAAAAATAATAATTTCTTTTATTTATTTCTTTCCTTTTTTGTATTAAATATTTTTACATACATGGAAAATAAACATAAACTTTTTGCATATTCATAATACTTTGTATATTTATTTAATTTGTTTATTTAAATATTATCCATTTATTATTTATGCCATTTGATTCAATTTGGATGTAATAGTAAAATTAGGGTTTTAATTTCTTGTCAAATAATCCCCATTCAAAAATTATATCCCCCTCCCCATAATCATGTTGTAATAGCTTAGACTTTTAATTCTCGCACTTTATGCTTTCAGTTATGCCATGGTTAGAGATTAGGGTTTTGTATGCAAAAATCCAAAATCAACAAGTAGCTTGACCTAATACAAAGACAAAAATGCATGAAAATCAATACACAATGCACACTTGCACCCCTAGGGTTACATCCACTTGTTGCTTTAAAAATGGGCCATGTTATGCATGTTAAGTACTTTGGCAAAACAAAAACAAAACAAAAGATCATAGTCCCTCGATGATGCTATCTTGGTTACCTATACAAAATGATCTAGTCCCTCAAAAATTTTCTAAAAATACTTAACACAATTGCTATCATGGTCTAAACGATGACCCGCGCCTATCCCGTTTAACATCCTAATACAAGGTTGTTTACCTAATGTAATGGTAAAGCAACACTGTCAAAAGGGTTAAAAACATATAGGAAAGATCTTTGAGTAAAATAGGGTAGATAACTCTTAGTTACTTGATCAAAACTTGCAAAACATCCTTGCTATTTTAAAACACAATTCACAACACAATTTCAAAACATTTCCCGAAAACAAACTTTCAAACTTTCAAAACATTGAAACATCTTTTCAAAAGACAAACACCTTTGTATATATTCAAACAAGAATCATTACAAAGGTTGCCACAACGATGGCCTATTTTCAAAACATCTTTCAAAACCACACACAAAGCACCATTTGAAACAATTGAAAAGCAAAAGCAAGTGATCTAAACAAGTAACTAAGAGCCCATAGATAACCATGGATGAAAAGGGTGCTTGCACCTTCCCTTTTCATAATCTACTCCCCGAACCTAAGAAAACATCTCAAAGGTCTTTCCTGTGCTTTTTGACCCTTCCTTAGGATAAAATAAAAAGTCGTTGGCGACTCTTGCTAAACCGAAGCATTTGCAAACACAAACGCAAAATCCCAAGTCAGTTCTCCCACCGTATCACAGAACTGGAGACTCCGTTGGGGACTAATTTTAAAAGTGGAGTAACCTTAGGGTTTAGATCACCTTTGCATGCTTATCTTGTTTGTTTTGATTGCTTTACAATTGGTTCTATTGTTTGGGCTTGAAATCCTTTACCCGAATTTGGGAAACATTCATAGGTAAATAGCAATATATTGTGGAAACTGTGTGGGGTATACCGACATGGTTGAAGCAATAGCTATATTAGTGCAACATATTTGTGGGTACTGGTAGCCTTTGAGTCAATCAAAGAGAATACGGGGCCGCTGAGTGATGTCATGAAGCACTAATGAACTCTTAGAACCTTACTTGACCATCTTGGCCTTTTTAGGGGTAGTGAGATGACCGGCTTTGGTACAGCCCGAAGTTGGTAGATACTCGATACTACACTCATTGAGGGTTGTTTTCTTGGAATATTTCGGTCGCCAGTTAAGTGGCTAAACTGAAACAATGAACACAGAAAATAATCCAGTGATATTGAGCTCCTTAGAACCCGGTTACTATTTATAGGACAGGTTGAGCCAACTAACTTCAAGAGGGTACTTACCTATGAAACCCCATGCAAGCCTAAAACTAGGATCTTGTGTGATTTGCTTGTACATATGCTTGTGCATACATCATGAACATCATAAGGCATCATATGGATCCATTAACCATTTCAAGGATTTGGATCTTCATCTTTGTTCTTGTTTTGTAGGTCATGGAATCTCTTTGCAGGAAAACAATTCAAGTCAACCTTGTGAGGGTCCCTCCTTAACTCAAAGAGCTTACTTCTAAGATTCCAGAGAATTCTCTCTTCAGTGAAAGACATGGTAGACTTCTCAGCTTGGTCAACTCCAACATTGAAGAAGACATGGTGAAAGTCCTCTTCCAGTTCTTTGACCCCCTACACCACTGTTTCACATTCCCTTATTACCAACTAGTACCTACTTTGGAGGAATTTTCTCAACTCCTGAGGATTCCTATTCTCCATCAACTACCCTACAACGGTACGGAAAGAGAACCAAAACTTGAAGATGTTGCTCAAGCCTTACACTTGCAACCATCTGATATCAAAGGTCATTGGGAAACCAGAAGTGGTGTCAAGGGTTTCTTGGAAAGGTTTATGTTAGAGAAGGCACAAGACTGCTGGAATTCTCTAGATCTGCAAGATTTTGAAGAGATTGTAGCACTCCTCATCTATGGGTTGGTCTTGTTCCCAAACCCTGATCAGCTTATAGATGTGAATGCTGTCAAGATTTTCATATCTCGGAATCCAATTCCTACATTGCTTGGGGACATCCTACACTCATTTCACACACGAACAATGAGGAAAAGAGGTGTTCTCATGTGTCGTACTCCTCTTCTAGCAAGGTGGTTTATTTCTCACCTTCCCCAGTCAATTTTGAAGAATGAGCAGGGACTAAGGTGGTCACAACGGTTGATGACCCTCACACATTTTGATGTTCGTTGGTGTTCTCGGTCCAAAGAAAATGTCATCATCATTGATCGTTGTGAGGAATTCCCTAATGTCCCATTACTTAGCATTAGGGGAGGCATTACCTACAACCCATGTTTAACTCTGAGACAATTTGGGTATGCCCAAAGGGATGGCCCTCATGACATGCTTATTCCTGACTTGGTTTTTGACTTCGACAACGACGCTCAAGGACTTCGACAAAGGTTTATCCGAGCTTGGAGGATGCCCAAAAAAGTGGATAGTAAGACACTGGGGCACAAGAATTCCACCCCCCTTGATCCTTACCTCAAGTGGGTACGAACCCGCGCCCAGAGTCTTATGATGCCTTACCCCCACATTCTCCCCGTGATCAAAGAGCCTGTTATGGAAGGAGAGATTCCATACACCCTCCTGCATCTAGACATGCCAACATCATTGGAAGATTTGCAAAAGAGTTGGATACAGCTCAAGGAAGAACGGAATACTTTTGAATCCATCTTCTACGCCAGTGAGAAGAAGGTTTTGGAGCTTACCCGTCGACTCCACGAAGAGCAGAATCTCAACACTTACATCGCACCAAAGAGGATGCGCAATGTCTTTTTACATTAAGAATTTTGTAATATTTTTCCCATGGGGCATTTATGTACTAACAAATTTGTTCTTAATATGATGTGTGTTCTTTTTGTTTGCAACAAATTTGAATTTCTGAATCCCTGAATGCATTACATGAATAACATATCATTCATCATATGCATAAACATGTCTTCACTCCTGGTTTCCTTATCTTTCTGTTGTTTATTTCAGCAAGATGGATATAGAGAAGACGGTTAAAGATCTGCAGGCATAGAATTCGCAATTCCAGCAACTCCTCGTGACCTTGGCAAAGGGTCAAGAGGACCTTAAAGCACTGTTAGAGAAAGAGAAGGAAACAGAGAAGAAGAAAAAGAAAATAATTGGTGTGGCCACTACGGGAAGAAGATTTGAGAATCAGGCTAGGAGTGTTCTGGATTTCCCCTCGATGTCTGATGAAGGGGTTGGTAAAGGAAAAGGAGTTGCGGTACCTTCCGAGTCTGAAGCTGAAGAGGAAGAAGAGGAAGAAGAGGAAGATGGTGAATATTACTCCGAACAGTAGTATACTCCGGCGGATGATAAGTATAAGAATCTGGAAGAGTGGTTAGCAGCCATGGAAGTACAAAGGGTTCCCGGGCTGGATTTCGAAGAAATAGGGTTGGTTGCTGGGATCGTCATTCCTCCCAAGTTCAAGGTGCCTACATTTGCTAAATATGATGGTTTGTCCTGTCCAAAGATGCATTTGTGGTCCTACGTCAGAAAGATCCAGCCTCACTCTTCTGATAAGGATCTGTGGGTCCACTTTTTTCAAGATAGTTTGTCGGGTACGCAATTGGATTGGTTCTATCAACTTGAGAGATCTGATGTTCATAACTGGGAAGATTTGGTTGCTGCTTTCTATCGACAATATCAATATAACGCAGATTTAGCGCCTACTCGTACTCAACTACAGAGTATGAGTATGGTTTCTAACGAAGGCTTTAAGGAGTACGCCCAGAAGTGGCGGGATTTGGCTGGAAGGGTGCAGCCACCATTGTCGGATAGAGAGTTGGTTCATATATTTTTGGGGACCCTGTCAGGTCCATTCTTCAATCACTTGATCGGGAGCTCATCTGCAGGGTTTACCGAATTAATTTTGACCGGTGAAAGGGTCGAAGCTGGCATCAAGAGTAGTAAAATTCAAAAGGATGCCTCTGCTTCCACTGCTATCAAGAAGACCTTCCCAGCCAAGAAGGAAGTTTCTGTTGTTCACACCCAGAGAAATCAAGAGAGAATAGAGCGCCGACCAGCGGTGGGGGCTGTGATGATCCAGGACTCCTCAGGCGATCAACCTCGAAGCAGTCAACCCAGAGCTAACCAGCAAAGGGTAGAAAGGCCACAACGGTAATTCACCCGGATCAATATGACACCGGCTCAAGTCCTTCCTCATTTGTTAAAGTTAAATCTTACAAGCTTGAAAGAGGCGCCAAAGAATCCAAATACCTCTTCTCCCTATTATCATTCCAATGCAAAATGTGCATATCATTTAGACAGTGTGGGGCACGACACCAACAATTGTTGGGCCCTTAAAAACAAGATCCAAGATTTGATAGATGCCAAGGATATAGAGTTTGATGCTCCCGAAAAACCTAATGTGATATCCGCTCCTATGCCAAAACATAGTCATAATGCCCATGTTATTATGGAAGATCTTCATGTTACCGCTGTTGATGACTTAATACCTTCATTGCCTATGATCAAGATGAATCTGTTGAAAGCCGGGATTTTCCCGGGCTGTGAAAAAGATTGTTACTTTTGTTCAACCTTGCAATCTGACTGTCCGCTGTTAAAATCAGGCATTCAACGCTTGATGGATACTCAAGAGATCCTCTTTTAGAAAACTCTTGTTGCTGCTATTATTCTTGTTACTCCTGTTACTCCAATCAATGATGTTGCTATAATCACCATTTCCGACAATCTTTCCAAGACCTGCAAAAGGCCTGTTAAGATTACACCAGATCCAAAGTTTATACCGCTGAAGGTTACCATGCAAGGGCCTATCCCATATAAGTCCAATAAGACAATACCATGGAGTTATGGAGGAGAGATCTTCTATCACGGTGTGAAACAGATTGAATCAGTCGAAGAAAGCTTCGATGAAGAAACTCCTGACATAGGGAATATTGCGGGGACAAGTAAGATAACTCGTAGCGGAAGAATCTTCTCTCCGGAGATTGCTCCTCCACGAGAAGTCTTCGGACCCTCAAGTGTTCATGTGCCTGCCAAGATGTTTGTGTAAAGTCCAGTGATTGAAGAGATTGTTGCTCCCGAAGTTGTACCCTCTGCTGTTACTGCTGATAAAGGTAAGGGGATCCAAGAAGCGCCCGTCAGGACAAGGGCTCAGACTTTGGTTATCCCCGAGACCACCCAAAAGGAGATGGAGGAGATTTTAAAGATAATTAAGAAGAGCGATTATGATGTCGTAGAGCAGCTGGGGCAAACCCCTTCAAAAATCTATATGTTGGCTCTATTGCTCTGCTCCGAGGCTCATGCCAAAGCCTAGATCAAATTTCTGAAGACGACACACGTGCCTTAAGAAACTTCTACGGATCAGTTTCAAGAGTGTGTGGCTAGCCTTACAGCCGACAACGGTCTTGGCTTCTCTGATGCTGATTTGACGTCTAAGGGAAGAAAGCATAATGATGCGTTGCATGTCTCGGTAGAGTGCAGAGGAACTACACTTGCTCATGTTCTGGATGATACTGGTTCGTCTTTAAATGTTCTACCAAAGAAAGCATTGGACATATTGGACTTTGAAGGTTTGACCCTAAAGCCCAGTAATATCATTGTTAGAGCCTTCGACGGTTCTAAGAGGATGGTTCACGGAGAAGTGGACAACCCAATTAAGGTGGGAACAAAAATTTTCAACTCTACTTTTTATGTGATGGACATCCGTCCTTCATATTCATGCTTGTTGGGAAGGCCATAGATCCACAACGTTGGGGAAGTCACTTCTTCTCTACACCAGATGCTCAAATACCCAGTCCAGGGTAAGATCATAACAGTTCATGGTGAGGAGGAGTATATGATAAGCCACCTTAACTCTTTCCTCTACGTGGAGTTAGATGGTGAATTCATAGAAACACCTTTCCAACACTTTGAAGAGGTTTCTCCTGAAGTTGCAGTAGCCAAGACAATGACTGATGTGCCCATCATTACCAAACCTGTGTCCCGAATGTCATTCCTTAAAGATGCAGAGGTTGTGATCAAGTAAGGAGGAAGTACAGTGTGGGGTCAACTGCCAGATTTTCCTTACAAGACAGATAAGTACGGATTGGGTTTCACTGCTGCTAGCCAGAAAGCTGTGCATCGCTCCTGGGATGGAGGACCGCCACTGAAAATCACTCATCACGGAGTTCATGCTTTAGAAGATGATGAAGAAGGAAGCAATTTTGAAGACTGGATCTTTCCAACCATTGAAGGAGGACTGAACAACTGGGAGGCGAAAGACTTCGTTACCATTACTTTCATCAATCAGTAATTTATCTTTTGAACATTTCCTATTTGGTCTGTAATAACTTTTAAACAATTCGTACACTTTTTGCCTTATGCCTTACCCGGGGCATATAGGTCCATTTGTAAGGGCTTTGATTCTTCATTCTCATATGCCATTTTTAATGAATCATGGACGTTTTCATCTATAAAATTTTGTGTTCATTTTCTTTCTATTTTACATTTCATTTTGTTTAAAGGCGGCTATCCCTTACACACACCCACACTCACAAAATGTAGGTACCCATCCATTCCGGATTCCATGGGTAACAATTCTGCTACGGCCTTCAGTGACTCTGAAGACCTGGTTAATCATGCCGAATACGAAGGTGATGAAGACTGTGAAGTGCCTGGAGAGTTCGCTAGACTTTTGCAACAAGAAGAAAGGGCTATTCTGCCCCACGAGGAGTTGTTAGAGACTATCAATTTGGGAACAGAGGAAGATAGAAAAGAGGTTAAAGTGGGTGCCAACCTGGAGCCAAGTGTCAAAGAGCGCTTAGTTCAGCTGTTGAATGAATATGTTGAGATCTTCGCCTGGTCCTATGAAGACATGTCGGGACTAGATACAGATATTGTGGTTCACCGTCTCCCTACAAGAGAAGACTGTCCACCAATCAGACAGAAAGTCTGCCGAATGAGGCCCGATATGTCTGAGAAGATCAAAGCTGAAGTGATGAAACAGTTCAATGCTGGCTTTCTGGCTGTTACTTCCTATCCACAATGGGTTGCTAACATTGTGCCTGTGCCTAAGAAGGACGGAAAAGTCAGAATGTGTGTGGACTACAGAGATTTAAATAGGGCTAGCCCTAAAGATGATTTTCCACTACCACACATTGACATCTTGGTTGACAAAACAGCTCAACACAAGGTATTCTCTTTCATGGATGGATTTTCAGGGTACAACCAGATCAAAATGGCCCCCGAAGACATGGAAAAGACTACTTTTGTTACGCAGTGGGGTACCTTCTGCTATAAAGTGATGCCATTCAGACTGAAGAATGTCGGGGCAACCTATCAGCAAGCCATGGTAGCTTTGTTTCATGACATGATACATCATGAGATTGAAGTCTACGTAGACGACATGATAGCCCGTTCACAAACAAAAGAAGAACACCTCGACCATCTGCAAAAGCTGTTTGTCAAGTTAAAAGAATACAAGATCAGACTGAACCCTAGCAAGTGCACTTTCGGAGTCAGGTCTGGTAAACTTTTGGGATTCATCATCAGTAACAAAGGCATCGAGGTTGATCCTGCTAAAGTCAAAGCTATACAAGAAATGCCTGCCCCTCGCACTGAGAAGGAGGTCAGAGGTTTCTTGGGACGCCTTAACTACATCACAAGGTTCATCTCTCACCTAACATCTACCTGTGAACCAATCTTCAAGCTGTTGAAGAAAGATCAGGTGGTTGAATGGAACGATGATTGTCAAGTTGCTTTCGATAAAATTAAGGAGTACTTGCTGGAACCCCCTATCTTGATGCCACCCGTCGAAGGAAGACCTTTAATCATGTATCTGACTATTTTGGATAACTCAATGGGGTGCGTACTGGGCCAACATGACGAGTCTGGCCGAAAAGAGCATGCCATTTATTACCTTAGCAAAAATTTTACCGACTATGAGACTCACTACTCACTGCTCGAGAAAACTTGTTGCGCTTTGGTATGAGCTGCTCACCGGCTAAGGTAGTATATGTTGACACATACCACTCTTCTGATTTTAAAGATGGATCCGATCAAGTACATCTTTGAGAAGCCTGCTTTATCCGGAAGAATCGCTAGATGGCAGATGATCCTGACTGAGTATGATATATAGTACACAACCCAAAAAGCTATAAAGGGGAGTGTACTAGCTGACCATCTAGCTCATCAAGCCGTCGAAGATTACCAATCTATGAGGTTCGACTTCCCTGACGAGGATATTATGACATTGGACAACATTAAAGGTAACGGACCGTATGACGGACCTGAACAAGGATCCCGATGGACTCTGTACTTTGATGGTGCTTCAAATGCACTTGGCAACGGTATCGGCACGATGCTTATCTCTCCAGAAGGTTGCCATGCGCCTTTCACTGCTAGACTCTACTTCAGCTGCACCAACAACATGGCCTAATATGAAGCTTGTATCTTTGGTCTCAAGGCTGCTATTTACTTGGGAATCAAATCTTTGATTGTATTTGGGGACTCAGCTTCGGTTATCAGTCAAATCAAAGGAGAGTTGGATACCAAACACCCTAACCTCATCCCTTACAAAGAACATGTCCTGACATTGTTACCACACTTTAAGCAGATTACCTTCGAGCACTTCCCGCGAGAAGAGAATCAGCTAGCAGATGCGCTAGCTACAATGTCATCAATGTTTAAACTTAACTGGGATAATGAAGCACCTCAAATCACCATCGAGCGAATGGATGAACCTGCTCATTGTCACGAGATTAATACCGAAGAAGTGGTGGACCGACCTTGGTTTCATGACGTCAAAAGGTATCTCGAAGCACAAGAATACCCTGAAGGAGCTTCAGTCAACGATAAAAAGTTCTTAAGGAGGTTCGCGGCCAAGTTCTTTCTAAGCAATGGTATTCTATACAAGCGCAATCTTGATTGTGTCCTACTCTATTGTGTAGGCAAGGTTGAAGATGAGCAGATTAAAGCTGAACTACATAATGGCACCTTTGGCACCCACTCGAGTGGTCATACGATGACTAAGAAGATTCTACGGGCAGGCTACTACTTGTCTACCATGGAAGCTGATTGTCATCAACACTCCCGTACTTGTCACAAATGCCAAGTCTATGCTGACAAGGTACATATTCCCCCAGTTCCTCTCAATGTCTTAACAGCTCCTTGGCCATTCGCAATGTGGGGAATTGACATGATTGGAGAGATCAAGCCTATAGCATCCAATGGACACCGTTTCATCCTGGTGGCCATTGATTACTTTACCAAGTGGGTCGAAGCAGCTTCCTTCGCCTCCGTTACAAAGAATGTGGTTGTCCGCTTCATCAAGCAGAACCTCATATGCCGGTATGGTATCCCCGACAGGATCATAATGGACAACGGTACAAATTTGAACAACACTATGATCACCGCTCTGTGCGAGCAGTTCAAGATTCAACATCACAATTCATCTCCCTATCGGCCAAAGATGAACGGTGTTGTCGAAGCTGCGAACAAAAATATCAAGAAGATCATTCAAAAGATGACAGTCATATACAAGGACTGGCATGAGATGTTACCGTTTGCTCTGCACGGGTATCGTACCATGGCACGCACTTCAACTGGGGCAACCTCCTTTTCTTTGGTATACGGCATGAAGGTTGTTTTACCTATCGAGGTTCAGATTCCCTCCTTGAGAATCATGAAGGATGCTGGTTTGAGTGAAGACGATTGGATTCAGACCCGGCTTGATCAACTTAACTTGATTGACGAGAAGCGACTTAATGCTGTTTGCCATGGTCAGATGTATCAAAAATGTATGATCAAAGCCTTCAACAAGAAAGTCAAGAGGCAAGTGTATCAAGTCGGGGACCTTGTAATCAAGGGAATCATCTTACCGCAAAGTGATCCCAGGGGCAAATGGACTCCTACTTACGAAGGACCATTTGTGATCAAAAACATCTTTTCTGGTGGGACAATGATTCTGACCACCATGGACGGTGATGACCTGCTGCACCCTGCGAACATAGACATAGTCAAAAGATACTACGCATAAACGACCCGACAAGTTGAAAACCCGAAAGGGAGGCTTGGGCAAAAATGGGCATCCCGGTGAATCGAAAACCCGAAAGGGCGGTTCATGCAAAAATTAGGGATAAATAAAAAAATTTGTACACCCGGCAAGTTGAAAACCCGAAAGGGCAACTTGGGCAAAAAAGGGTTTCTCGGTGGATCGAAAACCCGAAAGGGAGGTCCAGGAAAAAGTTAGGGAATTAAAGCGTATGACTATGTCTCGTCGGATCATTTTAAGGACATTCTCTTCACAGACAAGCTTCGGGCTACTGATCAACCTAATCATCGTCGGACGAGGCAAAAAATGGACAAGATACTCAGAGTTGTGAAGGCTATAGCAGAATGGGAGCCCCATGGAATTGTTACACATAGTCATCTTTCTTTGTATAAATTTTTCTCATTTTTATAACAACATTCTCTTACTAGGATGTCTGTCTCCTTTGTACAAAATACTTACAAAGTTAATACAAAGATACTTCAAAGTGCAAAAATTTGCTTGCGTTTTCTTTCTTTTTACACTTGTGTTTTATTTAAAAACGTCCAATGATTTATTAAATAAGCATATGCATTTGAATATAATCACTGCTTACAAATAAAACGAAATGAGAAAGGATAATTATTGATAGGTTGAAAGTATAGGAAAATGTCTTTATACTATTCCAGAAGAAATCCCCTGCAGTACATCATCCAGGTCCTCAACAGAGCTAAAACCTTGAAATACATATCCCCAGCGGAGTTAAATACATATCGCCATCAGAGCTAAGTTTCCAAACTCCCAATCCCTAGCGGAACCAGAAGACTTTGAACTATAAATCCCCAGTGAAGATGAAGCTTTCTTCCCCAACGGAGTCCAAGACTTCAACCTTTAAACCACAGTGGAAATCATCTGGTTTCTCCAAATTCCCCAGCATGTTATCTTAAGACCTGAAATCAATCAGATAACAGTTAACTTTTATCCCCAACCATTCTTAAAACCCCAGTAGATTGGCATATAACCCAAGCTCTTGAGAATTCTTTGACAGAATAAGCATTCTCCCCACAGATTTATTTCCCAACAGAACGAAGATTCTTGTTCTCATTTCTCCAATTGAAGCCTCCCAGGTTTTAATTCCCCAGTAGAGATCGTCAGAGTTTTCCTTATCCGCCCGGAAAGTCATGAAGGATTCTCAATTCCCCGCAGAGGTTGTCAAAACTTTTGTTAATCCCCACAAGTCACCAAGGATTTTCAATCCCCAGCAGTAGTCCAAAGGATTCCTCAGTCTCAACAATCAAAGGTTTTGAATCATTAGCAGCAATCAAGGGTTTATTTTCCCTGACAGCAGTCAAAGGTTTCATTATCTCCAACTATCAAGGATTTATTTTCCTCAACAAGACGGCTACTCAGCTTACATGCGCATCCATTACATTCATATATCATAAACATTGATAGAACACATTTTATTGCATCCTACATATCACGCAACATAACTTTGTGTGTTTTAGCTAACATTTTACCTTTTTCAGGATAAGATTAAAAGCTATCTTTAACAAATATTCAAAGGTCTCAGATACAGTGCGGATACACTCCAAGACATGTGAGTGATTCTGCTACTCACTCAGATCTCTTATTCAGATACAATATGGATACACCCCAGACACGAAGGCCATTCTATTACTCATTCAGAATTTCAAGTCAAGATACAGTCCAGATACGCTCCAGACGCGGATGCCATTCTGTCACTCATTCACACTTCAGCAATCAGATACAGACTAGATACGCTCCAGAAACAGAAGCCATTCTATTTCTCATTCAGATTCAACTATTAATTTCAAGGTCCAAATACACTCCAGACAAGGAAGTCATTTTGTCACTTATTCAGATCCGAGTGACAGTACGGATACACTCCAGACACGGAAGTCATTCTGCTACTCATACAAATCTCAACCTCAGATACAGTCCAGATACGCTCCAGACACGGTTTCCATTCTGTCACTCATTCAAACCTATTCCCCAGCCTAGAGATACTCCAGACACTGATGTTTTTCTGTCGCCCATTCAGAATTCAGAAACAATACAGATACACTCTAGAAACGGCAGTCATTCTGATATTCATTCAAGAATCAAATACAGTTACATCTTGGATACACTCCAGACACGGACGCTTTTCCCTTGCTCATGCAGATCCAATCTCCAGATACAACTCAGATACGTTCCAGATACAGATACCATTCTGACATTCATTCTCCTAATTCTCAACAAAAAAATCTTGGATGGCATCTTTAAGCCCATCTCCAGCAAGATTCTACCATCTCCAAATGGCATCTTTAAGCCCATTCCCTCAGCTACATTTTGACGAGTGCAAATTTACGGGCACTCTAGTGTCCAATCCTCTTTTACCTTCGAGTCACGAAAGGCAAACTCGCCAATCTAACTCTTCAGGTTCAAGAAGATTGAACAGGGGAAGCTGTTGTACCCCAAAATTTTCCCTCTCATTTTATCAAGATTTCCCCTCACAAGGCTCCGTGAACTCCAGACAGGATTAGGGTTTTGCTCTCCACAAGACATCTCCTTGCACTGATGACCTAAATTAGAGTTTGAGTTTGCACAGGGATTTGTGGAATTTAAATGCTCAAAGTGACTCTCATACTTCATGTTGGACTCATAAGTTTGTCCATACCAAGTTTCAAGCCTTGAATCAACTTTTTGACCAGTCAATTGGACAGTTGACCTAGAAATCAACTGTATTAGGGAAAAAGTCAAATGTGGCCAATTTACAGTCAAACCTCATGATTTTGGACCCGCATCAATATTCTAGGCTCCTATGAACCATTTGATCAAGTTTGGACCACAAATCCTCAAGAAATTTGATCAGATCATCAAAAGGGCAAAATGGTCATTTTTAGGGTTTTGACTGCACAAGGGAAATATCTGACTTTTGACCAAGCCAATGGAAAATTGGGTTCAAGCATGTATTCAAGGACTCAATGGCATCATCTTTACCTATTCAACAAGTTCAAAAGACCTCAATTGCATTGGATTGACAGATGAATTTTTCAGTCAACTGATCAAAATTTGATTGTACACTGAAAAGTCAAACTTTGACTTTTTGGTCAAAATCAAGTGCCAAGGGTCATTTTTCATCAAGATGTGTCAAAACATGAAACTTTTTTATCAAGAAACCCATTTTTGCAAATTAGGGTTTAAAGTTGAACAATTTCATAACTTAGAATTTTTCTAAGTTATGAAATTTTCTTAATTTTTTCTAACTTTGCCCAACGTTTTCACCATGATGCAATTGGATTCAAACAAAACTTCCAACATGAAAGTTGTAGTACTCCACAAAGTATACAGCTTTGATTCACAAAGTTTTCCCAAAAGAAGCTTGGATCTCAAGTTATGATTTTTGGAACAAGGGTCCCTAAAACTTTTCACTTAGTGAAATTTTGCCCTAGTTTAGGCAGGATTTTGACCTATCTTCATGGCCATTTTTCACATAGTTCCACTTGGAATCTCAAATTGCATTTCAAAGATGGATTGTAGAGAAAGTTTCAATCTTTCCAAAATGTCAAAGAACTCTGCAAACACATTTGTGGTTAGGGATAATCGAAGGCTTGAAGTTGGCAAAAACTCACTTTTCATCCATGGCATATTCATTGTGATACAAATTGCAAATTCAAATCAGTTTTCTTTGCACTAGATTACAGGCCTCAAAACCATTCCACACTCAATAATTAAGTGCAAAACCATTGGTCTAAGGCATTTTTTTGGTCATTAGGGCATTGCACACAAGATTAACCCTTAAATAGAAAAAGCAACATTACCATTTTTGCTTAAATCTTGCTTTATGTCAAAACTGATTTCTTGAGCATTGGTCCATATCTTATGCAGCAAATCAAATCCACAAATTGGAGGGGCCAAGGGCAAAGTGTGAAAGCATATGGATAGCCTGTACAGGCCTGTTGGACATCACTTCTCATGTTTGCTTAAAATACAAGAAAGATATCCAAAATACTAGAACTTGGACATCTGTGAAAACTAACTTGTGCAAGCATTTGAGACAACTTTCTCACATCCCCTTAAACCAGAAACACGACTCTTTGAGTCCTAAAACATCCCATAGCTCAAAATCACCTTCCATTGGCAAAACAGGGCAGCATCTGCAACTTGACTTCCATAGCACAATTTGCTCGTGCGTTTTGCCCCAAACCTATTCAAACACCTTCCATTCAATCCATCCAAGCTATCCCAAACCTTAAACACCAACTGTATCTCCATTTACAGGGTTTGCCATTTTCATTTTGAGCTTGTGCAGGTTGAGTTCTATAGGCTTGTTCAAGTACATTCAAGGCAAGCTAGACATTGGAGAAGGTCAATTGAAGTTCAAGCAAGCTCCCAGACATCTCAAGCCTTGTTGAAAAGCTCCACATTGCCCTACACGAAGTCAGCTTAAACAGGTTTTCATCAACTTCTTATCTCTCTATTTAGGAACATTTAGACTTAGGTTTGTGAATAAGAAATATAGTATTCATTGCCATGAAGTTGTACATATGCTCAGTTTTAATTTTTATTAAGCATGCTAAGAGAATTTGATCCATGAATATCCTGAAAAAATTAGGTTAGATTTTAGGGCCAGAGAAATTCTCTCTGGTCTTTGAGAGTTAAGACAAGTTTTTTACATGGTTGGATTCGTCTTGAAAAGCTCTACAACTTTGATGTTATGTGTTTTTGCAATAGAGCTCATATGCAGGATCTAGCATTTGCATCAGGCGCGCGCGTTTTTTGAAGTACAGAGGTTGAAGATGAAGTGTGGTAGGCTGGGCCTGGTCCTGGCTCACTATTGACACCCCCCTTTTGCTTTTTGCACCCCCCTGACCCAATTTCTTTATATTTTATATTTTTGTATTTTATTTTCATTTCTGATTTTATTTTATTATTTCCAAATATAAAAAATACTCAAAAATATTTTTATAAATTTTTCACATTTATTTTATATTTTATTTTCATTTTTTCTAACATAAAATTAATTTATTGATTATATACTTTTATTTTATTTATTTAAAACTTAAAAATAATATATAAATTATATTTTTATTTTATCCTTTATTTTATTCACACTAAAAAAATATCATTCTAAATATATTTTTATTTTTGTATATATTTCATTTTATTTTTATACATATTTAATATAATTAATATATATATATACACACTTTTATTTTAATTAATAGATACTTTAAAATAAAAAAACATAGAAATATTATACTTTTTATTATTATTAATTATACTTAAAATAATACTTTTTTGAAACATATTTAATTTTTTGTATATACATTATTTTATATTGTGTATAAATAATATAATTAATATATTTATTTTCTTAAAGAAAAATTAGGATTTACCCTTAATAAAAAATAATAATTTCTTTTATTTATTTCTTTCCTTTTTTTTATTAAATATTTTTACATACATGGAAAATAAACATAAACTTTTTGCATATTCATAATACTTTGTATACTTATTTAATTTGTTTATTTAAATATTGTCCATTTATTATTTATGCCATTTGATTCAATTTGGATGTAATAGTAAAATTAGGCTTTTAATTTCTTGTCAAATAATCCTCATTTAAAAATTGTATCCCCCTCCCCATAATCATGTTGTAATAGCTTAGACTTTTAATTCTCGCACTTTATGCTTTCAATTATACCATGGTTAGAGATTAGGGTTTTGTATGCAAAAATCCAAATTCAACAAGTAGTTTGACCTAACACAAAGACAAAAATGCATGAAAATCAATACACAATGCACACTTGCACCCCTAGGGTTACATCCACTTGTTGCTTTAAAAATGGGCCATGTTATGCATGTTAAGTACTTTGGCAAAACAAAAACAAAACAAAAGATCATAGTCCCTCGATGATGCTATCTTGGTTACCTATACAAAATGATCTAGTCCCTCAAAAATTTGCTAAAAATACTTAACACAATTGCTATCATAGTCTAAACGATGACCCGCGCCTATCCCGTTTAACATCCTAATACAAGGTTGTTTACCAAATGTAATGGTAAAGCAACACTGTCAAAAGGGTTAAAAACATATAGGAAAGATCTTTGAGTAAAATAGGGTAGATAACTCTTAGTTACTTGATCAAAACTTGCAAAACATCCTTGCTATTTTCAAACACACTTCACAACACAATTTCAAAACATTTCCCGAAAACAAACTTTCAAACTTTCAAAACATTGAAACATCTTTTCAAAAGACAAACACCTTTGTATATATTCAAACAAGAATTATTACAAAGGTTGCCACAACGATGGCCTCTTTTCAAAACATCTTTCAAAACCACACACAAAGCACCATTTCAAACAATTGAAAAGCAAAAGCAAGTGATCTAAAAAAGTAACTAAGAGACCATGGATAACCATGGATGAAAAGGGTGCTTGCACCTTCCCTTTTCATAATCTACTCCCCGAACCCAAGAAAACATCTCAAAGGTCTTTCCTGTGCTTTTTGACCCTTCCTTAGGATAAAATAAAAAGTCGGTGGCGACTCTTGCTAAAACTAAACATTTGCGAACACAAATGCAAAATCCCAAGTCAGTTCTCCCACCGTATCAAAACCTTCATTTCATATTAGAAACAATGGAATCAATGTTATAGAAGATGCTGACAGTGATGGTGATTTTGACAACTGGATATTCCCTACCATTGCTGATCGACTGGATAATTGGATAGCATAAGACATTATCTCTATCTCCTTTAGCCAGGAGTAATAACTATTTTTGTTTTTATTGCTTTAAGAAATTTGGTTATGTAATTTCTTTTAAAACAATGACTTTAAACCTTGTGTCTTTCCCGGGGCGCAATGGTCCATTTATTAAGGGTTGTCATTTCACACGTCATATTTTCATTTAATGAAAACATTGTACGTTTTGCATTCAAAGTTTGTGTTATCTGTCTTTATTTTACTTTATTTGTACTTTCAAATATATATGTCTTCTTACACACACTCACACACTACATTGCAGATCCCCATCCACTACGGATCTCGTTGATAACGATTCTTCTATTTTCGCTTATGACTTTGAAAATCCAATCTACCAAGCCGAGGACGAAGGTGAAGAAGATTGTGAAATACCTGGAGAACTCGCCAAACTCTTGATGCAAGAAGAAGAGGCTATCCAATCACATGAAGAGTCGGTCGAAGTGGTAAACTTGGGTTCTGAGACAGACTGAAAAGAGGTCAAGATAGGCGCCAACCTAGAGGGCAGTGTCAAAGACAGATTGATTCATATTTTGAACGACTATGATGAGGTATTTTCTTGGTCATATGAAGACATGCCAGGGCTAGATACTGAAATTGTGGTTCACCATCTGCCAATGAAAGATGGTTGTTCTTTTATTAAGCATAAAGTTTGTCGCATGTGTCCTGAGATGTCCGAGAAGATCAAGGTCGGGGTTTGGAAACAATTCAATGTAAGGTTCTTAGCAGTGACGTCATATCCTTAATGGGTTGCTAGTGTTGTTCCGGTACCAAAGAAAGATGGGAAGGTACGTATGTGTGTAAATTGCAGGGATCTAAACAGGACGAGCCCCAAAGATGACTTCCCGCCGCCACATATTGACATTCTGGTCGACAACACTTCTTAGCATAAGGTATTATCTTTCATGGATGGTTTCTCGGGTTATAATTAGATCAATATGGAGCCTGGAGACATGGAGAAAACTACCTTCATCACACAGTGGGGAGCTTTCTGTTTCAAGGTCATGCCTTTTAGGTTGAAGAACACTGGGGAAACTTATAAACGTGCCATGATAGCTTTATTTCATGACATGATTCATCACGAGATAAAAGTCTACGTCAACGACATGATAGCAAGATCACAGACTAAATAAGAACATCTTGATCATCTACATAAGTTATTTGAATGGCTAAAGAAGTACAAGCTAAGGTTGAATCCGAACAAATGCGTCTTTGGAGTGAGGTCTAGTAAACTCTTGGGTTTCATTGTCAACGGCAAATGTATTGAAGTTGATCCCACAAAAGTTAAAGACATTCAAGAAATGTTGGCTCCCCATACTGAGAAGGAGGTTAAAGGTTTCTTAGGTCGACTGAATTACATTTCCCGATTCATTTCTCATTTGACTATAACCTGTGAGCCAATCTCCAAGCTACTTAAGAAAGATCAAGTAGTAAAATGGAACGACGACTATCAAATTGCCTTTGATAAAATCAAGAAGTACTTACAAGAACCTCCAATCATGATGCCACCAATTGAAGGAACACCTTTAATCATGTACCTAACAGTGCTAGAGAATTCAATGGGGTGTGTGCTGGGGCAACATGACGAGTCTGGTCGAAAAGAGCATGCAATGTACTACCTTAGTAAAAAGTTTATCGACTGTGAAACAAGATATTCACTTCTCGAGAAAACTTGTTGTGCTTTGGCATGGGCTGCTCACCGACTAAGACAGTATATGTTGACTCATTCTACTTTATTGATCTCTAAAATGGATCCCATTAAGTACATATTCGAGAAGCCAGCTCTCTCCGAAAGAATAGCTCGATGGAAAATGATCCTAACAGAATACGACATTTAGTACACCACTCAAAAAGCAATCAAAGTAAGTGTACTAGTCGATCATTTGGCACATCAAGCTATAGACAGACTACTAACCTATGAACTTCGAATTCTCGGATGAGAACACTATGCTAGTTACATATTATGAAGAACCTGGACTGTATGAAGGACCCGAGGTAGGATCCCGATGGACTATAGTTTTCGATGGAGCTTCTAATGTAGTTGCCAATGGAATTGGTGATGTGATCATCTCCCCTGTAGGTTGCCATACGCCTTTCACTGCCAGACTTTGCTTTGACTGCACCAATAACATGGTTGAGTATGAAGCATGCATCCTGGGAATTAAAGTTGCTATCAATCTGAGAATCAAATTCTTGAGCGTATATGGGGATTTAGCCTTGGTAATTAGTCAGGACAAGGGAGAATGGGGTACAAATCATATGAATCTTATCCCTTATTGAGAGCATGTGCTAACTTTGATTTCGTGCTTTAGAGAGATTAATTTTGAGCACATCCCAAGAGAAGAGAACAAGTTGGCGGATACGTTAGATACCATGTCATCCATGTTCAGGCTCAGATGGGATAGCGAGGCTCCTAGAATTACCATTAAAAGATTCGACGAACCGACACATTTATATGAAATTTATATTGATGGAGTAGAAGAAAAAACCTGGTTTCATAAAGTGAAAAGATATCTTGAATCTCAAGAATACCCTGAAAGGGCATCAATCAATAACAAGAAATTCCTATGGAGGTTCTCAGCTAAGTTCATCCTAAGCAACGAAATTTTATACAAGCGCAATCATGATTCAACTCTGCTTCGTTGTATGGATAAGAAGGAAGCAGAGAAAACTATGGAGGATATGCACGAAGGCATTTTTGGTACTTATTCCAGTGGACATACTATGGCTAAGAAGATTTTTAGAGCAGGTTACTATTGGTCGACTATGGAAACCGACTGTCACCATAACTCAAGAACTTATCATAAGTGCCAGATCTATGTTGATAAGGTTCATGTGCCTCCAGTACCTTTGAATGTCATGACTTCTCCATGGCCATTTGCAATATGGGGTATTGATATGATTAAAGAAATCAAGCCTACTGCTTCTAGCGGACATCATTTCATTCTCGTTGCCATTGACTATTTCCCAAAATGGGTTGAAGCAGCCTCGTTCACCTCTGTTACTAAGAATGTGGTAGCTCGATTCATTAAGCATAACCTCATCTATCGGTATGGCATCCCTGAGAGATTCCACACGGACAATAGTACCAACCTCAACAACCCTATGATCATTGAACTCTGCACGTAGTTCAATATCAAGCACCACAACTCTTCTCCATATCGACCAAATATGAATGGCACAGTGGAAGCCGCCAACAATAACATAAAGAAGATTGTGCAAAAGATGGTTATGACCTACAATGATTGGAACGAGATTTTACCGTTTGCTCTTCATGGCTATCGCACTTCAGCACGAACGTCAAATAGGGAAACCCCATTATCTCTGGTCTATGGTATGGAAGTTATCCTACCTGTTGAGGTTCAAATTCCCTCTCTAAGGATTATGAAAGATACAGACTTAGACGAAGACGAGTGGATTCAGACTAGGTTGGATCTGTTGAACTTGATTGATGAGAAAAGGCTTGCGACTGTCAGTCATGGTCAGATGTATCAGAAACGTATGATCAAAGAATTTAACAAGAAGATCAAGCATCGGGTATATCATGCTGGTGATTTGGTAATAAAGTGCATAATTTTACCGCAAGGTGATCCCATGGGAAAATGGACTCCTACCTACGAAGGGCCATTTGTTTTCAAGAAAGTATTTTTGGGCGGTGCTATGATACTGACCACCATGGACGGTGAAGATTTCCCACACCCTATGAATGCGGACATAGTCAAAAGATACTACGCATGAAAACGGCCCGCTAGGTTGACTGGCCTAAGCAAAACTAAGGGCATCCCGGCGAACCAAAAAGGTTCAGGCAAAAATGTGGGATATATATAAAAGATTGTACATTTGGAGAGTTGAAAACCTAAAAAGGTGACTTGGGCAAGAAAGGTTATCTCGGTGGATTAAAAACCTGAAAGGGCGGTCCAGGAAAAAGTTAGGGATTAAAAGCGTACGACTATGTCCCATTGGATCACTTACTGCAAGCTTTGTTACAATAGTCAAAGGATCAGTTCAGTCAACTTGTTCCGACAACAAGGATGAGATGTTCGTAGACATAGGGGCAATAGCAGAGTTGGAACCCAACGAGATCATTTCCATAGCTATATGTTTTATTTTCACTTTGTACTCTTTTTATTTCGCGACAATTTCCTCTTACTAAGATTTATGTCTCTTTGTATAAAATCGCCTGTTTATAGGCAAATTATCAATGCAAGTACACCTTAAAATTCAAACTTTCTGTCTTTTTTTTGTTTTTCTGTTTTGTTTGCAAAAACATCCAATGACTAAAATTGAATGAACATATGCATATGAACACGATTAACTGTTAACAAAGATATGAAAAAGAACAAGAATAAGCATTTACTCAAAACTTTAGGAGTTCGTATGATATTCAAGTTGTCCAAGAATCCCCACAGTACCACTTCCATGAGATTATCCCCATAGAGTAATCTTCACAAATTCATCTTCAATGAATATACATTCCCCACAATTTCCCCGGTAGATCATCCTAGCGGATATAAGAATATGATCTTTCTTCCCGACAATATTACCAACCTACGGAGTTCTACTCAGTATAATTCATGGAAGTTCTCCCTGTCAATAGGGTTTATTTCCCCAACAGGGTTTATTTCCCCAAAAAATTACAGTCTCCCCAATTTGAATCTATTCCTCAGATTTCTACGAATCATCGGCAGAACTCCTCTCCCTAGTGAAATCACTGTTATCCCTAGAAAGTTTCTACGAAACCTGGAACCAGACCAGATAACAGTCAATTTTTTCCTCCCCAGACGAGTCAGAAGGTTATCCATCTCTTTTATCCTCGATCAGGGTATATAAGAATTTAACTCCCCAGTAGAGCATTGAATGACTAATGTTTCTGAATCATTCTCCTTAAGTAGAAGTCAACATTCCCCAGCAGAGTTTCCTCAAACAACAAGCAGGAACCCCCAACAAAAACACTCTAAACAAGGTTGAAGATTACACATACTCTTCATCCTCAGCAACAACCAAGGATTTGTTTTCCCAGACAAAGATACTCCACGGGATTACAAATAATTTTCAACAACATTTCATATTCATACATCATTTACAAACATCATAGCATATGCGTACGAAATGCATATAGCATAGTCTCATTTATTTTAAGAACATCATTACACAGTGTATTTCATACATCATGACATTGCATACAACTAACTCTTTAACTTTTTAGGAAAGATCAATCAATAGATAAATATCATCAACAATTCTCAAATAGATCCAAGATTAATTGATGAAACAAGACGTGGAAACTATCTATGTGACCGGGTCAGAGATTTATTCCCGAAATAAGACGGGGAAATTATCTCTACGACCAACAAAAATCAGGTTCTAGATTAACTCTCGAAACAAGACAGGGAAACTATCTATACAATCGAGCAAAGATTAAATCCCGAGACAGGACAAGGAAACTATCTTTCTCTCTTCATGGTCAGATGAAGATCAATTCCCAAAACAGGACAAAGCGACTATCTTTATCACCAAGTGTTATGAACTCCCGAAACAGGACGGATTTACCAATAAAATAGACTGTAGATCAATTCCCGAAATAGGACGGGGCGACTATCTACATGACAAACACTTCCTTCAAAGACAACTTCTGGCTCAGATTAAATCAAGCGTAGATTTATTTTGATAGTTCTTCCAGTAGACTTTTTCTGGCTCAGATTAAATCGACCATAGATTTATTTTGATACTTCTCCCAGTTAAAGACAAACAAAGACATCTTTTGGCTCAGATTAAAATGACCATATATTCATCTGATACTTCTTCCAGTAGATTGTTTCTGACTCAGATTAAATCGACCATAGATTTATTCTGATACTTTTCCTAGTTAAAGACAGACATAGACCTCTTCTGGATCAATTTAAATCAAACGTAGATTTATTCTGATATTTCTTCCAGTTGAAGTAGAGCGTAAACTTAGTCTAAATTCTATCCACAATTACTTTGGATGTCATCTATAAGCCCATCACTGACAACTCTCCATCACCTCTCCAAATGGAATCTTTAAGCCCATTCCCAGTATTACATCAACCAAGAACGTTACTTCGGGCACATGCAAGTGCAAATTTCTGGGCACTTAGGTGTTCAATAATCTTATACTCTTCAGGGGAAGCTGTTGCACCCCAAAATTTTCCCTCCCATTTTCTTCAAGGCATTCCCCTAAGATTCTCAAATGCTCAAGGATTCTCAAGAGTTGACTAGTCAAATCTCCTTCCAAGCATTGGCTTATAACTAGGGTTTTGGTTCTCTCAAGGAAAATTGGACTTCTAATGCCTCAAGTGACTTTCATGGTTCATCATAGAGCCTCAATAATGCTTATGTCAAGTTTCAATCCTTGCATCATAAGTTTTCCCAGTCAATTGTTCTGATGATTGAAAATCACCTACATTGGGTAAAAAGTCAACTATGGTCAAACATACAGCCAGACTTCAAGTTTTTTTGTCAACGTCAACATTTTGAGGTGATATTCACCATTTGATCAAGTGTTGACCATTATTACTCAAGAAAAGCCCTCATATCATCAAAGGTCAAAAATTGCCAAAATTAGGGTTTTTACTGAAGATGACAGATCATTGACTTTTGGCCTAGTACATGACCTAATGGCTTGAAGCATGATCTCAAGGGCTCAAATACAACATCTTGACCTAATTACATGGCTCAAGACATTTCCAAAGATGCAAGTGATTGATAGTTGAAAATTTGAATCAATTGATGAAAAGTCAATAGTCACTTAAAAGTCAAACTTTGACTTTTTGGTCAACATTGGAATTCAAAAGTCAAGAATCATAAATATATTCAAAACTATCAACTTTATTATCAAGAAATAAAAAAGTCAACAAAAGTCAAAGATAGAAAATTTTCTAACACTTAAAAATTTTCTAACACTTAAAATTTTTCTAAGTGTTAGTGCTTTGTTCTTAACAAAGTCATTACTTCATGGCAATTTTTCACTAAGATGCAAGATGATTCAAGGAAAACTGTCAACATGAAAGTCATAGGGAATGAGGAATTCTAAAACTTTGTCCTTTAGGGTTGATGTCCAAAAAAATGCTTGGATTAGGAGATATAAGCCCATGAAGCCATAATGTTTTTATCTAAACTTAGAGAATTTTTTAACAAGTTTTGGTCAGTTTTTTATCTCAACTTCTTGGCCTATTTTCACCAAGTTCCCATTTTATTTAGTCAAAATGATCAACACAAAAGTTGTAGACAATGTTTCAAGCTTTCCAAAATGTCCAAGATAATAAAAAGATCATGCTTGTGCTAGGAGAATCGAAGAGATGAAGTTGGTATTCCATTCTTTAATTATAGGTCATATTTGTGAAGAACTCATAACCAAATCCTCATGCCATGCTTCATAATCTTGCTTTATAGGCCTCTAAACTCTAAATATATCCATAATCAGAAGATTACACAAACTTTTGAGCCATTATCCACTTGATTCAAGTTTTGTCCAAGACAATTTTTCATTAATGGCACAAAGGCACCATTGCCATTTACATAAAGAAAGCTTTTTGCAAAAGTCAATGCATTGAGATCCTAACTTGTTTCTTCTGATCACACTCAACCTACAAAGTCGGAAGCAATATGTTTAAAGTGTTCAACCACTCTAGAAGGCATGGTACAAGACATTGGAACCATGTTCTTCAAAGTTGCTTCATAACTAAGTAATCTAGTGATAACATGTGATCTTATAAATCAAGTCCTCTCATCCTCTAAAAAAATTTCTCTATAAATAGATATGTCATTTGCAAGACAAGACATGGATTCATAGCCCTCAAAACACCCTCATACTTTCTAAAACTCATAATTGTGCAAAAAAACTCCATTTGTTGCAACTTCTGACCTTGAACACCAAACACTCAATCCACTTGTGTGTTTTCATTCTAAATCATTTACAAAGTTTTTATAACTCATATATAACTTATCCAAAGACCTGTTTCATCACTATAACACCATCTGCATCATATTACAAACTCAAAAATAGAGCTCTGCAACTGAACTTGGTTGGGGGTGATTCAGACATATTCAGCACAATGTAAGCATTGCAAAAGCTTCCTGGAAGTTCAGTGAAGCTATCCAAATCATCCTAACACCTTCAGAAGTGCTCTAACATCAAACTCGATTTTCACTTTTGAGGTAAGTTTTCTAAACTTTGAAATCTATGTACAAGCATCATTTGCATTTATTTTCTAAAGTAAAAATATAGATATCAATGCTCTGAAGCTAACCATGTCCTTAGTTTTCATTTATGTTGACCGTGTGATGAGAATTTCGGATTTGAAATTTATGAAATATTAGGGTTCAATTTGGTACCAACAGAAACTCACTTTAATCTTTGAGTGTTAGCTTAGGTTAATGGCATGGTTGGATTCGTGGTGAAAAAACAAGCAACTTTCATGTTTACATTTTTTAAAATGATTGAGAAATAGAAGAGTTTGAAAAATCAAAAATGGTGATTTTGAGGTCTGGCGCGAGGAAGAAGAAGAATCTGGCATTTAAAATATTTGAAATCAAGATTATAATATATTTATTGGTGGTTGTTTCATAACCGGATGAAACAGCCACCCCAGTGGCAAGCGTGTGTGTGTGTGTGTGTAGAGCGTTAGTGTGCCAGGGCAAGGGTTCGATCCCTTCCTCTGACATTTTATTTTTCAATTTTTTCTTTGTTAATCAGGTGTAAGCAACTCCAGCGCGCAATGATACACTCTCAACTCAAAACCATTAGATGTTCATCAAATCAAATCAAATGCCTCAGATTCGCATGTGCATCATGGTCTCTTTGAAGCCAGCTGTATTAAATTCGGCACAAGTGTTGGACTTTCTTGTTGGGCCTGGATTTTTATTAGTTTCTCACCCCCCCTCCCATTTTTCTTTTTACAGCATCAGGCCCATCCATTTTTTTTATTATTATTTTCTGATTCAAACAAAAAAAATTATTGTTGAGCCTGACATTTTTGTTTGCTAACAGCCCCATTTTTCCTTTACAGCACCTAGGCCCGTTTTTATTTTGTTTATTTTATTTTAATTAATTTTTTAAATTTAACTTTACTTTAAATCATAAAAATCATAAAAAATTATAAAAATTAGATTTAGGTTTTTAATTAGTTAATTTAATTTTTGACAAATAAAAATTAATTTCACTTAATCACTTTGCTTTATTTTATTAATTAAATTATAAAATAATTAGAATTGGGTTTTGTTATTTTATACTAGCAAATAAAACACAAAAATATTTTCTAATACTTAAATTTCTTTAGGTTTTGATTAATTTTATTTTCATAAATAAATTTAATCAAACCTTTTTTTATTAAATTGTAAATTAAATTAGAATTGGATCTAACTTTTTTAACATTTTAAATATTCTCTAATCAAAGAAACAATAAAATATTTTCTTAAAAATACTTAGAATCTTTAGGGTTTCTTAAACATCTTTCCCCTTTTCACCACCTTAGCGCACTTTATTTTTTGCATTAGTATTTTCCAATCATATAATTGCTCAAAGGTTTGTAATAGATAATTAGGGTTTATTGCTTTCCTCCCCCATTCATAAACTTGTACCCCCATCCCCGAAGCATTTTAATAGCGTAGGACATTTAATTTTCGCAATTTACTGCTTTCTTTATTACTGTTAGTAATTAGGGTTTGCATGGCAAGATAAAGAAAAAACATTAGATAACCTAATGTCAAAGAGAAATACTTGAAATCAAAACACTTCGCACATGCGCACCTCTAGGATAACCTCACTTATTGCCTCTGATTTAAACAGTCATGTCCCTAGAATATGGAATGTTTTAGCAAAGACCCTCGATTAAAAGATCGTAGTCCCTCGATGACCCTTTGATGTAGCCTTCGGTAAACGATATTAATCCCTTACGACAAATGCTAAAACATTCTACAAGTTGCTTTTATGATTGTACGATGACCCACGCATGTCCCTCACATCCAATGATAGCGCTTCATACTAACTAATGATAGGATAGCACTATCTAAGGGAGGAGGAAAAGAACAGAGACTTTTTTAGTAGGTAGATCACTTGTAATCGCTTGCTCACAAACTAAAACAATTTCCACACTTCACACTTTCAAAACAACTACTTTAAAAAAACATTTTATAAACACCCTTGAGGACTGATACAAGGGTTATTATAAAGCAAATTTTCTTACATTTGCATTTTCAAAATATCTTTTCACAAAACAACACTTTCTTTCAACAAATATTTTCAAAACAAATATTTTGTATATATTCTCAACGATACGAGAATCATCACAAAATTGTCGCACTTAGGCATTTTCAAAAAAAATTAAAACATACATAAACACAAAGCGTTATTTCAAAGTGAGCTAGAAATTAAGAGCCTGTGGATAACTACAGATGAAAAGGGTGCTAACACCTTCTCTTTTCATAACCTAACTCCCGAACTCAAGAAAATTCTCAAAAGGGTCTTTCCTGTTCTTTTCACCCTTTTCTTTATTAGATAAAAGAAAAGTCGGTGGCGACTCTTACTATCCGCAATAATTATGATAAAACGCAAAACCTCAAGTCAGTTCTCCCACTGTATTACAGTAATTCTGAAGGTAGTGGTTTTGAACGAGGTCTAAAAGCTAACAAACGTGGAGCTTCTGATGGTAGTTAAACTTATGGAGAAAGTCTAATTTCTGAAGCAAGAGCTTCTGAAGAAGAAAGTTCTGGTGTTCGAGGTTCTGAAGTTCAAGTTTAGAGGCAAAAAAGAGTCAGAAGTATCCCAAGAATATTTCTAGAGTTTGACAAGCTGCAAGATACTGAAGGGACTCTGAGGTATCAAGTATTATTCCCTTCTAGTGTTAGATCAGATGCAGAGCTTATATGCTATCCAGACTCTGATTTGTATTAAGGTAGAATTGATAGAAGAAATACTTCTGGATATTTTTGTTTGTATCTAGAAAGTCCTATTTCTTGGTGCTCCAAGAAGTAACTGGTGGTTGCGTTGTTAACCTGTGAATCTCTCAAGAAGAAAGTGTGGTTGAGTTCTATGAAAGAAGAACTTGAGACTTTAGAAAGAAACAAGATTTGGGAGTTAACTGAGCTTCCAAAGGAGAAGAAAGTCATCAACGTCGGATGGGCTTTTAAGCTGAAATCTATTTTTCTAAATGGGATTGCACATGTAGCAGCCAGAAGCAGCTGGCCGGCGTTGTAACAAAAGCTATCAAGACTGATCAATTTCTTTGTTTGAGGAATGTAATTGATATTGTCAGTTTTGTGTAAATATAAATTAAAGGATGGTGTTGGAAAGAATTTATATTTTAGAAATGTCTTATTGACTAAGTTTGTTAGAGGGTATTTTAGTATTTTATTATACCCTAATATTTGTGTATAAATAGCCTATTAGTAAATAGGTCAATGTATTCATTACTCTTTATTTTGTAGCCATCATTTAATATATTCCTTTTGTCTTTCATCTCTCCTTCTACATCAACAGGACCCTCATTGAGGAGTCCATGCCTCCTATAGAGGTAATCACATATGATGGATCCTTGGACATCCCTACATCTCAATGTTCTATTATGTATTGTAATTTTAACAAGTATAAACTTCCTTGAGGGTGGATGTCTTTTGAAGGATACCATGGTATATTTATTAACCATGCAATAAGAACATCTCTCAAAAGCTTCCATATTAAATCATATGAGAACATCCTTTTGGGCTAACCACTTTAACCCATTATCCTTGATATGGCTAAGGCTTTGGTACGACTAAGATGCTTTGATATCCATATAATTCACACTATCTTTAGCAACCAAAGCTTTTGTTTAATACAATTTAGAAATTTTCTTCCATATAAACACAACTAAGTTTCCTTTGTTGAGTTTCAACTTTTCAAAAGCAAAGTGATTTTCAAAACCACCATCATCAAGCATTTGCACATAGATCATATTAAAGTAAACATTTGTAACATGCATATCTCCTTTAAGCAATAATTGCATTCTCTTTTTGGTTTTCAAGAAAACATGACTAACATCATTAACCTTCGATACACCATCATTACCAATATTTAATACTCCAAGGTCACCTGAAGTATAAGAGGTGAAGAACTTGTTCCTCTGTGTAACATATAGTGTTGCAACACTTTTATTTATCCACATGCTCGCATTGAATACAAGACTAACTTACTCATGATCACGAAGAACAACAAGATCATCACTAGTAGAAGTAGTAACACAATTATAATCATTATCATCATCGCGACCTCTTAGTTTCTTCTTACTCTTCTTGTATATGTTTTCCTTTTAATTTCAACGGAAAAATTTCTGTTATATGTGTTATATTCTATGACTATATTGACACTCAACATTCTTTTATCGACGTTTGGATTTGCTATTGCTATTATCTCTACCGCCCTTTAGTTCCATTTTTTTAACTTCCCTTATTTTCTGTGACAATTGTCATGATTAAGAACATTGCCCTTAGCCATTTTCAAAGAAACAACAATTTTAGGAGCTTAACTCGTTATAGAAACCTAAAATGCCTCTCAAGACTCTAATAAACGTAACAATAGAAATAGTCTAAATAATTAATTATCTAACTTATTACTCATTTGTAACATGTGATCAAAAAACACTTGAAAATCACTCAAGATATGTGAAATAGAAGTCTAATCCTTATACTTATGAAGCAATTAAGCAAGAACAATATATTATTCTATGATTTAGAGGCATACAAGGACTCTATTTTCTCCCACAAAATTTTTACATTTATCTCATTAACAATATGAATATAAATATCGTCTTCCACATATTATCGAATGAAATCACTCACTTGGTTATGTTCAAATATCCCATTCTTCATTAGACTTAGAATCCGACTTCTTTAGAACCAAAATTCAGAAAATACATTTTCAAGCTCACCATCTTTATATTCATATTTGCCTATATCGAGTAATCTAAAATATAAGTCTCATTTCTTATACTTCAAACTTATGAAGCATTTGTCTCATTAGCCATATCATTATAACAATATCTTCCACATGTCACTCTAATGGATCATTAGGAGAGTATCACGATGAATCAAGAGTAACCACACAAGTAAGAAATGCACCACATATCCGTCAAAAACCTTAAAATATTTGATCTATATGTGTCTTCTAACTTATAAAATACTTAACCTTTATTTTTCCAAACAATGTGGAACTAACTCAATTATTTAACAACAACTTAAATAACTCTTTATCAATTGTCACTGTCTTCCTTTTTGTACAAGACACTTCCATTGCTTAGAAAGCTTAATAGGCAATGCATCAGAGAAACTTGCATTCTATACCACACGTCATAATTGATTAAGTAAATGATGATTTTGAAATTATCAAATAAAGACTTTTGGCATAAACAAATTTCCTTTCCTAATGATTAGAACAAACTATTGAAAAATAATACGCATGTACATAGTTATTCATGAAGCAAATCATATTAAGATGCTTATTAGTACACTTTGCATATACCTTTCCATTTGTGAAGCCGTTGTTGTGAGAGTTGATTGGTAACAATAGGAAAAATAATACATTTTGGTCTCAACTTCACAAGAAAGAAATGCATGTCAGAAACTATAAAAGGCTTTTTGTGAAGGAGACAATATAATTACTTTGTATCAATAATGAAATGCAAGTACTGAACAAAGGTATCTTTAATTTCCACCAACAACACCATGTGGTGATAGACTCTCTAAAAATCTGTACAAGTATCTTAAGTGGTACTATTTTCTGCATAAAATCACAATTGAACCAATCCTATGTATGTATTATTCAGTAGTCAGCAACATTGCTACAAAATGACTCAAGTACAAGTCAAATTATTTAGAAGACTTTTGATACAAAGTGTTCATTAATCTCAAGTCAAATTATTGGTTCACATGCTAGTTATAGTATCATCATTTTCGAAAAATGCGTTTCAGCGTCCTCTTAATATTGGTATTGTGATCGATGTTATGTCCGGTTCATATACTAATGTTAGATTATGTAGCACTAACAACTCTGGAAAAAAATGTATCCGTATTAATAGATAAATATCTTAACAAGTATCTGAGTCTTCTCAATTATATCATGCAACAATAATATTCAATTTGATAATACATATATATTCATGGAAAACCTAATTTTACAGTACCTGCTATAAATTTATTTGAACAAAACCTAAGTTTCTCTTAAAAACATCTCAGATTTCAACAATCTAGAAATGTTACCATGCTTACAATACTACAGAAACATAAAAGAAAACCATAAAGATAAACAGTCTTTAACAAACTAGTAACCAATCTAAAATGTAACCTGTAACTCAGATTCTTCTAAAAATAAAAAAAAAACTTGAAATAATTGTTACACCTTAAAGGTAGCACTTTCAAATGTACTCAGTTGAATTAGCTTAAGAAATTTAGAGACAAAAATGTTTATTTTTTCTGTCTCTAATTTCAGTAATTATTTCAACCTTGTCCTTAAAATTATAGTAACTGAAGCATTGTTTGATCTCAAAGCCTTAAAGACAAGTCAAGTTGGTTAATATCTTCCTGACCATGTTCAGAAGGATAGTTATAACCCCTTGACCAAGAAGAACTCACACCTTCCTTAGAATTACCATAACTAAATTCTTTTCTTCCACCATACCTCATCAAATGACCTCCTTGTCCATGGTTATTGTCAAGATGAGAATTTCCATGACCAAAAGTAGTGTAGTTTGAAGGGTGTTCTGGTAAATCATGATAAGATTGCATGGCTGAAGTTATCTCTCTACTCTTTTTGGCAAGTGTCCTTTCAAGTTTGTGAGCATTTTGGTGTCCTCCCAAAGCTTGAGAACTGTAAAACTTTCTCTGACAGTAGTTGCATGAGAATATCCTTTGCTCCATTGAACTTATAGGTGAAGATGATGAAGATGAAGAAGATGGTTCAAGAACAAGATCTAGATTCAGATGATGATGATGATGATGATGATCATTTTCTGGTTGGTTAATTAAGTGAGGAGAAGTATTAGGATGAAAATTATTCATAACTAGCTATATATCAAAGAGATAGAAAAAGAGAGAAAGAGAAAGAGAGAGAGAAGAAAAGTGTTATTGTGGTTTGAAAGATGAAACTGAAAGTGTAGTTATATATGGAGGAAATGTATAAGAGACCCTTAAGTTAAAGGTTCATTGTTCCTTGAAGAGAGAAATAGTAGAAAGAGAAAAGGGACATATATCTGCAACTTCAGTGGAGATCCTAAGAGCTTGTCTCCTTCATTAATGGCACAGTTTGGATCCTTTGTCGGTCGATGATGGAAACTAAGTTTAAAATACTATTAACACTAATAATGCTCTCTATTAATTTTTAATGATTCTGTCTAATTTTGTCAATTTTTTTTTTATATAAACTAAATTAATTTTTCGAATTAAAAACTATAATAAACAATAAAATCTTCTTTCAAATTTAACTGATCAGTGAAGTTTTTTTATAAGTACATTTATTTTATTAAAAGATTTGAATAAGACATAGATAAGAGATTTAAATCTAGTTTGATATGTGTAATGGTGATTACTAATGCCTTAAGAAAACCTAAATATAATTAAGAGTTTGTTTGTTTGTGAAAATATTTTGTATTTTGATTTTTAAAATGTTTTCTAATTTCAAACGTTTGCAAAGAGATATAAAATTTTAAAGTGAATAGCTATATAATTTCTTAATTAAAATAATAAAATTCCAAAATAATTATGCTTCATTATTTTATTTTAAAGTTATTAATTTATAAATATTAATAATTTATTTATATTAATATATAAATATAAATAAATATTATGTTCATGGATTAAATTCTAGACCTTCACTTTACACCCATTTAAATGTTTTATTATTTTTAAGAAATACATATTTTAATTAGTTTTTCCTCTTATATTTATGGAAATTGGTGAGTTTTAAACTTTTACAATATTTTTATTAAATTAACTTAATTTAATTTAAACCTTTAAAAAAATTTGAAAAGGAGCCCTTGTTATTTTAAATAAAAATAGATTTTATAATAATAATAAATTAAATAATATTTATTAAAATTCATTTAAAAATAGTAGAATTCATCAAAGTAAATATATATATTTTTAAAATTAAAACAGAAAATATTTTCATACAACAAACAAAACATAATAATTACTTGTATAATTTAATAACAAGTTGGGTTTTTTTGTCTTTGAAACCGAGTGAATGTATGTTTGATATTAATTATGATTATTAAGCATATATTGATTGTTTGTGACTCTGCCTTATCAACACAAGGAGAGTTTGAAGTTAAACCATGCAGTGTTCCATCAGATTTCCAATTTTGGAATGGCAATATGGACAAGATAAACCACCTTGACTTGACTAAATAATGATCATGATTGAAGACAATTTAATTTTTTTACACTTTCTTTTAAATCAAATCAAGATGTACTACACCATGTTTCACTACAAGATTGGACAATAATCCCGTTTCAACAAGATCGGCAGCTTAAATTAACTAATACTTTTTCACTTTTTTTAAAAGTTGGTGTTTTATAAAATAAATAAATAAAATATTATTTGTTGATTTAAGGTTTTGAAATTTAAAATAATATTTTTTATTTATTTATTAAATTAATATTTTTATTTTACTAAAATCATCTATTATACTAATTTATTGCATTTAAATGAATATATTAAGTAAGATAATTAATATATAAAATTATCATTAAAAGGCAAATAAATTAATTTAAAAAATAATAAATTTGATTGATAGTATACGTAAAGAGTCTTAAAACGTCAATTAAAAATGAAAAGAAGTATATGGTGATAGAAGTCTTACGAGTTACGTACGTCTCTATATATGTATATAAAGTAGTGTAAGAGTCATATACATGTTTATCAAGAAAAAAGTAAGGTATATATGTCTGTTCACTTAAATGCATGTATAGATTGAGAAAGGTGGTGGTAGCATTATCATAGGGATGAAGTATTTTTATTATAAGTTCATTTAGACAAATTCGATAAATTCGAATAAATTAATGCAAATAAATATTTAATCTCATTGATTTTTCAAGTCAATCTATTTAAATATTAATTGAATTATTATTTATAAATGTTCAGATAATAATCTTTTAAGTTAATAAGTCAATCAAAATTCGAAAAGGTCATCCTCAAATCTAAAAATAAATTTATGATATATTATATATCATATTTACGTTTTAAATATTTTAGAAACAGATACTTAACCTTGACAAAGTTTAATCAATTCCAACTTATTCCTACTTAACCTTGACAAAGTTTAATCAATTCCAACTTATTCCTACCCCTATCCCTACCATACTCCTCCTAATTCTTACTATGAGGAATTGACCCTTCCTCTCATCTAGATTACTAGGTCCCTCATAAAATGATGGTTTTTTTCTCGAAAAAATTGCAAGATTAGATCCCTATTTACAAATTTGTTTAAACTTAAATATATAGTTGATCCCATATATGTTTCTCACAACGGTGGTTCATATAAGTTCAGTTCTAACATGTGGTGGTTTTTATTGTTGGGTTTTTGGTTTGTATTTGGTTTTTTTTCTCTTTCTTTTGTTTGTTCTATCCTTTTTGTTTGTTTCGATGTTCTATTTGTTAGTTTAGTTATCATCTTGATACATCTTGTTAAGGTTGGTCAATCGATTGATTTGAATCTATATAGAACTTAAAATTTAAATCCTAAGATAAATTGCAGTTTTATTTTAAATTGGTTTGGTGGATATTTTGTTTAATATTTATTACGTTAAATCCATAAAAATAATCTTTTTTTTTAATATAAAATTCACAAACCATCATTTAAAAAAAAAAAAGCTATAAAAGTTTTAGAATAGTCAAAAGAACTATTTTTTATTATTACGTGATAATATTTCAACTATTATTTGACATTAATTTAATACTCAAAATTTTATATTACATTTCTTGTGAGTAGGGATATAAATGGATATCCATGTGGACAGATACTACGATATTGATGTCCATTCCATTGGGTAAATATGATATTCATATGCATCTCATATCTCTACGGATATCCACTAAACGGGTAATTCATGGATTTTAAGATACCCGCATATATTTACAAATATTTGATAATTTTTTTTTTTTTAATTATTTTTTGAAAAAATATTTTTTCAATTTCTTTTAAAGATACAAAAGTTATCATCACATAGAATCTATACAATTCACTTTCAATTCAACAACAAAATTTCAATACATTAATTTTCTTTTTTTCACCAAAATATAATAACATGCAAACATAATATCCATATAGTTTATTTGTGAGTTACGGTGGAAAAGTGGACGGGTGAGGAGTAGGAAAGAGATACTAGTTGAACATAAGAAGGGTGATTGGTGAAATTGTGGAATAGTTTAAGTGAGGTATAGAGTATTGAAGAAGTTTAAATAGGATTTGTATGGAATGTGAAATATTTTCTTCAAAGAAAATTTCAAAAATAATATATATATATATATATATATATATATATATATATATATATATATATATATATATATATATATATATATATATATATATATATATATATATATATATATATATATATATATATATATATATATATATATATATATATATATATATATATATATATATATATAAGAAGACTAATTTTTTAAAAGACGTAAAAACAAGATGTAATAAACTAATGATATTTAAATAATTTTTATAATTTATTAACCGATACGGATATCCGCGGATACAGGTATCATTAAACCCGCATCCATATCTATTAACAAACGAGTATTTAAATATCCATGTAATTTATCTCTGGATATCCATTAAGTTATTCGCCCCATATTTGTGACGAATTTTATCCACACATATCTACGTGTACGGATTTTTTTGTCCTCCCTACTTGTGAGTACACACCATCATTAGATTATAAAAATAATAATAATCTGACAACATTATGAATCCTATTTTTATAATGGATTATCTCTATTGTAAGAAAAATAAATGAAATGAATATTGGTTGAGTTCGGCCTGGTTTGATTTTGGATGGGTCCAAAATAATTATCTGAACCCGAGAGAAGCAATCCTATACTAGCCAAGTTAAACAACTGGATCAACTTAACACTTGACCCGACTGATTTGTTTGCACAAAAAGATAATGGATCGATCGATTTTAATCAGGTGGTTTAAATTTGTTCATCCATACTTCTTGTAGTATTTGATAGCATTGTTTTTTGTAATTTGTCCACTCGATCCGTTGGATTGAAATCTATTATCATATAGATCATGTCTATAAAATTTAACAACAATCAAAAATCATTTGACATGTCAACGAGATGCATAAAGACTAACGTCTTACAAAGTCTATTATACAATAAAAATTTCCTTCTAGTTGATTATGGAACTTGTGTAATCGTTTATGGGGTAAACTAGTTCAATAGTTGATTAAGGAAGCCTTATAATCGATTATATTTCAAACTAACCAAAAAATTTCTTGTTTTTCTAGGTCATAATTGATTATGGTCATATCCTAAATGATTATGAAGATGATCCCTCCCCAAAATCCTATCATTTATGGCCTAAATGTTTTAGTATAAAAGGAGAACTTGTAATCATTTGGAATATTCACACAAGAAATGTGAATATTGCCTCTTTTCTACTCTTTCTATTCCTCTTAAAATATTCACAAATGCTTTAAATATTATTTTAGTGTTGAAATAGCGAAATACTTAAGTAGAATTATCTTGTCGAAGAATTCATGTTAACAACTGTCTCAAACCTTTTAGAAGCAACCTTCTCAGAAATAACTCTCACAAAAGTAACATCTTTAAATAAATTAGGTCAATTGTTTTAAAACTTCTTGATATAATTCATTAAGAATATTTATCATATATTGATGACATGATTAATGTTTATTCATATGGAAATTATGGATTTGTAGAGATTGTGTAAATACATGGATATAGTGAGGATTGTTGGTCAATAGTCTATAATTACTTAAATATTGATATAAATTATAATGTTAGTCTCTGTGAAAATTTATGTGTAATGGCCTACAAGAAGTAAGTTATTATTTTGAAAATAACAGGCTAGGGCACTTGGCCTTGAGAGAGATGGATGACAATATTATATATGTGTTATGTAATATCAAATTATTAAAATGTAATTTCATTCATATGATGCCATTGGAAGACCGATTCTTGAGAAAAGTAGTTTGAGAGCGACCGTAGAAGCTTTTGGCTCGTTGAATTACTCTTTTTAATGCTTTGGTTGGATGCCTTTTAATCGCTGGTGTCAGTATCCCTCCCCGTCGAGTCTTTCATTTAGAGTGGGAATGCTGAGAAACGATCAAAGGTAGTTACTGATTGATCTCCTTGCAACTGGAGTCCGCAATATCCATCTTCGAGCATGCCTGAAAACCTTTTACTTTTAGAACCACTCTGAAAAGACCCTGGTGCATCCATTGAAAATCATGCGGTACCAACATGATTCACCTCAACATTGGATCGGTGCCCGGAGTTAACTATAAACTAGTAGTATCCGAGCTTCATTAACTACAAAATTTTAGTATCCTTAAGATGCCACCACAGTGAGAGCCTTGGTAGGAGGTAAACGCGAGGTGGGTATTAGGTCGGGAGATGAATAGTGGATTTCTGGCCCGACCTTCATGGAAATTGTAACACCCCGATTTTTATTATAAATTTTTTTAATTATTATAATAATTTTATTTAATTTTTAGTGTGTCTTTGATTTGAATAGACAATTTTATGTGGGTTAATGAGTGGGTAGAATTTGATTAATTAATTTAATAATTTATTTAGTGGAAATGAGAAATTGAGGTTTTGGGGCAGTAAAATAGATTTTAACGAAACTACAAAGATGGTTGGAGTTTTAGAGATTTGAGAGGAGTTTTTAGAAATTAATCAAAATCAAGGAGAATTAGTTTTTATTTATTTAAGAAATAAAAATAGAGAGAGTTTGTCAGTATATGAAAAAGTTATGAATGAGGTAAGAGATAGTAGAGCAAACCCTAGGAGAGCAAGAGGATGAGAAGGAAGTTCCATAGAGAAAGCTTCAAGTTTCTTCAAATTCTAGGTAAAGGGAAATTATTCATGTGTGGGTGTTTAAACAGATGGATAGCGAGGGTTCCTTACCCTTCTGTCTTCTTCCCTTTTCTTTACCTCTTTGATGATGGTTGATGATTGCTAAATTGTTGTGAATTTGAGTTTGAATAATTAACCCTCATCTGCTTAGTTCGTTTGCTTTTCGTAAAAAAAACTCAACTTTAGTGTATATTTGGTATAGTTTACGTTATAGTGTATATATTGAATTATCATGTAAATATCATTAAGTTTGGTTGTTATTTATCTCATTTTTGTAGGTATTCAAGCAATGGTATTTATTCGAGCAACCTCGGGTGGAATTTCGGTTGGAGGCATCATCACCCAGATAGCCAACCGCTTTGGTTATGATCCCACTGTGCTTGAGAAGCCCCAGTAGCAGGTAATGATAAGTTGAACATGACTGCTCTGGTTAACCAAGGTATGATTTAGGTTGTAAGTGATCATTATATTGTCATGAGTCAAAAAGGTTTATTCTTCCACTCCCTGACCCTGAAAGAGTTTCCATTGCTGCAAGAAATAATTGGATATATGTAAGAAATCTCCAAGATGATCAGGAATAGAACAGTGATGTGGACCATGATGCAGAGGACCAAATGGATGCGGATACTCAGGATCAAGATCATGTGGACCCTCCCCCTAAAGAGGTCCACTCAACCAGTTGAAGGGTCACATTTTATGACTCAAGACCTGTTGTCATGGATGCAAGATGAGTTTGGGGACCTCTGGGAGGAGAAAACACGTGAAGGAGTTGAGCAGGTTAGACAGGGAAAGTTGGTGGATGAGATGCATAAGATGATGAAACATTTGATGTTGCAATTTCCACCTCCCTGCAGTGATATTCTGTGAGTTCCTCTTCACTCTTGTACAAAAACAATGGGACAATGTTTAGTTCAAGTGTGGGGGTTTTTATTGTTTTACTATTATTATTGTTTTTCTTCAGTTTTTCTTAAGTATTGCTAATTTTTGGTTTTAGTGTGTTACAAATTGAGGGTATTGATGCAGGATGATTGATGAAGCTGGTAGTCTATTGATGAAAGACACAACCCATGCTTTCTCCCCAAGCACCCCTGAAAGTTGATACATGTGAAAGTAATTATTGGACACAACTTGATGACACTGTATTGAGATTGAGATTCGGTACACCCGAACCGGAAAGAAGCGACATTAAACGAGAAGTACTTTGGAACCTGTAAGCTTTTCCCAACTTGGTGAGCATACAAAAATCTTACCACAAATTTATTATCACGAGATTTTAATCAGGTATTATAATACAGTGGGAGAACTGACTTTTTTTGCGTTTTATCGCAAATGTTACGGATAGCAAGATTCGCCACCGACTTTTCTTTTATCTAACAAGGAAAGGGTGAAAAGAACAGGAAAGACCTTGATAGATTTTGAGTTCGGGGGGTAAGTTATGAAAAGGGAAGGTGTTAGCATCATTTTCATCTGTAATTATCTACGGGCTCTTAATTGCTAGCTCGCTTTTGAAAATTTTCTTTGTGTGTGTGGTTGGTTTGAAAATATTTTGAAAAGTCAAAGTACGGCCAACTTTGTAACGATTCTTGTATCAGTCCTCAAGAATGCGTACAAAGTGCTTGAAAATATTTTGTTTGAAAAGTGTGATGTGAGTAAATGTTTTGTTTGTTAAAAAGGTTGTGAGCAAGCGATTAAAAGTTCATTACCCACTAAAGGTTGTTCTTATTCTTTTCCTTCTCTTTTAGAGATAATGTTATCCATACTATTAGTTGGTAAGTAGCCTTATCTATTGGATGTGAAGGGACAGGCGTAGGATCATTGAATGCTCATTGAAGGCAACATGTAGAAATACTTTAGCAATTTGTATCAGAGGGACTAGATCATTTTTCGTAGGTAACTTCAAAGGGTCATAGAGGGACTATGATCTTTATTCGAGGGTCTTTGCTAAAGTATCCCTATTTTCGAGGGACATGACCAATTTTTTCCGAAGGCAACAAAGGAGAGGTTACCCTAGAGGTGTAAGTGTGAAAAGTGATTCAATTACAGTTATGTTATCTTGGAATTGTTTAAGGTTATCTATCGATTAATTTTATCTTATCATAGTATATTTCTACACAATTATATATATATATATATATATATATATATATATATATATATATATATATATATATATATATATATATATATATATATATATATACAAGGCATAAAGTATAAGTGTAGAAAAGTAAAGTCCCACGCTATTACAGGGTCTTGGGGGCAGTTACATGATAAAGAAATTGTGCGGGAATTTAAACTAGGTTATTACAAAATTTATACATCCTATACAATTTGTCTAATAAAATAAATAGAAAAATAAAATAAAATGCTAGTAAATTATTTTTAAAAGCCTAAAGTCTAAAATATTGAAAATCAATTTTTTTGTGTATTTTTGGTTTGATTTTATATGTTAATAATAATTTAAAAAAACCTAATGTCTAATTTTTAATTACAAATTAATTAATTAAAACAAACCTAAATCTAATTAATTAAATTAATTGAAAAAAAGTCTAAACCTATTTTTTTATAAGTTTTTCTGATTTTTTATTGGATTAAAAAAATTAATTAAATAGAATTAGTGGAAAATTAATTAAGAAAGAAGATAGAAAAAGGATTAAAAAAGAAGTAATAAAAAGTTGCAGGCACTGGGGTTGAACCCACACTCTTAATCTCAACAGTATATTCTCTCGCCACTGCGCCAGTGTGTTATTGGTGATATGGAAATAGAATTGACCGATAATATATGAAACCTAGTGGTGTTCGCGGTGCAGTTTGGGCGGTTTTGAAACAAAAAATCACCCGAACCGCAAGAGAAAAAACATGCGGTTCAATTTGGTTCGGTTGGCTTTTAAAAATAAATCCGAACCAAACCAAACCAAGCTAATGAGGTTTAGATTGGTTCGGTTGGTTCGGTTTTTTACAAAAAAATTATTAAGCCATACATACAAATATAGAGGAAAATATAATTTTGTGTTTAATTGTTCATACATTACCATAAAAAATGTAATAATTGTCAAAATAAGTTTATAATTTGATACATAAAATTGCGTATTATTATTTTATCTAAATCTAAAGAATGATATAGACAAGATTGCATTCTTAAATAAATATTATACAAAGAATACGATAAAATATATTTTGTGAAAATAGTATTTATAAATGAATAATATTTTATTTTTTATGATTTGTAAGTTAAAATAAATATAATACAAAGTATGAGAAAATATACACATAATACATGTTTATTTCTCTAAAGAATTAAAGAAATATATATTGGTTAGTAAGATTTTATAACATAATGCGGTTTTGTTTGGTTTGGTTCGGTTTGTAAAATACAAATTATAAACCGAACCGAACAGCGCAGTTCCGTGAGAAAATGACCTTAACACATCTGAACCAAATGCGGTTTTTTGCGGTTTTGGTTCGGTTCGGTTTTGTGATTTTCTATTGGGCTAGTTTGGTTTTAAACACCCCTAATGGAACCTGCATGAATTTGGAAAAAATAGCAAAAAACATTGCAAAAGGCAAGGATCGAACCCATGTCCTTCGTAATACACATGCGCTTGCTTGCAAAATGAGCCATGCTTCTTTTCTGTTGCTAAGACAAACAATATATTATATAAAAACAACATCAATGAACTGGAGAAACGTCGGAGCCCTAGCTCCGGTCGTCTTCTCCGGCTAGGTGCTTCATGGATCTGCAAAAACAACGCATGTTAGAAAGAAAAGAGGACCATATCCCCCTAAATCGAGGGCTACGAATCCAATGGTAGGGTTCTTTTATCCTGAATGTGCCTGTAAACAGAGATTCAAAATAAACGTATTTCTATGCCCTAACAATGGCAGATGGAGATTTGTGCATCAAAGCTTGCATTTAACACGTCAAATTTGTTCTAAAGAATGTCCTGAACACATTTGGGGCCTCCAAACACATTAGTAATGCATAGAAATTAAGATTGAATTCAAAGAAAAAATGCAAACCGGACATGGCATGTATGCAAATTTTAGGTACAAATGGGCATGGAAAGTTACCTATCTTACTTTGGAGATGTTCTGGATGTGATTTGAGGTGGTGGTTTGGACTGAATCAAGCTGGAACTTGAGATTCAATGGTGCACTTTCTTTGAAAATTTTAAGTTTGTAACCCTATTTTTTATGCAGCTCATGCGTGTTCCTCTCTTGATCTGATGCTTGTGTATTTATAGAGAGTGCATCAGGTCAACATAGATGGAAATAATCTTGTGCAATTAAAGCTACATCAAACAAGAATAAAACATGTTTTTCAAGCTTCTGTATTTAAATATTCTTTCCATTTTTGAATTCACACTGTTTTGGAAAGTTGGATATGTGTTCTTGGGCCTCAAATGTGATCCAAAACCAAGTGCAGGTTCCTTGGTCCATCATTTTGTTATTTTATTTAATTTATTTTATATCTAATTGAATAAAAACCAAAATAAATATAAATAAAAATTATGGTAAGGTATGATTTAGTTTAGGAGTCTTCTATAAGGTCATGAGCATGTTTAGACTTTAAAAGATAGGTCCATTAGTCCAAAATTTCAAGTTTGCTCAATAGAATTTTCATGCATTTCTCAAAAATTGCCCAACTTGTGCAACTCATAACTTGCTCAAATTTTATCATATGAAGGTGATATTTGACTCTTTGGAAACCTCAAGATGTCTCCTACAACTTTCATGTTGGTCATTGTTTCATTTGAAGTCTTTAACATTTTGTAAATTGCTTTGACAAATAATGTCTTTTTGTGTTGACTTTCAAAATGACCTGTAATGTTTTGGCTCATATCTCTCAAATGAATCATTTTTGGACTTGAGCTTAGAGAGACAAAGTGGTAGAGATTTAAATTTCCATGAAAATGGGATTTGGTTGGTAATTTTATGATGAAGGATGTGGAATTTATGCTTGGTCAAAATTTAGTTGACTTCTCCTTAAGAAAACCCTAATTTAGTAACTTTTGACTTTTGATGAATCTTGAGTTTCCTTGATGAATCATGATAAACCCTTAATAAAATTATGAATGTGAGTTCAAAATTTTGATGTTGACCAAAAATCTTGAAGTTTGACTGTATGTTGACCACAATTGACTTTTTGTCCAATATAGTTGATTTTCACTCATCTGAGCAATTGACCGAGAAAACTTGTGATGCAAGGCTTGAAACTTGTCATGAGGGTACATTGAAGGATATGAGGAATCATGGAATCCAATTGAGGAATTAGATGCTCAAATTTCTTTGAGAAATACAAAACCCTAGTTGTAGATCAATTACTTAGGAGAAGTGCTTGTATGCTCAAACCCTTGAGTATTCTTGAGCAATTCAGAAGCCTACGAGTATGAGGAGGTGTCTTGAATCAATTGTATTAAAAAATGGGAGGGAAAATTTTGGTGTACAACAGCTGCCCCTATTCAATCTTCTTAAAACTGAAGAGTCAGATTGGCATGTCCGTCATTTATGATCTGAAGGTGGAAGAGTTTTGAACACTTAAGTGCCCAGAAATTTGCACTCGTCGGTGTATAAAGTAACGTTGTTGGTTGATAGTATTGCTTGAATGGTCTTTAAAGATGCCATTCAAAAAATTGATAGAGTGTCTCTGAAGATGGGCTTACAGATGCCATCCAAAGTAACTGTTGATAGGAGTATCAGAATGAGTCTACGCCTAACTGTATCTGAAGAATGCTTTTTGGAAAGAAAATGCTCTCCAGAACTCAGTCTCTGGGGAGAATGATTTTTGAGAATAAACTTATGAGGGGAATGCTTTTTAGAATGAAGCCCTAAAGGAGATGCTTTTCAGAATAAACCTCTGAAGGAAAATACTCTCCAGAATTCCGTCTCTAGGGGGTGCTTTTCAGAATGAAGCCTTGAAGGAGATGCTTTTGAGAATAAACCTCTAAAGGAGAATGCTCGCAAGAATTCAGTCTCTGGGGTGAATGCTTTTCAGAGCGAAGCCCTGAAGGAGATGCTTTTCAAAATTGGGCCTCTGAAGGGGGATTATTTGGTCATGCAGATAGTCGCCCCGTCCTGTTTCATAAATTGATCTACAATCTGTTTTTTATTGGTAAACTTGTCCTATTTTGGGATTCATACCACCTGGTCATATAGATAGTTGCTCTGTCATGTTTCGGGAATTAATTTGCGACCTGTTTTTTTGTTGGTAAACTCGTCTTATTTCGGGAATTCATACCGCATGGTCATATAGATAGTTGCCCCGTCCTATTTCTAGAGTTAATCTGCGACATGTTTTTTGTTGGTAAACCCGTCCTGTTTCGAGAATTCATACCGCCTGATCATATATATAGTTGCCCCATCCTGTTTCGAGAATTGATCTGTGACCTGTTTGAGAATTGCTGATGATATTCGTCTATTTGCGAACTTTACCTGAAAGGAAAAAATTAGCTTTATGTAATATCATGATGTATGTAATGCATTGCGTAATGATGCTCTCAAAATCAATGAGAATGTTATATGCATTTTGGTATGCAATTTCTGTGATGTATTGTGAAGTGATGTATGGACGCAATATGTCGTTGAAGCATATTTGTAGCTCCTTGTAACAATGTCTAGCTAGGGAAAATAAATCTTGGATTGTTGCTAGGGATGAAGAAAGTGATTCTTCAATTTTTGCTAGGAAAAATTTTGTTGATTCATGCTTTCTGTTTTAGGATACTCCGCGGGGGATCTTTGACTTCTGTTTGAGGATATAGACATTCAAGGAGAGTCGGTCGTTCGCCGTTCTTTTTGTTGAAGGATTTGATTCTTATGTACCCTGACTGGGGATAAAAGAGATGGATATTCCTCCAGTGTGCTATCTATCCAGGTTTCAGATACCGTAGCAACTCTTCTGGGGATAGAAACTTTGATTAAACCCTGATGGAGAAGAGAATTTTGTTAAGGATTTATGGTGTTAGAGTAATAAACTCCACTGGGGAATTAAATTCTTGTAAATTGTGTCAAGGAAATAAACTCTGATGGGGATTGGAATTTTATAGGCTACGCTGAGGAAGTCTCCATTGTATGTTGGGGAAATGATAAAAATTCCTTATCCGCTAGGGGACCTATTGAGGATGATGATTATGTCAAGCTACCCATTAGGAATATGGAGGTGAACTACTAGAAGATGCCCCAATTTCTTCCTGAGGGCATATTACACTTGTTGGGGAATATATCTCTGTTGGGGATGAGCTTGGGAAGATAGCTCTGTAGAGATAGTTTCATGGAGATTGCCCTGTGGGGATTTATGAATGAGTTAAACATTATCCCAACTCCTAGAGTCTTTGATAAATGTTAATCATGTTTTTATGCAAATATTTATAAATGATGATCATATTCAAATTCATATGTTCATTCAAAGTAACCATTGGACATACTCGCAAACAAAACAGAGGAAGTAAAAACAAATAGTTTTGAATTTTGAAATAGACTGAGTTGTATTGATTATGAAAGTTTACCTATGAACAAGCATTTTTATACAAGAAGATAAAAATCCTAATAAGAGGAAGTTGTGAAATTGGAAAACATACAAAGTGATAAACAAGAAATACAGCTATGTGAAAATGATCCCATCGAGTTTCAACTCTACTATTGCCTATATGTCTTCAAGCATCTCATCACTTGTCGTCGGAAGAAGATGACCGAATTGATCTGTACCATTTGATCTTGACGTTGATAACAAAGCTTGCTGAAAGTAGATGTTCCAATGGGGCATAGTAATATGCTTTAATCCCTAACTTTTTCCTAGATCGCCCTTTCGGGTTTTCAGTCCACCGGGATACCCTTTTTTGCCCATGCCGCCTTTTCAAGTTTTCGACTTGCCGGGTGTATATATATATATATATATATATATATATATATATATATATATATATATATATATATATATATATATATATATATATATATATATATATATATATATATATATATATATATATATATATATATATATATATATATATATATATATATATATATATATATATATCCTTAATTTTGTTCCGAACCTTTTTGTTTCACTGGGAGGCCATTACTTTTTCCTAGTCCAGTCAACCTAGTGTGTCTCCTCTATGCATAGTATTTTTTAACTATGCCTGCGTTCAAAGGGTGTGGAATATTTTCACCATCCATGGTGGTAAGTATCATAGCACCTCCAGAAAATATCTTCTTAATCACAAATGGTCCTTCGTACGTGGGAGTCCATTTTCCCCGGGGATCACCTTGTGGTAGGATGATGCGCTTTATTACCAAATCACCAGCCTGATACACCTGATGTCTGACTTTTTTGTTAAAGGCCTTGATCATACGCCTCTAATACATCTGACAATGACAAACAACTGTGAGCCTTTTTTCATCAATCAAATTTATCTGGTCTAGTCTAGTTTGAATCCATTCGTCTTTGTTTAAACCTGTGTCTTTCATAATCCTTAGGGAAGGAATCTGGACTTCGACAGGTAAGACAACCTTCATACCATAGACTAGAGAGAATGGGGTTTCCCCAATTGATGTATGTACTGAAGTGCAATAACCATGAAGAGCAAATGGTAACATCTCCTGCCATCTTCTACAAAATCTTCTTGATATTCTTGTTGCCGGCTTCCACTGCGCCATTCATCTTTGGTCGATACGGAGAAGAATTGTGATGTTTAATCTTGAATTACATGCAGAGTTCCGTGATCATAGTATTGTTAAGAATGGTACCATTATCTATGATAATCCTTTCAGGTATGCCATACCGACAGATGAGGTTATGCTTGATGAACCGGGCCACAATATTCTTGGTACTGGAGGCAAACGAGGCTGCTTCTACCCACTTCGTGAAGTAATCAATATCTACCAAGATGAAACAATGTCCATTAGAAGCAATGGGCTTAATATCTCCAATCATATCCATGCCCCACATTGCAAACAACCAAGGAAAAGTCAAGACATTCAAGGGAACTAGAGGCACATGTACTTTGTCAGCATAAATAAGGCATTTGTGACAAGTTCTGGATTGATGGTGGAAATCGGTTTCCATGGTAGACCAATAATAACCCGCTCTCATAATTTTCTTATCCATCGTATGCCCACTGGAGTGAGTGCCAAAGACTCCTTCGTGCATATCTTCCATAATTTTCTCAGCTTCCTTCTTGTCTACACAACGAACAAAGTGGAATCATGATTATGCTTGTACAAAATTGTGTTACTCAGAAAGAACTTGGAAGAGAACCTCCTTAGGAATTTCTTATCATTAATAGATGCCCCTTTAGGATACTCTTGAGTCTCGAGGTATCTCTTTACTTCATGGTACTAAGGATTTTCCTCTACTCCATCAATATCAAGTTCATAGCAGTGTGCTGGTTCGTCTAGTCTCTCAATAGTAATTTCAGGAGCTTCATTGTCCCATCTGAATCTGAACATAGATGACATGGTAGCCAATGTGTCTTCCAATTGATTCTATTCTCGTGGAATGTGCTTAAAAGTAATTTCTTCGATGTACAAAATTAATGTCAACACATGTTCTCGATAAGGAATGAGATTTGGATGTTTCATATCCCATTCTTCTTTAATCTGACTGATCACTAGGGCGCAGTCCCCATATACATTTAGGAATTTAATTCTCATATCAATAACAACCTTGATACCCATGATGCACGCTCCGTACTCTTCCATGTTGTTGGTACAGTCAAAACATAATCTGACGGTGAAGGGAATATGGCAACCCTTGGGAGAGACAATCACAACACCAACTCCATTACCAAGCGTGTCAGAAGCTCCGTCAAAAACCATAGTCCATCAGGATCTAGGTTCAGGTCCTTCATACGGTCCAGGTGTTGAAAGTGGTGTAGCGGAAAGCAACAAAAGTTTTGGAAATATTTATCCAGTAATTTATCGTGTCCACAGAGATTGGTTATTGAATTTCCGTTCGACAAATATCTCGTTAATGAGTTTGGGAATGAATGGGTTTGTAAAGAAAATGTTATCAACATAATATAAATGTAAACAAAAGTAAGAACTAAGGAAGAACTTATCAAGCTTGCATATAATTTACTCATCACAGACTTAAATCTATCGACCAGTTAAATTCAACCTAACAATACTCATCAATGTCACCACGTACCACTCACAACCTAAGTCATTTCTAACCAAAATTGAAAGACTGGCTGTATCATCAAGGAAATGATCTCTCTACCTCCTTAACAACACAGAAGACAACTATGTAATTGCACTGACGATCTCTCAGTACAACACAACCACACAGAGGCATTAAGCTCAGATACTGAAGTAGATGTCAGCTCTAAATCTATCTCTAGATTTCAAAAACTAACAGATAATCATCCAAGAAAAGAACCTAAGCAGTATATGTCTATGACAACTCAAATTCCTAGCACAGAGAAAAAATTTAAGACAACAATCCACAAAGATTTGTAAAGCAAGTTTAATATAACACCATGGGAGACAAATATACATAAGTTCATAGTAAATTCATGTACAAACTCAACACATGAAGAATACATAAAGAGGAAGAGAAATGAACCACAAATCTCACAGTTTGTCAGCATCGATTGATGAGAAATCCACTTTGGATCATCTATATGGAAGCTTCAATGTTGTTTTCTAAGCTAATCCTATCCAAATGAAGGTTGATGGAGTTGGGATAAAAAGTACCCAAAACCATACCAAAAAAATATGTTTTTGGCCCTAAATACGTATTTCTGATTGTCCAGGATCGCCCGGGACCAAAATTTTCGCCCGACAACGGATGACAGAAGGTTGAAAAATCAGCACAGCATTCTGCACTATTTTTGCCATAACTTTTGAATCGTAACTTTGATTCGCGCCCGGTTCGAAGCATTGGAAAGATTATTCAACGATCTTTATAACAATTACAAAATATAAATCAAATTGATGATTTTTTATTATTTGTTTTTGAGCCTTATTTGTTGACGAGTTGCTCAAAATCGCGCGTTTGAAGCCGTGTCTTCGACACTTAATTGCTCATGCTCCAAATACGCATCAATACCTGCAAAATAAATGGAAAAATATCAAACAGTATCCTGTGTACACAAAAACATAAATAAACACAAACTAAATGTATTTACACAAAATTAGGGTTTATTCAATGATATTAACAACAAAAAGTCGATAAGTGCAACAAAAAGTATATACAAAAATAGCTACAATTTGCACTTATCAAACTCTCCACAACTTGAACTATTGTTTGTCCTCAAACAAAGTCAAATAACATAAATAACAAATAATGATAAATCAAAGAATCAAGAATCAATAGGTTTTGAAAACGGAAAATAAATGCAGTGGTTCAAATGAAAAACAATACACACAAAGTAAACACTTATCACTAAACTACGACTATAACATAAACACGAAACAAATGCTAAATAAAAAAAATATGCCAAACATTCTAAAACAATACTAGTTCACAAATGAATCACACATGGAAAACATAATCATCGGTAGATTAAAAACACACAAAAATAGGGTATTTTCACTAATCCAACAATATTGCAAACAATAGACTAAATTATGCATTCATCCAAAAATTTACATTGAAAATATAAAAGCAAGAATATAAATGGCTTTTAAAGGTTGTAATGTGGCTTGGTTAACAAACAAGTGATAAGTCATAAAGCTAATCGAAACAAAAACTTGCCTAAACCTAAGGGAGTAATTACTTCCTTAAAGTTTTAAACAATAGAATTTCAATCAAACTTCTCCTTCATCCCAAATTTCAAACCAACACACATCACTTATTAACACAATATTATTCCATACTCTTTTTTGTTTTTCTTTTTTCAATGCTTTTTCAATTTTTCTCTTTCTTTTTCTATCTTTTCTATTTCACTTTTTTTCTTCTTTTCTTTTTCTTTCACTTCTTTTTCACATTTTTTCTTTTTCTTTATTTTCAACCTCATAACAATTAACCAATAAATACACAATCGTTTTTCTCCTCAACTTGAATTCAACCAACATCTTAGTGAATACTCCCTACTTTCTAAGGAAAGGTAAAAATTCAAACCAAAACAATGGTTGAGGGTTCAAGAAAATAATGAATCAACATCCATGCAAAAATGGAAACTAAACACTCATAGACAAGCATTTAGAAAATACAACATGGATATCGACAAAAAGCTCAAGGGGATTACTAATGATCACACACTCACAAGGTGAATTGACTTATTTGGCCAAGGTAGTCGTGCTCAAAGTGAAACAAAAAAAATGTCTTGATTATGTTCAAGCTTTCATACAATCAACACAAACAAAAGATTAAGCGTAATAAAATCCAGTTAAAACAAGAATTGTGGTCTCCAGCATATGTGAACAATGGAAAGCTACCTCGCAAAAGGGTAGGAACTAAAGTGATTCACAAATGAACAAGTATACAAAATAATGAATGGTATAAAAATTGTAAAAAGTATAATTATCATGAATATGCTAAAGTATAAAAAGCGATAAACACATACCTCGAACGTGTACAAAACTTTAACAAAATCATTACCACGCATTCACAAGTCAAAACAATCAAACCTGACAAATCACCTCAATATTCTACAAGTTATCGAACCAAAACTTGAGTGCAAACAACAAAAGAATTAGAAAAATAATACTTCTACAAAATTTCAATGTACAAAATTTATAATATATACAATGAAGAAAACTCCTCAAGATAAGCACGACAAGCTTTCGGAAAACACAAATTGACATAACAAAACAAATACAAATAACGATATGAAAATCGGGTGAAAATGAATTAAAAAGTTGAAATGTGAAGATTTGAAATTTAGAACATTTTCTTGTTTCAACTTGTTAAAGCACAAATCACCATACACATAAACAAATACAAACAAACATGCTTGTTTTACGTCGTAAGCTCGACGCCTTTATTGTGCGAGCTAGTAACCTCCTCTCATCATGCCATGGTATTGTTACACCGTGTAAACCTAAAGAAAGTGTCCTAACAATCACACAACAAACGTTACAAAAACGAGATAATTCACAACAATACGTGAAAACACATAGATGCGCAAATATCATATACAAGTTAATGTACAATTTCTATACAACATATACATTATTACAAAACTCAAAAACAAAAGAATTATCACAATAAAAAGACAATAGAACCAATCCTCGGCAACAGTGCTATTTTGTTGAAAGCGGTGTAGCGGCAAGCAACAAAAGTTTTGGAAATATTTATTCGGGAATTTATCGTGTCCACAGAGATTGGTTATTGAATTTTCGTTCGACAAATATCTCGTTAATGAGTTTGGGGATAAATGGGTTTGTAAATAAAATGTTATTAATATAAAATAAATGTAAACAAAAAGTAAGAACTAAGGAAGAACTTATCAATCTTGCATATAATCAACTCATCACAGACTTAAATCTATCGACCAATTACATTTAACCTAATAAGACTCATCAATGTCACCACGTATCACTCACAATCTAAGTCATTTCTAAACAAAATTGAGAGACCGAATGTATCATCAAGGAAATGATCTCTCTACCTCCTCAACAACACAGAAGACAACTATGTAATCGCATTGACGATCTCTCAGTACAGCACAACCACACAAAGGCATTAAGCTTTGATACCCAAGTAGATGTCAGCTCTAAATCTACTTCTAGCGTTAAGAAACTAACAAATAATTATCCTAGATTAGAATATAAGCAGTATATGTTTATAACAACTTAAATTCCTAGCACAAAGCAAAAATCTGAGACAACAATCCATAAAGATTTGTAAAGCAAGTTTAATATAACGCCATGGGCGACAAATATACATAAGTTCATAGTAAATTCATGTACAAACTCAAAAAATAAAGAATACACAAAGAGGAAGAGAAATGAATCACAAATCTCACAGTTTGTCAGGACTGATTGATAGAAATCCACTTCAGATCATCCGTATGCAAGCTTCAATGTTGTTTTCTAAGCTAATCCTATCCAAAAATGAAGGTTGATGGGGTTGGGATAAAAAATACCCAAAAACATACCCAAAAATGTGTTTTTGGCCCTAAATACACATTTAAGACTGTCCAGGATCGCCCGACGACGGATGACAGAAGGGTGAAAAATCAGCACAACATTCTGCACTATTTCGGCCATAACTTTTGAACCGTAACTCTGATTCGCGTCTAGTTCGAAGCGTTGGAAAGATTATTCAATGATATTTCTAAAAATGAAAAAATATAAATCAAATTGATGATTTTTTATTCTTTGATTTTAAGCCTTATTCGTTGACGAGTTGCTCAAAATCACGCGTTTGAAGTCGTTTCTTCAATACTTTATTGTTCATGCTCCAAATATGCATCAATACCTACATAATGAATGGAAAAATATCAAACGGTATCCTATGTACACAAAAACACAAATAAACATAGACTAAATGTATTTACACAAAAGTTAAGTTTAATCAACGATATTAACAACAAAAAGTCGATAAGTGCAACAAAAAGTATATACAAAAATAGCTACAATTTGAACTTATCACCAGGTTCTTCATAATCAGTAAACAACATAATATTCTCATTTGGAAACTCAAAATTCATATACTGATAGTCATCTACAGCTTGATGAGCCAAATGATCTGCTAGTACACTTCCTTTGATTGCTTTATGAGTAGTGTATTATGTGATGTATTCTATCAAGACCATTTCCATCTTGCTATTCTTCCAAAGAGAGCAGGTTTCTCGAATATGTATTTTATTGGATCCATCTTAGAGATCAACAAGGTAGTATGAGTCAACATATACTGTCTTAGTCGGTGAGTAGCCCATGCCAAAGTGGAGCAAGTTTTCTCGAGCAGTGAGTATCTTGTTTCACAGTCGGTAAACTTTTTGCTAAGGTAGTATATTGCATGCTCTTTTCGACCAGACTCGTCATCTTGCCCCAATACACACCCCCATTGAGTTCTCTAACACTGTCATGTACATGATAATAGGTCTTCCTTCAACTGGTGGCATCAGAATTGGAGGTTTTTGAAGGTACTCCTTAATTTTGTAAAAATTTATCTGACAGTCGCCGTTCCATTTCACTACTTGATCTTTCTTTAGTAACTTGAAGATTTCCTCACAAGTAGCGGTCATATGAGAAATAAATTTTGAAATGTAATTCAATCATCCTAAGAAACCTCTGACTTCCTTCTCAGTACGGGGAGATGTCATTTCTTGAATGAATTTAACTTTGGCAGGATCAACCTCAATACCTTTACCACTGACAACGAAACCTAGGAGTTTACCGGATCTTACCCCAAAGGTGCACTTGTTTGGATTTAGCCTCAACTTGTACTTCTTCAACCTCTCAAACAGCTTGTGTAAGTGATCAAGGTACTCTTCTTCAGTCTGATACCTAGCTATCATGTCATCAACGTAAACCTCTATCTCCTGATGGATTATATCATGGAACAAGGCTACCATAACACACTGATATGTTGCACTGGAGTTCTTCAAACCGAAAGGCATAACTTTGTAACAGAAAGTACCCCACTGTGTGACAAAAGTGGTATTCTCCATATCTTCAGGTGCTATCTTAATTTGATTATAACTAGAGAAACCATCCATGAAGGAAAATACTTTATGCTTAGCGGTGTTGTCAACCAGAACATCACTGTGGAAGTGGAAAGTCATATTCAGGGCTTGCCCTATTCAAATCTCTGTAGTCTATACACATATGCACCTTACTGTCCTTTTTAGGTATTGGTACTACATTTTCAAGCCACTAAGGATATGACGTAACAACTAAGAAAACTGAATTGAATTGTTTCATAACCTCGACCTTGATCTTTTCAGACATCTCGGGACGCATATGACGAACTTTCGGCTTTATAGGAGGATAACCCTCCTTCATCGGTTGACGGTGAACCACAATGTCAGTATCAAGCCCTGGCATGTCTTCGTACAACCAAGCAAAAATCTCAATATAGTCACGCAACATCTGGATTGACTTCTCTTTGACATTGTCTTCTAGGTCGGCACCTATCTTGATTTCTTTTCTGTCCTCTTCAGTACCCAAGTTCACAACCTTGACTGACTCTTCATGTGATTTTATAGCTATTTCTTCTTGCTATAATAGTCTAGCAAGTTCTCCAGGAACATCACAATCTTCCTCACCTTCTTTCTCGGCTTGGTAGATCAGATTTTCGAAGTCATAATTGGCAATAGCAGAATTGTTATCAATGGGATCCAGAGTGGATGTGGGTCTGCAATTTGTTGTGAGGGTGTGTATAAGAACACATAGTTATTTTGGAAGCAATTAAATTAAAATAAAAACATAGAGCGTAAAATTTAAATGCAAAACATCTAATGATTGTATTAAATGAAAATATGTGAATCAAACATGACAACCCTAAGAAATGGACCGTTGTGCCCCGGGTAAGGCACAAGGATTAAAATTATTGTTCAAATTACATAACTGTAATATTGTGGGAGAACTGACTTGGTTGTTTTGCGCTTTATCGCAATTGTTGTGGATAGCAAGAGTTGCAACCGACTTTTATTTTATCCAATAACGAAAGGGTGAAAAGAACAGGAAAGACCTTAGAGATATTTTCTTGAGTTTGGGGGGTAGGTTATGAAAAGGGAAGGTGTTAGCACCCTTTTCATCCATAGTTATCTATGGGCTCTTAGTTGCTTGTCAGATCACTTTTGAAATTGCTTTGTTTGAAATGTGTTGGTGGTGGGTTTTGAAAGTATTTTTTAAAAAAGCGCCTTCGTTTAGGCAAACTTTGTAATGATTCTCGTATTTATAAGAATGCATAAAAAATGTTGAATTTTGAAAATATTTCATGTTTTTAAAGTGTTTGGTGTGTTTTAAAAGATGTTTGTTTTTGAAGATGGATTGTGAGAAAGCAACTAAAAATGTTCTACCTACTCAAAATTCTTTTGTTAATTTCTCTCTTCCTTTGACATTGCTATCTTACCATTGATTGTTAAGAAGCCCTATGTTTGGATGTAAAGGGATGGGTGTGGGTGATCGTATAGTAATAAGATGCAAATGTTGTGAGATATCTTAGTATTTTTTTAAGGGACTAAGATCATTTGTAAGGCAATATTCGTAACGTCATCAAGGGACTATGATCTTGTATTTTTTATTGTTTTTTTTTGCTAAGGCGTCTCACATGCATAACATGACCATTTTTAAGGCAACAAGTGGAGTTAACCCTAGAGGTGCAAGTGTGAAAAGTGTGATTGATTGCATGCATTTTTGTCTTGAGATTAGGTTTTTTCTAAGCATCGATTTTATCTTGCCATACACACCCTAATTACTAATAATTATATGAAAACGATAAATTTACGGAAATTAAAATCCTACACTATTAAATCAATAGGGGGATGGGTATACAATTTATGAATAGGGATGGAATAGGAGCTTAAATATTATAACCGTATTGAATATCTATGAAGAAAATATGTGAAATATGTAAAAACAGTGTAAAAGAGAGGAAAAATCAATTTTTTAACATTATGTGTCGACACATGCTTTTATGCATCGACACATAACCATTCCTTACCCTTGTAAAACCAAATCAACTCAGTATGAGTCGATGCATAATGGTATATGTCGACTCATTCCTTGTTTGTATCGACACATACACATTTTTTGTCGAGTCATGTGCCTTTTTTTTTTCTATTTTGTGCCTGTTATAGTAGTATGTGTCAACTCTTGAGACTTTGTGTCGACTCATAGCCTGTTATGTCACTAAAATGATTCGACTCATCTGAGTATGTGTCGACTCATGCTACAATTTTTTCACTCTATCATTGTTTTGTTGCACGCAGGGGTTAGTTCTCAATACATAAATGACAAGAATAGAAGACAAACAAATTTACCTTCAAGGGGAATGGTTATTACATTTTATCTTCAAAGATTAATCAACTAATGATGCTTAAAATAAAGGTTTTAAAGTCAAGGAGACTTACCTTGAAGCTGTAATTTGTGCTTTGAGTTTGAGTTGTTGTCTTGACTGTTCTTGAACTTGGAAAAACAGAGGTGTTACAGAAGCTTTTTCTTGAGTTTGAACAACTTCTATATGATGTATGTGGAGTGTTTGGATAGTTTGTTTGGATGGAGCTTGCAAGGTGTGAGAGTTCCAAAGATTTGGACTTTAAATCTCAAGAGTGGAAGCTTTAGGGGCAGTTATGGCTTTTCGAAGGTGTGAGATTTTGAGGGCTTTCCTACACAATAACACTTCTGGATTTTCTCTCTATTTTTTCTGACCTCTTTCTCTTGCAAATTCTTCTTCTATTTATAGGTAAGAGGTTTGTGTATACGCTGATTTGGTTTACAAACTATGGAGTTATGGCTAGGTTGGATTGCAAATATCAAGTTATGTCATGGTCCCAAGATGAAGTACCAAAGTTGCTGGTTTAGAGGGATTACTTTCCATGATTTATGGTGGAGTAATATCAAAAGAAAACAAGGTATGGGCTTGTTGTACCCCAAAATTTGCCCTCCCATATTCTTCAGAAATTGCCAAGTCAAGCTTCAAAATCTCCCCAAGGGTTGCACAGTTCAAGGGCCTCCTAAACAGTCAAAATTAGGGTTTTGGTTCTGATCAAGAAAATGAAGTTTCCAAGGGTCCAATCAAGTCCCACATGCCTATAAATATGGTAAAGCATCCTCATACCAAGTTTCAAGACTTTCAGCACAAAATTGCACAGTCAAAACCCTAATTACACTACAGTCAACTGTAGGGGCAAAATGGTCATTTGACAGTCAAAAGTTCAAATTTTTGGTCAACATCTCATTTTGAAGCCACAAACATCATTTGATCAATGCTTGATCATGATTCTCAAAGCTTGGCTCAAAAATCATCAAGATGCAAAAGTTTCCTTATTTGGACAGCTGAAAAAGTCAACTGTAAATTGACCAGGGCATAACTTTCACATGGATTATCAGAAAAATTCCATCCAAAGCTCATTTTGAAGATAAAGACATTTCCTACAACTCCTCTTCATACTTCAAGTCCAATAAATGCTCTCACAAAAAGTTATCAATTTCAACATTATAGGTCATTTTCAAAAGTCAACAAAAAGGGACTTTAAGTCAAAGGCCATAACTTGAGATTGGTAAATAAAAATGACATGGGACCAAAGACATTGGTTAGAGGACTCAAAGACCTTTCCAAAATGTCCAAGAACATGAGCAAAGCTTAAAAATTGAGCAAGTTATGCCTTGTGGAAGTTGGGAAAGTTTTGGATATTTTGAAAAGTCAACATTGCTTCAAATGACCTAAAATTGCTAATGGGCCTCTTTTTCTTCCACAATTCATTATCCAAGGCATGTGCACGACCATTTGGCCCAAAGGGAAGTTTTTCTTCATTTTTTATTTATTTATTTGGATTTTTATTATTAATAATTCATTTAAATTAATTAAAATACATGAAAAATGTTAAACCTAATGCTTCAAATCTTTTTTGTGCATAAAAAATCTCAATATTTCGTGCAAATCAGATTAGGGAAGAATTGAAGGTGATTGGATATGATTGAGAGCTAAAAAGCATGAAAAAAGATTGAAAAATTATGGTTTGCAAATCAAATATTTTTCACATCAATGCATGGATTTTTGATCAAGTTTCTTAACCTAAAACACTCACACATAAGTACAGAACGAAACCCTCATGCTCACTGACTCCAAGCTGCGCCATATGCCAAGAAAGCAAACTTGAATTTTCCAAGAAAAGTCCAAAACTGAAAACTATATTCCAGTGCTTTTCAAAGTAAAACAACCGTTCTATCACATTCCTGGGACATCAAGCAACACATTTGGATCAAAACCACAAGCTTCCACCCCCAGAAACGTGAGAACGACCTCACCCTGTACAGAAAATATTTGATACTCTTGCATCTCGATTCATACATTTTTCATAATTTTTGATGCTTGATTTGTGTTCATTATATGATTCTGATGCTAACTGTGTAATTTAATTGTATTTTTATCACTCATACGCGAAATCGCCATTAAAGCATCCTAGGTTTTCAGACTTGCAAAATTAGGGATTCTCTTATCCAGAAAAATTGGAGCACAAGACCCAGACCATCAAAATCAGGACCTTCATATAAACTCAGTGATGGGGTCGCGCTCAATTTATGAGCCACCCTGAGCTAATCGCTATTTTGGAATATGGGGTATAAGGGAACAGTTCCAAAACCGTTGCTAATGATGTTTTGTTTCAGGAAAAAAGCCAAGCGAAGGAGATGATGAAGTGTCAAAGCATGATAGGGCCATTTGAAATTTCGCGCTGGAATTCAACTAACCATTGTTTTTATTTTATATTGTTTATCTTTTATTATATATACAAAGCGCGCTAGATGGCTCAGTGGCAAGCAAGTGTAGTGGTGACCTTCAGGACCTGGGTTCGATCCCAGGTCCCCTCCCTTCCATATTATTATTTTTCTAACGTTGCTTGTGTGTAGCTCGTTCCCAGGATCCCCATCATACACTCCTGATCCAGCTATGCCACGTATCTTATGGCCCCAATCAAAAGGTGGAGATTTGAAGAACAGGGTGTGCCTCAGTCAATGCATCCACACGCTTTCAGAAAAGTCAAAAGGGCCTTAGCTTAATGGGCCAGCAAATGTTATCAAAACCTCCACTTGGGGACAGCACCCCCCTCTAGTTTGTTTCTTTCACTCTTTTTTTTTTATATCTTTTCTTTTCTTTATTTTAATTAATCTCTTTTAATTATTTATAATTATTATTTTCATAATAATATAAAAAACACCAAAAAATCAGAAAAGATAAAAAATAATAAATATTTTTATTTAACTAGTATTTTTGTAAATAAAGTGCATTAATTAACTTAGTTTTTAATTTAGGTTTCAACCTTAACTTTTTTTAATAAAAAATCTAAAATTGGTAGAATTAGGGTTTATAATAATTTTTATCCTTTTTTTTCTTTCTTTCATAATAATTAAATATTTACTATTATTTATTTTTGTAATTAAATTGCATGTAAATAATTAGATTAAGTTTAGGTCAAAATTTAATTCTTTCTTAAAAAACTAAAAAACAATTAGAATTAGGGTTATCATTTTAATTCCAATTAATCTCATTAAATTCTCATAAATACAAAAAAACCAAAAAAATAATTTCTTTTTCTTTTTAATTTCAATTAATTTAATCATTTAATCTAATTTTGCAAAAAAAGGGTCCAACGCCCTCGTTCTTAATTCTTATTTAATTCGCGTGTTTATTTCTTTTTCGTATAATTTTTATGTACCTCTCCCAAGGCCTTGTAAATTCGGACAATTTAATTTCTCGCACTTTATCTCTATTTACTTTCTGTCAAATCGGGTTCTGGAAATTTTGGCGATGTGGACCCGCGCCTTTTGTAATAGCTTAGAACTTTACTTTTCTCGCACTTTTTAACTGTTAAATAATGGCATGCAAGAATGAATGGACAAAAATAAAAACAAATGCGTAGATCACCAATAACATGAACAAGATAAAATATCCGAATCTGACACACAAATCACACACCACCCCTAGGGTACGCCTCACTGTTGCCTTGCCTCGAAAGGTGATCGTCGAGTAGAGGATGTCTTAGTAAGTCCTCATGATCCGGGAACCTGGCATGGGGGAAGCTTCTAAGGTGTCTTCCTATTGCTCCGGTGATCACCATGTCCCGAACCTTCAAATTGACCCGAACACCTCCAATGGTGGTGCTACCTACCTCTCAATGGTGGGATGGCACTACTTTAAAGGACATTTACACAGACGAATTCCTTAGGGTAGGTAGACGACTCTTAATACTTGCTCTAATTTCAAAATAAATCAAAAAATACTTTTCACACCGACACCTTTTCAAAAAGCTTTCGAAAGCAATTTTTCAAACACTCTTGAGGACCGATACAAGAGTCGAACTGGAATTTTCAAAGAAACTTTTTTAAAACCTACAGTTGAAAAGAAAACAAACCATTTTTGAAAACACAAGTGAGCAAGTATCTAAGAGCCCATGGATAACCATGGATAGAAAGGGTGCTAACACCTTCACTTTCTATAATCTACCTCTCGAACCGAGAGCAATCTCTATAAGGAATTTTTCTGTGCTTTTGTCCTTTCCATTTGGAGAAAATAAAAGACGGTGGCGACTCTTGCTTACCGCGACATTTCGCGAACCAGCGTTAAACAGTCAGTTCCAGATCCACCGATCACAGAACAGGGCTCAAGACAAGTTTTGTGCCAACAAGCTTGCTTTTCAAGAATATCAATGGTGCCTTTATGCTATAAATGGAAAGATCTTTTGGACAATGGCTCAAACACTTGGGTAATATCTCAAGAGTGGGTGTAAGCATTAAATTATAATGAGATTTGCAAGCAAGAAGGCCTGTAACACAATATTATGCAGCATAGCATAAGGGTTTTGTTATGTTTTCTTCAACAAAGTGACTTGCAATTCAAGAATGGATGCCCAACTGCATGCCCTTGAATCTCCTAGCTCAAGTATGATAAATTCATGCTCTTGGATGTTTTGGAAAGCTTGAATCATCCTATATAACTTTCATGTTGTCCATTTTGACAAAATCATCTTAGAACTATGTGAAAAAATTCCAAGAAGTTGGATAAAATCCTAACGAAAATCTGTTGAAAATTTCTCTAAGTGTTAGATGAAATGTCATGACTTCATGAATTTATTACTCAAAATCTAAGCAATTCTAGGACTTGATCAACGAAGAAAAGTTATAAATCTCATCAAGATCTACAACTTTCATGTTGAAAGTTTTCTTTGAATCATCTTGCATCTTGGTGAAATATTGACATGAAGTAATGAAATTATCATGTATAAAACACTTATGAAATTTCTAAGTCTCGGAAATCTTAACTTTTTACATTGACTTTTGACTTTATTGACTTCTTGATGATCAAACTTAATATTCTTGAATGTATTGGTGAATTGTGATTTTTTAAACTTTATGTTGACCAAAAAGTCAAAGTTTTACTTTTGGTGCTACAATTGACTTTTTCACCAATAAAGTTGATGTTAGGTCATCTGATCAATTGATTGAGCAAAAATCGTGATACAAGACTTGAAACTTGACATGAGCATTCTTGAAGGTCCATAATGATCCATGAAAGTCATTTGGAGTATTAGAAGTCCAATTGTCTTTGTGCAAACTCAAACCCTAATTTGAGGTATCAGTGTTGAAGAAATGGCTTAACCTAGTCAACCCTCATGCAAGCTTGAGCCACTGAAAATATTGTGAAGAATGTGTTGAGAAAAAGAGAGGGAAAATTTTGGGGTACAACAACTTCCCCTGTTCAATCTTCTTAAACCTAAAGAGTTAGACTGGCGTGTCGCCATTTGTGACTTGAAGGTGAAAGATGATTGAACACTAGAGTGCCCAGAAATTTGCACTCGATTATGTGTTTGTTGATTGTGTTGAGAATGGGCTTAAATATTCCATTTGGAGAAGTGATAAAGAATTTCCAGAGATGGGTTTATAGACGCCATCCAAGGTGACTGTTGATAGTGATTGGAAGAAGCATCAGGATAAATCTTTGGTCGATTGAATCTGAATGATATGTTGGAATGGACTCGTGTTAAACTGTGTCCAGAAAAGTATTAGATGAAACCCATGATGAGCCCATGTAAAGCTATATTTGGAAATACATGAGAAGGATCCTGGGTAGGGCTGTTTCAGGATGAATCTGTGTGAAATCGCATCTGGAAGTGTATGAGAAAGAGTCTGGGTAGGGCTGCTTTGGGATGAGTCTGTGTGAAACTGCATCTGGAAATGTATGAGAAGGAGCCTGGGTAGGGCTGCTTCGGGATGAGTCCGTGTGAAACTGCATCTAATAATATATGGGAAGGAGCCTGGGTAGGGCTGCTTCGGGATGAGTCCGTGTGAAACTTCATCTGGAAATTTATGAGAAGGAGCCTGGGCAGGGCTGCTTCAGGATGAGTCCATGTGAAACCGCATCTGTAAATGTATGAGAAGGAGCCTGGGTAGGGCTACTTTGAGATGAGTCCGTGTGAAACTCCATCTGTAAATATATGAGAAGGAGCCTGGGTAGGGCTACTTCGGGATGAATCCGTGTGAAACTGTATTTGAAAGTATATGAGAAGGAATCCGTGTAAGATTGCTTCATGATGAGCCCGTGTGAAGCTGCATCTAGAAATTAGAAGGAACCAATGTAAGATTTCTTCATGATGAGCCCGTGTGAAGCTGCATCTAGAAATTGGAAGGAACACGTGTAAGATTGCTTCATGATGAGCCCGTGTGAAGCTGCATCTGGAAATTGGAAGAAACCCGTGTAAGATTGCTTTAGCTGGTTGTGTAGATAGTTGCCCTGTCTTGTTTCAGGAACTAATCTTGGACCTGTTGAAAATTGTTGATGATAATCATCTGTTGATTGATCTTTCCTAAAAAGGCAAAGAGTTAGCTGTATGCAATGTCATGATGTATGAAATGCATTGTGCAATGGTGTTCTAAAAGATGAGGTTGTGCTATATGTGCTTTGTATGCATATGCTATGATGTATGAATGGGAAATGTTACTGAAATGCATCTTTGTCTGGGAAAATAAATCCTTGACAAATTCAGGGGAATTTTGGGAAGTTAAATCCCGGATCGCTGTTGAGGATGAAGAGTATGTGCATATTCAAACCTTATTTAGAGTGTTTCCGCTGGGGATTCCTGCTTTGTTATTTAAGGAGAATTCTGATGGGGAACATTGACTTTGCTTGAGGAAACTCTGTGGGGAGTGTTGATTTCTGCTTGGGGAATAAAGTTCAGGAGTTTTAGTTGTCCATTGCTCTACTGGGGAGCTATCTCTTGATTGGAGAGGAAGAAAGTTTAGTTGTTATCTGGTCAGATTCCAGGCTTCACAATAACTTGTTGGGGATAAAGAAGTTAATTGTTATTTGATCAGATTCCAGGCTTTGTAGAAACTCACTAAGGATAGTGGAAAACTCTACTGGGGAAGAGGATTTTTGTTAGTGATTTGAAGAAGTTAAACTATTATCTGGTTGGGTCCAGGTTTCGTAGTAACTCGAACGGTTATCTGGTCGGGTCCAGGTTTCAGCAACTCGAATTGTTATCTGGTCAGGTCCAGGTTTCAACAATTTGATCTTGATGTTAACTAGTATCTGGTCGGGTCCAAGTTTCAGCAACTCGAACTGTTATCTGGTTGAAATCTAGGTTTCGCAGTAATTTAGATGAAAGGATGAAGTTAATTGCTATCTGGCCGGACTCCATGATTCACAACAACTTACTGAAGTTAAACTGTTATTTGGTCGGATTCTAGGCTTCGCAGTAACTTTCGAGGATAGTAACAACTCTGTTGGGGATTGCAATGACTCTACCCTAGATTAAGGGTTTTTTTCCATTGATTTGTATTGGTCTAAGAGAAAGACTCATACTGGGAAATTTGTAGTTTGTTGGGAAATAAACCCTGTTGAAGAGAACATTTGACAATCTGCTAGGAAGGTGTTTTCTTTTGGCAGAACTCCTCGAGGATTCTTCTTAAGACCAACTCAGCTGGGGAGAGGTTTTCCGGAGATTGAAACTCTGGCTGAGGATTGCATGGATCCAACTTTGTGGGGATATCCATGAATTTAGCCTTGTGGGGTTTGTACCCTTATCCGTGAAGATTATTCAATGGGGATAACCTTATAGAGGTGGCTTTGGCGACTTCACTGGGGATCACCTTATGAAAGGGACTTTGTGGGGATTCGTCACTGTCCATAGTAGTAAGTGTTGTAGCGCTGCCAGAAAATGTGTGCTTGGTCGTACGTGACCCTTTGCTGGAATTCATGTCCAATGCCCCAAGTGATCGAGATGCAGACCTGCCCAGGTGATTCAACATTTCTTGAGATATTTCTTAGAATCTCGACTTGACTGCCACATATGAGTTGGATAATAACATCATGCCCCTTGATTATGGGAGATTTTTCATTGGAAGTGTCTTCCCTTTTGAAGATAATTTATGTTCATTGGATATTCATCGTACAAATTTCTCTGTTGTCGACCAATTAGCCATATGCAAACAACATTATTCAAACAATGCAAAGTTTATGTTTGTCTTAAAGTTTTTGAAAATGAATTTTTAGAAGATAAAAGAATTTTGTAAGAATATGAATTCGACTCAGGATTTACAATAAGCCTTACAGGAGTCAGGATACCTTTTGTAACAATATGCTTTCGAACTGACTCATGCTTCAATCAGGACTTTTAAGGGGTTGTAATGTGGCCTGGTTCACGGTTTAAGAAACAAAGGATAAGGCTCAAATTTTATTTGTATCCAACCCGTTCTCCATGATGTTCTTCAGCCCTAAACTCAATTAATTGCGCGTTGAATTCCAATTGAATCTGGAATGATATTTTGGTGATGGTTTGAATATGGAAGTTTATTTGAGAAGGAAGTCATTTTTGCAACATTTTTCTGTTGTTGAGGATTTGTAACGACCTTTTTCATTGTTTTATTGTGTCTAATTTTTGCCTGACTGTTTTTGTTTTGAGACTACAGTCAGCGGGATGCCCCAGTTTTTTTAAGTCACCTTCATAGGTTTTGACTCAGTGGGCTTTTTATTTTGAGAGATAACGACTGCCTATTTTATAAGGAACCATCACCGTATTTTGATTCAGAAGGATATTTTTGATGTCATTCGTTGTGTACGAAGTGAAAGCTTGCGACTGAACGCGCATTTGAATTAACAGAGAAACTACCCTGCCCCAGGTTATGATTAAAGGTTTCAATTTGTGCGAAAAAGACAACTCATACTTCTTTGTTTCAAAGGGGTTGACTAGAGATTATCTTCCTTATAACTCCACTGTTTCAGGAATTGAAAGAACGCATGTACATCGTCAGCAAGGTCTATCCAAAAGCATACTGTATAAGATTATGGTATTATTTTTGTCATCCTCCCTCTAAAGGCTTACAACTTTTTACGAGAGTTGAATATCACAAAAAGGGAATAAAAGCACAGTTTAAATATAGTGAAAACTATTGGATTAATTCAAGACAAGCATATGCAATACATTAATGAAACAAAATTTCACATAATAGATAAGTGTTCGAACAAACAAAAGAAATTAGAACTGAAAAATTCAAAATGAACTCAGCGCTCTCAATGATTTGGCATGGGAGCAGTGATTACATTGGGAGTCTCGGGAGGGCCGAATTCAATCTCTTTGGCGTCAATCATATTTTGAATATTGTATTTCAGTGCCCAATAATAGTTAGTATCATACCTAGGACTACCAGAATGATAGGCACATTTTGCATCGGGATTATAGTTAGGAGAAGAAGTTTTGGGGTTTGGATGAGGTACTATCAATGTAATCAGATTCATCCTCAACATGTGTTGCAAAGCTTGAGACAGTGGCATGTTAATTTTGGTAAACTGTCTTTTAGGCTCATCTTGCCTTCGCTGATTTCCCCGTTGTTGTTGGTGCACTGATGCAAAACTAGAGATCAAGACTACCCCCACAAATTGGTCGTGGTTACTCTTATTACGACCCTTTTGTCTGTACACAACATTGGACTCTTTCTTTCCAATGTACATCTTCTTTTCAGTACTTGAAGATGCAACCAGCTGGATTTTTCTGCTTCTAATTCTGCCTTTAACTTGTTCCCCAGTTAGAATCAGCTCGGTGAACCCGACCGAAGAGCTTCCGATTAGGTGATTGAAGAAAGGTCTTGTCAAAGTTCCCATAAAGATATCAACCAGCTCCCTGTCAGTTAAAGGTGGTTGCACCCTGCCGACCAGGTCTCTCCACTTTTACGCATACTCTTTAAAGCCTTCGTTTGAGCCCATAGTCATATTCTGCAACTGCACATGAGTTGGTGCAAGATAAGCGTTTTATTGGTACTTCTTATAGAAAGCAGCATCTACATCTTCCCAGGTGTGGATATTTGTCCTCTCAAGTTGATGGAACCACTCCAATTACGTTCCAGATAAGCTTTCTTAGAAAAAGTGAACCCATAACTTTTGATCAGTGGTGTGTGGCTGAATCTTGCGGACATAAGATCTCAGATGCATATTAGGACAATATACCCTGTCATACTGGGAAAAGATAAGGATCTTGAATTTATGGAGAATGACTATCCCAGGGACCAACCCTAAATCTCTAAAGTCTAGACCAGGTACTGCTTTGATTTCCACAACCTTAAGTCGGTCTTCAAGTTGTTTGTATTTTTCATCCGTCGGTGGATATTGCTCCTCAGAATAGTCTTCGTCCTAAGTAGCTTGGTTATCCCTAGCTCTAGTGCTTCTAGCTTCCTCTTCTTGATTGTCTTCTTCCTCAGAAGAAGCATCTTCTTTTTGAGCTAGTTGGGCAGGCCCCTTGAACCTTCTTCCTATGTTGAGGATGAAAACCTTCTTTTTATTCTTCTTCTTACTCCATTTGGTGAAGATTGCTTTCAAATCTTCCTGCCCCTTGGCTAAGTTCAGGAAAATTTGTTGGAACTGGGTATTATGAGCTTGGAGATCTTTAACTGTTTGCTCTAGAGCCATTTTCTTACTGAAATAAACAACGAGAAAAATGAGAAACGTGTCTTGAGAATACTTGTTATGTAATGACATGCATGATATGTAAAATGCAATGTTTTCAAGGATCTCACAGGGTAAATACAAGAAGATGTTAGAAGTTGAACTTTGATCACAACTTTGAGTGAAGAACTTTGTATCGTTGAATGTCTTTCCACGAGAATCAAGTTCACCATGTCAAGTGGGTCATAGCCCTCGACTCAAGTTATCGTGTTTTGGTCTTTGACATTATTTGGTTCAAGGAAAATAAATCCTCTTGCCCCTTGATAGACGTCTGGTTCAATATAACCCTACATCACAGACCCTTAAGATCCTTGAAATGGTTATTGAAGATGCTATGGTATGATGTCATGATGTTTATGTACAAGTAATCATATATAAGCAAAGCAAACAAATCTTTAGGTTTAGGCTTGCATGGGGTTTATAGGTAAGTACCCTCTTGAAGTTTAGTTGCTTCAACCTATCCTACAAAGTAATCGGGTTCTAGAGAATCTCAATATCATTGATCTTTCTTCATTAGGAATTGTTTTAGCACAATGAATCTTTTCTTACAGCCAAAATATCCCAAAAGTCTGATCTCAATGAGTGTAGTATCAACCAATTTTCAGCTTTCCACCAAAACCAGCCATCTCACTACTTCCTAATGGCCAAGTTGTTCAATTAAAGGTTCTAAGGCCAATTAGTGCTTTATGACACTGCTCATCGGCCCCATATTCTCCTTGATTCAACACAAGGTATACCGATACCAACAAATACGTCATACTAACGTAGACATTGCTTTAACCATATCGGTCTACGCCGTAATGTTTCCACAATCTATTGCTACTTACCTAATGATGTTCCTAGATCCAGGTAGAGGAACAATATGAACCCAAACAAGCACCCATAAAGGTAAAGCAAACAAATCAAATAATGAAAGAAATTTAAAGGTGATCTAGCTCTAAGGTAACCCCACTTTTTAAGGTAGTCCCCAGCAGAGTCGCCAGTTCTGTAATATGGTGGGAGAACTGCCTTGGTTTTTTTGCATTTTATCGCAATTGTTGCGGATAGCAAGAGTCGCCACCGACTTTTATTTTACCCAATAAGGAAAGGGTGAAAAGAACAGGAAATACCTTTGAGATATTTTCTTGAGTTCGGGGGGTAGGTTATGAAAAGGGAAGGTGTTAGCACCCTTTTAAACCATAGTTATCTATGGGATCTTAATTGCTTGTCAGATCACTTTAGAAATTTCTTTGTTTGAAATGTGTTTATGGTGGGTTTTGAAAGTATTTTTGAAAAAAGCGCCTTCGTTTAGGCAAACTTTGTAAGGATTCTCGTCTCTATAAGAATGCATACAAAGTGTTGGACTTTTAAAAATATTTCATGTTTTGAAAGTGTTTGAAAAGATGTTTGTTTTTGAAGATGGATTGTGAGCAAGCAACTAAGAACATTATACCTACTCAAAAGTCTTTTGTTCATTTATCTCTTCCTTTGACATTGATATCTTACCATTGATTGGTAAGAAGCCCTATCTTTGGATGTAAAGATACGGGTGTGGGTCATCGTATAGTCATAAGATGCAATGTTGTGAGATATCTTAGCATTTTTCTTAAGGGACTAAGATCATTTGTAAGGCAACATTCGTAGCATCATCAAGGGACTATGATCTTGTATTTTTTGCTAAGGTGTCTCACATGCATAACATGACCATTTTTAAGGCAACAAGTGGAGTTAACCCTAGAGGTGCAAGTGTGAAAAGTGTGTTTGATTGCATGCATTTTTGTCTTGAGATTAGAGTTTTTCTAAGCATCCATTTTATCTTTCCATACACACCCTAATTACTAACAATTATATGAAAACGATAAATTTGCGGAAATTAAAATCCTACGCCATTACATCAAAAGGGGGATGGGGATACAATTTATGAATGGGGATGGAATAGGAGCTTAAATATTACAACCATATTGAATATCTATGAAGAAAATATGTGAAATATGTAAAAACGGTGTAAAAGAGAGGAAAAATCAATTTTTTATCATTATGTTTCGGCACATGCTTCTATGCATCGACACAACCATTCCTTCCCCCTGTAAAACCAAATCAACTCAGTATGAGTCGATGCATAATGGTATGTGTCGCCTCATTCCTTGCTTGTGTCGACACATACGCGTTTTGTGTTGACTAATGTGCCTTTTTTCTTTCTGTTTTGTGCCTGTTATAGCAGTATGTGTCGACTCATGGGGCTTTGTGTCGACTCATAGCTTGTTCTGTCACTAAAATGAGTCGACTCATGTGAGTATGTGTCGACTCATGGTGCAATTTTTTCAATCTATCATTGTTTTGCTACTGTAGCGATAGAAATGTTTAAGACTAAGCCATTGGATTGACTAGACTTATACAGATTAAAATAAAAATCGCCACTGCGCTTTATTGTTTCCAAAGGAATGGGAAAAGAGAGAGTAACCCAAAAAGAGAGGAAAAGATTCTAGGTAAGGGGTTCAGTTATGCAAAGGGAAGGTATTAGCATCCTAAACATCTAAGGTACTCCGCAGGAACCTCTTTATAAAATATGTATATTTCAGCTATAAAATGTTGTATGTAAAATAGATGGTGGAGGTGAGAAAAGAAATATATTTTTTATGATTTTTGCACCCGCCGCGGTTGCGAACCTTTAGTGCCTACGTACCACCTTTCTTGTAATAGGGGGTTAGGGTACACGTAGTTCCTCTTAAAATTTTTTTAAAACACAAGTGTGTTGGTTAATTTTAAGAGATAGACACCATCGTCATTGTCCGTGTGAAAAATATACTTACTACCCAAAATTATGAGGAAGGAGAATTTGCATCATCTCAAAGTGGAGGATATGGCTTGGATTTTAAAATTAATAATGCCTCACTCAACACCCAATTAGAAACTATCTCTCTTCACTACATATTGTAGAAGTATAGTTGTTTGCATAACTACAAGGATTGACAAGAGTCCAATCTTTTGAGAAAAGTTTTACAGATAAAAAGCCAAAATGGCAAAATGGTTTGAAATGAGATTGATTGACTTTTAGTCTTCTCACAAAAAAAGTCAAGGTATTATTAAATTGATTGGAGTTTATTTATGAAAATATTTTGAAAATACATTGACGTAAGTCCAAGCTTATTATGAAAGTGGTTCAAGTTAAAAAAACAAGAAGAGTTTTCAAAAGGAGGGAGAAGATTTTTGAAATTAAAGAAGATGGGAGGAGAAGAAGAGACTATCCTAAAGTATAAGGTAAAAACTAAGGATAAGAACCATCTAACCAACAAGAAGACAATACTTGAAATTATAAGTCAAGATAGAATTCCCATTCTTTGGAATGAAACCAAGCAAGCAAAGATACTAGACCTCTTAAGTGAACCAAACTTCAAGTGTATTAAGTCTTCACAAAAATTGGGCAGAGTAATAGATGTATACATGTGAATTCCGAATTACAAACAAAGTATGTAATCACAATAACCTGCACACATCACAAACAAACAACCCAATGTCTTGAGGTAAACCTCAAGAACTCCAGACAAAATATCAATTAAGGCCACGAGGTCTCCAACACAGGCCAAGGTTTCTAATCCTAAGTCTAAGAAGTCCAATACTCCACAATGCCAAGAAAGTAAATGCTCAAGTTAGCAAAGATAAAAAATAGCATGAAATATAAATGCTAAAATAAATGGTGCATAAAATAAAAAGCATAAAAATAAAAGCACACAATAAAGTCAATTATCAATAATTAGTGGTTAGTTGGATGACCATCTTGAAACTTGCATTTGGAACTCATTAGAGGATTGGTAGAACTAAAGCCTCCACACAACAAGTTGCATTTGTTTTTTGTTAAGTATATCATCCATTCGGAATCCTCAAAAGTAACATTTAATGATCAATGATATTTACATGATCCGCATTGACCAAAAGTGATGTAAATCCATTAGAGGATTGGTAGAACCAAAACCTCCACACAATGAATCTCAAGGTTATTGGATCAAAGAGATCAAATTAACATACTTGGGCTTGTAAACATAGGTTTGGGCCACAAATGATCATTTATTTGAGTTGGGACAAAATTTAGCGCTATGTTAAACAATCGTAAGTCGACTTATATAGAAGTCGCACCTATTTTAAGGCCGATCAATAGCAACCTATGCGCCATTTATTTTGAGACATGATATATAGATCATGCTCCAATAACACTTAGTGCAATAAGAAAGGGATGAGATTAAGAATGGTGGGAAAGAATATACAAACCATATTTGAATTAAACTTAATCAAACTATTATTAAAATCATTCATCCATTTTTTATGGAGTTAGACTCAACACCATGGATCCAATGATGTTAACAATGTTCATGATCAAAAATGAAACCCAAGATCAGCCAGAAAATAATCACAAAGTAATATTACATTTAATATATATATATATATATATATATATATATATATATATATATATATATATATATATATATATATATATATATATATATATATATATATATATATATATATATATATATATATATATATATATATATATATATATATATATATATATATATATATATATATATATATATATATATATATATATATATATATATATATATATATATATATATATATATATATTAAAAAGGGTTTTAAAATGTTTTAAAATAGAAAGAAGAGAGAAAAATATTAACTATATTCAAATTAATCAAGAAAAATTAAGTAAGACCATACAAAAATCAGAAATAGACTCAAATATTTTTATAAAATTTTTGGTAATTTTTAAAGTCGGAAACTATTTTTAAAATTAAAAGAAATGAGTAAAATAAACCAAAAATGATAAAAAATAACAAAGTCAGAAATAAAAATAAATGAGGTCACCAATATTCGTCACAATATCATTGGATCATTCCACATTTTTTTTCAGAATTTAAAAATGCATAAAAGTAATTTTAAACATTTAAAACAATTCAAATAAAGTGAAAATTTATGAAAAATATCAAAACACAAAATAAAATTGTGAAAAATAAAAATCAGATAGAGAAAAATCAAAAATATTTTTCAGATTTTTTGGACTTAAAGTGAATTTTCTATGATTTTTTGAAGTTTAAAACAATTAAATATAAAAATCAGAAAATAAAATAAAAACCAAAAAGATGTGGACCAATGGATGAGAGTCAAAATGCGTTAGTAATCAAATCCAAGGGATCTCGTGCGCTGTGCATATCATGGTCATTAATAAATATCACACCGGATCCAACATTTTTAAAATAAAACAACTTAAAATGTGGCACGTTGGATGGAGTCTGACTCACAAAAGTAATCAAATCGAAGGGCTCCCGAGGAACGTGCATGGTAAGGCAAGCATATTGTATCCATTTCAAAATAATAACGTGACTTCACGTCATTAGTTGAAGACCGACATGTCATCGTCTTCAACCTCCAGCCATCCCTAAATTGAATCCTTAAAACTGTAAAATTAGCAAACCGGACAGGTACCATTAGATTCGTCTCTTCAAGACGATTCTAATGGTAACATCGCGCCAAATTTATATAAATTGTGCAAGACTGTGTTTGAAGAAAACCAGAGAAAATAGCGAGCACGAAAATCTGGGATATCTCATATAATTCTCAATGAAATCGCAAATTATAAAGAGCACGAGGATCAGAAGAATACAAGGAGTGGATTAGTATTTTATTTGAATCAATTTGGCCGAGAAATCTACGTGAACGAAGTAGTGAGGAGTTTCTCTGAAACTAGACTTCTACAGATTAATATAGGTCACAATTCTTGGAAGTAACCGTATGGTTAGCTTCAGAGAAGTTCAATGAAACTAACTGAATGGAGCTTTTGTTGTTTGAAGGTGAGAATGTAAGAAATCAGAATTTCAAATTCAGAGTTCGTGTGGGATCTGAACATGGGTCAATTGGCTATCAAAAGCTTGCGAAAATGAGTGATGGATGATCCTTATTTATAGCTGATCATGATGCAAGGCTCAAGCGTGTGAATTGGAGGCAAAATCAGTGAAATCATGTGGACCTGCTAAGTGTGAAAAGTGTGACTTCACATGACTCAAGACACAACAAAATGAATGGTTTAAGGGTCGTTTCTTGTTATGGCAAGTTCCTAAACATGATTAGACACGAAATTGATCCTTAAACAGGCTTGTAATGGGATTTAAACTAAACAGGCAAGTTCCATTTTATGATGCTATTTTCATAACCATTGTGCCAACAATGTAAGGCACCATATGATGTGATTTTTAAAGCATTTGAAAGATAAAGTCACAAGTTTACAATGTGCAAGGATTGAGATCAATTGTATGTTTGAGCAAGAAGTTGTGTTGAGTCAAAGTTGGAAGAAAAGGGTTGACTTTTCATACTTAGAAAATTTCTAAGTTTTTTCTTCAGAAATGACTTGTAATATTTTGTATCCAAACATGGACTTCCTCTTGGAATTTGCTCTTGATTAAAAAATATGGCATGAAATAGACCTATTGAATTACATTTTGAAACTTGAACCATTCAAAATATCCAAAAACTGAGAGAGTTATGAATTGTTGAAGTTGGCAAAAAATCATGAAATGACCTATAATCTTTTGTATCCTTAGGGCATCTTCCATCCATTTTCTTACTTTTCACATAAAATAATGAATAAAGTTCACATACTAAAGATCATGGTGGGAAAAGAGTGGGATCAAGGTGATAAAAATTGACCAAGTTATGATCATTTGAAGTCACACATGGGAATTTGGGGGTTCATCTAGAGGACTTGTAATCTTTCGTCATCACCAAGTTTCTTCCACATGAAAACTCCTTGAAACTTTTGAAGTGGTGTGTTAATAACCCTTTGAAGAGAAGGATGTTTTTGGAATCACTCAAAAATACCAAAATATGAGAAAGACATACTTCTTTGAAGTTCAAAACCCTAGCTCCTAGATCAAGAAAATACTTTGAAGAACTTTGACAATTTTAAACAACCTTCTTGTACCAACACTTTTGATTTGTAGATAGAAGTTGTTGAGGATGATAATGAGAACTCATAGCGACCAAAACCACTTACATATCTTCATAATTGAGAGAAATATTCACTTGTGACCAATGGTAACAAGGCCTTGTCCAACCATGACAACTTCTTCAATCAACCCCTTGTACTTTTGAATCAATCTTGATAATTTTGAAATGTGGTGAACCAAAATAAACCTTGCCATGCCATTTCTTCCAAAACAACTTCAATGGTGATGTTTTAATTTCTCAAGCTTTATTGACTAGGGTATGGAAATAAACTCATGAACCCATGGATCAACTTGCTAAGCCGCATTGTCTTTAAATACATTATTAACAAGTAAGACAAACCAACATTACATTTTATTAATTAAAAGGAAGGTCAAAACAAAACATGCATGATCACAAAATAAAAACAAGTCAAGGTGCTTGGTGATTCCTCAAAGAGAAAATCTAAAGATAGGGAAGAGAACCAAAAGCCCTAATGTGATCTTGTTGTGATTGAATCAATATGATATGATGAAGGGATCTTAGGGGCAAAAATTGGGGTACAACCACTACCCTTATTTAAGTTTCTTCTATCCAGAGATACGAAGGTTAAAAATCTTCGTGTCGACGTGATCGAAGATACTTAAATATAAAACAAACCCTATTTTTGGCCCTAAGATGCCATGCAATGCTTATGAGTATGAATGCATATGAACAACTTTAAAGGGACACAAATAGCCACTGGTGTGTAGCAAAGGAAATAAGGATCATGAGAGAAACCCAACTAGGAAAATAAATCACTGGTGAATTAAAAAGACCCGACTCATAGAGGATGGTAAAAGATCAAAGTATACACCAACTTTTATTGAAGGCGAAACTACCAACGTTCACTGAAGGTAGAAAGAAAAAAATAATATCATAGAACCGACATTCACTGACGGTGAACTACCAACGTTCACTAAAGGTAGAAAAAAGATAACAATCACCAACTTTCACTGATGGTGACCTACCAACTTTCACTAAAGGTAGAGAGAAAATAAATATTATAGCACCGACGTTCACTGACGGTGAACTACCAACGTTCACTAAAGGTAGCAAAAAGATAACAATCACCAACGTTCACTGATGGTGACCTACCAACTTTCACTGAAGGTAGAGAGAAAAAAATAATATCATAGCACCGACGTTCACTGAAGGTAGCTAAAATATAACAATCACCAACGTTCACTGATGGTGAACTACCAGCTTTCACTGAAGGTAGAGAGAAAATAAATATCATAGCACTAACGTTCACTAGCGGTGAACTACCAACGTTCACTGAAGGTAGCAAAAAGATAACAATCACCAACGTTCATTGATGGTTACCTACCAACTTTCACTGAAGGTAGAGAGAAAAAAAATAATATCATAGCACCGACGTTCACTGACGGTGAACTACCAACGTTCACTGAAGGTAGCAAAAGGATAAAAATCACCAACTTTCACTGATGGTGACCTACCAACTTTCACTGAAGGTAGAGAGAAAATAAATATCATAGCACTAACATTCACTGATGGTGAACTACCAACGTTCATTGAAGGTAGAAAAAAGATAACAATCACCAACGTTCACTGATGGTGACCTACCAACTTTCACTGAAGGTAGAGAGAAAAAAATAATATCATAGCACCGACGTTCACTGACGGTGAACTACCAACGCTCACTGAAGGTAGAAAAAAGATGACAATCACCAACTTTCACTGATGGTGACCTACCAACTTTCACTGAAGGTAGATAGAAAATAAATATCATAGAACCGATGTTCACTAACGATGAACTACCAACATTCACTGAAGGTAGAAAAAAGATAACAATCACCAACTTTCACTGACGCTGACCTACCAACTTTCACTGAAGGTAGAGAGAGAAAAAAAATATTATAGCACCGACGTTCACTGACGGTGAACTACCAACATTCACTGAAGGTAGGAAAAAGATAACAAGTTTTCCAAAAATCATGGCGTTTCACCTAGAACGGGTCTCAACTTCTTCTTTAACCAAGGAATTCTGCCTGGAAAGGGTAACATATAAGTTGTCTCAAATAAAGAGACTACAACTTGCTGTTATAGGAAGGAATGTAAAAAATGACTTTCTGGGGAAAGCAATATGGCTTCCTGGAGAAAGAAATATGACTTTCTGGGGAAAGAAATATGACTTCCTGGGGAATGAATCATGACTTCCTGGGGAAAGCAAGAATCATGACTTCCTGGGGAGATGCCAATATATTCCTTCTGAGGAGATAAAGTCTTCTCGTGCAAAATAAATGCACATTCTCAAACCAAGGCTCGAAGCTTGCAGAAATCCAAAGTAATGATATTGCTGGGAACCAAAGATTTAAACCAGAAATAAACTGGAATGGAACAGTCAATCAAAATACATCCTTTGAGAAATAAACTCAAGAGGGAAACCTAATCTATCCAGACAAGGAGTTGTACATGAAGGATAAAGCAAAAATCTTCTACGAGAGATAACTTAGTGGGGAAATTTAAAGAATATACACTTTCTGCTTAAGGTCGACACTCTATTGGAGAGAGAACAACACAACTCTGTAAAATAGGGTAATATGTCAACAAAATATTATCGAATGTGAATGAGCAATGATTTGCTAAATTTAACTATGCATGATGTATGTATGAACGTATGAGTGTTATCATGTATATGCTGACAAAATAGACATAACACTGGGAGTAACCAGGCAAAACCAAACTCGGGCACAAACAACACTCAGCTAAATCACATCCAAAATGAACATTCCATAAGAAAATAAGTACCAAACGAGGTAACAGAATCCTATTTTGCGGCTTAACTTCACTGGGAAGGAACATAATCCAGAAGTAAACAAATCATAGCGACAAAACAGTACAGATATAGGGATATAACATCCTTCTCCAAGTTTCACCGAGGAATAGCACTCTGACTTCAATGGGGAAACATATTTTTTCACGGTCCACACTTCTATTGGGGATTGCAATATTGATTTCAAATAAGGCAGATGGAAACCATATCGGCAAAACATCAACTAAGAATTTCGAGCTGACTTTATTGGGGAAATATCATACAAACTTCACTAGAGGAGATAACGCCTCATCATCGAGATATCAAATGGGGACCTCGTGCTGACTTCAATGGGGAGGACAACACCACATCGTCGAGGGGAAACCAAGATACGTTCTTCAATATTGAGAGTAAGTATTGCACCAACTTCTCTGGGGAAACAATATGAAACCTCAAGGGGAAAACAACTTGATGAGTTAAGAAGTCAAACATTACAGCAAAGAAATCAATCTTATGGGGATTTTAAATCAACCCAGCACTTGGCGGGAGAAAACCCAAAAAGTTGATAACCATTTCAACACTTCTTAAATAAAACATTGCCCTTGCCTGATTATCGGGCAATCAAATAAAATGCAAGTACTTCCGAAAGGGAGATATTTCTCAAATGAGTCAAATCTCAGAATGCACGGGGAGAAAAGACTTTTATCAAATAGCGAAGCCTTTCACTGGGGAATCCTGAACTGAGTCTTCATATCATGCAAACTTATTCCAACAAAAGATATCCTGGGATAACTTTCCTGGGGAATCAAGAAGTCAACATTACAGAGAGAGGTCAAACCTCTGTGGATTTTAAATCAAACCCAGCGCTTGGCGGGTGAAAACCCAAAGGGTTGACAACTGCCTCAACACTTCTTAGGAAATATATTACCCTGGTATAGTTGCTTGGAAAATAAATGCCAACAATAATGCCAATACTGTAGAAAGAGCGACATTTTACAAATGGTTCCATCTCAGCACCCCAAGGGAACAAGACCTTTCGTCATATGAGGGAAGACCTCACTGGGGAATCTGGGATAGAGGCCTCAGACCATGCAAACCCAAAATCAAAAATGAACCAAGACTTGACTGGGGACAATGGGATCACAAATCCAATATTGTGCCTTACACCAATTGGTATCGTCTTCAACTATCTGAGAAACACAAGAAGATCATACATATACCAGAAAAATGACATGAGAGAGCCTTCCTGGGTGAAACAAAACTTCCCAAAATTACTGGAGTACGTCCATTCCTGTGATCACCACTTTTGTTTTCCTCTTGAATCACAAAATCTAAAGTAAAAGTAATTTGTAAATTATTTTTGAAAAATAATTTTGTTATTTAATCTTTTTGCTTTGAAAATTATCATCAATAATAAATGGAGTCTTTGTAAGCTGAATAAAATAAGAATTACAAAGAATTGGGTAAAAAGCTCAAATTTTATTGATAGAATGGTAGTCTGCGAATGGCGAGACTCCACGCATGATTACAAAGTTCGGAAAATGGTAATATATAATGGAAAAGATACATTGAAATATAATGACCACTATTCCCTCTAACAACTTTGAAATCATGAGCAGCAGCTTCTGCTGAAGTATGGTGAGGATCTAAGAAGAATGTTGCTTCAATGATCAAGTCTTGTCTGATGCAGTTACTTGCCAAGAACGTCCCCAACTTTTGCCTAAGCTGCCCTTTCGGGTTTTCAACTTAGCGGGAAATTTTATTCTGTTTATGTCTCTAATTTTTGCCTAGACCGCCCTTTCGGGATTTTGGCCTACAGAGACTCTCCTTTTTTCCTAAGCCGCCCTTTCGAGTTTTCAACTTAGCGAGCTATTCTTTTATTTCTTTAGGCGAAGTATTCCTTGACTGCATCAGCATTCATGGGACGTGGGAACTCCTCGCCATCCATAGTTTCAAGAATTAATGCACCACCAGAGACGGCTTTCTTGACAACATATGGGCCTTTAAAATTAGGAGTCCACTTGCCCCTAGAATCAGCATTAAAGGACATGATCTTCCTGAGCACGAGATCTCCTTCTCTGAATTCACGAGGTTTGACCTTCTTATCAAAAGCTTTCTTCATTCTCTTCTGATATAACTGCCCATGACACAAAGCCGTCATTCTCTTTTTTTCGATCAAATTCAATTGGTCAAACCTGTTCTGGACCCATTCATCCTCTGACAACTCGGTTTCCATTATCACACGCAAAGAGGGATTCTCAACCTCGATTAGGAGCACCGCATCCATTCCATACACAAGGGAGAATGGGGTTGCTCCTGTTGAAGTGCGGACAGATGTCCAATATCCATGTAAAGCAAAAGGGAGCATTTCATGCTAATCTTTATAAGTAACAACCATCTTCTGGATGATCTTATTGATATTCTTATTAGCATCTTCAACAACCCCATTCATCTTCAGCCTATACGGAGATGAATTGTGATGGACAATCTTGAATTCTTCACAAACTTCTGTCATCATCTTATTGTTCAGATTCAAGTCATTATCGGTTATAATTATGCTCGGCACACCATACCAACATATGAGATTATTCTTAATGAATCACACTACCACCTGCTTAGTAACATTAGCATATGAAGGAGCTTCCACCCATTTGGTGAAGTAATCAATTGCTACCAAGATAAAATGGTGTCCATTTGAAGCTTTGGGTTCTATCATTCCAATCATGTCAATACCCCACATCGAGAAAGGCCATAGGGAAGAAATAACATTGATAAGTGTCGGAGGCACATGAATTTTGTCTGCATAAGTCTGGCATTTATGGCACTTCTTTGCAAATCTGTAATAGTCAGATTCCATTGTCAGCCAATAGTAACCTGCCCTTAGCATCTTTTTAGCCATCGAATGTCCATTGGCATGAGTGCCAAATGAACCTTCATGAATCTCATCCATCAGCATGTCTGCTCCATGTCTATCCACGCATCTGAGCAAGACCATGTCATAATTTCTCTTGTACAACACATTTTCACTGAGGAAGAAGTTGCTAGCCAATCTTCTCAATGTCTTTCTATATTTATTCGATGCACCAATCGGGTATTCTTGAGTCTGGAGAAAATGCTTGATATCATGATACCAAGGTTTCTCATCTGCTACCTCTTCTGTTGTAAACACATGAGCAAGCCTATCCAGTCGCCAAACTATAATTTGAGGTATATCATTCCAAGTATTCACTTGATACATAGAAGCCAGAGTTGCCAGAGCATCCGCCATTTAATTTTCGTCTCTGGGGATGTGATGGAATTTAACTTTATTAAAGAAGGGTAACAATCTTCTAGCATAATATTTGTAAGGGATCAAGTCGGGGTGACGAGTATCCCACTCTCCTTTAATCAGATTTATTACCAAAGCTGAATCTCCATACACATCTAGAATTTTAATTATGAGATCAATAGCTTCTTCGAGACCCATGATGCAAGCCTCATATTCTACCATATTATTAGTACAATCAAATGTCAACCTTGCAGTAAAAGGAATGTGTGACCCATGTGGGGTGAAAATTACAACACCAATTCCATTACCATAAGCATTTATAACTCCATCAAACATCATACTCCAGCGAGATTCAGGATCATGACCTTCCTTGGGCAGTGGTTCATCATAATCTTTCACTTTCGAAAACATCACATCCTCATCGGGGAAATCATACTTCAGAGACTGATAATCATCAACTGGTTGGTGAGCAAGATAATCCGCCAACACGCTACTTTTAATAGCTTTTTGAGTGCGGTATTCAATGTCATATTCAGATAACAATATCTTCCAGTGGGAAATTCTCCCATTAAGAGCAGGCTTTTCAAAAATGTACTTGATTGGATCCATTTTGGAGATAAACCAAGTAGTGTGATTCAACATATACTTCCGCAAACGTTTTGCCACCCAGGCCAGAGCACAACATGTCTTTTCTAGCATGGAATACTGCGATTCACAATCAGTAAACTTTTTACTGATATAATAAATGGCATACTCTTTCTTCCCTGTTTCATCTTGTTGTCCCAGAATACAGCCCATGGAGTTATATAACACTGTCAGATACATAATCAATGGTCTTCCTTCAATAGAAGGGAGTAAGATAGGAGGTTCAAGCAGATATTCTTTAATACTTTCAAATTCCCTTTGGTAGTCATCTATCCAAACACTACCTTGATCTTTCTTTAACAACTTAAAGATCGGTTCACACGTTGCTGTCATGTGGGAAATGAATCTGGAAATATAATTCAAACTCCCGAAGAACCCTCTGACTTGCTTTTCAGTTCTTGGCGCTGGCATTTCTTGAATTGCTTTGACTTTAGCAGGGTCAACTTTAATCCCTCTCTGACTAACAATGAAACCCAACAATTTCCCTGACCGAACACCGAAGGTACATTTATTTGGATTCAAGCGGAGACAATACTTCCTCAAACGCTTAAACAACTTCAACAAATCTTCTACATGCCCTTCTTCAGTTTGGGATTTAGCAATCATATCATCAATATATACCTCAATTTCCTTATGCAACAGATCATGGAATAGGGTTGTCATAGCCCCCTGGTACGTTACACCAACGTTCTTCAACCCGAAGGGCATCACTCTGTAAAAGAATGTTCCCCAAGATGTGATAGATGTTGTTTTTTCCATGTCCTCAAGAGCCATCCTTATTTGATTATACCCAGAAAATCCGTCCATGAACGAGAAAACTTTGAATTTTGCTGTGCCATCCACTAACATATCAATGTGTGGCAATGGAAAATTATCTTTTGGACTAGTTTTATTTAGATCTCTGTAATCTACGCACATGCGAACTTTTCCTTCTTTCTTCGGTACTGGGACAATATTGGCAATCCATTGAGGGTACACTGATGTCACAAGAAAACTGGCATTAATCTGCTTTAGAACTTCTTCTTTGATCTTCACTGCCATATCTGGGTGAGTTCTTCGCAACTTCTGCTTGATTGGCGAGCACTCTGGCTTCAGCGGAAAATGGTGCTCTACAATATTTGTATCTAGACCAGGCATATCTTGGTAAGACCAAGAAAAAATATCCACATACTCTTTCAACATATCAGTTAACCTGCTCTTCACATCAGGATGCAGTAATGCTCCAATCTTGACTTCCTTCAGATCTTCTTCTGAACCCAAATTGATTACTTCCAATGGCTCTTTATATGGATGAATGGCATTCTCCTTTCGCTCAAGCAACCGTGAGACCTCTTCTGGACTCTCATCATAGTCTTCTTCTTCGGCCCCATACACATGACATTTAAAGTTGGGAGAGGGTGTAGGGTTATTGTATTCAACGGGTTTTTTAATTAATCTTCACATATGATTTATGATTGCTTTTTAGAAGCTGACACATATAACAAGTGATCATGCAGCTTGAATTTTAATTATTATTTATTTTGAAAGGTTTTTTCTGATTACCATTTTCCAAGAAAAAAACAAAAAATAAAAACACAATTTGAGAAACAAATACAACTTTTATTATTGATTTTAAAAATCAAAGCAAACAGATAAGCCCGTACAATATCAATAATTTCACCTTGAGCAGAGTGAAATATTAACAAAAAACAAATTACTTTGGAACATGTATACAAGAGGGAAATCAATGGTGATCCAATTCTGAACCCTAAATCCGTGCGTCACATAATTTGGCATTTCTGGCTCTGCTTCCTCTTCCACAATGTCATTAATCTCGGAAATAGTTGGATAAAGATAACCCCCTCTATGAAAGATGTCTTGATACTTGCCTGCAGCAGACTTCGGCTTCATGCTCTTACCTTTATCATTCTTCTCAGAGAACCCCAAGCCAGCTTTATTCTTGTTTACAAGTGGATCAACAATCTGTCCCCATACCTCACTATGGCCATTATGCACAACCTGTTGAGCATCCTTAAACGAAGCCATATAATTCTCATTTCTTCTTATATTATCAATGGACAAAGCTTGGAATTGGGTTCCAACATCAGCTTCATCTTCCTCCACAATACTGATAGAGGACAAATGAGATATCAATAATGCTTGTTCTCCATTTATAATTACCACTTTTCCTTCGCGCACAAACTTCAACTTCTGGTGTAAAGTCGAAGTTAGCCCCTGCCTCATGTATCCACGATTGTCCCAACAAGCAGCTATAAGCAAGTACAATATCCATGATCTGGAAAGTAATCTGAAACAAATGTGGGCCTATATGAATAGGCAAGTCCACTTCAGCAATAACAGATTTCCTTGATCCATCAAACGCTTTCACAATAATGCCACTCGGGCACATGGGTGTTCCTTGATATTTCAACTTCATAAGCGTGCTCCATGGTATAACGTTCAATGCGGGTCCATTATCAATTAGCACATTGGATAATGAATCATTCTTGCGGTTCATAGAGATGTGAAGGGCCAAATTGTGATTCCTTCCTTCATCGGGCAGCTCATCATCGCAGAAACTCAGGTTATTACATGATGTAATGTTCCCTACTACACTGCTGAATTGGTCTACAGGCATATCACTTTCTACAAAAGCTTGGTCCAATACCCTCATCAAAGATTCTCTGTGAGCAGAGGAGTTCATCAATAAAGCCAAGATAGATATTTTTGAAGGAGTCTGCATTAGATGATTTATAATTTTGTAGTCACTCATCTTGATTATCTTCAAAATATCATCCACTTCCTTTTCTAGCGTAGCTCCACTAGATTCACCCATTGCTTTCTTTTCCTCAACACTTTCCATAACTTTCTTTTCAGTACTAACATCTCCACGAACAACTGGTGCAAATACACGACCACTGCGGGCCACTCTGCTAGTCTCAGCAATATTTCCCACATTAGGCATTGGATGGATGGGAACTTCTACAGCATCCTCTAAAATTGTAGCATTACATTTGTAGGGTACAACCTTGTCTGACTTGTAGGGGACATGACCCGGCAAACTAATCACCAATGGAGTAATAGCTGGCTTGCTATGATATTCAATTTCAAAAGGGGTGGGTGCACCAAAACAAGGAACAATAACATTTACTCCCTCTTCAACACATTCAGTCATTAGAGTCATCTCTGAAAAACATATCTTCATCTGAGGAGAAGAACTCATCCGCATAGGCATACTCATCATCTGACTCTTCTTCAGCTAAACAAACCTCAATCTCATTAACCTCATGGTAATCATCCCTTTGGCCTGTAACCTTGATAGTTCCATTATCCAATAACAACTAAGCACCTTTCCTTACAATTGAACATCCTCGGGAGTCCTGGCAGCAAATTCGGCAAGATCCATACTGATGTTCTACCTGACCAGCCATGTGGCAAAAGTAGCATGCAATTGTACAAGATCCTCATTCATATATTCCACATCATAGATTTTGAACTCTCTAGGACATCCAGAAACCATGTTTACTTCCTCTTCATACTCTGACCTAGGCCTGATTATGTGGATGAGGCCCTCATCCATCATCTCCTGCAAATCAGCCTTTATCTTGTCACAACCATGTATATCCGTACTGCAAATAGCACAACCAACATGGTCATGCGTATAGTAGCTAAATTCACAGAGGTCTTCATTCATTTTTACCAAATCCCCTCTAACCAAATTAATATAAAAAATACGGAAGTCTCCTGGACAACTGGCCACCATGTTCACAACATTTTCTCCTCCATGCTTTGGAAAAGGATTATCTTTTACATTAGGGACAACATCCTTCAGTCTTCACAAATTTTTGTACTTCAGTTTTCAAAGGATAACAGTTCTCGACATTGTGCCCTGGTGCTCCCTGATGAAAAGCACATGTTTGGTTTGTCTTGTAATACCAAGGAAACGATGATGGTATAGCGGGAGGTAGTCTGGTCTGAACAAACTTCTTCTGAATTAACATCGGGAGTAATTCTGTATAGCTCATAAGGATAGGGTCATAACTCTCCCTTCTCTGATTATACCCTTGATTTCCCTGATGGGATGGTCTCTGATAAGCAACGGTGGTTGGAGCTACACCAACAACTGGAGTTACTGATGCAACTTGTTGATGACGCTGATAATTTCTTCTAGGAGGATTAACCCTCCTCTCTTGCAGAACAGAATTTGTACCTCCTTCCTTATTTTTGGAAAACCCATAGGATGGCTTATTCGTACTTCCAGAACTTTCACTTCTTGTTAAACATCCCTCTCTTACGGCCTCCTCCAAACGGATACCCATGCCCACCATTTCAGTAAAGTCATTTGGCGCACTCGCCACCATCCTCTCATAGTAGAAAGCACCCAGAGTCTTCAAGAAAATCTTAGTCATCTCTTTCTCTTCCATGGGAGGAATAACTTAGGCGGCTACCTCACGCCATCTCTGTGCATATTCTTTGAATGATTCCCTATCATTCTGGACCATGGCCCTGAGTTTATCACGGTCAGGCGCCATGTTCACATTGTATTTGTATTGTTAGATAAATGCTTCTCCCAAGTTGTTGAAAGTATGGATATTGACGTTGTCCAAACTCATATACCACTTCAACGCATCACCAGTCAAACTATCCTGAAAAAAGTGAATCAGCAGAGCTGATCATCAGTGTGGGTAGACATTCTTCTTACATACATCACAAGATGAGCACGAGGACAAGTGTTTCCCTTGTAATTCTCAAATTCCGGGACTTTAAACTTCGCAGGTGTCTTAATATTCGGAACTAAGCATAAATCATTCACATTCTGCCCGGACAATTCCTTTCCCCTGAGGGTCTTCATCTCCCTCTGCATCTTTTCAAACTGATCTTGGAAATCATCCATTCTATCATAGAGACCCAAACCTTCACTTGGTGGAGGAAAAGGACGATACATATCATCATTAGCAAATGGGACCATATTCACCAAATAAGGTGAAGCAGGAGTAGCATGCACCATAATAGGTGCAGGAGTAACAGTATTCTGAACAACTGGAGTATCTTGAGGACCAAGATTGAAACCTTCAGGCACAAAGTTCTCTGGAATTCCCCATGGACAACCTTGAGGCATGCGATTCTAAACAACAGCTGGGATGGTAGACACAGAAACAATCAGAGCTTCAGCAATAACCCTTATATGTTGAGGTTGAACACTCGGTGGCAGATTCTGAGCAGTCACCAGAGATTCTGTCAGAGCAGTAAGATGGGCCATGCCGGCCTTCAGAGCAGAAACTTTCTCGCGTAGCTCGCGATTCTCTTGTTCTAAGTTGTCCATCTTCCTTCTGAAATTAGCTCGAGTATTGTAATGGTGAGACAACTTGTTGAACAAAGTAAAGAAGCTTGGTAAGACACCTGCATATGCATAACAAATGCAAGAAATGTGTGAAATATGATGCATGATATGTAACGCACATGATTTATTTTATTATTAATATTTCAAGGGACTTAAAGATTTATAGACACATTGCAAATATCAAAGTAATAACACATTTGAAATACTGAAAAGTTTTATTATAATAACTTCAAAATGGATTACAAGTTTCAATAATCCCAAGTACAAGATGAAAATAAAGTCTAAAACCCTAAGAAGCAAAGCGGATGGAGATCACTCTATACGTTGGCGCTTCCTTGTAAACCAGGAAATCTGAGCCTTCAACCTCTGGTTTTCTTCCGCATATCTGGTGGCAACCTCCTTTTAATCACCTGCACCAGGACATGATCAACTAGAACCTGACTGAGGCTTAGGAGAAAATAAATCCCCTTGCCTCTCCATCACCTCTACAACCCGACTCTTAAGAACATAAATCAAGTCGTCTTTCTCCTTTAAGTATGCTCTATAGGAAATCTCTAAAGTTTGGAACTTATTCTTCCAAGCATCCTTTTCCTGATGCATCCTGGCCAAAGAAATTTGTAGCTCTTCCACATCATCCAATAGGGGAGGAGTGGTCTTCACAAACAAATATTCATAGGTGCTTCTTGGGAATACGACATCTTCGACTGAATAGCTCTTGTTTGGACCCACTGAAGATAAGGCTCCAAAGAAACAGCCCCCTAGGTCCCAAGTCTTTCCTACTCTTCCTATGAATGTGACGCTAGGCCTTCGCAATCTGCTCCCTAGCTTCCTTATGGTCTTCTCCCTCCTTCAGGAAGAAACTACTCAAATGAATACTATTTGGTTTATCCCTCATCGGATAACCAAACTGTCGTCGTGCAAGAACAGGGTTGTAGTTAATTCCTCCCTTTGTACCAAGAAGAAGTACATTTGGGAAACTACCATAATTATCGACAATCTCTACATCATGGTAAGTCTGATGATACCAATCAATATCTGAGTGAGTAAGTGCCATGATCTTAGGAGCCCAACGGGGTTCCTTCCCGACATCCCAGAAAGCATCAGACTGAGGCATATGAGAAATAAACCACCGGTACAACAAAGGCGTGCAACATACAATCATCCCCCCATGATAAGAATTCCAAAGATGAATAGAGTAATAAGCATCACCCAATAATGTAGGAATTGGGTTTCCAATCATGAAGATCCTGATAGCATTAACATCAACAAACTTGTCCACATTAGGAAATAAAAATAACCCATAAGCAAGTAGAGCAGAGATGGCCTCAAAAGCGACTGTACTCTTCATCCTGGCAAAGTAACGAGCTTTCTCCAATAAGAACTGAGCTGGTAATCCTCTAATACCTCCTTTATTAGTCATATGGGCTTCAACCTCAGATTTCCCCAGATGGATCAAAGCAGCAATCTCGTGTGGTTTTGGCTCTTCTCCAAACCAGTACAAGTAACATGATCGGTAATAGGTAAATCCAACAGATAATAATACTCCTTTGGCATAGGCATCAACTGATAGTAGGGAAAAGTAAAGCAATGATACATCAGATCATAGAACTGGACCAAGGTTGAGAGAATACCCTCCTTCATCCTAAGCTTCATGAGAGGAATGATGGATCCATACTTCTTTCGAAAATCTGCAGAACACTCAATCTCGGGAATTAGACTGATCAACTCATCTATCTTAGGATCTTTGAAATTGTATTTTCTGGTCTTTCTTTTTCCAGAATCCACAGTCAAAAGGTACCTGAGATATTCACAAATGGTCAACTTTCAAGTCCCTTGAAATAAAATTTATTCAAAAGATGTTTATGAGTGTAAGGATGCATGATGCAACAATCACACACAAGATCTCAAACATAGGGTTCATAGGTTCAACTTCACGAGCATGGGGTCGAAGGTACTACTCATAAGGTATGGTCTAAAAGTTATCACCTTCCGAACAAGGTTCTAGATGTTCCCAGAGTCTACATCCCTCTTTCGGATATTACCAACTTCCTGATTAACTTAATAATTAGTAATATTCTCAAGAAAAACTCGTCCGAGCGTAGTATCGCGTGACAACTATTTCCGGATTACTCCGTTATAGCTTCCACACTACACCTAAAAGGCCAAGATAGGTTAGGTATTCTACGGTCCTCAGCTTCAGCAGGCTCCCAGGTGGAAAGCAACATGTATTCTCGATTACTCGGTAAACGACACTACAGTCAAAGGGGCCTCCATTGAGTGGGGGATCTCATGCCTCATTTTTTGGGATTAATCCTTCAAATTTTACATGACTATACTGCTCATCCTATCTTAAGTTTGTCCAAGTCTGGGTATATGACTTATGAGAAATCACCAAGCACCCTGAAAACCAGGAAAATCCAGGCAAACATATATACAACATATAACACATAAACAATAATAGCACATATATAGATATAGACAAAGATAGGTTTAACCCACTTAGGGATGGACCAGCAAGAGCTCAATCTTTCCCCAGTGAAGTCGCCATTTTTTTCTATAGCGGTAGGAATGTTTAAGACTAAGCCATGGGATTGACTAGACTTATACAAATCAAAATAAAAATCGTCATCGCGCTTTATTGTTTCCAAAGGAATGGGAAAAGAGCGAGTAACCCAAAAAGAGGGGGAAAGATTATAGGTAAGGGGGTTGTTTATGCAAAGGGAAGGTATTAGCACCCTAAATATCTATGGTAATCCGCAGGAACCTCTTTGTAAAATTTGTATATTTTGGCTATAAAATGTTGTATCTAAAATAGATGGTGGAGGTGATAAAAGAAATATTTTTATTTTATTTTTGCACCTGCCGTGGTTGCGAACCTTTAGTGCCTAAGTACCACCTTTCGTGCAATAGGGGATCAGGGTACACGTAGTTCCTCTTTAAAAAATTTTAAAACACAAGTGTGTTGGTTAATTTTAAGAGATAGACATCATCTTCATTGTCTGTGTGGAAAACATACTTACTACCCACAATTATGAGGAAGAAGAATTTACATCATCTCAAAGTGGAGGATATGGCTTGGATTTTAAAATCAACAATGCTTCACTCAACACCCAAGTGGAAAATATCTCTCTTCACTACATATTGTAGAAGTATAGTTGTTTGCATCACTACAAGGATTGACAAGAGTCCAATCTTTTGAGAAAAGTTTTAAAGATAAAAAGCCAAAATGTCAAAATGGTTTGAAATGAGATTGATTGACTTTTAGTCTTGTCACAAAAAAAATGTCAAGGTATTATTAAATTGATTGGAGTTTATTTATGAAAATGTTATGAAAATGCATGGACGTAAGTCTAAGTTTATTATTAAAGTGGCTCAAGTTAAAAAAACAAGAAGAGTTTTCAAAAGGAGGGAGAAGATTTTTGAAATTAAAGAAGATGGGAGGAGAAGAACAAACTATCCTAAAGCATAAGGTAAAAGCTAAGGATAAGAACCATCTAACCAGCAAGGAGCCAATACTTGACATTATGAGTCAAGATAGAATTCTCATTCTTTGGATTGAAAACAAGCAAGCAAAGATACTAGACCTCTTGAGAGAACCAAACTTCAAGTGTATTAAGTCTTCAAAAAATTGGGCAGAGTAACATTTGTATACGGGTGAATTCCGGATTACAAACAAAGTATGTAATCATGATAACCTGCACACAAAACAAACAAACAACCCAATGTCTTAAGGTAAACCTCAAGAACTCCAAACAAAATATCAATTAAGGTCACGAGGTCTCCAACATAGGCCAAGGTTTCTAATCCTAAGTCCAAGAAGTCCAATACTCCATAATGCCAAGGATAGTAACCAAATAGTCCAAGTATCATTAAAGTTTTTTTATGGTTTATGTTGATTATTAGGTGCCTTAAAAAAAGAAAATCTCAAGTGAGCGAAATAAAAATGATAAGAAAGTAAATGCTCAAGTGAGCAAAGATAAAAAAATAGCATGAAATGTAAACACTAAAGTAAAGGGTGCATAAAATAAAAAGCATAAAAATATAAGCACAAAATAAAGTCAATTATCAATAATTAGTGGTTAGTTAGATGACCATCTTGAAACTTGCATTTGGAACTCATTAGAGTATTGATAGAACTAAAGCCTCCACACAACAAGTTGAATTTGCTTTTTGTCAAGTATATCATCCATTTGGAATCCTCAAAAGTACCATTTAATGATCAACGATGTTTAAGTGATCTGCGTTAACCAAAAGTGATATAGATCCATTAGAGGATTGATAAAATCACAACCTCCACACAATGAATCTCAAGGTTATTGGATCAAAGAGATCAAATTAACATACTTGGGCTTGCAAACATAGGTCTGGGCCACGAATGATCATTTATTCGAATCAGGACAAAATTTAGCGCTATGTTAAGCAATCGTAAGTGGACTTATATAGAAGTCACACCTATTTTGAGGCTGGTGAATAGCAATCTATGCACCATTTGTTTTGAGACATGATATAGATATCATGCTCCAATAACACTTAGTGTAATAAGAAAGGGATGAGATGAAGAAGGGTGAGAAAGAATATACAAACCATATTTTAATTAAACTTAATCAAACTATTATTAAAATCATTCATTCATTTTTTATGGAGTTACACTCAACACCATGGATCCAATGATGTTAACAAAGTTCATGATAAAAAATTGAATCCAAGATCAGACAGAAAATAATCACAAAATAATATTACATTTAATATATATATTAAAAAGGGTTTTAAAATGTTTTAAAATAGAAATAATAGAGAAAAATATTTACTGTACCCCAAAATTTTCCCTCCCATTTTTCCTAATACATGTCATGTGAAGTCCTCAAATTGCTCAAGGAAGCCCAAGAGTTGACCATACAAACTCTCTCCTAAGGCAGTCTACTCCAAATTAGGGTTTCATTTTGCATCAATATGCTTGAGTCCAAAGGATCCCAAAATCTCACCATTGTCCTAATATGTTTTCAAGATCATCCATGTCAAGTTTCAAGCCTTGTAGAGGAAGTTTGCTCAGTCAACTACTCAATTGCCTGAAAATTGATTGTGCTAGGGCAAAAGTCAACTGTGGACCACATACAGTCAAACTTCAATATTTTTGATCAACATTCTCATTTTGAAGTATTATTCATCATTTGATCAAGGTTTGATCATGATTCCTCAAGTATTTCTCACAATTCATCAAAACCCAAAAGTTTCTAAATTAGGGTTTTGTAGGAAAAGTCAACTCAACTTTGACCAAGCATAACTTTCTCATACTTTATCAAAAATGACCCATCCAAAGCTCATTTTGAAGAGGATGTAATTCCCTACAATTAATATTCATCTTCCAAGTTCAAAATATGCACTCACAAGAAGATATGAATTTGGACATTATAGGTCATTTTGAAAAGTCAACAAAAACACCTTTTAGGTCAAAGCTTCATACATGAACATGGAAGACTCAATTGAGATGAGACCAAAAGGGTTGCTTAGAGGACATCCCATGATTTCTAAAAAGTCCAAGAACACATCTCTAGGGTCAAAATTGAGAGAATTATGCGTTGACCAAGTTGACCTTTTTTGCAAAATTGCCAAAAGTCAAATGTGTCCAAAATTGCATTTTTTGCTAAATGGGCCCAACTTTTTATGCTTGCACTGAGTTTGTAATGTGATCCACAACCCATGAGCCTTTCCACTTGTCATTATTTTATTTTTGTTATTTATTTTGATTTTATTTCATTTAAATCAAATAAAATCAATATAAAATAATGAAAATATCAAAAATCAATAAAACCTTGAGATTTTGTGCATGATTAGATTCATTATACAGCTGGAGACAAGATCAAATCGTGCAAGGCTTGATATGGACAAAAAAAGATTGAATTTGCTTGTTTTGGAAAGAGTTGGTGCAAGGATTAAATCAAGGATCAATCTTCATAAATGGCAAAGAATTGGATGCAAATATTAACCCTAATGCACTCTATTATACATAAGGAACAAAGGCAGACCAAGAAGGGAGGCTAGAGGCGTGCAAAGGCAGAGAACCAATTGCAAAAATCAAGAAAAAAAGTGCAAACAAAGTTCCAAGTTGCAGGCCATCTCAAGCCGTTCTAACCATACCAATCATTTGCTGGACGTCCCAGGATCCTGTTTCAATCGTTAGAAAGCCTCCCCACACTCAGAATCACCCTGTAAGGTTCACACATTTTTCCTCTTTTCTTGAATTCGAATATATTGATTCTGGCATATTTAGCATGATTGATTGGCATACTTATAATCTTTGAGATGTTTACAAGCTAATGACTATATTCAATTGCATTTTTATTGCCTGAACATAAAACTGCCATGGCTAGGGTTTGTTCTTTGTTTTTAGGGGTTTCTTATACAGGAAAAATTGGACATTGATAATGGTACCATGATGCTCGTGAGGTTGAAACGAGTTGATTGGTACCATTGGTTTTCATTTATCATGCACGTACAAGATTTTGGAATGAACAGGGGCTATACCTACACTTGATGTCCGTAGGTAAAAGTCCTCTTACCTAAAACTACAGAATTAGTGGAGAAGACGATGGTGTGGCAGTGTGGGAATGGCTCATTTGAATTTCCGCGCGTTTTGGGAGGCGTGGCACGTTATTTTCATTATATTTTATTTGTTTCATTATTATCACAACTAACATGTTAGCGCAGATGGTGAGGATGCTGGCCTTTGATGTACACGTCCTGGGTTCGATCCCAGGCGTGTGCATTTTATTATTTTCTCAACAAATGCAGGTCAATCCAGTGCTTCATACTCTCAAGCGTATTCCATACACTCTCAAACATCATCCATTTGATGTGCTCTTGGCCAGATCCAATGTGTCCACAATGAAGGGAACACCGTGCGCCTGAGTCAAGCGTGCATACAAGATTGAGCAAAGTCAAAAGGCCTGAGCTTATTGGGCCAAGAAATTCCAAGCAACACCCCCTTTTTTGCTAATGATATCAGGCCCATTCTTTTTTCTTTTCTCTAATTTATTTCTTTTATTTAATTTAATTTGCTTAATTATTTTTAACAAAATTAATTTCTTTCTCACAAAAAATCATAAAATCAAGAGTTTACAAAAAATTAGAATTTGTTTGTTTTTTTATCAAATTTAATTTAATTTAGTTTAATTTAATTTAGGGAAATTCTAACCTTTTTTATAATTAAAACCAATTAGAACAATTAGGGTTAGGCTCTTGATTTAATATTCATTTCTTTCTTAAAAATAAATACAAAAATAGGTTAAGTTAATTATTTTTCTTAAATTAAAATTAATTAGTAATTAGGTTTTTTATTATTATTCAATTGAGCTTTATTTTCTCAAATAACACAAAAACGACAAAAAATGATTTTCCCTTTAAATCACAATTAGGTATAGTTGGGGTCAAAACCCTAATTATTTTGCAATCAATTCATCGCGCATTTTTATTATTTTTTTGCAATATAGATGTAACTGTCTATGGTATGTAATAGTTTAATCTAGGATTTTCTTTATTTATCGTCTTTTGCGGGTTTTTTTGGCTATGTAATTAATCCCTACCCGAAGCCTTGTAATAGCGTAGGTTTATTTTCTCGCATTTTAATTTTCGCAAATATTAACTATTTAGATGTATGTTAATAGGATTGTATGACAAGATTGCATGATAATTTAAAACAGCTAGAAAACCCTATTGTGCAAAGATAATAACGGAAATCAAACCACTCGCACATGTGCACTCCTAGGGTATACTCTCACTTCGGTTGTCTTCGGTAAACGATCATTAAGTATAGGGTGTCTTAGTGGTTGCCCTCCTGTCTAACAGAGATCAAATGTCTCATTCAGAAATGTTGCCTCGGAAATGTTGCCTTGAATATGATCTTAAGACTTTATGGTTATTACTAAGACGTCTTAATATTGCTTTTGTGATCGTACGTCCCTTACAAATTGACCCTTACAACTCCAACGACGGTGCTACCTATTTCTTAATAGTGGGATAGCGCTGTCTAAAGGAAACGAGAACAGAAACAATCTTTTTCGAGTAGGTAGATGCTAGTAGGTACTTGCTCAAATCAAAATTTTTCACACTTACACTTTTTAAAACAATTTTCAATACAACTTCGTCACACCTTTGAGGACTGATACCAAGGTTATCACGAAGTCAAAACTTTTTCAAAACAAAGAACATACACAAGCAATTTACAAAAAAGATGAGCAAGTACCTAAGAGCCCATGGAAAACCATGGATAGAAAGGGTGCTAATACCTTCCCTTTCTATAATCTACCCCCCGTACTCAGAATATCTCAAAAAAGGATTTTTTTTCTGTACTTTTTTCCTTTCCGGTTGGATGAAATAAAAGTCGGTGGCGACTCTTGCTTACCACGACATTTTGCGAACACACAGTGCAAACCAGCATTTTCAAAACAGTCGGTTCTGCCACCGTATCACAAATATCAACTATATTCAAATTAATCAAGAAAAATTAAGTAAGACCATAGAAAAATTAGAAATGGACTCAAACATTTTTATAAATTTTTGGTAATTTTTTAAAGTCAGAAACTATTTTTGAAATTAAAAGAAATGAGTAAAATAAACAAAAAATGATAAAAAATAACAAAGTAAGAAATAAAAAATAAACGAGGTCACCAATATTTGTCACAATATCGTTGGATCATTCCATATTTTTTTTCAGAATTTAAAAATGCATAAAAGTAATTTTAAACATTTAAAACAATTCAAATAAAGTGAAAATTTATGAAAAATAAAATTATGAAAAAATAAAAATCAGAAAGAGAAAAATCAAAAATATTTTTCAGATTTTTTCCAGATTTTTTGGACTTAAAATTAATTTTCTATGGATTTTTGAAGTTTAAAACAATTAAATATAAAAATCAGAAAATAAAATAAAAAACAAAAAGATGTGGACCAATGGATGAGAGTCAAAACGCGTTAGTAATCAAATCCAAGGGATCTGGCGCACTGTGCATATCATGGTCAGTAATAAATATCACACCAGATCCAACATTTTTAAAATAAAACAACTTAAAATGTGGCGCGTTGGATAGAGTCTGACTCACAAAAGTAATCAGATCCAAGGGCTCCTGAGGTACATGCATGGTAAGGCAAGTATATTGTATCCATTTCAAAAAAATAACGTGGCTTCACGTCATTGGTTGAAGACCAACATGTCATCATCTTCAACCTCTAGCCATCCCCAAATTGAATCCTTCAAACCGTAAAATTAGCAAACCAGGCCAGTACCATTAAATTCGTCTCTTCAAGACAATTCTAATGGTACCATCGCGCTAAATTTATATAAATTGTGTAAGGCTGTGTTTGAAGAAAACCAGAAAAAATAGTGAGCACGAAAATCTGGGATATCTCACTCAATTCTCAATGAAATTTCAAATTATAAATAGCACGAGGATCAGAAGAATACAAGGAGTGGATTACTCTTTTATTTGAATCAATTTGGCCAAGAAATCTACCTGAACGGAGTAGTGAGAAGTTTATATGAAATTGGACTTCTGCAGATCAATATAGGTCATAATTCTTGGAAGTAACCGTATGGTTAGCTTCAGAGAAGTTCAATAAATCTAATTGAATGGAGCTTTTGGTGTTTGAAGGTGAGAATGTAAGAAATCATAATTTCAAATTTAGAGTTTGTGTGGGATCTGAACAGGGGTCAATTGGCTATCAAAAGCTTACGAAAATGAGTGAGGGATGATCCTTATTTATAGCTTATCATGATGCAAGGCTCAAGCGTGTGAATTAGAGGCAAAATCAGTGAAATCATGTGGACGTGCTAAGTGTGAAAAGTGGGACTTCACATGACTTAAAACACAGCAAAATGAATGGTTTAAGGGTCATTTCTTGTTATGGCAAGTTCCTAAACGTGATTAGACCTGAAATTGACCCTTAAACAGGCTTGTAATGGGATTTAAACTAATTTTCAAATCTGACTGAACTTGGAATTTCCATTTTATGATGCTACTTTCATAACCATGGTGTCAACAATGTAGGGCACCATATGATGTGATTTTTGAAGCATTTGAAAGATAAAGTCACAAGCTATACAATGTGCAAGGAGTGAGATAAAAATGGATGTTTGATCAAGAAGTTGTGTTGAGTCAAAGTTGGAAGAAAAGGGTTGACTTTTCATACTTAGAAAATTTCTAAGTTTTTTATTCAAAAATGACTTGTAATGTTTTGCATCCAAACATGGCTTTCCTCTTGGAATTTTCTCTTGACCAAAAAATATGGCATGAAATACACCTCTTGAATGACATTTTGAAACTTGAACCATTCAAAATATCCAAAAATTGTGAGAGTTATGAATTGCTGAAGTTGGAAAAAAATCATGAAATGACCTATAATATTTTGTATCCTTAGGGCATCTTCCATCCATTTTCTTACTTTTCACATGAAATAAGGAATAAAGTTCACATCCTAAAGATCATGGTGGGAAAAGAGTGGGCTCAAGGTGATAAAAATTTACCAAGTTATGATCATTTGAAGTCACACATGGGAATTTGGGGGTTCATCTAGAGGACTTGTAATCTTTCTTCATCACCAAGTTTCTTCCACATGAAAACTCCTCCAAAATTTTGAAGTGATTTGTTAATAACCCTTTGAAGAGAAGGATGTTTTTAGAATCACTTAAAAATACAAAAATATGAGCAAGATATACTTCTTTGAAGTTCAAAACCCTAGCTCCTAGATCAAGAAAATGCTTTGAGGAACTTTGACAAGGTTAAACAACCTTCTTGTACTAACACTTTTGCTTTGTAGATAGAAGTTGTCGAGGATGATAATGATAAGTCATCGCAACCAAAACCACTTCCATATCTTGAGAATTGAGAGAAATATTCACTTCTGACCAATGGTAACAAGGCCTTGTCCAACCATGGCAACTTCTTCAATCAATCCCTTGTACTTTTGAATCAATCTTGATAATTTTGAAATGTGGTGAAACAAAATAAACCTTGCCATGCCATTTCTTCCAAAACAACTTCAATGGTGAGGTTTGAATTTCTCAAGCTTTATTGACTAGGGCATGGAAATAAACTCATGAACCCATGGATCAACTTGCTAAGCCACATTGCCTTTACCTACATTATTAACAAGTAAGACAAACCAACATTGCATTTTATTAATTAAAAGGAAAGTCAAAACAAAACATGCATGATCACAAAATAAAAACAAGTCAAGGTGCCTAGTGATTCCTCAAAGAGAAAATCTAAAGATAGGGAGGAGAACCAAAAGCCCTAATCTGATCTTATTGTGATTGAATTAATATCGTATGATGAAGGGGTCTTAGGGGAAACAATTGGGGTACAACAGCTGCACACAGGGGTTAGTTCTCAACACATAAATGACAAGAATAGAAGACAAAAAAATGTTAGCTTCATGGGGAATGGTTATTATATTTTATCTTTAAAGATGAATCAACCATTGATGCTTGAAATGAAGGGTTTAAAGTCAAGGGGACTTAACTTGAAGGTGGAATTTGTGCTTTGAGTTTGAGTTGTTGTCTTGATTGTTCTTGAACTTGGAAAAACAGAGGTGTTACAGAAGCTTGTCCTTGAGTTTGAACAACTTCTATATGATGTATGTGAAGTGTTTGGATAGTTTGTTTGGAAAGAGCTTGCAAGGTGTGAGAGTTCCAAAGATTTGGACTTTAAAGCTCAAGAGTGGAAGCTTTATGGACATATATGGATTTTTGAAGGTGTGAGATTTTGAGGGCTTTCCTACACAACAACACTTATGGATTTTCTCTCTATTTTTTATGACCTCTTTCTCTTGTAAACACTTCTTCTATTTATAGGAAAGAGGTTTGTGTATATGCTGATTTGGTTTACAAACTATGGAGTTATGGCTAGGTTGGATTGCAAATATCAAGTTATGTCATGGTCCCAAGATGAAGTACCCAAGTTGCTGGTTTAGAGGGGTTACTTTCCATGATTTATGGTGGAGTAAAATCAGAAGCAAACAAGGTATGGGCTCAAGACAAGTTTTGTGCCAACAAGCTTGCTTTTCAAGAATAACAATGGTGCCTTTATGCTATAAATGGAAAGATCTTTTGGACAATGGCTCAAACACTTGGGTAATAGCTCAAGAGTGGGTGTAAACATTAAATTATGATGAGATTTGCAAGCAAGAAGGCCTGTAACACAAGATTATGCAGCATAGCATAAGGGTTTTGTTATGTGTTCTTCAACAAAGTGATTTGCAATTCAAGAATGGATGCCTAACTTCATGCCCTTGAATCTCCTAGCTCAAGTATGATAAATTCATGCTCTTGGATGTTTTCGAAAGCTTGAAACATACTCTATAACTTTCATATTGGACATTTTGACAAAATCATCTTGGAACTATGTGAAACAATGCCAAGAAGTTTTATAAAACCCTGACCAAAATCTGTTGAAAATTTCTCTAAGTGTTAGATGAAAATGTAATGACTTCATGAATTTATAACTCAAAATGCAAGCACTTCTAGGACTTTATCAGCAAGGCAGGGTTATAGATCTCATCAAGATCTACAACTTTCATGTTGAAATTTTTCTTTGAATCATCTTGCATCTTGGAGAAAGATTGGCATGAAGTAATGAAATTATCATGTATAAAACACTTAGAAAATTTCTGTCTTGGAAATCTTGACTTTTTACATTGAATTTTGACTTTCTTGACTTCTTGATGATCATGCTTGATATTCTTGAATTTATTGGTGAATTGTGATTTTTGAAACTTGATGTTGACCAAAAAGTTAAAGTTTGACTTTTGGTGCTACAATTGACTTTTTCTCCAATACAACTGATGTTAGGTCATCTGATCAATTGGCTGAGCAAAATTTGTGATACAAGGCTTGAAACTTGACATGAGCATTCTTGAAGGTCCATAATTATCCACGAAAGTCATTTGGAGTATTAGAAGTCCAATTGTCTTTGTGCAAACTCAAACCCTAATTTGAGGTATCAATGTTGAGGAAATGGCGTAACCTAGTCAATCCTCGTGCAAGATTGAGCCACTGAAAATATTATGAAGAATGTGTTAAGAAAAAGGGAGGGAAAATTTTGGGGTACAACAATAACCAAAAACATGGAAATAGAAAACAGAAAGTCGCATTTACTCCTGACTAAAGGAGATTGGTACAAAGTCTTCAGCCGTCTAAATGGTGAGCCCTTTGTCGACAGTCAGGAAGATCCAGTAGTCCAGTTCATTGTTGCTATCAGCATCTTCTATAGAATTTACCCCCTTGTCATAGTTCGGCATGGGAGCAGTGATCACGTTATGAGTCTCAGGAGGGTCAAATTCAATCTCCTTAGCGTCAATCATGTCTTGGATCTTATTCTTCAGAGCCCAATAGTTGCTAGTATCATGCCCGGGACTGTTGGAGTGATATGCACACCTTGTATTGAGATCATAACAGGGAGAGGAAGTGTTGGGATTTTGAGTAGGATCTCTCAATGCAATCAGCTCTTCCTTCAACATGTTGCAATGCTTGAGACAACGACATATTAATTTTGGTGAATTGTCTCATGAGTGCATCTGGCCTACGCTGATTTACTTGTTGTTGATGTTGCGTTAGTGCGGGATTGGAAATCATTACTTCCCCCATAGATTGATGGCGGTCACCTTTAATATGACCTTTCTGACTGTACATAACATTAACTTCTTTCTTCCTGTTGAATGACTTCTTCTTAGTACTAGAAGATGCAGCCACCTGAATTTTTCCGCTTCTGATTCCACCTTCAACAAGTTCCCCTGTTAATATCAACTCGGTGAACCTGGTTGAAGAGCTTCCAATCAGATGATTGAAGAAAGGACTTGTCAAAGTTCCCATGAACATGTCAACCAATTACCTATCATACAAGGGAGGCTGAACTCTTCCTGTTAGATCTCTCCATTTCTGGGCATACTCTTTAAAGCCTTCGTTAGAGCCCATTGTCATACTCTGTAGTTGCATACGGGTTGGTGTAAAATCAGCATTATACTGGTATTGCTTATAGAAATCGGCAGCTAAATCTTCCCAGATGCAAATATTGGTCCCTTGTAGTTGATAGAACCATTCCAACTGTGTTCCAGACAGGCTTTCTTGAAAGAAATGCACCCACAACTTCCTATCAGTAGTGTATGGTTGAATCTTCTGGACATATGACTTCAAATGAAGCTATTGGCAAGAAACACCTTCATACTTTGCAAAAGTGGGGACTTTGAACTTATAAGGAATGACAACTCCTCATACTAAGCCCAAATCCTCAAAATCCAACCTTGGCACTTTCTGGTTCTCCATAGCATTTAGAAGATCTTCTAGCTGCTTATACCTTTCATCAGCAGGGGGATATTGTTCATTCAAATAATCTTCTTCATCTTCATTTGAGTATTTAACAGAACCATGGTTGCTTTTTTCAGTTTCACCACTCTTATCATCTTTATCCTTTTCGTCGTCTTCGTCTAATGGAGTATTGGGATCCTAAACTCGCTTGACCGAACCCCTAAACCTTCTTACCATGTTAAAGATGTCGGCTAGTTTCTTTGTCTTTTTCTTCTTCTCTTTGGTGATGAGTGCCTTCATTTCTTCCTGCCCCTTGACTAAGTTCAGGAACATCTGTTGGAATTGGGCATTCTGAGCTTGGAGATCTTTGACGGTCTGCTCAAGAGCCATTTCTGCTGAAATAAATAACAAGAAGATGAGAAAACTTATCTTGAGAACACCTGTTATGTAATGATATGGTATGTAAATGTATATGCATATGCAATGTTTTCAAGGACCTCGTGGGATTTAAATTTGTTAATCAAAAGGAAACAAAGAAACTTAGTAGTAAGTTCAAATTATAACTGCCTTTTAGGCTTACAATGAAAACAAGATAGTTAAATCTTGAAACTCCTAAGGCCTAAGGCATTAAGTCTCCCATGGATGCTTACTTTTTGTGTTGACATATGCATTAAGGATCTGCTCTTTGTGGAGTCTTTTCGTCAGCTCTAATACTTTATTCTCACTACCATAGAACTGAGTCTCAAAGGTATCCCTTTCTTCCTTGAGTTGAATCTAGGACTTATGTAGTTCTTCAAAGTCAATAGGTATATCAGGATGAAGAATGGTATGAGGAACATCTCCTTCAACAACAGGCTCCACAACTACTGGTAGGGCAGCAGGATATGGAATTATAAGATTTTGAGCACGAGACCGCACCCATATGAGGTAAGGATACAAAGGGATGGAGTTCTTATGCCCCAAAGTCTTGCTATTAATCTTATTGATCCTGCCCCTGAAGAAGTGAAAAACACAAGAAGGGGGGGTTGAATTATAAAACTGAAAATCAATGCAATGAACAAGTTATTTTTATCCTGGTTCGTTTGATCTCAAACTACTCCAGTCCACCCGTCAAGGTGATTTCGCCTCTCTCCAACGAGGTCTTAATCCACTATATTCAACTGAATATTACAAACTGCTTTAACAACTGCTAAAGCCTTCTTGATGCAAACCACAACCCGGTTTGTCAAGGAAATACTTTCTTACAAAGAAGATAAATCTAAGTGTGTGAATGTTTTCAACAAAACTGTATCACAACTGTGATGTATACACAAATTAAGCTTATGAAACTAGATTGCTAAACAATGATTGATTAAGGAGATGTGTAGTGTTTAGCAAACTGAGAGAAGGAAGATTATGATCAGCTTTTAGGCGTGTAAAATGTTGGAGAGCATTAGCCAATTCAATCTTCATAGTCTTGTTTATATAGCACTGAGATTGTTGAACGTTGGAGCAATATTCTTGATTCAATGCTAATAACAAACTTTCCTTATCGAGCAGATCTTGACTGGAATGAGGCCGTTGGTAATAATTTGCTTTCAATGCATAGTACCGTTGCTTACTTAATGCATGTTCTGGCTTGGCTCATTCTGACTCTGCTTAACTGCTGATGAACTGTTGTTTTATTTATCAGAGTGTTGAGCGCAGTTCTGTTCATCAGGCTTCAGCATACACGTGAGTTAATCTTCTGATTCTGGTATTCTGATATAGCAACTTCTGATGCTGATGTCAAGAACCAAATTTCTGATGCTGATTAGGTGTGATCTTGCTTATACCTATCAGAGTATCTGCAAATCAGAACGTAGTAATTTAGGTAGCAAATAGTTCATACATGAATCATATAAATAATATATCATTTCATTTTGTTATCATCAAAACTTAAACATAGGGTAGTAGATTCAAACTTTGTTATAACAATCTCCCCCTTTTTGATGATGACAAAAACTGGATCTTTTTTAATTGAAAATAACGTGAAAAGGTATCAGAGAGATGTATCAGAGTAAGAGGTTATCAAGGATAAGGGATAAGAGTTGAGAGATACTCCCCCTGAGTTTATTGCTTCCCTTTTTGATTCCAAGAGTTCTTCAGAATCAGATCTTTTTTTGCCTTTCTTTGAACATCAGAGTATCAGAGTCTTTTGACTATCAGAAGCTTTAGATCAGCATATCAGAGCAGAGCTTCAGATCAGCGTGTCAGAGCTTTTCTTGTCAGAGCTTTGCTTTGGGTCAGAGTATCAGAGCGGGTCAGAGTTTCAGAGCTTTAGTCTTCAGGGTATCATGGTGCTTTCTTGTACCTGTAGACTTAAGCAAAACAGAAAACATATTCAAGTATAACAGAGTTAGAATGTTCGAGAATTTCTGTCTTAGTAATCCGTTATTGTTTAAAATATCATTCTTGTTCTCCCCCTTTTTGTTAGCAATCAAAAAGTGTAGGTGATGTGCTAAAACAATTAAGATCAGAAAAACTTGTCATATTAAAAGGTTCAGAATCAGACAAAACATATTAAAGCAGTACATTAGATAATCAAGGAAAACATGAAAATGACATGAATGAAAAAACTAAGGTTGGGGAGGAAAGCGTGTGAACAGGTTCTCCAACATGGCTTTGATCTGATCAGCAGTCTCATTCTTCTTGTGTACCATGCTGACAACAGTGTCAATCTTGCTATCCTGCACATCCATCCTTTCTTTCATCTTCTGGTCATTTTCATCCATCCTCTGCTGCAGACGCATGTCATTCAACTTCAGCTCTTCCAGAGTCTGCCTGTCCAGGGCAGCTTGAGAAACATCAGAAGCAGGGAGCTTCTGAGAGCTTTCTGCAACATCTTCTGCTTGACTTGCTTCATCTTGAATGGTTTTGTCTTCTTTTGGTTGCACCTTTGAAGCTAGCTGTTTCTCAGACCAAGGCTCACTATCCAGAGGGAGCACGGCTTCCTGAGGCAGCTGACTTTCAACTTCCTTCAGCAGCTTGCTGAAGTTCTGTTGTGCCCGCTCATAGTTGATATCCTGCAACTTGAGGGCTTCAGCACATACCCAAATTCTGAATTGTGACCAGAGCTGGTCAGAGGCAACTGGGTCAATAATTCCAGGACAGACTTGCTTCAGAGAAGCAATCCACTGCTGCATACCTGTTTCAAAATTCATAATACCAGAGCCAACATCTGGTTGTTTTGGTTTTGGGATGGCTATTTTATGTTTCAGATCAGCAAGACGGTCAAAGATTGTTAAGTCTATGAAGGTCCTGCTGGGGTTTTCAGTGGTTTGCTTGGCAGCTGTTTGTTTTGGAGATGGAGTGGGAGAATCAGAAATTATGATTGGACTGTTTGGTGTTTTGGGAGTGTTTGGTGGTGTAGATTCTGATGAGGATGGCAGCTGGGCCATTGTGACTGTTGTTCCACATGGCAGCTGGATTGCCAGAGGTGATGGTTGAGGTGAATGAGGTTCAGAAGGTGGAGGAGAAGGAGTTTCAGAGTGATGAAACTCAGGTTGAGGTGATGGTGGATGAATTTCTGGTTGAGGAGAGGGAGACGGAATTACTGGTTGTGGAGAAGTTGTTGGAATTTCTGGTTGTTCAGGGATGAGAGGTTCTTCTGGAATGGATGAGAGAAGTTGTTGTTGTTCTGGTTCTTCAGCAGATTGCTGTTGTTCTGGTTGTGGAGGAGGGACAATTTGTGGTTCAGAGTTTGGATTGGAGGAGTGATCAGAAGTGTGTTGATCAATGTCAGACAGCACTTTGTCAATTGCTGATGTTGTTGATATTGTTGGTTTTGGGTGTTTGGTTCTGGGTCTTCTGAGTTGTAATGCCTCAGAAGGGTCATCTTCTGGTTCAGTTTCATCTATTGTTGGGATGGGGATTGAGATTCTATGAGAGGTTGGAGGTGGAATAGATGCTGGAATAGTAGAAGAATTTAAAATAGAAGCAGCAGATAAATTACCTCTTTTCTTGGGTGTCTGCTGGGATGATCCTTCTGAAGGTGCCTTCCTTTTCTTCGTCTTCTTCAGAGTCACTTCTGGTTGAGGTTGGTGCAGATCTTTGATCTTGTTGCTGGGCACCCCATGGGTGAAAATCTTTTCAGCTATGACGCCCACGTCAGCACATCTCTCAGCCATATCAATACAGCGGACGCCACCGCCACTGTAGCCTATTAACCTTGCTATGTGATCCTCAGTGATCACAATCTTCTTCCCCATGATGTAGGAGGTGACTTGATGCGTTGAAGCCGTCGCATGAATCCAGAACTCCTTCACTAACATAGGGAATGTTGGTCCAACCAACCTGTCAAAATACCTTTCCCATTTCTGTGCCCTAACTTCTTCTGTTAGGTCAAAACCGTTTTCCTTCAAGCTTCCAAAATCAATGATCAATTCAGATAACACTTCAAGATTCTTCACAGGAGTGAGGAGTGTTCTGAATGGCACTTGATACTGTTCAGATGATGCTTTCTTCTGAGAACCTGCAGAAGCACTGCTGGAGGTTTCCATGTTCACACTAAAAGATTTTGAGACGAAAAGCTGAGAAGAAGGGTTTGAGAGAGATTAACACAGAAAAATGCAGAGAATGCTTGAGAAATAGTGAGAAACTGTAAAAGATGAAAATGAGAGGTTAACGTGTTTAAATAGGGTTCAGAATATTTTGAAATTGTAAATGTTTTTAAGAGAGAGAAATAAAATCATGATTACGTTTTAAAAGCATGATTACTTTTATTTAATGCTTGCTGATTTTGGGGGATTAGAGAAAGATACTTAAAAACGGTTACCAGACATGTGTCTCAATGCACCCAATCAGCATTTTGCCTTCTCAGAAGCGTGCACACGTTCTGCTTCAGAGATTTGCTGATGATTGGATGACACTTGTTTGATGTAGTGATCAGCACGTCTGTCTTTGAGCTTAGACTCTCAGATCTTTAGACTTGCATTTGATACAATCTGCATGTTCTATCTTTCTGAAAAGAGATTGATCAGATGTTCACAGAAAAACAGATACATTCTGAAGATAAATATATGGAATTAAAACATTTTCACTCTGGGCAGATTTTCATGCTGAGATGTTTCAGAATGAAATTAAACCTATCTTCAGAAAGGGGTTTAGTGAAGATATTAGCCCATTGATGGTCTGTATCTATAAATTTTAAATTCAAAATTCCTTTCTGAATATAGTCCCTAATGAAGTGATGTTTTATTTCTATATGCTTAGCTCTAGAATGTAAAATGGGATTCTTACTTAAGCAAATAGCAGAAGTATTATCACAGAGTATAGGAATGTTACTCTCAAAAATCTGGAAGTCTTCAAGCTGACTTTTCATCCAGAGCATTTGCGTGCTACATCCTGTTGCTGCTATGTACTCAGCTTCTGCTGTTGATAGTGCAATTGTTGATTGCCTTTTGCTGGACCAAGAGATCAGATTTTCTCCCAGAAACTGGCAGCTTCCAGAAGTACTTTTACGCTCCACTCTGTCTCCAGCAAAGTCAGCATCGCAGTAGCCTACTAAACTGTAATCACTAGATTTTCTATAAAACAAACCCAGATTAGTAGTACCTTTCAGATACTTGAAAATTCGCTTAACAGCTGTTAAGTGAGATTCTCTAGGATCTGATTGGAATCTAGCACAAATACAAACACTGAATAATATATCAGGTCTTGAAGCAGTCAGATAGAGGAGAGAACCAATCATACCTCTGTAGACTTTCTGTTCTACATTTTTGCTTACCTCTTCTCTTTCCAGAATGCACGTGGGATGCATTGGAATCTTTGATGGCTTACATTCTGAGAGGTCAAATTTCTTCAGAAGATCTCTGATGTATTTGCTCTGATGAATGTAAGTTCCCTCTGGAGTTTGATTGATCTGAATTCCTAGAAAGAATTTCAGTTCCCCCATGAGGCTCATCTCAAATTCTGCCTGCATACACTTAGAAAATTTTCTTCCAAGAGAAGGATTAGTAGAACCAAAAATAATATCATCAACATAAATTTGACAGACTAAGATGTCATTCTTAACTGATTTACAGAATAAGGTAGTGTCCACTTTCCCTCTGGTGAATTCATTTTCTAATAGAAAGTTACTTAGCCTTTCATACCAAGCTCTGGGAGATTGTTTCAGACCATATAGTGACTTCTTTAGTTTAAAAACATGTTCTGGATGTTTTGTATTTTCAAAACCAGGGGGTTGGTGTACATAAACCTCTTCTTCTATATAACCATTTAAGAATGCACTTTTGACATCCATCTGATACAGAGTGATGCCTCTATTTACAGCAAATGAAATTAAAAGTCTGATAGATTCTAACCTGGCGACTGGGGCAAAGGTTTCTGTATAGTCTATCCCCTCTTGCTAACTATAACCTTGTGCAACCAGTCGTGCCTTGTTTCTGATGACTTCACCTTGTTCATTTAGCTTGTTTCTGAACACCCATCTTGTTCCAATGACGTTGAATCCTTTTGGTCTGGGAACGAGATCCCATACGTCATTTCTGGTGAATTGATTCAGCTCTTCTTGCATAGCCAGAATCCAGTCATTATCCAGAAGTGCTTCATCAATAGAAGAAGGTTCAATCAGAGACACAAGTCCCATGAGAGTTTCTTCAGAGTTTCTGAAGCTTGCTCTTGTTCTGATTGGATCTTCCTTTCTTCCTAAGATAGTCTCTTCTGGGTGATCCAAGCTACTTCTGGGTAATCTCTTCTGAGGTTGATCAGTAGCTGTAGTAGGATTGCTAGCAGTGCTCCTTTCAGACGTTGAAGGAGTGTCTGTGTTAAGAGCTTCTGATGACTTGTCTTCAGAACCTGTAAATTCAATTTCCATACCTGTAAAAACTTCATTCTTCTTTGACTTTTCAGAGTCAAGCTTATCATCAAAATGAACACTGATTGATTCTTCCACAATCTGTGTTTCTGTATTGTATACTCTGTACCCTCTTGAGTGTTCAGAGTATCCTAACATAATACACTTTTGTGCTTTAGAGTCAAACTTGTTCAAATAATTCTTTGTATTTAACATAAAGCAAGTACATCCAAATGGATGAAAATATGAAATGTTGGGCTTTCTGTTCTTCCACAATTCATATGGAGTCTTTTCCAGAATAAGTCTTATTGAGATTCTATTCTGAATGTAGCACGCTGTGTTTATTGCCTCTGCCCAGAAGATCTTAGCAACGTTTGTCTCATTGATCATGGTTCTGGCCATTTCTTGCAATGTTCTGTTCTTTCGTTTTACAACTCCATTTTGTTGGGGAGTTCTAGGACAAGAGAAATCATGCAGAATGCCTCTGTCATTAAAGAATGACTCAAAATCTTTGTTTTCAAATTCTCCACCATGATCACTTCTGACTTTAACGATTCTAAGATCCTTTTCATTCTGAACTTGGTTACAGAAGGAAACAAACACAAAGTGTGACTCGTCCTTGTGTCTTAAGAACTTTACCCATGTCCATCTGCTATAGTCATCTACGATTACTAACCCATACTTCTTGCCACTGACTGAAGCAGTTTTAACTGGTCCAAATAAGTAAATGTGCAGAAGTTCTAATGGCTTAGAGGTAGAAACAACATTTTTAGATTTAAAAGAAGGTTTTGCAAACTTGCCTTTCTGACATGCTTCACACAGCGCATCTGAATTGAACTTCAAATTAGGAAGTCCTCTGACCAGATTGAGTTTGTTAATCTGAGATATTCTTCTCATACTAACATGCCCCAATCTTCTGTGCCAGATCCACTGCTCGTTATTAACAGACAGAAGGCACTTTACATTCTGACTCTTTAGTTCAGAAAGTTTGATTTTGTAAATGTTGTTTTTCCTCTTACCATTAAACAGGATAGTCCCATCTTTCTTACTAACAGCTTTACATGATTTTTGATTAAAGATTATATCATAACCGTTATCACTTAATTGACTTATGGATAACAGATTATGCATTAATCCATCTACTAGCAGAACATTATTGATAGAGGGAAGATTTCCATTACCTACAGTTCCAGAGCCAATTATCTTTCCCCTCTGATTGTCTCCAAAGCCAACGTGGCCTCCAGGCTTAAGTTCCAGGCTTTGGAACATATGCCTTCTTCCCGTCATGTGTCGCGAGCAGCCAGAGTCCAGGTACCATGACTGGTGTTTCTGACTTGCTGCTAAAGATATCTACAACATGTATTATTTTATCCTTAGGTACCCAGATTTTCTTGGGTCCTGATTTGTTAGTTTTACCAAAACTCTGGTTGAATTTTGGTTTCACAGAGTGCTTACTGCTAGTGTATTTAATATCATGTGTGTGACCATACACAAAATGTGAATTCAGAGGAGTGTATTTAATAGTTAAGTCCATGACATTCTTTGGTGTAGGAACCTTACCTTGGTATCCTATTCCTTTCCTGCCGTTTCTGCTAACTTCATAGATCATTGAAGCCATTTGCTTCTATCTATGCTTTTAGCAAGGAACTTCTGGAAACTGTGATCATACTCCTTGATGATCTCATCAGCGTTGCTGGGAGTTTCAGAAATTGGTTCCTTCTGAGAGTTTTGTAAAGTATTTTCTAATTTTGAAATCTTATTTCTCAGCTCAGAATTCTCCAATTTGAGACTCTCAGTCTTATTAGAGTCAGATTCAAGATTCCTTTTCAGGTCTCTGAATTTAACTCTAATTTGCTGATACCTTTCCAGAATCTCATTAAGGCTTTCAGCAAGTTCAGCCTTGGTAAAATTAACAGCAAAGTTAGGAAATACCTCTTTAGTGTCTGATTCAGAGTCTGATTCAGAAGCTTCACTATCTTCTGAAATATTAGCCATGAGAGCTATGTTGGCTCTCTCATCATCTGATTCTGAGTCAGCTTCAGACGAGTCAGAGTCATCCCATGTAGCCATGAGACTTTTCTTCTTCTCTCTTCCAAACTTCTTTTTGGGCTTTTCCCTCTGAAGCTTTGGGCAGTCACTCTTGTAGTGTCCTTGCTCATTGCACTCATAGCAGATGATGTCCTTGGTGTTTGGCTTTTTGCTACTAGAGGAGCCTCCAGATCTTCTGTATCCAGAGGAAGAATCTGTCCTTCTGTATCTGGAAGAAGACTCGTTCTGATCAGATCTTCTGGGATTCCTGAACTTCCTTTGTCTTTGCTTCCACAGTTGATTTACTCTTCTGGAGAGGAGGGAGAGTTCGTCTTCTTCTAATGAGGATCCATCAGATGTTTCTTCAACTGCCTGCAAAACTTTAGACTCATATTTTTTGTTAGATTTTAATGCTAAAGGCTTACCTTGCTTCTGAGGCTTGTCAGCTTCTAGCTCTATCTCATGACTTCTAAGGGAGCTGATAAGTTCCTCCAGAGTGATTTTGTTGAGATCTTTAGCTAGCTTCAGAGCTGTAACCATTGGTCTCCACTGCTTGGGTAAACTTCTGATGATTTTCTTGACATGGTCAGCAGTGGAGTATCCTTTGTCCAGCACCTTGAGACCAGCTACCGGAATCTGGAATATTGAGAACATTGTTTCAATGGATTCAGATTCTTCCATTTTGAACGCCTCATACTTCTGAATGAGCGCCAGAGCTTTAGTTTCTTTGACCTGAACGTTGCCCTCATGTGTCATTCTGAGAGAGTCAAAAATGTTCTTTGCTGTGTCTCTGTTTGAGATCTTTTCATATTCAGTATAGGAGATGGCGCTGAGGAGGATGGTTCTGGCCTTGTGGTGATTCTTGAAGTCACGCTTTTGTTGGTCAGACATTGTTTTTCTATCAATCTTCTGACCGCTTGCATTCACAAGGTGCGTGTATCCATCTGTCACCATATCCCACAGATCAGCATCATGTGCCAGAAAGAAGCTTTCAATTCTGTCTTTCCAATAATCAAAGTTTTCTCCATCAAAGACTGGAGGTTTGCCGCTGAATCTGTCTCTGTCCTCATGGTTGTCATTGCTGGTGTGAGAATAGTTTCCTGCCATTGTGTTTTTCTGACGCTGGATCTTGTACTGACACGGTTAAGTGTTTTAGCTCAGAACCAGGCGCTCTGATGCCAATTAAAGAAGTGAAAAACACAAGAAGGGGGGGTTGAATTGTAAAACTGAAAATCAATGCAATGAACAAGTTATTTTTATCCTGGTTCGTTTGATCTCAAACTACTCCAGTCCACCCGTCAAGGTGATTTCGCCTCTCTCCAACGAGGTCTTAATCCACTATATTCAACTGAATATTACAAACTGCTTTAACAACTGCTAAAGCCTTCTTGATGCAAACCACAACCCGGTTTGTCAAGGAAATACTTTCTTACAAAGAAGATAAATCTAAGTGTGTGAATGTTTTCAACAAAACTGTATCACAAATGATTGATTAAGGAGATGTGTAGTGTTTAGCAAACTGAGAGAAGGAAGATTATGATCAGCTTTTAGGCGTGTAAAATGTTGGAGAGCATTAGCCAATTCAATCTTCATAGTCTTGTTTATATAGCACTGAGATTGTTGAACGTTGGAGCAATATTCTTGATTCAATGCTAATAACAAACTTTCCTTATTGAGCAGATCTTGTCTGGAATGAGGCCGTTGGTAATAATTTGCTTTCAATGCACAATACCGTTGCTTACTTAATGCATGTTCTGGCTTGGCTCATTCTGACTCTGCTTAACTGCTGATGAACTGTTGTTTTATTTATCAGAGTGTTGAGCGCAGTTCTGTTCATCAGGCTTCAACATACACGTGAGTTAATCTTCTGATTCTGGTATTCTGATATAGCAACTTCTGATGCTGATGTCAAGAACCAAATTTCTGATACTGATTAGGTGTGATCTTGCTTATACCTATCAGAGTATCTGCAAATCAGAACGTAGTAATTTAGGCAGCAAATAGTTCATACATGAATCATATAAATAATATATCATTTCATTTTGTTATCATCAAAACTTAAACATAGGGTAGTAGATTCATACTTTGTTCTAACAGCCCCAATCACGGGTAAACCTTTGACGGTAACCTTGAAGATCATTCTCGTAGTCGAATATAATACCCTAGATAAACATATCATGAGGACCGTCTCTTCGAGTATAACCAAACTGATGTAGAACTAGAGAATGGTTATAAGTGATACAACCCCTTATGACAAGGACTGGCACATTAGGGAATTCCCCATAGCGGTCAATAATAGTGATGTCCTTTTGAGATCGGGAACACCAATAGATATCTAAATAAGCGAGTGACATCAACCTTTGAGACCACCTCAAACCTTGTTCATTCTTCATCACTGATCGGGGAAGGTGTGAAATAAACCACCTATAAAGTAAAGGTATGCAACACATGAGACTCCCTCGCTTTCTCATAGTACGAGTGTGAAGAGAATGTAGAATATCTCCAAGCAAAGTAGGCATAAGATTATGAGTAAGAAATATTTTGATGGTGTTCACATTTATGAGTTGGTCCAGATTAGGGAATAGTACCAAACCTTAAATCAGCAAAGCCAAAATATCTTCAAAAGAATGAAAACTTATGGAATCTAGAAACAACTGAGCCTTCTCTATCAGAAATTTAGAAAAAAGACCTTTAACTCCACTTCTTGTTTCCCAATTAGATATAATGTATGATCACTTCAGATGTAAGGCTGCTGCAATATCTTCGGGTTTTGGAACTTTCTCTAGACTGATGAAGGGTGTCTGGTCAAGAATAGGAACTCCAAGTAGCCTAGAGAACTCTTCCATTGTGGGAACCAACTAATAATCTGGGAAGTTAAAATAATGATGCTTAGGATTAAAGAACTGGAACAGAACACTCATCGTGTCTTCTTCGAAACTATGGGTAACCATACTGAGTAGTTATCCATGCCTTTTGGTGAATTGAGAGTTTTCGGGAACCTTTGAGACTAACTCCTTAAGCTTGGAAGGTACCCTTACAAATTTGATTTGGATAGTATTTCTGCGAGCGGAAGCCATGACTTGCAACAAGGGACAAAGATAAATCCCTAGGTCCTTAAAATTGTTAGTGAAAATGTTATGATGTCATGATGTTATATTCATGTTTAAACAAGTAGCAAACATAAACAAATCACACAAGAGCCTTAGGTTTAAAGGCTTGTATGAGTTCCATAGGTAAGTGCCCTTCTCTATTGAAGTTAAGTTTGTTCAACTTGTCCTAAAATATTAATTGGGTTCTAGGAATCTCATATCATTGATCTTTCTCATAGGCTTTAATTTAGCACGGCAACTGGCTTGCCACCAAAACATTCTGAGAGTCGAATCTTAATGAGCGTAGCATCGAGTATCAACCAACTTTGGACTGTACCAAAGCCGATCATCTCACTACCTTCTAATGGCCAAGATGGGTCAATTAAGGTTCTAAAAGTAAGTTAGTGCTAATGACACCACACGAAATCCTAATGTTATCCTTGACTGACTCAAGGAACATTAGTAGAAACCAAAGTGTCTCACTAACCATATCCATCACTTCAACCATATCGGTCTATGTGGTACAATTTTATGATCTATTGCTACTTACCTAAGGCATCCCTTGATCCGGGTGTAGGATCTTATAAGTAATAAAAACCCAAGAAACCCTTAAATTTAAAGCAAACAGAGACAACAAAGAAAGTAGATAAAGTGATCTAACCCTAAGGTAACCCCTCTTTTTGTTTCCCCAGTAGAGTCACCAGTTCTGTAAACGGTGGGAGAACTTACTTTTTTAGCATTTTATCACAAATGTTGCGGATAGCAAGAGTCCCCAATGACTTTTATTTTATCTAATAAGGAAAGGGTGAAAAGAACAGGAAAGACCTTGATAGATTTTGATTTCGGGGGGTAAGTTATGAAAATGGAAGGTGTTAGCATCCTTTTCATTCGTAGTTATCTACGGGCTCTTAATTGCTAGCTCACTTTTGAAAATTTGCTTTATGTATGTGATTTGCTTGAAAATATTGTGAAAAGCCAAAGTACGGCCAACTTTGTAACGATTCTTGTATCAATCCTCAATAATGCATACAAAGTGTTTGAAAATATTTTGTTTGAAAAATATTATGTGAAAAAATGTTTTGTTTATGAAAAAGGTTGTGAGCAAGCGATTAAAAGTTCCTTACCCACTAAAGGTTGTTCTTATTATTTTCCTTCTCCTTTAGAGATAGTGATATCTATACCATTAGTTTGTAGGTAGCCCTATCTATTGGATGTGAAGGGACAGGCGTAGGGTCATTGAATGGTCATTGAAGGCAACATGTAGAAATACTTTAGCAATTTGTATCAGAGGGACTAGATCATTTTTCATAGGTAACTTCGAAGGGTCATCGAGGGACTATGATCTTTTTTCGAGGGTCTTTGTTAAAGTATCCCTTTCTTCGAGGGACATGACCAATTGTTTCTGAAGGCAACAAAAGGGAGGTTACCTAGAGGGGTAAGTGTGCAAAGTGATTCAATTACAATTATGTTATCTTGGAATTGTTTAAGGTTATCTACCGATTAATTTTATCTTGTCATACAAGCCTATTTCTACACAATTATATATATATATAAGGCATAAAGTATAAGTGCGGAAAAGTAAAGTCCTACGCTATTACATGGCCTTGGGGCAGTTACATGATAAAGAAATTGTGCGGGAATTTAAACTAGGTTATTACAAAATTTGTACATCCTATACAATTTGTCTAATAAAATAAATAGCAAAATAAAATAAAATATTAGTAAATCATTTTTAAAATCCTAAAGGCTAAAATATTGAAAATCAATTTTTTTGTGTATTTTTGGTTTGATTTTATATGTTAATAATAATATAAAAAAAACTAATGACTAATTTTTAATTACAAATTAATTAATTAAAACAAACCTAAATCTAATTAATTAATTAAAACAAACCTAAATTTAATTAATTAATTTAATTGATAAAAAGTCTAAACCTAATTTTTATTTTATTTTATAAGTTTTTTTCTGATTTTTTATTGGACTAAAAGAAATTAATTTAATAGAATTAATGGAAAATTAATTAAGAAAGAAGATAGAAAAAGGGTTAAAAATACAAGTAACAAAAAATTGCAGGTGCTGGAGATTGAACCCGCGCCCTTGATCTCAACAGTATGTTCTCTCGCCACTGCGCCAATGTGTTATTGGTGATATGGAAATAGAACTGACCGATAATATATGAAACATGCATGAATTTGGAAAAAATAGGAAAAAAACATTGCAAAAGGCAGGGATCAAACTCATGCCCTTCATAATACACACGCGCTTGCTTGCCAACTGAGCCATGCGTCTTTTCTGTTGCTAAAAGACAAACAATATATTATATAAAAATAACAACAATGAACCGGAGAAGCGTCAGAGCCCTAGCTCTGGTCGTCTTCTCCGACTAGGTGCTTCATGGATCTGCAAAAACAACACATGTTAGAAAGAAAAGAGGACTCTATCCCCCTAAATCGTGGGCTACGAATCTAACGGAAGGGTTCTTTTGGCCTGAATGTGCCTGTAAACAGAGATTCGAAGCAAACGTATTTTAATGCCCTAACAATGGCAGATGGAGATTTGTGCATCAAAGATTGCATTTAACACGTCAAATATGTTATAAACAATATCCTAGACACATTTGGGCTCATCAAACACATTAGTAATGTATACAAATTAAGATTAAATTCAAAGAAAAAATGCAAACCAGACATGGTATGTATGTAAGTTTTAGGTACAAATGGGCATGGAAAGTTACCTATTTTTACCTTGGAGATGTTCTGGATGTGATTTGAGGTGGTGGTTTGGACCGAATCAAGCGGGAACTTGAGATTCAATGGTGCACTTTCTTTGAAAATTTTGAGTTTGTAAACCTAGTTTTTAGGCAACTCATGTGTGTTCCTCTTTTGATCTGATGCTTGTGTATTTATAGAGAGTGCATCAGGTCAACATAGACAAAAAGAATCTTGTGCAATCAAAGCTACATAAAAACAAGAATAAAACATGTTTTTTCAAGCTTCCATATTTGAAGATTCTTGCCATTTTTGAATCACACGGTTCTTGGGCCTCAAATCCGATCCAAAACCAAGCCCACATGCCTTGGTCCATCATTTTGTTATTTTATTTATTTTACTTTGTATTTAATTGAATAAAAACCAAAATAAATAAAAATAAAAAGTATGGTAAGGTATGAATGAGTTTATGGGTCCTCTATAAGGTCATGAGCATGTTTAGACTTTAAAAGATAGGTCCATTAGTCAAAAATTTCAAGTTTTCTCAATAGAAGTTTCATGCATTTCTAAAAAATTGTCAAACTTATGCAACTTATAACTTGCTCAAATGTTATCATATGAAGGTGATCTCAGACTTTTTGGAAACCTCAAGATGTCTCCTACAACTTTCATGTTGGTCATTTTTTCATTTTAAGTCTTTAACATTTTGTAAATTCCTTTGACAAAAAATGTCTTTTTGTTGACTTTCAAAATGACTTGTAATGTTTTAGCTCATATCTTTCAAGTGAAGCATTTTTGGACTTGAGCTCAGAGAGACAAAGTTGTAGAGAATTACATTTCCATCAAAATGTGCTTTTGTAGAGAATTTTCGGATGAAGCGTGTGGAAGTTATTCTTGGTCAAAGTTCAGTTGACTTCTCCTTAAGAAAACCCTAATTTAGTAACTTTTGACTTTTGATGAATATTGAGTTTCCTTGATGAATCATGATCAACCCTCGATAAAATGATGAATGTGAGTTCAAAATAATGATGTTGACCAAAAACCTTGAAGTTTGACTGTTTGTTGGCCATAATTGACTTTTTGTCCAATATAGTTAATTTTCACTTATCTGAGAAATTGATTTAGCAAACTTGTGATGCAAGGCTTGAAACTTGTCATGAGGATACCTTGAAGCATATGAGGAATCATGGAATCCACTTGAGGAATTAGAAGCTCAAATTTCTTTGAGAAACACAAAACCCTAGTTGTAGAACAATTGCTTAGGAGAAGTGCTTGTATGCTCAAACCCTTGAGTATTCTTGACCAATTGAGAACCCTAGGAGTATGAGCAGGTGGCTTGAATAAATTGTCTTCAAAAATGGGAGGGAAATTTTTGGGGTACAACAGGTATGACTTTATCACTCTGAATTTGCGTACGTCCTACTCATATAGCACTATAGGATAAAACACACTGAGTCACGTTGTTTCTATATTCCCCTAAGCTTTTATAGCCATACCATTATTATGTTTATTTGTTGTTAAACCATGTTGAGCCTATATGCCATTGTTTTTTATAACCACATCTGTTAACCCATGGCCAAATACATCCTACCCTACTCAGCATAAGTGTTGTTGGTTTTTGAATCAGTGCAAAGTTCTAAGTTTGGGGTAGCACACCTATGATGAGAAGGGAAAATGTGAAAAATAATAATAAAAAAAAATGACAAGGAAGAGAAATGTTGAGACACACACATGTCTTGAAAAGAAAGAAAAAAAAGAGAAAAACTTGATAAATAAGCACTTGCCTAAGAAAAGAGACTCAAGGACCTTTGAAATGCTCAAAACAGAAAGTGAATTGAACCAGAGTAAAAAACAAGGGTGTTATCAAATCTCCATTGTTACAAAAGAAACACAGAGGAAAGAACAATAACACATATGTTGAGCCTATAACCCTTCATATATCATTTTTTTGTTTACCACACTATATCTAAGCCCTGTTACATCCCGAAGACCTCAAAAAGTGTGTGCAGTCTGTCTGTGTAATGAAGGTAGAATTTATTGAAATTTAAGAGTTTGATATTGCATATGATGGATTATGAGTGGAAAAAAACATTAACCCTGAGATACTTTGTGAGAAGTGTGATCAGTTGAAAGGTGAAGAAGTACTTCTACATGGAAGTGTAACAGACAGCTCGGATCGGAAGGCCGAAATCTTGACTAGGATGGTGGAGAGAAAGTTGCAAAAGACATCGGTTGTATTTTGGTAATAATGAATTCATGGGTGACCTTGCTCTGTGTCTCATACATCACTTGACGACAAGCAAAGAGCTAAGTTTAAGGTTGTGATCGATCACCAATTTTACTAGTTTTCATCTATGTATTAGGCATGAATCCGCGAAAATCGGTAACACTTTAGTTCTTTTATCTATTGTTTTTGAAGAATTTTTACTTTTCCAGTTTTCCTTTCTCACTGTATTTTTAGTATACATTTATATCTTTTTGTTGCACTTGATGTGTTTTCTTGATAGTGGTTTATGTTGTCAAATTCAGGCAAAAAGCCCAATGTTATTGCACAAGGAAAATGGGAGTCTCGATGTTGAGAAGAAGAATTTTGGAGCTACAGGGGTCCTGACAGGGCCACCCATGTCACCTGACACAAGCCGTTTCTGGAGAGGATGCACAACTTGCAGTCTGGGTGAAGAGACAGAGGTTGACACGGGTGGCGGTGTCACACGACACGGCCCATGTCAAAACACCTGCATGGAGTGTTCTAGGAAGCAAGAGACATAAGCTAACACGGGCACCCGTGTCACATGACACAGACCGTGTCAAAACACCTGCATGAGAGCATGACAAGAAGCGAGAAGCAGAGGATGACATGGGTGCCCGTGTCGCATGACACGGTCCGTGTCGGTCAAAATGATAAGATGTCTGTTTTTTGGAATTTTAAGTGGATTGGAGCATCAAGGATATTTGGGACATTTCCGAATAGCTGAGGAATGACTTAATAATATTTAGACCTGTTTACGAGAAGAAAACTGGTACTTTTTTGAATGATTGAAGAATTGCATGCTGAAGGAGTGAATTTGAAGAGTTTTGGAGATGGAGAATCTTTTAGGCGCGGAAGTAATTGAAGATCTACAACTCTAAAATTTCTATAATGTCTAACTCTATTATTATCATGGTTGTTCTTTTGAATTCTATGAGAGGCTAAACCCCCCCAATGCTAGGGGGTGTCCCTGATTTGGCATTACAATGATACTGATCTCTTTGTTTTATCAACATATTAGTTAGTTTTCATCAATTTAATTGTTTTAGATTATAATATCGTTTTGCCATGTCGGACCAATAGGGTTTACATTTCTTAACACAATAGAACTAGACAGTCGTGTTAGGGTTTTCCAAAATAATTATATTGTAGAATATTGCACCTGGAACTAGGGTAATCCTATAATAACCATTTAAATTCTTGATAATCAAATGATTGACTTCTTCAATAATTTGAATGGAGATTGAAATTAGTTCAGAAGATAAAGTTTTTTCACTAAGGACTTAGGGAAGAATAATTGTAATAATTGGTAGTTGAGGTTAATGAACTTGTTGAAAAGATCAAGAGTGAAGGTCATCGGGTGGGAAATCATACACTTACCCCTAGCATGTTGTTCATTATTATAAAAAGTCATAATTTACTTTATGCTTATTACTAGTATTGTTAAAGTTTAAATCCTAAATCTAAACCCACCATATTGTTTTTGTTTAACTAAACCATGTATTCAACTAGGTAGTCATACGCAATCCTTGAGATCGATATATTGGGAAATTCCCACTGTTACTACATTACGAAAATAGTACACTTTCTATTTTTCCGATCAATAACATCCCTTTTATCTTTGACCAGACATTCTCACTTTGAGAAGTAGACTAGCAAACCTTGGCCACACAATTGACTAATGCTGATGAGATTAAAAGTTAATCCTTTCACATAAAGAACATATTCCAAACTAGGAGAACTAGCACACATCAACTTTCCAACTCCTTTGATTTCACCTTTAAACCCGTCACCAAATCTTACAGAACCTGTGGGATGAGGTCTAATATTCACCAATAACTTCTGAACTTCTGCCATGTGCCTAGAGCACCCACTATCAAAATACTAGTCTTCTCCATTTGAGTCTCTTAAGGAAGTATGAGCAATAAAGTTCATATCCCTATTTTCAACACTTTTCTTTTTTCCTACTTAATCAACCTTAGAATGAACTAAAGATTTTTTATCTCCATACACTTTATAACTGAAAGGCTTAATATGACCATGCTCACCATAATAACGACATATCCAAGTGGATGATTTAAATATGGATAAAGTTTCATCATGTCTGCCAGGATGTTGTAACATGTTCTTGAACATGTTGATCATTTTATTTCGTTCAGAAGGAAAGGACTTCTTTTTAGAAACTCTTCTTTGTTTATTATCAGACTGATAATCAACTTCTATATCTCCATCATCTTTCACCATATTATCTCTACTATTCATCTTTTTCAAATAATCTGACAAGTTATCAAGCTTGGAATATCAGAGAGATACCTCACCTTGAATATGTGAAACTGTACATAGAATTTCCTTCTTTTCATTCTCCAATTCAGCTATGATCTTTCTCTATTCTTTTACTGTCTTAAGACTTTCTTCACACCTGTCACATGTGACCTTGTGGGATACATCAAGGTCTTCATAGAGAACACTTTCATCGTAAGCTTCTACTTCATCTTCTCATCTTCCAAAAAGAGTCATCATAAGTTTCGCAATTTCATCGTTAGCCTCATCTTTTGACTCATCATCATCAGACCAAGACACAGTAAAGCCCTTTTCAGCCTCTTGATAAAAGTGGGACATTCTGGTTTAATGTGACCAAAACCTTCATATTCATAGCACTGAACACTTTTTCTTTGATTTGGCTTATCTTTTGTTCCAGTATTCTTTTGAGTGTCATAGTTATTACTGGTCTCATATGAGATGTTCTGAACATTTGGTCATCCTCTTCTATCCAATCTCTTTAAAATTCTATTGAATTGCTTCCCAAGTAACACAATAGTATTGAACAGACCTTCATCAATATCTAGATCAGCTTGGCTTTCTTCATCTTCAGCATTGGAAACAAAACCTATACTCTTGTTCTTTTTCTCAGACTTGTCACTGATAGCCAACTCAAAGGTTTGAAGTGAACCAACAAGTTCATCAACCCTCACGTTTCTGATGTCATGAGCCTCTTTAATGGTTGTTACCTTCATGTCAAATTTCCTAGGTAGAGACCTAAGAATATTTCTAACAAGCTTTTTGTGATACGGTGGCAGAACCGACTGTTTTGAAAATGCTGGATTGTGTTTTGCGTTTTGTATTCGCAAAATGTCACGGTAAGAAAGAGTCGCCAACGACTTTAATTTTATCCAATCATGGAAAAGGAAAAAGATTAGAAAAAACCTTTTTTCGATATTTCTGAGTACGGGGGGTAGATTATAGAAAGAGAAGGTGTTAGCACCCTTTCTATCCATGGTTTTCTATGGGATCTTAGGTACTTGCTCATCTTTTAAAATTTATTGTATGTGTTTGTTTTGAAAAGTTTTGTTTTACTCCGTTTTAACCCTTGTTTCTGTCCTCAAGAGTGTTACGAAGTTGTTTTTGAAAACTTTAGTTTAAAAAGTGTTTGGTGTGAAAAATCTTGATTTGAGCAAGTACCTACTAGCATCTACCTACTCGAAAAAGGATTGTTTCTATTTTTGTTTTCTTTAGACAGTGCTATCCTACTACTGAGAAATAGGTAGCATCGTCGTTGGAGTTGTAAGGGTCAATTCGTAAGTGACGTACGATCACTAAAGCAATGTTAGGACATCATAGTATTAAACCTAGAGTCTTAAGATCATATTCGAGGCAACATTTCCGAGGCAGCATTTCCGAGGAAACATTTCCGAATGGGACTTTTGATCTTTGTTAGACAGGAGGGAAACCACTAAGTGAGAGTATACCCTAGGAGTGCGCATGTGCGAGTGATTTGATTTCAGTTATTATCTTTGCACATTAGGGTTTTCTAACCGTTTTAAATTATCATGCAATCTTGTCATACAATCCTATCAACATACATCTAAACAGTTAATAATTGCGAGAATTAAAATGCGAGAAAATAAAGCCTACGCTATTACAAGGCTTCGGGGAGGGGATTAATTACATAGCCAAAAAACCCGTAAAAGACGATAAATAAAAGAAAGTCCTAGATTAAGCTGTTACACACCATGGACAGTTACATCAATATTGCAAAAATAATAAACATGCGTGATGAATCGAATGCGAAATAATTAGGGTTTTGACCCCAACTATACCTAATTGTACCTTAAAGGAAAAATCATTTTTTTTGTCATTTTTGTCATTTTGAGAAAATAAAGTTCAATTGAATAATAATAAAAAAAACCTAATTAATAATTAAATTTTATTTTAAAAAAATAATTAAATTATCCTATTTTTTGTATTTTTTATTTTGAGAAAGAAATAAAAATAAATCAAAAGTTAACCCTAATTTTTCTAATTGGTTTTAATTATACAAAAAAGGTTAGAAGTTCCCTAAATAAAACTAAATTATATTAACAAAATTAATTTTGATAAAATTAAAATCTAATTCTAATTTTTTGTGAAACTCTTGATTTTATGATTTTGTGAAAAAAGAAATTAATTTTGTTAAAAAATAATTAAGAAAATTAAATTAAATAAAAGAAAGAAAAGAATAGAAAAGAAAAGGAATGGGCCTGGTTCCTTAGTAAATAAGGGGGTGTTGTTAGCAATTTTCTTGGCCCAACAAGCTCAGGCCCCTTTGACTTTGTCCAATCCCCTACACATGCTTGATTGGGGCGCATGGTGGTCCTGAAGGGAGAAGGCCTTGGATCTGAAGCCTTGGTGGATTGAAAGATCAGATCTGGATGGTACATGATAAATCCCTTGCCATGTGATACATTGGATTGCCCTGAAAATGTTGAGAAAATAAAATGCACACGCCTGGGATCGAACCCAGGACGTGTGCATCAAAGGCTAACAACCTTACCATCTGCGCTAATCATGTTAGTTGTAACAATAATGGAATAAATAGAATATAACAAAAACAACGTGCCACGCTTCCCAAAACGCGCGAAATTCATACTGACCATTCACAACCTGCCACGCCATTGTCTTCTTCGTTGCTTCCGTCGTTTTAGATAAAAGACTTTTACCTACGGACACCAAGCGTAGGTATAACCCTTGTTCATTCCAAAATCTTGTATGTGTATGATAAATGAAAACCAATGGTACCAATCAACTCGTTTCAAGCCCACGAGCATCATGGTACCATATCATTGTCCAATTTTCCATGTACAAGAAATCCCTAAAAACGAAACACGAACCCTAGCCATGGCAGTTTGATGCACAATTAATAAAAACTCAATTGAAAACAACCATTAGCTTGCAAACATCTCAAGGATTATAAATATGTCAATTAATCATGCTAAATATGCTAGAATCAATGTAATCGATTTCAAGAAAAGATCCAAATCGTGTGACTGCTATGATGCGTTTCAGGGTGTGGGGAAGCTTGCTAGCGATTGAAACACGATCCTGGGGAGTCCAACAATTGATTGGTATGATTAGAATGGCTTGAGATGGTCTGAAACTTGGAAATTGGTTTGCAACTTTTCTTGAATTTTTGAATTTTGTTTTCTGCCTTTGCACGCCTCTAGCCTCCTCCTTTTGATCTGCTTTTGTTCCTTATGTATACTAGAGTGCATTAGGGTTGCAATTTTGTACCAAATCTCTTCCAATTATGAATATTGATTCATGATTCAATCCTTGCACAAAATCACTCCAAAACAAGCAAACTCAATCTTTTTGTGTCCATATAAAGCCTTGCACGATTTGATCTTGTTTCCAGCTATATAATGGACCTAATCATGCACAAAATCTCAAGATTTAATTAGTTTTTGATATTTTCATTATTTTATATTGATTTTATTTGATTTAAATGAAATAAAATCAAAATAAATAACAAAAATAAAATAATAAAAAGTGGAAGGGCTCATGTATCGTGGGTCACATAACAAACTCAGTGCAAGCATAAAAAGTTGGGCCCATTTAGCAAAAAAATGCAATTTTGGACACATTTGACTTTTAGCAATTTTGCAAAAAGGGTCAACTTGGCCAATGCATAACTCTTTCAATTTTGATCCCAGAGAGGTGTTCTTGGACTTTTTAGAAAGCTTAATATGTCCTCTAAGCAACCCTTTTGGTCTCATATCAATTGTGTCTTCCATGTTCATGTAAGAAGCCTTGACCCAAAAGGTGTTTTTGTTGACTTTTCAAAAGGACCTATAATGTCCAAATTCATATCTTCTTGTGAGTGCATATTTTGAAATTGGGAGCTGAAGTTGAATTGTATGTAATTGCATCCTCTTCAAAATGAGCTTTGGATGGGTCATATTTGATAAAGTATGAGAAAGTTATGCCTGGTCAAAGTTGAGTTGACTTTTCCTACAAAACCCTGATTTGGCAACTTTTGGGTTTTGATGAATTGTGAGAAATCCTTGAGGAATCATGATCAACCCTTTATCAAATGATAAATAATACTTCAAAATGAGATAGTTGACCAAAAATCTTGAAGTTTGACTGTATGTGGGCCACAGTTGACTTTTGCCCTAACATAGTCGATTTTCAGGCCTTTGAGCAATTGACTGAGCAAACTTCCTCTGCAAGGCTTGAAACTTGACATGGATGATCTTGAGAATATATTAGGATAATAGTGAGCATTTTGGACCCTTTGTATTCAAGCATCTTGAAGCAAAATGAAACCCTAATTTGAGGTACACTGCCTTAGGAGAGGGTTTGTCTGGTCAACCCTTGGACTTCCTTGAGTAATTTGAGGACCTCATTTGACATGTATTTCCAAATATGGGAGGGAAAATTTTGGGGTACAACAGCTGCCCCTGTTCAATCTTCTTAAACCTGAGGATGTAGATTGGCTTGTCTGCCTTTCGTGATCTGAAGGTTGAAGATGATTGAACACTAGACTGCCCAGAAATTTGCACTTGCATGAAGTGGTACTGGTCTTGAGATGTCGGGCATGGGCTTATAGGTGCCATTTGGAAGTCAATGACGGAAGATGGGCTTAAAGATGCCATCAGAAGAAGTGTCGATCGCATAAGAGATTCCTCTGCGAGAACCCGTGTACCTGTTGTTGAGGGAGATTTTGCTGGGGAATAATGATCTCCATCTTGGGAGGTGAAAATGAACTGCTATCTGGTCGTGCTCCAGGCTTTGCAATTTCTCCATTCTTATCTGGTCGTGCTCCAGGCTTCAGAAGGAATTAAGTGGTTATCCGGTCGCATCCGGGTTTCAACTCGAATTTAAGGCATACTAATATTCGGTCGATTTCCGGGCTTCATAGTAATTAGCCGAGTAAATTGTTATTTGGTCGAATTCCAAGCTTCGCAATACGTTATACTATTATCTGGTCGTGTCCCAGGTTTCAGTGTCCTTTGTCGCTATTTGGTCATGCTCGAGTCTTCACAGCGTCTTATACCGTTATCTGGTCGTGCACCAGCCTTCACGGTGTCTTATACCACTGTCTGGTCGATTCCAGGTTTCATGGTATCTTGTACTGCTATCTGGTCGATTTCCAGGCTTCACAATAACTTGCTGAGGGTTAAGCTATTTTCCGGTCGATTTCCGGGCTTCATAGCTTGTATTTAAGATACACTACTATCTGGTCGATTCCAGGCTTCGTAGTATTTTGGTGAAATCAAGATATTATCCTCTCTATTTCTAGGCTTCATAGCTTGAACTAGAATAGAAATCTTAGTATTGATTTGACTGAACCAGCGAAAACTTGTGAGAACTTGATAACATCTTTCCCTGAAAGGTAAAGAATTAGTCGTATGTAATGTCATGATGTATGAAATGTATTGAGTGATGATGTTCTCAAAATAAATGAGATTGTGCTGCATGATGCGTATGTGCATGCCACGACGTATGGATATCCAATGTTCTTGTGATATTCTCTGGCTGGGGAGGATAACTCCTGGACTGCTGTTGGAGAGTACAAGGAGTTGAGTTCTTTTTTCTTGCTGGGGATAGTGACCGAAGATGATTAGCTGGAGACTTGCGTCCGTTCTGCTGGAGAATAATCCGCCGGGAGAGACTCTGTTTGAGAATAATCCTGTGGGAGAATGACTTTGTGGGAAAGAGAGATGCTCTGTTGGACGATCTGCCGATTTGGAGAAACAAACTCAGTTGATGGTGAACTTATATTGTTGGTGATAGGTAAACTCTGCTTGGGGGGAATTTTTTCGACTCATTCGCGATTATGAACCTTGGCTGGGTAGAGTTAACACCACTGTCTTTGGATACTTACTACTTTGCGGGGAGTGTATGTACATTTAGTTATATTCTCAAGCTGGCTCTATCTCTGTACCTGGTGGGTAGAGCAACTGTAAGGTTTGGACACTTCTTGTTTGCCCCTGTTCCTGGAATTACGAGTAATTGTCTTTTGTTTTTTTCATGTAAACATTTATGAGCAACAATTATTCTCAAATGCATATATCAACAATGAATCATTGGACGTTCTTTGCAAAACAAAACAGAAAAATAAAAACAAGTTGAAATTTCTTGTGAAAATGAATTGTATTGATTTTGAAGTTGGCCTTCAATAGGCGTTTTGTACAAGAGGCTGACATCCTAGTAAGAGAATGCCGCCGAAGGATAGAAATTACACAATTTTGGTGAAAAAGAAAGAAAAACATCTATATGAAGCAATCCCACTAGGTCCCAACTCTGCTATTGCGTTTATATCTTCAAGCGTCTCATCACTTTGCTACTTGGTCGAAGGTGGATCAAATTGATTGGCGTTTTCCGAGCTTGATATTCGAAACCGAGGTCTGGTTGCAAGATGATCTAATGAGACATAGTGTTACGCTTTGATCCCTAATTTTTTCCTGGACCGCCCTTTCAGGTTTTCAGTCCACCGGGATACCCTTTTTTGCCCAAGTCGCCTTTTCAGGTTTTCGACTTACCGGGTGTACAGTTTTTTCGTTTTCATCCCTTACTTTTGCCCGAACCCTTTTGGTTTGCCGGGAAGCCCTTATTTTTGCCTAGGCTAGTCGACCTAGCAGGTCTTTGATTATGCGTAATATCTTTTCACCATGTCTACATTGAAGGGATGAGGAAGGTCGTCACCATCTAAGGTGGTTAGAATCATAGCTCCTCCCGAGAAGATGTTCTTAACCATAAATGGCCCTTCGTATGTGGGGTCCATTTTCCCCTGGGATCACCTTCTTGTTAAAAGCCTTGATCATTCGCTTTTGATACGTCTGACCATGATAAATAGCAGTAAGTCTCTTTTCATTGATTAAGTTCAGTTGATCAAGCCGGGTTTGGATCCAGTCGTCTTCGTTCAGATCCGCATCCTTCATGATCCTAAGAGAGGGTATCTGGACTTCAATGGGTAAGACTGTCTCCATGCCATACACCAGAGAGTAGGGTGTTGCCTCTGTCGACGTCCTTGCTGAGGTACGGTACCCATGAAGAGAAAATGTTAACATCTCATGTCAGTCTTTGTAGTTCACCGTCATCTTCTGGACAATCTTCTTGATGTTCTTGTTAGCCGCTTCAACAACCCCATTCATCTTCGGCCGGTAGGGAGAAGAGTTATGATGCTGAATCTTGAACTGTTTGCAGAGTTCGGTGATCATTGTATTATTGAGATTTGTACCATTGTCTGTAATGATCCTCTATGGTACACCGTATCGACATATCAGATTGTGTCGGAAAAATCACGCCACGACGTTTATGGTTACTGTAGCAAAGGAAGCTGTCTCGACCCACTTCGTGAAATAATCAATTTCTACCAGAATGAAACGATGCCCATTAGACGCAGTAGGTCTGATCTCACCTATCATGTCGATTCCCCACATCGCAAAAGGCCAAGGAGCTATCAAAACATTCAGAGGAACTGGAGGTACTTGCACCTTATCAACATAGACTTGGCACTTATGATAGGTTCGAGAGTGCTGATAACAATCGGCTTCCATAGTGGACCAGTAATATCCTGCCCGTAGGATTTTCTTTACCATGGTATGTCCACTGGAATGAGTTCCGAAGGTACCTTCATGTAGCTCTGCCATGATCCTTTCTGCCTCACTCTTGTCCATATATTGCAGTAAGGTTAAATCATGGTTACGCTTATAGAGGACACCATTACTGATGAAGAACTTCACAGCGAACCTTCTTAAGAACTTCTTATCATTAACAGATGCACCCTCGGGGTACTCTTGAGTCTCAAGATACCTCTTTACCTCATGAAACCAGGGCTTATCTGCTACCTCTTCAGTCTCAATGTCACAGCAATGTGCGAGTTTGTCCAACCTCTCAATGGTAATCTGGAGAGCTTCATTGTCCCACCTGACTTTAAACATAGAAGACATGGTAGCTAGCGCATCCGCTAACTGGTTCTCCTCTCTTGGGAAGTGTTCAAAGGTTATCTCCTCAAAAATGTGGGAGAAATGTCAATACGTATTCTTTGTAAGGAATAAGATTTGGGTGCTTCGTATCCCACTCGCCTTTGATCTGACTGATCACTAGACAGAATCTCCGAATACATTCAAGAACTTAATCCTCGGGTCAATAGCAGCTCGAAGACCCAGGATACATGCTTCATACTCCGCCATATTGTTGGTGCAGTTAAAACATAATCGGGCGGTGAACGGAGTATGACAGCCCTCAGGAGATATGATCACATCGCCAATGCCATTACCCAATGCATTTGATACTCCATCAAAATACATAAACCATCTGGATCCTTCCTCAGGTTCTTCATCCGGTCCAGGTTCTTCACAATCGGTCACCAACATGATGTTCTCATCCGGGAACTCGAAATTCATGGATTGGTAGTCATCCACTGCCGGATGCGCCAAATGATCGGCCAATACACTCACCTTGATTGATTTTTGGGTTGTGTATTGGATTTCATACTCAGTTAAGATCATCTGCCATCTTGCTAATCTTCTGGACAAGGCAGGCTTTTCGAAGATATACTTAATTGGATCGATCTTTGATATCAATAAGGTGGTGTGAGTCATCATATACTATCTTAGCCGGCGAGCAGCCCATGCCAAAGCGCAGCAAGTTTTCTCGAGCAATGAGTATCAGGTCTCACAGTTGGTAAACTTTTTGCTAAGGTAGTAAATACACTACAACATTTGTTGTCTCTGGCAACACTTTTTTAGGTAACATGTAGAAATTGTTGCCTTAAATTCATATAGGCAACGATTTACGATTGTTGTCAAAAATATGTTTGCAACCCTTGATAATCGTCGCCTAAAATACTTTTGGGGACGTTTATGGAGCGATACTCTTTTATTTTTTTGCCAACAGTTGTTAATTGTGCCCTTAACTGCTTTTGGGGACGATTTTAGAGCGTTAAAATATTATTTCTTTAGCAATGTTTGACAATTGTCCCCTAAAATATTTTGGGGGACATTTTTAGATTGTTACATTAGTTCTAATAAAAGGCTACATTTCTGAAATATTGTATAAACTTTTTAAAATTATCAAATTTTTGGTGGCAATCTTCCCTCCAAAACTTATACACTAAAAAACAAATATTTTTCTCTAAACATTATTAATATATATAAAAAAAATATTTTTCTAACACAGGAATTTAAAAATAAAAAATTTCAATTAAACATAAAATAAAAAATTATATATATATATATATATATATATATATATATATATATATATATATATATATATATATATATATATATATATATATATATATATATATATATATATATATATATATATATATATATATATATATATATATATATATATATATATATATATATATATATATATATATATATTAGTCTAAAACTTATATATATTTCAATTAAACAGGAATTTTTCTTCAAAAAACATAGAAATACACAAAAATCTTGCCACAAAGCATGAGCTGAAGTTGGAGGTGGAGACTGAAAAGAATCAAAACATAAACCCTAGGCAGCATCATATTTCTATTCACCTTGCATTATTATCATTTTTTAATGAAGAATGGTTCTGATTTAAAGAGAAAAACCCACACACCACCCTTGCTGCAACACACAGTGACAACAAGATCTTTTCGTTCCGCAATTGAAGAAGAAAACGAGAGAGGAACGGAACGGAACGAATCTCGAGTGTGAAATCACCTCACTCTATTGATGATGCTAAATCCAAGGTATGCCATTCCCAAATTCTCTCCTAATCCTATTCTAACTTCTTCTACATTGTTTCTTTATCGCTTCTTCAGTCATTTGCAACGCCACTATGGTAGAAAAAGTTCTGGGTTTCATAATGTAGATGCTGTTGTTACTCGTTTCAATTGCTTGATTCGCGCACTTTCTTTGCCACCCACTTGTGAATTTGATAAGGTTTTAGGAGCTATTGTGAGGATGGGTCATTATCCCACTGCAATTTCTCTTTTTTCGCAGTTTCAACTTAGGGGAATTTCACCTTCCATTGCTACTTTCAGCATCTTGATTAACTGTTTTTGTCATCAATCTCATATGGGTTTTGCTTTTTCGTTATTGGGTACTGTTGTACCCCAAAATTTGCCCTCTCATTTTCTCAACATTTTCTCATCACAAGACCCTTGGAGCTCAAGGTCCAGCTAGGGTTTCCTCTGCTCAAGACTTCTCCTTGCACTGTTGACCCAAATTAGGGTTTATGTTTGTACAAAGATATTTTGACCTAAAATGCCTAATATGACTTTCATGCTTCATGTTGGACTCCCAAGTTTATCCATACCAAGTTTTAAGTCTTGATTCCAAATTTTGCCCAGTCAATTGGACAGTTGACCTAGAAATCAACTGTATTGGGGAAAAAGTCAACTATGGCCAATTGACAGTCAAACCTCATGAAAATTGACCCACATCAACATTATAAACTCATATGGACCATTTGATCAAGTTTGGATCACAATTCCACAAGAAATTTGATCAGATCACCAAAAGGGCAAAATGGTCATTTCTAGGGTTTTGACTGCACAAAGGCAATTTTTGACTGTTTGACCTAGCCAATGGCAAACCAAGCTCACCTATGGACTCAAGGACCCCATGGAATTGTCTTGACATACCCAACAAGTCCAAAATATCCCAAGTGCACAAGATTGACAGTTGAATTTCCCAGTCAATTGATCAATTTTGACTGTATACTGAAAAGTCAAACTTTGACTTTTTGGTCAAAATCAAGTGTCAAGATTCATTTTTCATCAAAACATGCCAAATCATGAAACTTGTTCATCAAGAAATCAAGAATTGCAAATTAGGGTTTGAAATGAAGATTTTTCATAACTTAGAATTTTTCTAAGTTATGAAAAACCCAAATTTTTTCCTAACTTTGTCCCACTTTCTCACCAAGATTCATTTGGATTCAAGCAAAAGTCAAAACATGAAAGTTGTATCCCATTGCAAAATCTACAACTTTGATTCACAAAGTTTTCCCAAAAGAAGCTTGTAGCTCAAGTTACAATTTTTGGAACAAGGGTACCAAACCATTCTTAACTTAGAGAAATTTTGAACCATTTTAAGCAAGATTTTTGCCTAACTTCATGGCAACTTTTCACATACTTCCACTTGGAATTTCAATTTTCATTTCAAAGATGGATTGTAGTACACATTCCAAGCTTTCCAAAATGTCCAAGAACTCATCAAACAACCTCATGGTTAGGGAGAATCGAATTTGGCAAATTAGGAAAAACTCACTTTGTTCTTGGCCAATTTATATGTTCATAACTTGGGCAACTTTTCAAATCAGCATGCATAAGCTAGTTACAGGCCTCTAATCCCATTTGCACTCAATAATTAAATTCCAATCCATTGTGTGTTAGCATTATTTTGTGCATTTGGACATTACATGTTAGATTAAGCCTTAATTAGATAAAGCATTTTTGCCATTTTTGAAAAGTTAAACTTTATGTCAATTGCAAATCAGAGAAAGTACAAGGCAGATCCTTTTGGCACAAGTTTATGAACTAATTACACTGATCAAGGCCAAAGTATGCAGCACATTAGGGGGGCCTCTATCAGCCTAAAACTCAAGTGGACATTTTGTTGCTTAAGATAGAAGAAACTTGCCATAACTTAGACCAACTGGCTTTGCTGCAACCACAAGCTTAGACAAACTTCTTGAGCACTTTCTAAACAATCACCCTGACCTGAAACACGAGTTAAACACCTTCCAAACCTCATCAAACCTGAAAACACCATAGAACTGCCCAAAACAGGGCACCTGCTGCAGATTGAGTTCCATAACACCATCCATTCATGCATTCTTGCTAAAACCACTTCAAACATATCCCACATCATCACTTGAAACTATTCCAAGCCTCAAACACGACCTGTAACATCCCTAGCTAACATCACCATTTTCATTTTTCTGTTTTGAAGTTGAGGTACCATAGCACGATTCTCTTGGTTTCCAAGCAAAGTAAAGCTTGGAATAGCATCCCTGGACATCAAGGAAGCTGTACCAATCATCACCTTGCATTGAAAACACCTCCATCACCAGATACGATTCCAACTGAACAAGTAAGTTCATGAACTCGTATCTCTCTATCCAGGCATTGTTAGCTTTAGGTTTGTGAAGAAATTATGTCACATTCATAGCCCTGAACATGCCCATATAATTAGTTTTCATTTATGTTACGTGTGCTATGAGAATTTGATGTCTGAACATGGAACAAAAACTAGGTCAAGAATTGGGGGAGAAGAAATTCTCTCTCATTTCTGAGAGTTAGATTGATTTCTTTATATGTCTAGAATCGTGGCTTCGAGCTCTACAGGTTTCATGTTGGAAGATTTGGCAAAAGATCAAGGAATCTGGAGATAGCAAACGCGTGTTTTGTTTGAACAGAAATGCTGGAGGTTGAAGATGACAGGGTCTTTGGGCTGGGCCTGTTTCACTTTTCTTATTTGCACCATAGTTTTACTTTTAAACCCCCTTGGCCCATTATGCTTATTTTTATGATTTTTTGACCTTTTCTTTTTTGTTATGACTTATTTATTTTTTCTCATAATAATAAAAATATAAAAATTATTTTTTAAACCATTTTTTTATTTATTAGGCATTTATTTGTTTAAATGGGCATTTGTACATAAATAAATACTTATATATTATTATTTAAAATAACTAAAAATAATACAAACATATTTTTTCTGACTTTTATTTCATGTTATCTCTTGAAAACATTTTATAATAAAAATACATTTTTTTTATAATATTAAATATTTTTATTTTGTATATATAATATATATTTAATAAATAATGTAAATACATATATACTTGTTAGTATATTTAGGAAAATACAAAGAATTAAAACATTGTTATTTTATTAATATTTTGATCTCAAAATACCTTTTTTTTTACAATATACCTTTTTTTCATTTTATTTTGTTTTTATACATAATTAATAAATATGGTATATAATGCTTAATAAATATTAAATAATAAATACCTTTTATTTGCAAAATTAGGGTTTTGCCCTAAATACATAAAAACTCAAAAAATTAATACTTTTTATTTTGTTTATTTGACATATAAAAAACATTTTTTTCATACATATAAAAAACATTTTTTGCATCTTGCATATTTATTCCATTTTTATTTAATTGGTGCAATTAAATACCTTGTATAATTCCAATTTGATGTAATAGTTAGGTTTAAATTCCTTGTCAAAATACCCCCATTTGAACATTTGTACCCCCCTTCCCATATATTGTGTTGTAATAACTTAGGAACTTTATTTTTCGCACTTTAATGCTTTCTAAATATGCCATGTTAGAATTAGGGTTTGTATGCAAATCAATTAACCAAAATAGTTTGACCTAATTTCAAAGATAAACAAGCATGAAAATGGACAACACTAATCACACTTGCACCCCTAGGGTATTCCACTTGTTGCCTTCAATAATGGGCCATATTGCACGTTAGGTCTCTTTGGGCAAAACAAACAATTCAAATGATTATAGCCCCTCGATGACGCTTTAGAAAGTTGCCTAAAAATGATCAAGTCCCTCCAAGGAAAAATTGCCCAAAGATACTTGGCACCATTGCAATCATGGTCTAAACGATGACCCGCGCCCGTCCCTTTCACATCCTAACACAAGATTGTCCACCAAATGCAATGGTGGAACAAAATTGTTAAAAGGGTTAAAAACATAGGAGAAATCTTTGAGAAATTTAGGAGTAGACAACCTCTTAGTTACTTGAATCAAACTTGCAAAACAAAACACTTGCCTATTTTTTCAAAACCACACATCACTACACTTTCAAAACAACTTTCAAAAACATTGAAAACCTTTTCAAAAGACATACACCTTTGTATACATCCCAACATGGATCATTACAAAGGTTGCCACCACATTGGCTTCTTTTCAAAACATTTTTAAACCCACACACACAAAGCACCATTTCAAACAATTGAAAATTAAGGCAAGTTGATCTAAGCAAGTAACTAAGAGCCTATGGATAACCATGGATAGAAAGGGTGCTAATACCTTCCCTTTCTATAATCTACTCCCCGAACCCAAGAAAACATCTCAAAGGTTTTTTGCTGTGCTTTTTAACCTTTCCTTAGGATAAAATAAAAAGTCGGTGGCGACTCTTGCTCAACCGAAACATTTGCGAAAACAAACGCAAAACCTCAAGTCAGTTCTCCCACCGTATCACAGAACTGGCGACTCTGCTGGGGATAATTTTAAAAGTGGAGTAACCTTAGGGCTTAGATCACCCTCTTGCATGACTAATTGTTTGTCTTGATTACTTTATATCTTGGCTCTCTTGTTTGGGTTTGCAATCCTACACCCGGATTTTGGGAAACAATGATATATAGCAATACGTTGTGGAAACTGTGCGGGGTATACCGACACGGTCGAAGCAATAGCTATATTAGTGCGACATATTTGTGAGTACCGGTAACCCTTGAGTTCAATCAAGGAGAGTACGGGGCCGCTGAGTGATGTCACTAAGCACTAATGACCTAGAACCTTACTTGACCATCTTGGCCTGTTATTAGGGGTAGTGAGATGACCGGCTCTGGTGCAGTCCGAAGTTGGTAGATACTCGATACTACACTCATTGAGGGTTGTTTCCTGGGAATATTTTGGTCGCTAGTTAAGTGGCTAAACCAAAACAATGAACAATGAAAACAATCCAATGATATTGAGCTCCTTAGAACCCGGTTACTATTTATAGGACAGGTTTTTAAGCCAACTACACTCAAGAGGGTACTTGCCTATGAAACCCCATGCAAGCCTGAAACTAGGGTTTGGTGTGATTTGCTTGTACATATGCTTGTGCATACATCATGAACATCATAAAACATCATATGCATTTACTAACCACTTCAAGGGTTTAAATCTTCATCTTTGTTCATGTTTTGTAGGTCATGGAAATTCCTCGCAGAAAAACCATCCAAGTCAACCTTGTGAGAATCTCTCCTCAACTCAAGGAGCTCACATCAAGAATTCCGGAAAGCTCATCCTTCAGTGAAAGACATGGTAGACTGCTCAGCTTAGTCAACACCAACATTGAAGAGGACATGATGAAAGTGCTATTCCAGTTCTTTGACCCTCTTCATCACTGTTTCACTTTCCCCGACTATCAGTTGGTGCCCACTTTGGAGGAGTTTTCTCAACTCCTGAGAATTCCTATCCTTAATCAACTACCTTTCAACGGTACGGAAAAGGAACCAAAGCCGGAAGATGTTGCTCGAGCATTACATCTACAGCCATCTGACATCAAAGGGCCATTGGGAAACTAGAAGCGGCGTCAAAGGTTTCTTAGCAAAATTCTTGTTTGAGAAGGCACAAGAATGTTGGAATTCATTGGACCTACAAGCCTTTGAAGAAATTGTGGCACTCCTTATCTATGGGTTGGTCTTGTTCCCGAATCCTGACCATCTTGTAGAGGTCAACGCCGTCAAAATCTTCTTGTCCAGAAATCCAATACCAACATTACTTGGGGACATCCTTCACTCATTTTACACACGAACAATGAGAAAGAGGGGTGTTCTCATGTGCTGTACTCCTCTCCTTGCAAGGTGGTTTATTTCGCACCTTCCACAATCTGTCTTGAAGAATGACCAAGGCTCAAGGTGGTCCCAACGGTTGATGACTCTTACTCACTCTGATGTACATTGGTGTTCTCGGTCCAGAGAAAATGTCATCATCGTCGATCATTGTGGAGAGTTCCCTAATGTTCCATTACTTGGCATTAGAGGGGGCATTACCTACAACCCTTGCCTAGATTTGAGGCAATTTGGATATGCACGAAGAGATGGTCCTCACGACATGTTGATTCCAGACCTAGTTTTTGACTTCGACAACGATGCGCAAGGACTTCGCCAACGATTCATCAGAGCTTGGGGGAGGCCCAACAAGGTTGATAGCAAGACACTGGGGCACAAGAATTCCATCCCTCTTGAGCCTTATCTCAAGTGGGTACGAACCAGAGCCCAGAGTCTAATGATGCCTTATCCTCATGTTCTCCCTGTGATTAAAGAGCCCGTCAAGGAAGGAGAGGTTCCCTACACCATCCTACATCCTGACATGCCTACATCGTGGGAGGAGATACAGAAGAGTTGGATCCAAATCAAGGAGGAACGGAACACTTTTGAAGCCAGCTTCTACGCCAGCGAGAAGAAGGTTCTAGAGCTCACCCGCCGACTCCATGAGCAAGAGGCCCTCAACACCTACATTGCGCCAAAAAGGATGCGCAACGTCTTTTTACCTTGAGAAGTTGTTTTTGTAATATTTGGCCCATGGGGCATTTATGTACTAACAAATCTTTTCTTATTAATATGACGTGCGTTCTTTTTGTCTGCAAAAATTGTGAATTTCTAAAAATCCTTGAATGCATTGCATAGATAGCATCTCATGCATCATGTGCATAACAGGTACCCCTTTTTTCTACAGGTTGCTTAATCTTCTTCGCTGTTTATTTTGAACAGTCATCATGAATCCAGAATCATCCAGTGAGCAAGCAATCAAGGCCCTCCAGGCCCAGAATGCACAGTTTCAAGAAATGGTCATGAGCCTGGCCCAAGGTCAGCAAGAGTTGAAGGCTTTGCTCTTAAAGAAGAAGAAGAAGAAGAAGAGGACTGCGTTATTCAACACTGGACGCAGGTTTGGGAACACACTCCATAACGAGGCTGATCCAACTACTTCCTCTGCAGAGAAAGATAGTCCCCAAGGGGGAGGAACTCCTAGTCCTGCAGTCTCTGACAACGAGACGGATTACAATGACGAACAATACCCTCCCGCTGTTGACAGATACAAGCAATTAGAGGACCGCTTGAGTGCCATGGAGATTTAGAATGTGTCAGGGCTGGATTTCGGAGATTTAGGGTTATCTTCTGGGGTGGTAATCCCACACAAGTTCAAGGCGCCTACCTTTGCCAAATACGACGGGGCTTCCTGTCCAAAGCTGCATCTCAGGTCGTACGTAAGGAAGATCCAACCTTACATGGCAGACAAAAATCTTTGGATCCACTTCTTCCAAGATAGCCTTTTGGGGTCACAACTTGAGTGGTTCTATCAGCTAGACGGAACCAGTATCCGACATTGGGAAGATTTGGCTACCGCATTTTATAGACAATATCAATACAATTCTGACCTCGCTCCTACGCGTACCCAACTTCAGGGTATATCTCTAGGAACGGGCGAAGGGTTCAAAGAATATGCGCAAAAATGGAGAGATTTGGCTAGCAGGGTGCAGCCTCCATTGACTGACCGTGAGCTGGTTGACATGTTTCTAGGGACCTTGTCTGGTCCATTCTTCAATCATCTGGTTGGTAATTCCTCCGCTGGATTTACGGATTTGATCCTGACAGGTGAAAGGATAGAAGCTGGCATCAGGTCAGGAAAGATACAGAAAGGAGCCGCCGCAAGTACTGAGAAAAGGCCCTTCAAGAAGGAAGCTAGTGCCGTCTATGGTCCTAGAAGACAAGTCAATCCAGAAAGCCGTCAATCCGTCAATGCTTTGGTCATTTCAAAGCCGGTTGCTGCTCCTCAGCAGTACAATCAACAAAGAGGTGAAAGGCCCAAGAGGCAATACACTCGGCTGAGTATGACCTTGTCACAAATCTTACCGCAACTGTTATCAACCAACTTGGTGACCATCAAAGAGGCTCCAAAGGTCGTGAATACTGCATCTCCTAAGTATAACCCAAATGCTCGTTGTGCTTATCATTCTGATAGCCCCGGGCATACTACTGATGATTGCTGGGCCCTGAGAAATAAAGTTCAAGACCTTATCAACGCGAAGGAAATTCAGTTTGAGGCGCCTGAGAGGCCAAATGTTGTAACTGCTCATATGCCCCAGCATAGAGTAAATGCCGTCGAGGAATATTTGTATGCTGTTTCGGTGAATGATGTTGCTACCCCTCTATTGACTGTTAAGAGGAACCTACTACTAGAGGATTATTTCCGGGTTGTAGCAAGGGTTGCCTCCTGTGTGCTGTTATCCCTACCGGTTGTCCGCTGCTGAAATCAGGCATCCAAAGCCTGATGGATAGCAAAGAAATTCTGTTCAAGAAAACTGCTGTTCCATTTATTTCCACTGAAGAAGTATCTGTCGTCACAATTTTCAACAATCCTACCAAGGCTCCCCCGAGGAAGCCAGTCCGAATTATGTCTGTTGCACCCATTACCATTACTGTTCCGGGGCCTCTCCCCTATGAATCTGACAAGGCTGTCCCATGGCACTATGGGGCCGACGTGTATGTGCTTGGAGTAAAGCAGGAGTTCAACACCGGTACCAGTATCAGTAACATCACTGGTCCCGCCAAGATTACTCGCAGTGGAAGGCTCTTCTCGCCTGATATTGCACCGCCAGTTATCCGAAAACCTCTTATCATCACACCCGCAAGTGTGCATGTTTCAAATCAAGTTCCCGTGTCTACTACTGCCGCCGAGTCCTCTGATGCTCGGGGCAAAGAAGTTGCTACCGATTTTCCTTCCCAGACGGAGGCACCAAAAAAGACTGCTGTTGAAGCCTCCCAACAAGAGATGGAGGAAATCCTTAAAATCATTAAAAAGAGTGACTTCAATGTCGTTGAACAGCTGGGGCATACCCCCTCCAAAATCTCTATGCTATCATTGCTGCTGTGCTCATAGGCCCACGCCAAGGCCCTGATTGCATTTCTGAAAACGGCCCATGTGCCGCAAGAGACCTCTGCAGATCAGTTCACTGACTGTGTGGCTAAGTTGACAGCTGACAATGGTTTGGGGTTCTCGGATGCTGACCTGACCGCCAAAGGAAAAAATCACAATGATGCCCTGCACGTCTCTATAGAATGCAGGGGCACTACTCTCGCACACGTGTTGGTGGACACCGGTTCTTCCCTGAATGTATTGCCCAAGAAGGCCTTAGATCGGTTGGATTGTGAGGGCCTGGAATTGAAACCTAGTAACATCATTGTTAGAGCCTTCGACGGTTCTAAGAGGATGGTGCATGGTGAGGTAGACATTCCTATCCGTGTGGGTTCCCAAGTCTTTGACTCAACGTTCTACGTAATGGATATTCGTCCCTCTTATTCCTGCTTGTTGGGTCGACCCTGGATTCACAAGGCTGGGGCGGTAACATCCACTCTACACCAAAAGCTCAAATACCCTGTCAAAGGGAAGATTGTTACTGTGCAGGGTGAGGAGGAATACATGGTTAGTCACTTGAATTCATTCCGGTATATCGAGATGGACGGGGAGTTTATTGAAACCCCCTTTCAACATTTTGAGGAGGTACCTCCAACATTGGCGTCAGCTGAGATAGTGGTTGAAGAAGACTTTCCTCTGAAGATGGCTTCCCTGAAGGATTCCCGGGCAGTGATTAAGAAAGGCAAGTGCGCAAACTGGGGTCAGCTTCCTGACTTCACTCAAGAAACCGACAAGTTTGGGTTGGGCTTCACTGCAGAGGCTCAGAGGGCTGTTCGCAAGGAAAGGATCAGAAAGGCTCCGGTGTTCATCACCAACCCAAGAGTGAATGCTATCGAGGAGGACGTAGAGGAAGCAGAGTTTGACAGTTGGATCTATCCAACAGCCAACAACGGACCAAGCAACTGGACGGCCAAGGATTTTACACCTATTACATTTGTCACGTAGTAATTAACTCTTTTGATTTTCAATTTGTAACAAACAATATGTTGAAACTTTTATTGGCTCGGTGTCCTACCCGGGGCACCGTGGCTCCATTTATGAGGGCTTTTTGTATGACATTTCCATATACCATTAATCAAAACATTGGACGTTTGTTGCATTTCAAATCTTGTGCTCTTTTTTCTTTCTGTGTTATATATTGCAAAACAGCTATACTTACACACACTCACTTATACAGGTTCCAATCCACTCTGGATCTCACTGGTAACAGCTCTGCTACTGCCAGTTATGACTTCGAAAATACGATCAACTTGGCCGAAGACGAAGGTGAAGATGATTGCGAAGTGCCTGGTGAACTCGCAAGACTGCTACTCCAGGAAGAGAGGGCCATTCAGCCGCATGAAGAGCCGGTGGAAACAGTGAACCTAGGTACTGAGACAGATAGAAAAGAAGTCAAGATTGGTGCCAATCTAGAGCTCAGCGTGAAGCAACGATTGATCCAGATGCTACATGATTACATGGAGATCTTTGCTTGGTCTTATAAAGACATGCCTGGTTTGGATGCCGACATCGTGGTTCATCACCTGCCTACCAAGGAAGACTGCCCTCTGGTAAAACAGAAGGTCCGCCGCATGCGCCCAGAGATGTCCGAGAAGATCAAGGCTGAGGTTATGAAACAATTTGATGCCGGGTTTCTAGCAGTGACTTCTTATCCTCAGTGGGTGGCCAACGTGGTTCCAGTGCCAAAGAAAGATGGTAAAGTCAGAATGTGTGTCGACTACAGGGATTTGAACAGGGCCAGCCCTAAGGATGATTTCCCTCTGCCTCACATCGACGTTCTTGTTGACAATACTGCTCAACACAAGGTGTTCTCCTTCATGGATGGTTTTTCAGGGTATAATCAGATCAAGATGGCTCCTGAAGATATGGAAAAGACTACCTTTGTCACTCAGTGGGGCACCTTCTGCTACAAGGTCATGCCATTCGGGTTGAAAAATGCTGGGGCAACCTACCAACGTGCCATGGTTGCTTTATTTCATGATATGATCCACCATGAGATTGAAGTGTACGTCGATGATATGATTGCAAGGTCCCAAACTGAGGAGGAACACCTTGACCATCTGCAGAAGCTGTTTGACCGACTGAAGTTGTACAAGCTGAGGTTGAACCCAAACAAATGCACCTTTGGGGTGAGGTCTGGAAAATTAATAGGTTTCATTGTAAGCGATAAAGGTATTCAGGTGGACCCTGCCAAGGTGAAAGCCATACAAGAGATGCCGACTCCCAAGATAGAGAAAGAAGTCAGAGGCTTTCTGGGACGACTGAATTACATTTCCCGATTCATCTCACATCTAACTGCTACTTGTGAGCCAATCTTCAAATTGCTGAAGAAAGATCAAGTAGTACGCTGGAACGATGAATGTCAGGCTGCTTTCGAAAAGATAAAGGAGTATCTCCAAGAACCACCCATTCTTATGCCTCCGGTTGAAGGGAGACCTCTAATACTATACTTGACAGTACTTGACAATTCAATGGGGTGTGTGCTGGGGCAGCATGACGAGTCTGGCCGAAAAGAGCACGCTATTTATTACCTGAGCAAAAAGTTTACCGACTGTGAGTCTCGGTACTCACTGCTCGAGAAAACTTGCTGCGCTCTGGTATGGGCTGCTCGCCGGCTGAGACAGTATATGTTGACTCACACTACTCTGTTGATTTCAAAGATGGGTCCAATCAAGTACATATTCGAAAAGCCTGCTCTGTCTGGAAGAATAGCAAGATGGAAAATGATCTTGACAGAATATGATATCCAGTACACAACTCAAAAAGCAATCAAGGGAAGTGTATTGGCAGACCATTTGGCACACCAACCTGTGGACGATTACCAATCATTGAACTTTGAATTTCCGGATGAAGATATCATGGTAGTAACTGATTGTGAAGTACCTGGACCGGATGAAGGACCTGAGGAAGGATCCCGATGGTCTATGCATTTTGACGGAGCCTCGAACGCTTTGGGTAATGGAATAGGCGCTGTAATTATATCCCCTAAAGGAACTCATACTCCATTCACCGCCCGGCTGTGTTTCAACTGCACCAACAACATGGAAGAATATGAGGCATGTATCATGGGTCTTCAAGCTGCAATCGACTTAAGGATCAAGTTTCTGAGTGTCTTCGGAGATTCCTCTCTCGTGATCAATCAGGTCAAAGGCGAGTGGGATACGAAACACCCAAATCTTATTCCTTACAAGGAGTATGTGTTGACTTTGCTTCCCCACTTTGAAGAGATAACTTTTGAGCACTTCCCAAGAGAGGAGAATCAGTTAGCGGACGCACTAGCTATGATGTCTTCAATGTTCAAAGTCAAATAGGACAATGAGGCTCCCCGGATCATTATCTGGAAGTTGTACGAACCTGCATACTGCTGCGATCTTGAGGCCAAAGAGGTGACTAAAAAACCCTGGTATCATGAGGTGAAGAGATACTTGGAAGCTCAGGAATACCCTGAAGGTGCGTCTATCAACGATAAGAAGTTTCTGAGAAGGTTCGTAGCGAAATTCTTCCTCAGCAACGACATTCTCTACAAACGAAATCATGATTCAACTCTACTGCGTTGTGTGGATAAAGCTGAAGCAGAGAAGATCATGGTAGAACTACACGAAGGTACATTCGGAACACATTCCAGTGGACATACCATGGCAAAGAAAATCCTTCGGGCAGGATATTTCTGGTTCACAATGGAAGCCAACTGTTACCAACATTCTCGAACTAGTCATAAATGCCAGATCTATGCTGATAAGGTGAATATCCCTCTGTTTCCTCTGAACGTCCTGACGGCACCTTGGCCTTTTGCAATGTGGGGCATCGATATGATCGGTAAGATCCGACCAACGGCATCCACTGGGCATCGCTTCATCTTGGTAGCGATTGATTACTTCACAAAGTGGGTTGAGACAGCTTCCTACGCCACGGTAACCAAGAGCGTCGTGGCCCGTTTCATTCGGCATAACCTGATCTGTCGGTACGGCGTCCCGGAAAGAATCATTACAGACAATGGTACCAATCTTAATAACAAGATGATCACTGAGCTCTGCAAGCAATTCAAGATACAACACCATAACTCTTCTCCTTACCGGCCGAAGATGAATGGAGCTGTCGAAGCGGCAAATAAAAACATCAAGAAGATTGTGCAGAAGATGACAGTGACCTATAAAGATTGGCATGAAATGTTACCATTTTCTCTTCATGGGTACCGTACCTCAGCAAGGACGTCAACCGGGGCAACTCCCTTTTCCTTGGTCTATGGCATGGAGGTAGTCTTGCCAATTGAAGTCCAAATACCCTCTCTCCCAATAATGAAGGATGCAGACTTGAGGGAAGATGACTGGATTCAGACTCGACTTGATCAATTAAACCTAATTGACGAAAAGAGACTCACCGCTATCTGTCATGGTCATACGTACCAAAAACGGATGATCAGGGCATTTAACAAGAAAGTCAGACCACAAGAGTATCAAGTTGGGGACCTGGTAATCAAGCGCATAATCCTTCCTCAAAGTGATCCCAGGGGCAAATGGACCCCTACGTACGAAGGGCCATTTGTGGTTAAGCATGTGTTCTCAGGAGGAGCCATGATTCTGACCACCATGGATGGTGACGACCTTCCTCACCCCGCCAATGCAGACATAGTAAAAAGATACTACGCATGAATAAAAGACCCGCTAGGTTGACATACCTAGGCAAAAATAAGGGCTTCCCGGCGAACCAAAAGGGTTCGGGCAAAAATAAGGGATGTAATGAAAAAATCTGTACACCCGGCAAGTCGAAAACCTGAAAAGGCGGCTTGGGCAAAAATGGGTATCCCGGTGGACTGAAAACCCGAAAGGGCGGTCCAGGCAAAAGTTAGGGATAAAGCGTAACACTATGTCTCATTGGATCACCTTGCATCCAGAATTCGGCATCAACTATTTGGCTCAGACTTCGGCATCGATCAATCAGCTTCATCTTCAACTAAGCAGCAAAGTGATGAGACGCTTGAAGACATAAAGGCGATAGAAGAGTTGGAACCCAGTGGGAATTTTGATCACATAGCTGTTTTATCTCCTTTTCAAAATTGTATAAACTCTATCTTATTCGGCGGCATTCTCTGACTAGGACGTCAGCCTCTTGTACAAAAAACACCTATTTACAGGCGAATTTCAAAATCAATATAAGTTCACTTTTCCAAATTGCCAATTGTTTTTCCTTTTTCTGCGAAGAACGTCCAATGTTCATTTTTGATATATGCATTTGACATTAAATTGCTAATTCATAAATACTTGCATACGAAACAAAAGACTGATTACATGTGACATCAGAAACAGGGGCAATGTAGAATTGTCCAGGCAGTCTAGTTGCTTTGTCCGCCAAGGTACCAAGGTAGGTTCAATTGAAGAATGTGACCAAGCTACCTCAACTCCCCACAGAGTAAGACAAGAGCCAACAATACTCTCCTCCAGCAGAGTTAGTCTACGACCAGCCTAAAAGAAGTTGAGTATCCCCAGAAGATATCAACATTCCCCAGCGGAGCATAGGCATTCATCAACAAGCATCCCCGGCAGTCTTGATCTAAGATTGTTCCCCGGCAGAATACAGACACCCCAGTGGAACCATTTACCAGTACAGTCTGAAAGTTTCCCCAGGAGAGTTGAATCATATCCCCAACAGGTCTTGAAGCTTATCCCCAGTAGATTCTGGAAGCTTATCCCCTGTAGAGTACGGACGTCCCTCCCGGGCTTTATTCAAAGTTATTCCTCACAAGGGCATATAACTGGGTTATCCTCAGCTAATTGCCACGGAAGATCGCCCTCGGCAAGGTTCTTTCAATCCCCAGCGGAGTCCATCATTGAAATCCTCGGCGGAGCTCCCATCAAAACTTCAGCGAAGTATCTTTTCCCATAGAGTAATTCCCCTCAGAGTAATCTCTCCAGCAAGTTTATTCCCCAACGGAGTCATCTTCTCCTACCGGTATATTCTTACAACCATCATCCCCAGCGGAAGCGAAGAACTTTACTCTTCAACGTCAGCCCAGGATTTAATCCTCCGGCCGGTCGTCAAGGATTTATTTTCCTAGACGAAAATACATTCATAAACATTTCACATTTCATACATCTTGTTTACATACATGATAAAGTGCATACAACACTATCTCATTTTGAACATCATGACATCATGCATTTCATACATCATGACATTGCATAACAATTGATGTTTTGCCTTTTCAGGGAAAAAGACAACCCAAAAGACAACTACTTTCAACTGTCACAATTCCAGATTCGATTCCTGTATCTAGCCAGGGCACATCTGTGAGTGATCTATTTCCAGATTCGATTCCTGTATCCAGCCAGGGCACATCTGAAGAGTTTGAAGATTCGATTCCTGTATCCAGCCAGGGAATATTTGTCAACTGTCACAATTCCGGATTCGATTCCTGTATCTAGCCAGGGCACATCTGAAGAGTTCGAAGATTCGATTCCTGTATCCAGCCAGGGCATATCTGTTGACGACTAATTCCAGATTCGATTCATGTATCCAGCCAGGGCATATCTTTTGACGACTAATTCCAGATTCGATTCCTGTATCCAGCCAGGGCACATCTGAAGAGTTTGAAGATTCGATTCCTGTATCCAGCCAGGGCATATCTATCAACTGTCACAATTCCGGATTCGATTCCTGTATCTAGCCAGGGCACATCTGAAGAGTTCGAAGATTCGATTCCTGTATCCAGCCAGGGCATATCTGTTGATGACTAATTCCAGATTCGATACCTGTATCCAGCCAGGGCATATCTGCGAGCAACCGATTGTAGACTCGATACCTGTATCTAGCCAGGGCATGTCTGCATGAAAAGATTGAAGATCAATACCTGTAACAAGCCATGGAAACATCTGTCTTTCTCAAAATACACAAGTTCTCGCTAAGGAATCTCTTATGCAATCAACACTTCCAAATGGCATCTATAAGCCCATTCCCGACAAGGTTCTATCACGCCTTCAGATGGCATCTATAAGCCCATCTCCCTATCCACCATCTCTCCAAATGGCATCTATAAGCCCATTCTCTACATCACATTTGTTGATGCTCCAACATGCGAGTGCAAATTTCCGGGCACTCTAGTGTCCAATCTCCTTTTACCCTCGAGTCACGAAAGGCAAACTTGCCAATCTAACTCTTCAGGTTCAAGAAGATTGAACAGGGGCAACTGTTGTACCCCAAAATTTTCCCTCCCATTTTCTCAACATTTTCTCATCACAAGACCCTTGGAGCTCAAGGTCCAGCTAGGGTTTCCTCTGCTCAAGACTTCTCCTTGCACTGTTGACCCAAATTAGGGTTTATGTTTGCACAAAGATATTTTGACCTAAAATGCCTAAGATGACTTTCATGCTTCATGTTGGACTCCCAAGTTTATCCATACCAAGTTTTAAGTCTTGATTCCAAATTTTGCCCAGTCAATTGGACAATTGACCTAGAAATCAACTGTATTGGGGAAAAAGTCAACTGTGGCCAATTGACAGTCAAACCTCATGAAAATTGACCCACATCAACATTATAAACTCATATGGACCATTTGATCAAGTTTGGATCACAATTCCACAAGAAATTTGATCAGATCACCAAAAGGGCAAAATGATCATTTCTAGGGTTTTGACTGCACAAAGACAATTTTTGACTGTTTGACCTAGACAATGGAAAACCAAGCTCACCTATGGACTCAAGGACCCCATGGAATTGTCTTGACATACCCAACAAGTCCAAAAGATCCCAAGTGCACAAGATTGACAGTTGAATTTCCCAGTCAATTGATCAATTTTGACTGTATACTGAAAAGTCAAACTTTGACTTTTTGGTCAAAATCAAGTGTCAAGATTCATTTTTCATCAAAACATGCCAAATCATGAAACTTGTTCATCAAGAAATCAAGAATTGTAAATTAGGGTTTGAAATGAAGATTTTTCATAACTTAGAATTTTTCTAAGTTATGAAAAACCCTAATTTTTTCCTAACTTTGTCCCACTTTCTCACCAAGATTCATTTGGATTCAAGCAAAAGTCAAAACATTAAAGTTGTAGCCCATTGCAAAATCTACAACTTTGATTCACAAAGTTTTCCCAAAAGAAGCTTGTAGCTCAAGTTACAATTTTTGGAACAAGGGTACCAAACCATTCTTAACTTAGAGAAATTTTGAACCATTTTAAGCAAGATTTTTGCCTAACTTCATGGCAACTTTTCACATACTTCCACTTGGAATTTCAATTTTCATTTCAAATATGGATTATAGTACACATTCCGAGCTTTCCTAAATGTCCAAGAACTCATCAAACAACCTCATGGTTAGGGAGAATCGAATTTGGCAAATTGGGAAAAACTCACTTTGTTCTTGGCCAATTTACATGTTCATAACTTGGGCAACTTTTCAAATCAGCATGCATAAGCTAGTTACAGGCCTCTAATCCCATTTGCACTCAATAATTAAATGCCAATCCATTGTGTGTTAGCATTATTTTGTGCATTTGGACATTACATGTTAGATTAAGCCTTAATTAGATAAAGCATTTTTGCCATTTTTGAAAAGCTAAACTTTATGTCAATTGCAAATCCAAGCAAGTACAAGGCAGATCCTTTTGGCACAAGTTTATGAACTAATTACACTGATCAAGGCCAAAGTATGCAGCACATTAGGGGGGCCTCTATCATCCTAAAACTCAAGTGGACATTTTGTTGCTTAAGATAGAAGAAACTTGCCATAACTTAGACCAACTGGCTTTGCTGCAACCACAAGCTTAGACAAACTTCTTGAGCACTTTCTAAACAATCACACTGACCTGAAACACGAGTTAAACACCTTCCAAACCTCATCAAACTTCAAAACACCATAGAACTGCCCAAAACAGGGCACCTGCTGCAGATTGAGTTCCATAACACCATCTGTTGTACCCCAAAATTTGCCCTCGCAATTTTCTCAAGAAATCTCAGCTTCAGGCATTTCCTGATTTTTCAAACTGACTCAAGAATCGGACAAACGGACTTTTCTCGTCAGTCAAACAAAAATTAGGGTTTTATTGATTTTTAGGACTCTGGATTGCTTCAAATAATTGGCTTAGGATTTTGGTTGATTCTGGCTCAATTTTGATCAGGTGGACGTTCTTTGGCATTGAATCAGGAATTAAGGTTTTATAGGCATATTCTCAGAAAGATTAAAATTCCACAGCACTTTGCAAGTTACTCCGAGATTCGGGTCGAATTCGCATTGTTTTCAATTTAATCAGTAAGAGGAGGCAGTTGGTTTGAATTCACCAGTCAAAGGATATGCGCAGTTTGGAATTACAGTGTTTGTTGAAAATCAGTGAAAAGAGAGAACGCGCCTGATCAGTGTTTTGATTAACTATTGATTCGCTTTGAAGATACCAGGTTTAATTGATCAAATGTCCTAAAGTATTGTTTATTTAAATTATTTATTATTCTAAATTAAGTGATTGAAATTTATTTTTTCAATTATTTTAATTCAAAGAGTTTTAAATAAATAAATAAACAATAAAGAAAGAGGAAATAGAATTGGTTGGGAAATAAAGACTTTTATTGATATTTGAATTATTTGTACAATTATTGTTTATAATTTAATTACAAACAATGGTTTACATTAATTTAAATATTAAATAAAAAGAAAACTATCCTATTTTTCTAATTCTTCAGTCTTCGTTTAGTACCCCTCCATCCATTTTTATCTGCAAAAGAAGAAAAGTCAGTGACTGATAATTAAAGACAGATAAAATTGCAATCATCATTAAGGGCCACTGATTGGGATCAGTTAACCCTCTCTGCAAATCACGGGATTTCTCCCGGTTCACAGAGAGGGACGAGTTTATTTGCTAAAATTGAATGCACAAGTTTAAAAAATGCACAATTCAAAATTGTCAAAATTGCATAAAGTTCAAATCTCAAACAACATGTTACAAAGCAAACAGCAAGTCCAAACCAAAGGTCCAAACTCAACTTTCTGCCAAAAATAAAGCAACTATCCAAAAGGCTACTCAAAGCTATCAAAGAAGAAGATTTTGAAAGATATCAAAAAAGCACAAAAGCTGTCAAGAAGAGATCAAATAGGCAGAGGAAAGTATGATATGCAAGCAACTCATTTTCATCATTTCCCAATTGAAGTGACCCTTTCAGAAAAAAGTACAGCACAAAACATATAAAATATTTAACTGTACTAGAAGAGAGAGAGAAAGTAGGCAGGGAGCAGGTTTTTAGGCTTAGAGGCATAGATAGAAAGAGATACAAAAGAGGCAAACACAGTAAGAGAAAGCAGGCAGAACTTTCACCAAAACACAAAGGAAAAACATACAAACTGATAAACCTGTAAGCATAGAAAACCTGCTAAGTCTTAAACCTGAAGCATAGAAAACCTGCTCAAGTTCATGAATAACCAGCATAACCTCCCAACACCATAACCTGCATATGCTAAGCCTCCAACATCATACCTGCTAAGACCATCATAACCCAAACCTGCCTAAAAGGCATCAAGCGCCAAGCCTCACCATACTGTCAAAACCAAAACCTGCTAAAATATGAGGCAAACCTGAAGCTCAACCCAAGGCCAAACCTTTAAACCTCAAGCTTAAGCACATAACCTGCATTAGCTTAAACCTGAAAAGAGTTAAAAACCTCCAAACAAGCAAGCCTAAAAACAGTCACAAGCTATACCAGCATATGTCCATCAACCAAAAACCATACAAACCTGTCAATAACAAATCCAGCAATAACCAGCATAACCTAAAAGCATTCAACCTGTTAGGCCTCCAACCTGAAACCTCACAAACCCTTACCCTGTCAAACACTAAACTTGCCTAATACTGAAACCTGGCCAAAACCATTCAAAGAACATTGACCATTCAACCAAAGCGTACTCAAGCATTTAGGGTCAGCTCTAAGCCCTCAGAAAGATATCATCACTGGGCGTGGAAAGAATCAACATTTTTAGGCATCCAACACAAGTGTTTCAAGGAAGTAGCAAGAGAAGCAAGCACACAAGAAGGCAAAGAAGATACAGAGGCACCACATAGCATACAACATAGGCAATCCAACAAAGGCAGTAAGAGCCCTCAGATTTGCATCATCATAGGGCGAAGTTCAAAATCGCGTTCATCTCAAAGCATCATAATCAAGTGTTTCAAAGGAAAAGCATACAAAAGCTCTAGGCAACTGTAAGAGAAGAGGAAAAGAAGCATTCAAGGAAATTCAAAGGCCTCAGAAGAGGGCTTCATCATAGGCAAAAAGCTAAACGTCCAAGGGCATGTTCAGGGCAACTAAGATAGAAGACGTTTCAACAAGCCTACAACGACGGCAACGGGGAGCAAACCAACGAAGAGGATAGATAAAGAAGTGAATATTAAAAGGGTTTTCAGTGCAAATGAAAATCATCATCAAACCCTAAAGTAGCAAAAAGTAAAGGTTACCAAAGCGCAAGCCCAGCATCCTCACTGTCGTCCCGCTCGTCCCGGCCTCCTGAGCGCCACATACCCTATCTCTCCTCCTTCTCCAAGATCAGGTAGTACGCTTTTCTCCCTCTCTTTTTCTCCTTTACCTCCATAATAATAAAAGATTAAGGTCAAAGCTCAAAGCGAATAAGCATGCAATTCGTAAAAAAGGGATATAAAAAACATCAAAAGCGAACCTTGTTGTAATGAGACCTTTGAACTCGAGCTGGAGGGAAGAGAGATGTGGGGGTAGTGCCGGTGGCCTCGAACGAAGGGAACACCGAGACATGCAACGAGGAAGACGAAATAGACGAAACCCCAAGGTGAACGCGCCGCTGTGCAAACCCTAAGACTGAAGACAAAATCATCAAACCCTAAAACACTTGTTCCAACTTTGGGCCTAACCCTTTTTCCCCAATGCCTAAGCCCACTATATTCCCATTCACACCCCCTTATGCCAATTCTGAGTTGGGCCTTTAAACACTTTCCTAAGCCCGCTTCTTTTTCTATTCTTCCCTTCATTTCATTTTTCTACAAACTAAATTTTATTTTGACTTAACTCTTTTGAAAGAAATATATACTAACATAATTAAACAATACAATAAAATGTAAAAACTTTTTCTTTTCTTTTAAGAAAGTACCTTTCTTTGTACATAATTTTTAAAACATTTAACTTAAATATAATTTTGTACATATCATACAATATAATTGAAAATATCTTTTTTCTTTTAAATATACTTTTGTACATAACAATTAAAAATACATTCCTTTTTTTTTATACATAATTCAATTCATAACAAATGAAAAATACTTTTTGTATACATAATTAAAATTTAGAAATATTTTCTTTTCTTAAAACATCATTTTTATACATAATTTAATTAGAACTTGAACATTCAATTAAAACATTTCTTTTGTACATATTAAAAAATACAAGACCAATTAATTAAATAGACGTTTAATTTTTCTTTAGGTCAAAACAAATACTTAACAATACCTTCTTAAATTCATATTGTCGCACATGTAAATAATCATATACTTACACAATTACATCTCACACTTACACAATACAAATACATTCACATTGCCCCTATGCACATTTGTTTATCTCATATTTGTATATTCGTCATTTACATTTGATCGCAAATTTAATTTGGTTGTAACTTATTGGATACTTTAAGTCTCATCCCCATTTGTGAATATTGTACCCCCACTCCCGGATACTTACTTTGTAATAGCGTAGATTTTACATTTCCGCAATTTACAGTTTTCCAATTATACCATGGTTAGACCTAGGGTTTACATGTACATAAAATCAAACGCTAGATAACCTAATACAAGACAAATACATGTAATCCATACACAATCACACTTGCACCCTCTAGGGTAATCCCACATGTTGCCTTCCAAAATGGGCCATGCTTGCACGTCGAGTATCTTTGGCAAAACAAATTCAAATGATCATAAGTCCCTCGATGACGCTTTCGACTGTTGCCTAAAAAGGAATGATCATAGTCCTTCAAAGCAAATTGCCAAAGACACTTGGCATCATTGCATTCGTGGTCCATACGATGACCCGCGCCCGTCCCGAATAAACTTCCTAAACGCAAGATTGTCCACCAAATTCAATGGTGGAACAAAATTGTTAAAAGGGGTTAAAACATAACAAAAAACCTTTGAGTACAATAGGGTAGACAAAACTCTTAGTTACTTGAGATCAACTTGCAAAAACACTTGCCTTCTTTTCAAAAACCACAATCCATAACACTTTCAACAAAAACATTTGAAACATCTTTTCGAAAAGATCCACACTTTTGTAAAACACTCAAACACGAGTCAAATACATTGGTTGCCTAAGACAAGGCATCTCTTCAAAAACATTTTCAAAAACACTCACACACACACCATTTTCAAGCAATCAAAAATCAAGGCAAGTGATCTAAAAAACCAAGTAACTAAGAGCCCATGGATAACCATGGATGAAAAGGGTGCTAATACCTTCCCTTTTCATAATCTACCCCCCGAACCCAAGAAAAATCTCAAAAGGTTTTTGCTGTGCTTTTTTAACCTTTCCTTTAGGATAAAATAAAAAGTCGGTGGCGACTCTTGCTCAACCGCACAAGTGCAAATACGAACGCAAAACGCTAGTCAGTTCTCCCACCGTATCACAGAACTGGCGACTCTGCTGGGGAATAATTTTAAAGTGGGGTTACCTTAGGGTTTAGATCACCTTTGTTTTCAATTGATTGCTTTGTTTGCTTTTACATTTGTGGGCTTTGTATCGGAGTTGCATAGATCCTAACCCGGATCTGGGGAAAACCTTTTTAGGTAGCATAATCTGCGAGGGACCTTTCCGGGGTATACCGACATGGGTGAAGCAGTGGCTACGTTGGTGTGGCGCCTTGGTCTGTACCGATATCCCTCGTGTTGAAACGGGGAGAATATGGTTCTTCCAAGGAGTCATTAAGCACCAACCGACCTTAGAACCCTAAATTGACCCAACTTGGCCATTAGAACAGTAGCAGTATGCTACGCTCATTGAGGCTAAACTCTCGCGATGGTTCCGGCCGCGAGAAAAGGTTGCGATGCTGGAGTTATGACCGATTGAGGGTAGCCAATGATTTGAGATCCTCTAAGAACCCGGTTACTTTTGATAGGACAGGTTTTAACCAACAAACTGAAAGTGGGTAGTACCTGAACCTCATGCAAGCCTAAACCTAAGGACTTGTTTGCTTTGTGTGAATATGTTTGCCTGTATATACATTCACTTGCTTGTGCATACATGTACATAACATCATAACATCATACCATAGCATTTTCAATAACCATTTCAAGGATCTCGAGGGTTCTTTTGATGCAGGGTTACGTTGAACCAGACATCTACCAAGGGGCAAGAGGTTTTCTCCTCTAAAACAAAGCTCTCCAATCAAAGTTCAAGAACAACAACTTGAATCAGTGGCTATGACCCACTTGACATGGTGAGCTTGATTCTCGTGGGAGGACGTCCACCGGTGCAGAGATCTCCAATCCAAGAGCAGAGTTCAACCTCTAACATTTTCTTGTGTTTACCCCAAGAGATCCTTGAAAGCATGCATCCACATATCATGCATTGCATTTTGACAATCTTTCCTTTTTCAGGTTTCCTTACTCTCCTGCTGTTTATTTCAGCAAGAGATGGCTCTAGAAAGGTCTGTCAAAGACATCCAAGACCAGACTGCTCAGCTGCAGGAGATGTTCCTGAACTTGTCTCTGGGGCAAGAAGAGATGAAAGCCCTCCTCACCAAGGGCTTGGGGAATTCCAACAATGCCAGGAGTGATCAGCTTGCGGAGCTGCAGTTTGATCTGACAACACTGAGTACCCAAGTGATGGGACAGTTGGTGGGCCAGATGGCTCTCATTCAAGACCTATCCCAAAGACAAGAGGAACTCAGAGTTCTTGTCCGCCAACTGATTCCAAACAACCAACTGGGGAAAACATCTGAGGTCGAAGAGCAAGTCACCGCTCAGCCTCCATCCATTCCAGAAGACAAAGGGAAAGCTCCTTTGCTTGCTTTAGGGTCACAAACCCATCAACAACCTCGCCAGCATCAATGGGGTAATCGGCGTAAGCAAGAAAAGTCAGGAAGACAGTTTACGGAGACTGAAATACCATCATTTTTCATACTGAAGCGCCTGTTGGAGGTCAACTTACTTACTGTAAAGGACCCTCCTCAGAAGCTCAATACCTCCTCTCCTCACTATCATCCCGACGCATTCTGTGTTTACTACTCCTACAGCCCGGGACACGACACCAACGACTGTTGGGCCTTGAAGAACAAGATTCAAGATCTGATCGACATTGGGGTGCTGGAATTCATGCCAGACGGCGAGATGAAAATCTTCCGTTAAAGGGTTCTCCACTTGAAGTGACGAAGCTCGAGCTGAAAGACTTTTGCTTCTTTTTGAATTTTCAAAGTTGTAATTTCTTTTGCTGTCAAACAATTATCTGTTGATGATAAACTCTGTTTTCATTAATGCATTGCATATGTTTGTCTTGAATCCATCCATTCGTTTCACTACTCTTATGCTTTTCTTTATGATATTTGACTCTTGATAAAAAGCTGCAAGCCTTTAGAGGGAGGATGACGAAATAATACCATAATCTTATACAGTATGCTTTTGAACAGACCTTGCTGATGATGTACAGGCATTTCTTTCAATTCCCAAACACTGGAGTTATAAGGAAGTTAATCCCTAGTCAACCCCTTCGAGCCAAAGAAGTAGGAGTTTTATGTTCTAAACAATCGAAACCTTTGATATAAACCCGGGGCAGGGTAGTATCTGAGTTAATTCAAAAGAAAATGCGCATTGAAGTCGCAAACTCTCAGTTCGTAATACAACGAACGACGTCAAAAAAGAGAAAGCATTCCTTTGGAATCAAAAGACAAGGGTGGTTCCCTATCACATAGACAGTCAATCTCTCAAAAGAGAAAAGCCCGCCGAGCCAAAACCTATAAAGGAGGCTTAAGGAAGCTGGGGCATCCCGCTGACAGTAATACCAGAAAACGGTAACAGTCAGGCAAAAGTTAGGGATAACAAATCAAAATCAAAATAGTGAGGTCATTACAAAATCCTCAACAACATGAAAAGTGTTGGAAAAGAAAAAAGGAGATGATGACTGTCTCCCTGAATTCAAACTGGTGAACCATCGCCCGAAAGTCGTTCAAAACTCAAAACAGAGAGTGACGCACAATTAACTGAGCTTAGGTTGAAGAACATCACGAAGAGCGGGTGGGTACAAATATACTATGAGCCTTTATCCTTTGTTTCTTAAACCGTGAACCAAGCCACGTTACAACCCTTCAAAAGTCCTAATTGAAGCATGGGTTAGTTCGAAAGCATACTGTCACAAAAGGTATCCTGACTCCTGTAGGGCTTTGCTCTAAATCTTGTGTTAACTTGTCTTATGAAAAGTTTTCTGCTAAAAACGCATTTTTCAAAATTTTGAAGACAAACATAAACTTTGCATTATTCGAATATCACTGTCTGCATTTGACCTTTTTGTTTGACAGCGAAGAAATTCATACAGCGAATGTTCGGAGGAACGAAAACTCTCTCAGTAAGTCAAAATCACTTCAAGAGGATGACACTTCCATCAAATCCCCTATCAACAAGGGGCATGGCATGTCGCAATTCAATTAACCTGGGGCAGTCCAGTCAAGGTCCAACAGGTCTTTCAAAATCCAGTTAACCTGGGGCAGTCCAGTCAAGATTTCAAGAAATCTCTCAATATGCAGAGTAATCTGATTCAAGACTCCTTCTTCACCACTTGGGGCATTCGAATGTCAAAAGTGTTCAACAAATCAACTACAACAATTCCAGATTCGACTCCTGTATCCAGCCAGGGCATATCTGTTGATCATATTTCCAGACTCGATTCTTGTATCTAGCCAGGGCACGTCTGAAGAGTTTGAAGACTCGATTCCTGTATCCAGCCCGGGCATGTCTAGCAACTGTCACAATTCTAGATTTGACTCCTGTATCCAGCCAGGGCATATCTGTTGATCATATTTCTAGACTCGATTCCTGTATCTAGCCAGGGCACGTCTGAAGAGTTTGAAGATTCGATTCCTGTATCCAGCCAGGGCATATCTGTCAACTATCACCTTTCCAGATTCGATTCCTGTATCCAGCCAGGGCACGTCTGAAGAATTCAAGATCAACACCTGTAACAACCCAGGAAAACATCTGTGAACGACCGATTGTAGACCAACACCTGTAATAAGCCAGGAATTTATCTACATCACCACTTGGGGCATTCGAATGTCAAAAGTGTTCAAAAACCGATGCAGTTTTACACGAGCTCATCATCAGGAAACCCTACACCGGTTCCTCTTCAACTTCAAGACTTCTGAAAACAGTTTACAGATTCTTCCCTACAACGGATGTTAATCTACCAACTTGTTCAGACTCTTCTCAACCGTTGAAAACAGTTTACGGACGCTTCCCAACAACGGATGCGGCTCTATTGCTGATTCAACTTCAAGATTTCTGAAAGCAGTTCACGGGTTCTCCAAGTAAACGGATGTTAACCTATCACTTGTTCAGATTCTTCTTCAAGACTTCTGAAAACAGTTTATGGATTCTTCCCAACAACGGATGTTAATCTATCAGCTTGTTCAGATGCAACCGTTGAAAACAGTTTACGGACGCTTCCCAACAACGGATGCGGCTCTATTGCTGATTCAACTTCAAGATTTCTGAAAGCAGTTCACGGGTTCTCCAAGTAAACGGATGTTAACCTATCACTTGTTCAGATTCTTCTTCAAGACTTCTGAAAACAGTTTACAGATTCTTCCCTACAACGGATGTCAATCTACCAACTTGTTCAGACTCTTTTCAACTTTTGGAAACAGTTTACGGATTCTTCCCAACAACGGATGTCAATCTACCAACTTGTTCAGACTCTTCTCAACTTTTGAAAATAGTTTACGGACGCTCCCCCACAACAGATGCCGCTTTATTGCTCACTCAATCTCAACTCCTGAAAGTAGTTTACGGATTCTCCAGACATGGACGTCAATCTGTTGCTTATTCGGACCCCTAATTCAGAGATGTTCCAAAACATGGATGCCCTTCTGATACTTGCCCACTCACTTTTGACATACAGTTCAACATGTCCAGATGGCATCTATAAGCCCATCCTCCTACCAGCAGTCACCAGATGGCATCTTTAAGCCCATCACCAAATGGCATCTCTAAGCCCATTCCCCGACAAAATTCTATCGCACCAGGTGGCATCTTTAAGCCCATCACCAAATGGCATCTTTAAGCCCATTCACCTCCACCATCATATCGCCGAGTGCAAATTTTCTGGGCACTTTAGTGTCCAATCTTCTTTTACCTTCAAGTCGCAAAAGGCAAACTTGCCAGTCTAACTCTTCAGGTTCAAGAAGATTGAACAGGGGCAACTGTTGTACCCCAAAATTTGCCCTCGCAATTTTCTCAAGAAATCTCAGCTTCAGGCGTTTCCTGATTTTTCAAACTGACTCAAGAATCGGACAAACGGACTTTTCTCGTCAGTCAAACAAAAATTAGGGTTTTATTGATTTTTAGGACTCTGGATTGCTTCAAATAATTGGCTTAGGATTTTGGTTGATTCTGGCTCAATTTTGATCAGGTGGACGTTCTTTGGCATTGAATCAGGAATTAAGGTTTTATGGGCATATTCTCAGAAAGATTAAAATTCCACAGCACTTTGCAAGTTACTCCGAGATTCGGGTCGAATTCGCATTATTTTCAATTTAATCAGTAAGAGGAGGCAGTTGGTTTGAATTCACCAGTCAAAGGATATACGCAGTTTGGAATTACAGTGTTTGTTGAAAATCAGTGAAAAGAGAAAACGCGCCTGATCAGTGTTTTGATTAACTATTGATTCGCTTTGAAGATACCAGGTTTAATTGATCAAATGTGCTAAAGTATTGTTTATTTAAATTATTTATTATTCTAAATTAAGTGATTGAAATTTATTTTTTCAATTATTTTAATTCAAAGAGTTTTAAATAAATAAATAAACAATAAAGAAAGAGGAAATAGAATTGGTTGGATAATAAAGACTTTTATTGATATTTGAATTATTTGTACAATTATTGTTTATAATTTAATTACAAACAATGGTTTACATTAATTTAAATATTAAATAAAAAGAAAACTATCCTATTTTTCTAATTCTTCAGTCTTCATTTAGTACCCCTCCATCCATTTTTATCTTCAAAAGAAGAAAAGTCAGTGACTGATAATTAAAGACAGATAAAATTGCAATCATCATTAAGGGCCACTGATTGGGATCAGTTAACCCTCTCTGCAAATCACGGGATTTCTCCCGGTTCACAGAGAGGGACGAGTTTATTTGCTAAAATTGAATGCACAAGTTTAAAAAATGCACAATTCAAAATTGTCAAAATTGCATAAAGTTCAAATCTCAAACAGCATGTTACAAAGCAAACAGCAAGTCCAAACCAAAGGTCCAAACTCAACTTTCTGCCAAAAATAAAGCAACTATCCAAAAGGCTACTCAAAGCTATCAAAGAAGAAGATTTTGAAAGATATCAAAAAAGCACAAAAGCTGTCAAGAAGAGATCAAATAGGCAGAGGAAAGTATGATATGCAAGCAACTCATTTTCATCATTTCCCAATTGAAGTGACCCTTTCAGAAAAAAGTACAGCACAAAACATATAAAATATTTAACTGTACTAGAAGAGAGAGAGAAAGTAGGCAGGGAGCAGGTTTTTAGGCTTAGAGGCATAGATAGAAAGAGATACAAAAGAGGCAAACACAGTAAGAGAAAGCAGGCAGAACTTTCACCAAAACACAAAGGAAAAACATACAAACTGATAAACCTGTAAGCATAGAAAACCTGCTAAGTCTTAAACCTGAAGCATAGAAAACCTGCTCAAGTTCATGAATAACCAGCATAACCTCCCAACACCATAACCTGCATATGCTAAGCCTCCAACATCATACCTGCTAAGACCATCATAACCCAAACCTGCCTAAAAGGCATCAAGCGCAAAGCCTCACCATACTGTCAAAACCAAAACCTGCTAAAATATGAGGCAAACCTGAAGCTCAACCCAAGGCCAAACCTTTAAACCTCAAGCTTAAGAATATAACCTGCATTAGCTTAAACCTGAAAAGAGTTAAAAACCTCCAAACAAGCAAGCCTAAAAACAGTCACAAGCTATACCAGCATATGTCCATCAACCAAAAACCATACAAACCTGTCAATAACAAATCCAGCAATAACCAGCATAACCTAAAAGCATTCAACTTGTTAGGCCTCCAACCTGAAACCTCACAAACCCTTACCCTGTCAAACACTAAACTTGCCTAATACTGAAACCTGGCCAAAACCATTAAAAGAACATTGACCATTCAACCAAAGCATACTCAAGCATTTAGGGTCAGCTCTAAGCCCTCAGAAAGATATCATCACTGGGCGTGGAAAGAATCAACATTTTTAGGCATCCAACACAAGTGTTTCAAGGAAGTAGCAAGAGAAGCAAGCACACAAGAAGGCAAAGAAGATACAGAGGCACCACATAGCATACAACATAGGCAATCCAACAAAGGCAGTAAGAGCCCTCAGATTTGCATCATCATAGGGCGAAGTTCAAAAGCGCGTTCATCTCAAAGCATCATAATCAAGTGTTTCAAAGGAAAAGCATACAAAAGCTCTAGGCAACTGTAAGAGAAGAGGAAAAGAAGCATTCAAGGCAATTCAAAGGCCTCAGAAGATGGCTTCATCATAGGCAAAAAGCTAAACGTCCAAGGGCAAGTTCAGGGCAACTAAGATAGAAGACGTTTCAACAAGCCTACAACGACGGCAACGGGGAGCAAACCAACGAAGAGGAGAGATAAAGAAGTGAATATTAAAAGGGTTTTCAGTGCAAATGAAAATCATCATCAAACCTTAAAGTAGCAAAAAGTAAAGGTTACCAAAGCGCAAGCCCAGCATCCTCACTGTCGTCCCGCTCGTCCCGGCCTCCTGAGTGCCACATACCCTATCTCTCCTCCTTCTCCAAGATCAGGTAGTACGCTTTTCTCCCTCTCTTTTTCTCCTTTACCTCCATAATAATAAAAGATTAAGGTCAAAGCTCAAAGCGAATAAGCATGCAATTCGTAAAAAAGGGATATAAAAAACATCAAAAGCGAACCTTGTTGTAATGAGACCTTTGAACTCGAGCTGGAGGGAAGAGAGATGTGGGGGTAGTGCCGGTGGCCTCGAACGAAGGGAACACCGAGACATGCAACGAGGAAGACGAAATAGACGAAACCCTAAGGTGAACGCGCCGCTGTGCAAACCCTAAGACTGAAGACAAAATCATCAAACCCTAAAACACTTGTTCCAACTCTGGGCCTAACCCTTTTTCCCCAATGCCTAAGCCCACTATATTCCCATTCACACTCCCTTATGCCAATTCTGAGTTGGGCCTTTAAACACTTTCCTAAGCCCGCTTCTTTTTCTATTCTTCCCTTCATTTCATTTTTCTACAAACTAAATTTTATTTTGACTTAACTCTTTTGAAAGAAATATATACTAACATAATTAAACAATACAATAAAATGTAAAAACTTTTTCTTTTCTTTTAAGAAAGTACCTTTCTTTGTACATAATTTTTAAAACATTTAATTTAAATATAATTTTGTACATATCATACAATATAATTGAAAATATCTTTTTTCTTTTAAATATACTTTTGTACATAACAATTAAAAATACATTCCTTTTTTTTTTATACATAATTCAATTCATAACAAATGACAAATACTTTTTGTATACATAATTAAAATTTAGAAATATTTTCTTTTCTTAAAACATCATTTTTATACATAATTTAATTAGAACTTGAACATTCAATTAAAACATTTCTTTTGTACATATTAAAAAATACAAGACCAGTTAATTAAATAGACGTTTAATTTTTCTTTAGGTCAAAACAAATACTTAACAATAACTTCTTAAATTCATATTGTCGCACATGTAAATAATCATATACTTACACAATACATCTCACACTTACACAATACAAATACATTCACATTGCCCCTATGCACATTTGTTTATCTCATATTTGTATATTCGTCATTTACATTTGATTGCAAATTCGATTTGGTTGTAACTTATTGGATACTTTAAGTCTCATCCCCATTTGTGAATATTGTACCCCCACTCCCGGATACTTACTTTGTAATAGCGTAGATTTTACATTTCCGCAATTTACAGTTTTCCAATTATACCATGGTTAGACCTAGGGTTTGCATGTACATGAAATCAAACGCTAGATAACCTAATACAAGATAAATACATGTAATCAATACACAATCACACTTGCACCCTCTAGGGTAATCCCACATGTTGCCTTCCAAAATGGGCCATGCTTGCACGTCGAGTATCTTTGGCAAAACAAATTCAAATGATCATAAATCCCTCGATGACGCTTTCGACTGTTGCCTAAAAAGGAATGATCATAGTCCCTTCAAAGCAAATTGCCAAAGACACTTGGCATCATTGCATTCGTGGTCCATACGATGACCCGCGCCCGTCCCGAATAAACTTCCTAAACGCAAGATTGTCCACCAAATTCAATGGTGGAACAAAATTGTTAAAAGGGGTTAAAACATAACAAAAAACCTTTGAGTACAATAGGGTAGACAAAACTCTTTGTTACTTGAGATCAACTTGCAAAAACACTTGCCTTCTTTTAAAAAACCACAATCCACAACACTTTCAACAAAAACATTTGAAACATCTTTTCGAAAAGATCCACACTTTTGTAAAACACTCAAACACGAGTCAAATACATTGGTTGCCTAAGACAAGGCATCTCTTCAAAAACATTTTCAAAAACACTCACACACACACACACCATTTTCAAGCAATCAAAAATCAAGGCAAGTGATCTAAAAAACCAAGTAACTAAGAGCCCATGGATAACCATGGATGAAAAGGGTGCTAATACCTTCCCTTTTCATAATCTACCCCCCGAACCCAAGAAAAATCTCAAAAGGTTTTTGTTGTGCTTTTTTAACCTTTCCTTTAGGATAAAATAAAAAGTCGGTGGCGACTCTTGCTCAACCGCACAAGTGCGAATACGAACGCAAAACGCTAGTCAGTTCTCCCACCGTATCACACCATCCATTCATGCATTCTTGCTAAAACCACTTCAAACATATCCCACATCATCACTTGAAACTATTCCAAGCCTCAAACACGACCTGTAACATCCCTAGCTAGCATCACCATTTTCATTTTTCTGTTTTGCAGTTGGAATAGCATCCCTGGACATCAAGGAAGTTGTACCAATCATCACCTTGCATTGAAAACACCTCCATCACCAGATACGATTCCAACTGAACAGGTAAGTTCATGAACTCGTATCTCTCTATCCAGGCATTGTTAGCTTTAAGTTTGTGAAGAAATTATGTCACATTCATAGCCCTGAACATGCCCATATAATTAGTTTTCATTTATGTTACGTGTGCTATGAGAATTTGATGTCTGAACATGGAACAAAAACTAGGTCAAGAATTGGGGGAGAAGAAATTCTCTCTCATTTCTGAGAGTTAGATTGATTTCTTTATATGTCTAGAATCGTGGCTTCGAGCTCTACAGGTTTCATGTTGGAAGATTTGGCAAAAGATCAAGGAATCTGGAGATAGCAAACGCGTGTTTTGTTTGAACAGAAATGCTGGAGGTTGAAGATGACAGGGTCTTTGGGTTGGGCCTCTTTCACTTTTCTTATTTGCACCATAGTTTTACTTTTAAACCCCCTTGGCCCATTATGCTTATTTTTATGATTTTTTGACCTTTTCTTTTTTGTTCTGACTTATTTATTTTTTCTCATAATAATAAAAATATAAAAATTATTTTTTAAACCATTTTTGTATTTATTAGGCATTTATTTGTTTAAATGGGCATTTGTACATAAATAAATACTTATATATTATTATTTAAAATAACTAAAAATAATACAAACATATTTTTTCTGACTTTTATTTCATGTTATCTCTTGAAAACATTTTATAATAAAAATACATTTTTTTTATAATATTAAATATTTTTATTTTGTATATATAATATATATATTTAATAAATAATGTAAATACATATATACTTGTTAATATATTTAGGAAAATACAAAGAATTTATACATTGTTATTTTATTAATATTTTGATCTCAAAATACCTTTTTTTTACAATATACCTTTTTTTCATTTTATTTTATTTTTATACATAATTAATAAATATGGTATATAATGCTTAACAAATATTAAATAATAAATACCTTTTATTTGAAAAATTAGGGTTTTGTCCTAAATACATAAAAAATCAAAAAATTAATACTTTTATTTTGTTTATTTGACATATAAAAAACATTTTTTTCATACATATAAAAAACATTTTTTGCATCTTGCATATTTATTCCATTTTTATTTAATTGGTGCAATTAAATACCTTGTATAATTCCAATTTGATGTAATATTTAGGTTTAAATTCCTTGTCAAAATACCCCCATTTGAACATTTGTACCCCCCTTCCCATATATTGTGTTGTAATAACTTAGGAACTTTATTTTTCGCACTTTAATGCTTTCTAAATATGCCATGTTAGAATTAGGGTTTGTATGTAAATCAATTAACCAAAATAGTTTGACCTAATTTCAAAGATAAACAAGCATGAAAATGGACAACACTAATCACACTTGCACCCCTAGGGTATTCCACTTGTTGCCTTCAATAATGGGCCATATTGCATGTTAGGTCTCTTTGGGCAAAACAAACAATTCAAATGATCATAGCCCCTCGATGACGCTTTCGAAAGTTGCCTAAAAATGATCAAGTCCCTCCAAGGAAAAATTGCCCAAAGATACTTGGCACCATTGCAATCATGGTCTAAACAATGACCCGCGCCCGTCCCTTTCACATCCTAACACAAGATTGTCCACCAAATGCAATGGTGGAACAAAATTGTTAAAAGGGTTAAAAACATAGGAGAAATCTTTGAGAAATTTAGGAGTAGACAACCTCTTAGTTACTTGAATCAAACTTGCAAAACAAAACACTTGCCTATTTTTTCAAAACCACACATCACTACACTTTCAAAACAATTTTCAAAAACATTGAAAACCTTTTCAAAAGACATACACCTTTGTATACATCCCAACATGGATCATTACAAAGGTTGCCACCACATTGGCTTCTTTTCAAAACATTTTTAAACCCACACACACAAAGCACCATTTCAAACAATTGAAAATTAAGGCAAGTTGATCTAAGCAAGTAACTAAGAGCCCATGGATAACCATGGATAGAAAGGGTGCTAATACCTTCCCTTTCTATAATCTACTCCCCGAACCCAAGAAAACATCTCAAAGGTTTTTTGCTGTGCTTTTTAACCTTTCCTTAGGATAAAATAAAAAGTCGGTGGCGACTCTTGCTCAACCGAAACATTTGCGAAAACAAACGCAAAACCTCAAGTCAGTTCTCCTACCGTATCACAGGTACCATTCTTAAGAGTGGCTATGAACCTAACATGGTGACTTTTAATACAATTATTAATGGTTTTTGTATGAATGGGATGATTTTTAAAGCTTTGAACTTTTACCAAGACCTAGTAGCCCAAGGGTATTTTTTGATGAGTTTACTTATGGGATTTTAATCAATGGGTTGTGTAAAAATGGGCAAACTAGAGCTGCGTTGCATTTGATACAAGAGATGGAGGAACGGTCGGTTGAACCGAATCTAGTAATGTATAGTGCAGTCATTGATGGACTATACAAAGATGGACTTGTCACGAATGCGCTTAGTTTGTGTTCTCGGATGGCTGATACGGGAGTTAGAAGGAAGGATCTTAGAAGCACAAGGTGTGTTTGTTATGATGATGAAAAGAGGCTAGAAACCGGATATTATTACTTACAATGCTCTGATGGATGGGTATTGTTTGAGAAAAAGTATTACCGAGGCTAAAGAACTATTCAATAGGATGGTCAAAAGAGGCTTGGAACCTGATGTATTTAATTATAATGTCTTGATTAATGGTTATTGCAAGAAAGATATGGTTGATGAAGTTATGGTTCTCTTTAAAGAGACGTGTCGTAAATATTTAGTCCCTAGTATTGCTACTTATAATTCTCTTATCGATGGTTTCTGCAATTTGGGCAGAATACCACATGTGAAGGAACTTCTTGATGAAATGCGTGATAGTGGTCAACCCCCAGATGTAGTCACTTACAATATACTGTTAGATGAGTTATGTAAAACCCGGCCTTTTGACGATGCAATCTCATTATTTTGGAAGATTGTTCAAGGAATTTGGCCTGATTTTTACACAAACTATGTAATTGTTGACAATTTGTGCAAAGGTGAAAAGTTGAAGATTACAGAAGATGCTCTTCAATACCTTTTGGTGCATGGTTGTCCTCCAAATGTCCGAACATATACTATATTGATCAATGCACTTTGTAAAGATGGCTCTTTTGATGAAGCTACACTCTTACTATCAAAAATGGATACCAATGATTGCCTCCCTGATGCTGTAACTTTTGATACAATTATTGGTGCACTGCTCAAGAGAAATGAGACCGAAAAGGCAGAGAAACTTCGTCATGAAATGATGGAGAGAGGTCTGGTAAATATTGAAAAAAGGTCAAATACTTTAGTTCCATTTTATTTATTTACTTGCTTTTGGACAGTAACTTCAGCTTCATTTTGGATTATGCTTCTATAATCTATTATCTTTCACACTCTGTAAATGCTTAGAAAATGTGTATGTATACCTACTATGCCTTTTTAACAAGAAATCGGTTCTCTTTTTTCGCTCCTGGATTAACTCTTACCTCTTAGATCCTTTGTGATCTGACATGTTTGTTGAAACTCGAAAAGGAAATAAAGGAAAGGAACTGGATGTAGAAACTGGAAAAGTAATTGTATGTAACATTGTTTATATAATACGTTTGCTTAATATAATCGGCCAACATTGTCTATAATAGTAGCCAATATTTTTTTTTTGTAATTTATGCTAGTCCCAACTTCAAGAAATGGTTGAAAAGGAGGAAAGTGATACAGAAGCTTTTAAAGTTTTTTTTTGGAAAGGAGTGTCCAGGCAGGGTACGCTGTTATGGGAGAAACATAACTAAAACTTCCTTAAAGAGAAAGGCAAAGATTAATGCTTTGAAACAAGCCCACAGTGAAGAGGTCTCTACATTAAGGGACGAGTTTCAAGATAATATTGATAGATTGCAAAATGATTTTAATACCGTAATACAACAATGCAATCCTCAAATTAATATAGAGTCAATTGAAGATTTGTTAGGATTATCTCATGGAGATGCTAATAGTTCCCCAAAGGATATAAGACCGCAAATGCATTCATCTACATCAACTCATGCTCCATTTCATGGAAAGGTAACCATATATACCAATATTATTGATTTATATTTTTCTAATTATGTTATAGTATCAAAATGGTTGTTAATGTATGCAAAAATTTGCAAGTAGTGACAACACCTAGAATAAAGTAAGTGGTTGAAATTGTTTAAGTAGTGACAACACCTAGAAGTGGCTGAAACTGTTTTATTTGTGCAAGCTTTCATTGATATTTCACAAACATACTTGCCTGGGATAAGATTATGGGACCCCCTTGTTTGATAACACTCACTATGTATGCTATAAATTTATCCATATGATACTGAACACCAAAGAAGATACAACAAGTAAGAGTGTTCATCAGAGTTCATTTACTCCAAAAAATAAACATAAAAGGATAGCACAAGTTACACATACATACATACAGTTAAAGGCTATTGTAAGTCCTGAATAGTGAGCCAAAAACAGAATGGTTTTCATAATTGATTTATTTTCTAGTAAGCTCATGTCACCTATTACAGTTTAGAACGAAAATTCACATCCATTAAAAACCTTCCTAATTAATTCACATCCATGAGATGTGAAGAATATAAACAATGTGTTTTTCTCATTGGTTTAGTTTTTATTTGTGCGAGGTTTAATTCTTGTTGATGTCTTAATTGTCCTTTGGACCAAAAATACTTATGGTTAATGTGTTTTATTTTATTTTCTTATGCAGCAATGTATCAATAAAGATGTTGAAAAGGACGATATAAATGATGAAATTCAAGAGGACGACATAAATGATAAAATTCAAGAGGACGACCTAAATGATAAAATTCAAGAGGACGACGTAGATGACGAATTTCAAGAGGACGACATAGATCTAGATGATGAATTTCAAGAGGAGGTATAGATGGTGAATTTCAAGAGGACGACGTAGATGAAGAATTTATGGAGGATGACATATCTAACGAATTTCAAGAGGACGATCTGGATGCTTTACTCCTAGAAGACAAATTTGAATGAGTTGGATGATGTATTTTTTTTGGATTGTAGTTGAAAGCATTAAACTTGAAATATGATTTTTGTTCTTTTGCTGAACTATGTTTTTAGTTATTTTACTAGGGTCATACTTCAAAGTATTAAAAGTAATATTGTTACGTTAGGCATTTTGTGTACTCTATATACTATATCTTGAATTAAAGTTTGATCTCGATTTTATTATATTACAACTTTTATGGATGTATGGTTTAAGTTATATAATCAATATTATTTTGAAGCCAATTATTATTGACTATATTATTTTGATAATAATTGCAAAATTGTATATTTTATGTGGACACCATAAAACAACAACCTATAAGCTATGGCTACACTTCAAAAACGATCTTCCTGATTCAGGTTTAAGGCAACGATTGTTAATTGTAGCCGAATTTGGCAACGAAATGCTTAAAAAACGTTGTCTCAGAGGCCGTAAATAATCTTCCCCTATTCCTTTACTATAGGCGACGTTTTTCAAAAGTGTTCCCAAAAAACATAAAAAAACGTCGCCTCAAACAATAGGCAACGCTCGCACAGGAGACGCCTAGAAAACGTCCCCTATTGTTTTAGGCAACGATTTTCAGAGTTCTGGCAACGTTTTTCAATTGTTGCTGGAGAGCCTAAATGTTGTAGTGATAGCGTGCTCTTTTCGACCAGACTCCTCATGCTGCCCCAGCATGCACCCCATTGCATTGTCCAGTACTGTCAAGTATAAGATCAAAGGTCTTCCTTCAACTGGAGGCATCAGAATTAGTGGCTCTTGGAGGTATTCCTTGATTATTTCGAAAGTGTTCTGACATTCATCATTCCATTTTACCACTTGTTCTTTCTTCAGTAGCTTGAAGATTGGCTCACAAGTAGCGATCAGGTGTGAAATGAACCTGATGATGTAATTCAGATGTCCCAAAAAGCCTCTAACTTCCTTTTTCGTGCGGGGATTCGGCATCTCCTATATGGCCTTTACCTTGGCAGGGCCCACTTGAATACCCTTATCACTGACAATGAAACCTAGCAACTTACCGGACCTTACCCCGAAGGTGCACTTGTTCGGGTTTAACCTTAACTTGTACGTCTTCAACCTGTCAAACTGTTTCTAGAGATGATCAAGGTGCTCTCCCTCAGTCTGGGACCTTGCGATCATATCATCAACATAAACCTCGATCTCATGGTGAATCATGTCATGGAACAAAGCGACCATGGCGTTTATATGTTTCCCCAGCATTCTTCAACCAAAAAGGCATTACCTTGTAACAGAAGGTGCCCCACTGTGCAATGAAGGTTGTCTTCTCCATGTCCTCAGGAGCCATCTTGATATGGTTGTAGCCATAAAAACCATCCATGAAGGAGAAGATCTTGTGTTGCGCGGTGTTGTCGACCAGAACATCAATGTGAGGAAGTGGGAAATCATCCTTGGGGCTTGCCCTATTCAGATCTCTATAGTCCACACACGTTCGTACCTTACCATCCTTCTTAGGCACCGGAACGACATTGGCGACCCACTGCGGATAATAAGTGACAGCTAAAAATCTCGCGTCGAACTATTTCATGACCTCAACTTTGATTTTCTCATACATATCAGGGCGCATACGGCGAACCTTCTGCTTTACCGAAGGATAATCTTCTTTAGTCGACAGGCGGTGTACCACAATATCATTGTCCAAACCAGGCATGTCTTTATAGGACCAGGCAAAGATTTCAACATAGTCTCATAGCATCTGTATCAATCGTTGCTTGACACTATGCTCCAAATTCGCACCTATCTTAACTTCTTTCTTGTCTTCCTCTGTACCCAAATTCACTGATTCAACTGGCTCTTCATGAGGCTATATGGCCCTTTCTTCTTGCAGTAACAGTCTAGCAAGTTCTCCAGGAACCTCACAATCATCCTCACCTTCGTCCTCAGCTTGGTTGATCAGATTTTCAATTTCATAACTGGAAGTAGGAGAGTTGTTATCAATGGGATCTAGAGTGGATATGGATCTGCATTATGATACATGAGTGTGTGTAAGAGTATAGCTGTTTTGATAAAGTGAGAGACAGAAAAGAAAAACAAAGAGCGCAAGATTTGTAATGCAAGAAAACTTCCAATGTTTTATTGATGATATATGAAAAATGACAAATAATAAGCCCTCACAAGCAAAGCCAAGATGCCTTGGGCAAGGCACCGGGCCATAAAGTTTCAAACTGTCTATTACAACTTTTAAAACAAAAGTCAATTACTGTGGAATAAAAGAGACAAGTATGAAGTCCTTCGTCGTCCATTTGTTCAATCCACCATTGGTTGTTGGGTAGATCCATCTTTCGATATCTGAATCTTCTTCACTATCCTCAATTGCATTAACTCCCTGATTGCTGATGTGCAGAGGAGGTCTTCTAATCCGCGCGCGCCTAACAGCCCTTTGAGCCCATAAAGTAAAGCCCAAACCAACTTTATCAGTTTTGTGCATGAAATCAGGGAGTTGACCCCAATTGGTACACCCACCTTCTTCGATTACAGCCCTGGCATCCTTGAGAGAAGCCATCTTCATCGGAGGTTTGTCGGTAGCAACTTCAGTTGACGCCAAGGTCTGGGGGACCTCTTCAAAGTTCTGACAAGGGGTTTCGATGAAATACCCATCCATCACCATGTAGCGAAAGGAATTGAGATGACTCACCATATACTCCTCTTCACCTTGTACTGTGATAATCTTCCCCTTTACCGAATATTTCAACATTTGGTGGAGCGTGGAAGTCACTGCCCCAGCCTTATAAATCCAAGGGCGACCCAGCAAGCAAGAATATGAGGGCATGATATCCATCACATAAAAGGTGGATGCAAAAGTCTGAGAGCCAACCTTAACAGGGATGTCCACCTCCCCGTGCACCATCCTTTTTGACCCGTCGAAAGCCCTGACCACAATATTGCTCGGCTTTAAAATCAAACCTTCACAGTCCATACGATCTAATGCTTTCTTTGGCAGAACATTCAATGAGGATCCGGTATCCACCAGTACATGGGCCATAGTAGTGCCCTTGTACTCGATCGAGACGTGTAGAGCGTCATTATGATTTCTTCCTTTAGCAGTCAGATCTGCATCTGAGAAACCCAACCCATTGTCAGCAGTAAGGCTAGCTACGCAATCTTTGAATTGGTCAGCTGAAGTTTCCAGCGGCACATGCGCAGTCTTGAGGAATGCAATTAAAGCCTTTGCATGGGCTTCAAAACATAACAACAAGGACAACATGGAAATTTTTGACGGGGTCTACCCCAGCTGCTCGACTATGTTGTAATCGCTCTTCTTGATAATCTTCAAATTTTCTTCTATCTCTTATTTCGAGGTTTCTACAATGATCTTCTTAGGTGCCTCCGTCCGGGCAGGCTCAACTGTGATTTCTTTGTCCCGAGTCCCAGATGGCTCAGCGACAGGGGTGATAACTGGAGTAGGAGCCAGGACAATAGCTGATGTACTAGCAGATGGAATGACAACAGGTTTGAGGATAGTCGGAGGGGAAATCTCAGGAGAAAAGAGTCTTCCACTTATGGTGACCTTTCTAGCCCCGACAATATTGTTGACATCAACATCAGCATCCTCACTCTTTAAGTCTTGTTTAACTCCATGGTAATACACATCGACACCATAGTACCAAGGGACAGCCTTATCTGAAGTGTATGGGATAGGACCAGGGACAGTAATTATTAACGGAGCAATTTTTGGGACGGATGTAATCCTAACAGGTTTTCTCGAGGAAACCTTGGAAGGATTGGCGGAAATGGTTATGATGGCAACATCTTCAATTGGAACTAACGGAATCATAGTCTTCTCGAACAGGATCTCTTTATTATCCATCAGGCGTTGAACACCTGATTTCAATAAGTGGCAACCAGCAGGCAGAATTAAACACATGTGGCAACCTTCGCCATATCCCGGAAATAAACCTGTCAACAACAAATTCTTCTTAACCGTCATCAAAGGAGTAGAAATTTCTTCCACAGAGGTCACAAATAAATCATCGTCTATAACATTTACTCCATGACCATGTTTGGGCATGGGAGCAGTTATGACGTTGGGCTTCTCTGGAGCGTCAAACTCAATCTCTTTGGCTTCGATCAAGTCTTGCACTTTGTTTTTCAAGGACCAACCGTTGTTTGTATCATGACCTGGACTTTCAGAGTGATAGGCGCAGCGGGCATTCGAGTTATAGTGGGGAGATGTGGTGTTGGGGTTCTTCGAGGCCTCCCTCAGAGTTACCAGATTGGTCTTCAATAATTGTGGTAGAATTTGAGTCAGGGTCATATTGAGCCGAGTTAACTGCCTATGTGGTCTTTCCGCCCTTTGTTGATTGTTGCATTATGGAGAAATTGTGGGTGTTGATATCACTACCGCATTTACTGCTTGATGGTGTTCAGGTCTTTTTTGGCCCCTCGGGCCGTAGACTGCAATAGCTTCTTTCTTACCAGTGAAAGACTTCTTCACTGCACTTGATGAAGTGTCCTTTTGTATCTTACCACTTCGGATACCAGCTTATACTCTCTCTCCAACCAAGATCAACTCAGTAAACACAGATGACGAACTGCCGATCAGATGATTAAAAAATGGACCAGATAGCGTCCCTAGAAACATGTCAACCAACTCCCTATCAGACAAAAGGGGTTGGACTCTTCCAGCTAAGTCTCTCCACTTTTGAGCATAGTCCTTAAAACCTTCATTTTCACCCATAGACATACCCTGGAGGTGAGTTCGAGTGGGGGCAAGGTCGGCGTTATACTGATACTGCCTGTAAAAAGCAGCAGCAAGGTCTTCCCAGTTTCGGACATTGGCTCCTTCCAACTGATAAAACCATTCAAGTTGAGTTACTGACATACTATCTTGAAAGAACTATACCCACAAATTTCTATCAGCAGTGTGAGGTTGGATTTTCCTGACATACGAGCGAAGATGGAGTTTTGGACAGGATACTCCATCGTACTTAGAAAAAACTGGAGCTTTGAACTTATGAGGGATCACCACTCCCGATACAAATCCCAGCTCTCCAAAATCCAAACCAAAGATCTTCTGAATCTCCATAGCACTCAGATAGTCTTCTAGCTGCTTGTACCTATCCTCAGCAGGAGGATATTTCTCCTCATCATAATCTGTATCGTTATTAGAAACTGCTGGACTAGGATCCTTTGTACTTTCTTGGTTCTCCCCGTCCTTGGATGAGGAGGTCAGATCAGCTGATTGTCTTATCCTTTCTCTGAATCTTCTACCCATGTTCAGAATACCAACCTTCTTCTTCTTCTTCTCTTTCAGAATTAGGGTCTTCAAATCCTCTTTCCCTTTAGCCAAGCTTAAGAACATCTGTTGGAATTGGGCGTTATGTGCCTGAAGATCTTTGATGGCTTGATCAGAAGACATTTATGCTGAAATAAACAGCGAAGGAGATGAGAAACCTGTAATGGTGTGCATGATAATGGGATGCGCATGTAATGATTTCAAAGACTTTGGGAAATTTAGATTTGCAAACCAAAAATAAACAAACTTTATTAGATTAACTTGTAAAAGGTTCGACAATGCCTTTGAGGAGTTACAAAGAAGTAAATGAAAGACAAATCTAAAACTAGAAAAGCAAAATCAAAAGTCCCATGGACGCTTCCTCTTGGTGTTGACGTAGTCATTTATCACTCTTTCTTCCTCGAGCTGCCTGGTGAGCTTCAAAATCTTCCTTTCTTGCTCATGGTACTTCTCCCGGTAAGTATCCCTTTCCTCTTTCAACTGAATCCAAGACCTCTGCAATGCCCCAGGATCAGTGGGCATGTAAGGATAAAGAACCATGTAAGGAATGCCTTCTTCATTAGTGGGCTCCACAAACACTGGCAATACGGCTTCATAAGGCATCCCAAGCTTCTGGGCACGAGCTCGGACCCATTGGAGGTAAGGCTGCATAGGAAGGGAAGTCCTTGGTCCCAACTCTTAGGGGTCAGATCCGTTCACTATTCCCCAAGCTCGTACAAACCTCCGACGGTGCTCGTCTACGTCCTCCTTGTAGTCAAATGCAATATTCTCAAGAAGTAGCTCATGGGGACCATCTCTCCGAGCACGACCAAATTGTCGCAAAGCTAGACAAGGATTGTAGGTTATACCCCCTCTGATTCCAAGCAATGGGACATTAGGGTATCCCCCACAACGATCAATGACAGCAGTGTCCTCCATAGCCTGGGAACACCAAAGAATATCTGTGTGGGAGGGTGACATTATTCTGCAGGACCAACCCAAACCTTCTTCGTTCTTCAGCACAGACTTAGGGAGGTGCGAAATAAACCACCTCGACAGCAACGACATGCAACACATAAGAGTCTCTCTTCTTCGCATAATACGAGTGTAGAGGGCATGCAAGATATCACGCAGTAGAGTAGGCACAGGATTGCGAGAAAGGAAAATCTTGACCGCATTCACATCTACAGGGGAATCTGGATTCGGGAAGAGAACCAAACCGTAGATAAGGAGAGCCAAGACATCTTCAAAAGCCTGAAAATCCAAATTATCCCAGAATAGTTGAGCCTGGACTATTATAAATTTGGCTAGGAAACCTTCGATCCCGCTTCGTGTTTCCCAATTGGATACTACATCAGCCCGTTTCATATGTAGAGCTAAGGCAATGTCTTCTGGTCGAGGAACCTCTTCCATACCCGTGAAGGGTACCTGTTCAAGGATGGATATGCCTAATAAGTGAGAGACTCTTCCAAAGTGGGAACCAGCTGGTAATCTGGAAAGATGAAGCAATGATGCACAGGATCGAAGAACTGGAAAAGTACACTCATCATCTGCTCATCAAGATTTGAGGTGACCAGGCTAAGAAGTTGACCATGTCTCTTAATGAACATAGAAGTCTCAAACTCTTGGGACTAACTCCTTAAGTTGAGCAGGTATTTGCACAAAGTTGACTCAGATGGTATTTCTGCACGCGGAAGCCATGATCTGCAAAACAGAACAAAGATAAATTCCCTTGGTATTTAAAATGGTTAGTATAATGAAGTATGAATGCCATGTTATGATGCATGATGTCATGATAAAAAACAACATGTATAGCAGATAACAGTCATGGCAAAGACAAACAAGTCACACAAAAGCCCTTAAGTTTAAGGCTTGCATGGGGTCTAAGGTAGTACCCTCTTAAAGTTCAGTTGGTTTTAACCTGTCCTAGTAAAAGTAACCGGGTTCTAGAGGTTCTCAATATCACTGACCATCCTTCATCAGTTATGGTTTCAGCTCACACAATCTTTTCTTGTGGCCGGGACTATCTCGAGAGTATGGTCTCAATGAGTGTAGCATCGAGTATCAACCAGTTCTCAGCTTTACACCGAGGCTGGCTATCTCACTACTTTCTAATGGCCAAGTTGGTCGATTAAGGGTTCTAAGGTCAGTTGATGCTTAACGACACACGTAGTGGCCCCGTATTCTCCTCGTTTCTCCACAAGGGATACTGATACCAACCAATGTGCCACATCAACATAGCTACTACTTCAACCGTATCGGTCTATGTCATACAGTTCCCTCACAGTTTATTGCTACTTACCTAAAAGGTCTCCCCAGATCCGGGTTAGGATCTATAGTAACTCCCAAACAAAAACACTTAAAAGTAAAGCAACCAAAACAAACAAGAGAAGCAAATATGATGAACTAGATCCTAAGGTATACCCCACTTATAATTTCCCCAGCAGAGTCGCCAGTTTTGTGATACGGTGGCAGAACCGACTGTTTTGAAAATGCTGGTTTGTGTTTTGCGTTTTGTATTCACAAAATGTCGCGGTAAGCAAGACTCGCCACCGACTTTTATTTTATCCAATCATGGAAAAGGAAAAAGAACAGAAAAAACTTTTTTTCGATATTTCTGAGTACGGGGGGTAGATTATAGAAAGGGAAGGTGTTAGCACCCTTTCTATCCATGGTTTTCCATGGGCTCTTAGGTACTTTCTCATCTTTTAAAATTGCTTGTATGTGTTTGTTTTGAAAATTTTTGTTTTACACCGTTTTAACCCTTGTTTCTTTCCTCAAGAGTGTTACGAAGTTGTTTTTGAAAACTTTAGTTTAAAAAGTGTTTGGTGTGAAAAAGCTTGATTTGAGCAAGTACCTACTAGCATCTACCTACTCGAAAAATGACTGTTTCTGTTTTTGTTTCCTTTAGACAATGCTATCCTACTACTGAGAAATAGGTAGCATCGTCGTTGGAGTTGTAAGGGTCAATTCATAAGGGACGTACGATCACTAAAGCAATGTTAGGACATCTTAGTAATAACCCTAGAGTCTTAAGATCATATTCGAGGCAACATTTCCGAGGCGGCGTTTCCGAGGCAACATTTCCGAACGGGACTTTTGATCTTTGTTAGACAAGAGGGCAACCACTAAGACACCCTATACTTAATGATCGTTTACCGAAGGCAACCAAAGTAAGAGTATACCCTAGGAGTGCGTATGTGTGAGTGATTTGATTTCAGTTATTATCTTTGCACATTAGGGTTTTCTAACCGTTTTAAATTATCATGCAATCTTGTCATACAATCCTATCAACATACATCTAAACAGTTAATATTTGCGAGAATTAAAATGCGAGAAAATTAAACCTACGCTATTACAAGTCTTCGGGGAGGGGGTTAATTACATAGCCAAAAAACCCGTAAAAGACGATAAATAAAAGAAAGCCCTAGATTAAGCTATTACATACCGTGGACAGTTACATCAATATTGCAAATATAATAAACGCGCGCGATGAATCGAATGCGAAATAATTAGGGTTTTGACCCCAACTATACCTAATTGTACCTTAAAGGAAAAATCATTTTTTTGTCGTTTTTATCATTTTGAGAAAATAAAGTTCAATTGAATAATAATAAAAAAACCTAATTACTAATTAATTTTAATTTAAGAAAAATAATTAAATTATCCTATTTTTTTGTATTTTTTATTTTGAGAAAGAAATAAAAATTAAATCAAAAGTTAACCCTAATTTTTCTAATTGGTTTTAATTATACAAAAAAGGTTAGAATTTCCCTAAATAAAACTAAATTATATTAACAAAATTAATTTTGATAAAATTAAAATCTAATTCTAATTTTTTGTGGAACTCTTGATTTTATGATTTTGTGAAAAAAGAAATTAATTTTGTTAAAAAATAATTAAGCAAATTAAATTAAATAAAAGAAAGAAAATAATAGAAAAGAAAAGGAATGGGCCTGGTTTCTTAGAAAATAAGGGGGTGTTGTTTGCAATTTTCTTATCCCAACAAGCTCAGGCCCCTTTGACTTTGTCCAATCCCCTACACATGCTTGACTGGGACGCATGGTGGTCCTTCAGGGAGAAGGCCTTGGATCTGAAGCCTTGGTGGATTGAACAATCAGATATGGATGGTAAATGATAAATCCCTTGCCATGTGATACACTGGATTTCCCTGAAAATGTTGAGAAAATAAAATGCACACGTCTGGGATCAAACCCAGGATGCGTGCATCAAAGGCCAGCAACCTTACCATATGCGCTAATCATGTTAGTTGTAACAATAATGGAATAAATAGAATATAACACAAACAACGTGCCACGCTTCCCAAAACGCACGAAATTCAAACTGACCATTCACAACCTGCCACGCCATTGTCTTCTTTGTTGCTTTCGTCGTTTTAGATAAAAGACTTTTACCTACGGACACCAAGCGTAGGTATAACCCTTGTTCATTCCGAAATCCTGTATGTGTATGATAAATGAAAACCAATGGTACCAATCAACTCGTTTCAAGCCCACGAGCATCATGGTACCATTATCATTGTCCAATTTTCCCTGTACAAGAAATCCCTAAAAACGAAACACGAACCCTAGCCATGGCAGTTTGTTGCGCAGTTAATAAAATCGCAATTGAATATAACCATTAGCTTACAAACATCTCAAGGATTATAAATATATCAATTAATCATGCTAAATATGCCAGAATCAGTGTAATCGATTTCAAGAAAAGAGCCAAAATGTGTGACTGCTACAATGCGTTTCAGGGCGTGCAGAAGCTTGCTAGCGATTGAAACACGATCCTGGGGAGTCCAACAATTGATTGGTATGATTAGAATGGCTTGAGATGGCCTGAAACTTGGAAATTGGTTTCCAACTTTTTCTTGAATTTTTGAAATTTGTTTTCTGCCTTTGCACGCCTCTAGCCTCCTCCTTTTGACCTGCTTTTTTTCCTTATGTATACTACAGTGCATTAGGGTTGCAATTTTGTATCAAATCTCTTCCAATTATGAATATTGATTCATGATTCAATCCTTGCACAAAATCTTTCCAAAACAAGCAAACTCAATCTTTTTGTGTCCATATAAAGCCTTGCACGATTTGATCTTGTTTCCAGCAGTATAATGGACCTAATCATGCACAAAATATCAAGATTTAATTAGTTTTTGATATTTTCATTATTTTATATTGATTTTATTTGATTTAAATGAAATAAAATAAAAATAAATAACAAAAATAAAAGAATGACAAGTGGAAGGGCTCGTGGATCGTGGGTCACATTACAAACTCAGTGCAAGCATAAAAAGTGGGGCCCATTTAGCAAAAAATGCAATTTTAGACACATTTGACTTTTGGCAATTTTTCAAAAAGGGTCAACTTGGCCAATGCATAACTCTCTCAATTTTGACCCTAGAGAGGTGTTCTTGGACTTTTTAGAAAGCTTAAGATGTCCTATAATCAACCCTTTTGGTCTCAAATTAATTGAGTCTTCCATATTCATGTAACAAGCCTTGACCCAAAAGGTGTTTTTGTTGACTTTTCAAAAGGACCTATAATGTCCAAATTCATATCTTCGTGTGAGTGCATATTTTGAACTTGGGAGCTGAAGATTAATCGTAGGGAATTGCATCCTATTAAAAATGAGCTTTGGATGGGTCATTTTTGATAAAGTTTGAGAAAGTTATGCCTGGTCAAAGTTGAGTTGACTTTTCCTGCAAAACCCTGATTTGGCAACTTTTGGGTTTTGATGAATTATGAGCAATCCTTGAGGAATAATGATCAACCCTTGATCAAATGATGAATAATACTTAAAAATGAGAAAGTTGACCAAAAATCTTGAAGTTTGACTGTATGTGGGCCACAATTGACTTTTGCCTCAACACAGTCGATTTTCAGGCCTTTGAGCAATTGACTCAGCAAACTTCCTCTGCAAGGCTTGAAACTTGACATGGATGATCTTGAGAATATATTAGGACAATAGTGAGAATTTGGGACCCTTTGGATTCAAGCATCTTGATGCAAAATGAAACCCTAATTTGAGGTACACTGCCTTAGGAGAGGGTTTGTCTGGTCAACCCTTGGACTTCCTTGAGCAATTTGAGGACCTCATTTGACATGTATTGCCAAATATGGGAGGGAAAATTTTGGGGTACAACACTTTTCTTCTGACATCTTTTCTCCCAATGCACTAGATGCAATAGTTATTTCAAGAATCTTCATATGATATTCCTGAATGGTCTCATCATCATTCATCTTTAGATTCTCAAATTTAGAAGTTAGAAGTGGAGTCTTGACATTTTTATTTTAGGTGTACCTTCATGAGTTGTCTTGAGAATTTCCCAAGCATCCTTTGCTACAGTGCACATACTAATCAGCCTAAAAACATTCTTCTCTACTCCATTGTATAAAGCATTCAATGCCTTTTAATTTCCAAGAGCTAATTTGTCATCCTCATCATTCCAATCTTCCTTTGGATTTAATGACACATTCCCATCCTTTCAAAACAGCCTTTCAAAACAGCCTTCCAAACCTTGACGTCATGGGAATTCAAAAAATCCACCATTTTAACCTTCCACAAATCATAATTGGAACCATATATCAGGGGTGATATGTTATTGTATCCTCCTTATTTATCCATAGTACCAGAAAATAGTCTCCTTGGAGCTTACCCAATAGACAAAATAAGGTGTCGGTTTTGATGTCAATTGAAATTCTGGCACTTGCAATATAAAAGTCAAGACTGATGTCTTAACACAGAAACACGATGTCAGGAAAGATGTCTTGACATTTGTTGACAAAAAACCACAGATTATGCAAACAAATAAATTTGAGAAAATTAACCAACGCAATCAATTGTTAATCAAGTTTAGTGCAACATCACCTACTCCGGGGACTACCAAGATAAGAAGGAAATCCATTATAATAATATTAGTTTGAAGCCTAAGAAGTCCCAATTTATAACTTCTCTCCTAATCACTAGCTTGTTCCACTTCTTCCTAGGAATCTCCTAGATATGAAAACCCCATTTCACTTCTAATCACCGTAGTGATATACCTACAACCACAAACCTTATGACTAGACTTAAAACCCAATAGAATATACACTTCAAATAAGCAATACTTAGTTTTCCTTAAAAGCTTAAACTAAAAACAATACTCAACTCTTTGCTTAAAAGCTCATAGTTGAGAATAATAGCTTGAAAAATAAGCAATAATCAGTCAACTCAATGCATCAAAGATACATGAGTGACACACAAAGAAAAAAAAACAGTAAGAACCTAAAAGACTCCCAAAACCCTAATCCTTAAGTTGCACACACAGTTTGTTGTTGCAAATGCTTGCTATTTTAGGTCAAGCAAGTCCTTATTTAAAGACTTTTTCAGTATGGGCTTGAACTCTTCAAATCAGATCCAATCTTCACTTTTTAAATCAGCTGCAAGATCTTCATATATAAATATGAACAAATATTTTATAGTTTCCTAAAAAGTCTCAAAGATCCTTTTTAATGAAACAAATCAAATCTGCACTTTGTTCCTAAATAATCTCCTTGACCGCCGCATAATGATGAGGTATATCCAAAAGGATATTGATAAGTGCAAATTGTAGCTATTTTTGTATATATGTTTTGTTGCACTTATCGACTTTTTGTTTCTTAATATTGTTGAATAATCTCGACTTTTGTGTAAATTCGTTTAGTTTATATTTAATTTTGTTTTTGAGTACGTAGTGTAACGTTTGATGTTTTTCTATTCATTTTATAGGTATTGATGCGTTTTTTGAGCATGAGCAATAAAGTGTCGAAGACACGGCTTTAAACGCGTGATTTTGAGCAACTCGTCAACGAATAAGGCTCAAAATCAAAGAATAAAAAATCATCAATTTGGTTTATATTTTGTTATTTTTAGAAATATCATTGAATAATCTTTCCAACACTTAGAATCGGGCGTGAATCAGAGTTACGGTTCAAAAGTTATGGCCGAAATAGTGCAGAATGATGTGCTGGTTTTTCAACTTGCTGTCAATTGTCGCTGGATGGTGCTTTTTGGTTGTCGGGCGATCCTCGACAGTTAGAAATGCGTACTTAGGTCCAAAAACAAATTTTTTAGGTTATGTTTTAGGTATTTTTGGTCCGAATTCGTCAAACCTCCATTTTTGGTCTTGAGAAGCTATAAAACAACATTGGAGCTTGCATCTTGATGATCCGGAGTCGGATTTCTCATCAATCGGCACTGATAATCCATGAGATGTTTGGTTTTTCTCTATTTCTTCTCTATGCATTTCTCTATTTTTGTTGGGTATGTTTGTATATTTACTTTGAACATATGTATATTTGTTGATCATGGTGTTGTATAAAGCTTGCTTTATAAATCAATCTTGATGTCTTCTTTGATCTTTTTGCTTTATGTTTGGATTTGGGTTATTATAGACATATACCTCAAAAATCGTGATTAAAGATGGATATCTACTAGTTTTTATATTCTAGAGATAGATTTAGAGCTAATATTCACTTTGGGTGCTAAAGCTTAATGTCGTAGTTTTGTTGTAGCATGCAAGACATTACCGATAAAGTAATACGGTTGGTCTCGTGACTTGGCGTTTTATATAACCTTTATTGTGGGTACATCTCGTGGTGTCCATTATGATTTTGAAGAGTACAGTAGGTTGAGTGTAACTGATCAATAGGTTTAAGTTTGTGACGAGTAGTATAAATTCCTGCTTGTTAGGTTTCCCCTTTCTATTTAATGTATTTATTTTCTTGTAAATAATGTTTACCCTTTCCTTACAAACAAACCCATTTAAAACCAAACTCATAAAGGCGAGCATTTTTCGAACAATAATTCAATAACCAATCTCTATGGACACGATAAATTCCTGAATAAATATTTCCAAATATTTTGTTGCTTGCTGCTACACCGTTTCCAGCAAAATGGCGTCGTTGTCGGGGATTGGTTCTATTATCTTCATGTTGTGATAATTCTTTTGTTTTTGAGTTTTGTAATTAATAAATATGTTGTATAGAAATTTTACATTAACTTGTATATGATATTTGTGCATATATATGTGTTTTCACGTATTATTGTGAATTGTCTCATTTTCGTAATATTTGTTGTGTGATTGTTATGACACTTTCTTTAGGTTTGCACGGTGTGACAATACCATGGCATGATGAGAGGAGGTTACTAGCTCGCATAATAAAGGTGTCTAGCTTACAACGTAAAACAAGCATATTTGTTTGTATTTATTTATGTGTGTGGTGATTTATGCTTTAGCATGTTGAAACAAGGAAATGTTCTGAATTTCAAATCTTCACTTTTCAACTTGTTAATTCATTTTCACCCGGTTTTCATATCGATATTTGTATTTTTTTTTGTTATGTCAATTTGTATTTTCCGAAAGCTTGTCATGTTTAGCTTGAGAAGCTTTGTTCGTTGTATATATTATAAATTTTGTACATTGAAATTTTGTAGGAGTATTATTTTTCTAATTCTTTTGTAGTTGTTTGCACTCAAGTTTTGGTCCGGTAACTTGTAGAATATTGAGGTGATTTGTCAAGTTTGATCGTTTTGACTTGCGAATGCATGGTAATGATTTTGTTAAAGTTTTGTACATATTCGAGGTATGTGTTTATCGCTTTCTATACTTTAGCATATTCATGATACTTAGACTTTTTATAATTTTTATGCCATTCATTCTTTTGTATACTTGTTCATTTGTGAATCACTTTAGTTCCTACCTTTTTTGGGAGGTAGCTTTCCATCGTTCACATATGCTGGAGAACATAATTCTTGTTTTAACTGGATTTTATTATGCTTAATCTTTTGTTTGTGTTAAATGTATGAAAGCTTGAACATGATCAAGGCAATGTTGGGACGTCTTAAAGCGATCGAAACTCCTTCAGATGGCATCTTTAAGCCCATCTCCCGTCATCAATCTCCAAATACCATCTATGAGCCCATTCCCGACATCACAAGACAGATACAACTTCATGCGAGTGCAAATGTATGGGCACTCTAGTGTTCAATCATCTTCCACCTTTGAATCACGAAAGGCAGACAAGCTAATCTAATTCCTCAGGTTTAAGAAGATTGAACAGGGGCAGCTGTTGTACCCCAAAATTTTCCCTCCCATATTTCTCAAAACATTTCAAGAAAGATCATCAAGTTGCTCAAGGAAGTCCAAGGGTTGACCAGACAAGCTCTCTCCTAAGGCAGTCTACCTCAAATTAGGGTTTCATATTGCATCAAGATACTTGAGTCCAAAGGACACCAAATGCTCATCATTGTCCTAATATGTTCTCAAGATCATCCATGTCAAGTTTCAAGCCCCACAGAGAAAGTTTGCTTAGTCAATTGCTCAAAGGCCTGAAAATCGATTGTGCTAGGGCAAAAGTCAATTGTGGCCCACATACAGTCAAACTTCAAGATTTTTGGTCAAAATTCTCATTTTGAAGTATATTTCATCATTTGATCAAGGTTTGATCATGATTCATCAATGATTGCTCATAATTCCTCAAGAACCAAAAGTTGCTAAATTAGGGTTTTGCAAGAAAAGTCAACTCAACTTTGTTCAAGCATAACTTTATCATGCTTTATGAGAAATGACCCATCCAAAGCTCATTTTAAATATGATGCCATGCTCTACAATCCATCTTCAGCTCCCAAGTTCAAAATATGCACTCACAAGAAGTTATGAATTTGGACATTATAGGTCATTTTGAAAAGTCAACAAAAACACCTTTTTGTCAAAGCTTCATACATGAGCTTGGAATCTTAAATTGAGATGAGACCAAAATGGTTGCTTAAAGGACATATCAAGATTTCTAAAAAGTCCAAGAAAACCTTCAAAGATTCAAAATTGAAGAAGTTATGCATTGGTGAAGTTGACCTTTTTTGCAAAATTGTCAAAAGTCAACTATGCCTAAAATTGCAATTTTTGCCAAATGGGCCCAATCTTTTACACTTGTTTTGAGTTGGCAACATGGTCCACGAGTCCTAGCCCTTGCCACTTGTCATTATCTTGTTTTTATTATTTATTTTGATTTTTATTTGAATTAAATCATTTTAAATCAAAACAAATCATAGAAAATCCAAAATATTGAAAACTCAAGATTCTTTACATGTTTCACGTCTTAATATCCAGCTAGCATAAGATTAAATTCGTGTAAAGGCTTGGTGTGCACAAAAAGATGCGATTAGGCCTATTTTTGGAAGGATATTCAAGTGTATCAAATCAAAATCAAAAGCATCGATGGAGGAAGATTGAGCACAATCTTTCAACCCTAATTCATTCCTCAGTACATAAGGAACATTGGCATACCTAAAGCAAGGCTAGAGAGAGCCGCAACAAGGAGAACCAAGCTTGAAAAATCACAACAAAAGTGTTGGTTCGAATTCATTGTTCCAAGCATCCTCAAGGCATTCTAGCTATCCCAATCACTTCCTGGGAGTGTAGGCAAGCGAAAACAATCAAGAACAAGTCTTTCCCAGTACTAAAACGCGTTGTAAGTCATCCACGACCTTGGTTATTTCTTGAAATCGAATTGTGTAATTTTGGCCCTTATAGCATGAAATAATTATACATTTTTACTCCTTAACACATTTACAAGATTTCTGTAATATTTGATTGCGTTTTCATGGCCTGTATTGGAGTGTGCCATTGTTAGGGTTTTATAGCTCGATTTGGGATGTCATCATATAGGTAAAATTGGACCATGAAAGGGCCACCACTGTACTCAACAGGTCTAGACGAAGCTAACCATGGCTTTGGTTTTTATTTATCTTATTTGTATTAGATTTTGAAAATTGCAGGACTTATAACAACGAACATGGCGCCGTAGGTAAAAGTCTGTGACTTTTACCAACGGTGCAAGGAGGAAGATGACCTACGTGCCTCCATCCCATTCGCTGGTTTGAATTTGCGCGCGTGTTTACAGCTAGCATTATTTTATTCCTTTTGTTATTTTTATTTCATTTGATAATCAACTGAATTAATTGGCCCAGTGGTGGCCAGGCAAGCATTAAGGCGTTGGGGAGTTTGAGGTCAGGGGTTCGACCCCTGCCTCCAACGTTTTCATTTTTATTGAATTCTTTCTACAGATCCCATGTTCCACAAGGCGTGAAGACTACCATAGGGCATCAAATCCTAACCATCAGATCACCAACAAGTCTGAAGGCTAGCACATGAAGGACCATCATGGGACCTAGTCAACGCGCAGCATGGGGGTCAAGGGAAGTCAACGTGGACCTCCAACGTTTGCATTTTTCTTGAATTCTTTCTACAGATCCCATGTTCCACAAGGCATGAAGACTACCATAGGGCATCAAATCCTAACCATCAGATCACCAACAAGTCTGAAGGCTAGCACATGAAGGACCATCATGGGACCTAGTCAACGCGCAGCATGGGGGTCAAGGGAAGTCAACGTGGACCTTCTCTTTTGGGCCCAGATTACTAGCAATACACCCCCCTCAAACTACTGATTGCAGACCCAAGTTTCTTATTCCTTTTCTTTTTATATTTTATTTTATTTATTTATTTTATTCACTAACACAAAATTATTTCCTTTTTATAAAAAAAAATCATAAAAATATTTTTCACCAAATTAGACATTAGGTTTATTTTTTATCAATAAATAAATTAATTTAATTAGATTTTAATTTTAGGTAAACTTTAATTTCTTTTTGCAAATTAATTAAAATTAATTAGAACAATTAGGGTTTTATTTTTAACTTAATTATATTTTATTTTTTAAAAAATAACCAAAAAACACAAAAATAGGCCATTTATTTATTTTTATTAATTAATTTAATTACTAGTTATTTTTGTATTTAATTTTAAAACCTAATTCTTTTCTTAAAAAATAATTAAAAACAACAAAAACAATTTTTCTTTTAATTAGGTTAGAAAGGGTCAAAACCCTAGTTCTCTCCCGATCTAATTTTCCTCGCGCGCGCTTTATTGTTTTATTTTTATCCTATTATTGTAATTGATCACAAGGTGTAATAGTTAATTAGGTATTTTATTTTTATTTATCGCTTTATTTTTAAGGGTTTGTTTTTGGCTATGTAAATACCTGAAGCCTTGTAATAGCGTAGTTTAATTTCGGCATTTTTAAATTCCACAAAAATATTAAACTATTAGATGAATGATATTAGGATGCATGACAAGAATGTATGATTAACTTTAAAACGGTTAGATAACCCTAAAATGTGCAAAGATAATAATCTGAAATTGAATCACTCGCACATGCGCACTCCTCGGGTACACTCCCACTTCGGTTGCCTTCGGTAAACGTTCATTGAGTATAGGATGTTTTAGTGGTCGTCCTTTTGTCTCAAAGATCAAAGTTGCCTCAGAATGGTCGCCTCAGAATTGTTGCCTCGGATAATTGATCTAAGACATTAGGGTTACTACTAAGACGTCCTAAAATTGCTTTAGTGACCGTACGTCCCTTTCGAATTGACCCTCAAAACTCCGGCGACGGTGCTACCTACTCACTAATAGTGGGATAGCACTGTCTAAAGGAAACGAACATAGAACAATTCTTTTTTCGAGTAGGTAGATTAGCTCTTAAGTACTTGCTCAAACAAAACAAACTTTTTTCACAATTACCCTCCTTTTCAAACAAAGCTTTTCAAAAAAACACTTCTAACACTCTTGAAGACAGAAGCAAGAGTTAAATCGAAGTCAAAACAAAAACTTTTCAAATCACACAAACACACAGAAGCAATTTTGAAAATGATGAGCAAGTACCTAAGAGCCCGTAGAGAAATACAGATAGAAAGGGTGCTAACACCTTCCCTTTCTATAATCTACCCCCCGTACTTAAAATATTCTTGAAAAAAGGTTTTTTCTGTTCTTTTTCCTTTTCCTTTGTTGGATAAAATAAGAGTCGGTGGCGACTCTTGCTTACCGTGACATTTTGCGGAAAAAAAAATGCAAACCAGTATTAAACAGTCAGTTCTGCCACCGTATCATAGAACTGGCGACTCTGCTGGGGAATTAATAAGTGGGGTGTACCTTAGGAATAGTTCATCATATTGTTTTCTATTGTTTGATTTGATTGCTTTATTTTTGTGGGCTTTGTATCAGAGTTACTATAGATCCTAACCCGGATCTGGGGGACACCTTTTAGGTAAGTAGCAATAGACTATGAGGGAACTGTACGACATAGACCGATACGGTTGAAGCAGTAGCTACATTGATGTGGCACATTAGTTGGTACCAATACCCCTTGTGGAGCAACAAGGAGAGTATGGGGCTGCTATATGGGTCATTAAGCATCAACTGACCTTAGAACCTATAATTGACCAACTTGGCCATCGAAAGTAGTGAGATGCTACACTCATTGAGACTATACTCTCGAGATGGTTCCGGCCGCAAGAAAAGATTGCGTGAGATGAAACTATGACCGTTGGAGGATGGTCAGTGATATTGAGAACCTCTAGAACCCGGTTACTATTATTAGGACAGGTTGAACCAACTAAACTGCAAGAGGGTAGTTGCTAGACTCCATGCAAGCCTGAAACATAAGGGCTACTGTATGACTTGTTTGCCTTTACCATGTTTGCTATCTGTGATACCTGTTGTGTGTTTTTATCATGACATCATGCATCATGACATAGCATGCATATTTCATTATACTAACCATTTCAAAGACCTAGGGGATTCATCTTTGTTCTATTTTGCAGATCATGACTTCTATGCGCAGAAATACCATTCGAGTCAACTTCGTGCAAATTCCTGCTCAGCTTAGAGAGTTAGTTTCAAAAGTTCCTGATACTTCTTCATTTGTTAGAAGACATGGTCATCTCCTTAGCTTGGTCACTTCAAAGTTGGATGAGAAAATGATGAGTGTGTTATTCCAGTTCTTTGACCTGTTGCATCATTGTTTCACTTTCCCGGACTATCAGCTAGTCCCTACTTTGGAGGAGTTTTCTGATTTACTAGGTATATCCATTCTCGAGTAGACACCTTTCACAGGATTGGAGGAGGTTCCTAGGCCTGAGGACATTGCTTTAGCTTTACATTTGATAAAGGTTGATGTAATGTTTAACTGGGAGACACAGAGCGGGGTTAAAGGTTTCCTGGCTAAGTTTTTGATCGATCAAGCTCAACAGTTCTGGGATAGTTTAGATTTTCAAGAATTTGAAGACATCTTGGCTCTCCTCATCTACGACTTGGTTCTTTTCCCAAATCCAGATTCCTTCATAGACGTGAATGCGGTCAAGATCTTCATGTCTCGTAATCCAGTGCCTACTCTTCTAGGTGACATCCTACATGCTCTTTATACCCGTACTGTACGGAGAAGGGGAACTCTCATGTGTTGTACACCGCTGCTGGCGAGGTGGTTTATTTCGCACCTCCCCAAGTCTGTTTTGAAGAATGAGAAAGGTGTAGGTTGGGCCTATAGAATCATGTCCCTTGATCATACGGACATCCTTTGGAGTTCTAAGGATATGGAAAGAGTAGCTGTCATTGATCGATGTGGGGAATACCCTAATGTTCCATTGCTTGGAATTCTAGGGGGTATAACCTACAATACTTGTTTGGCTTTATGACAGTTTGGACGCGCTCGGAGAGATGGTCCCCGTGAGCTGCTTCTTACAGACATTGTCTTTGACTACAAGGGGGATGTTGAGGGACATCGCCGCAGGTTTATACGAGCTTGGGGCATGGTGAACAGGTCTGACCCACATGAGCTAGGACTGAAGACTTCCCTCCCGATGCAGCCTTATCTCTAGTGGGTTTGATCCCGTGCTCAAAAGCTGGGGATGCCATATGAAGCTGTTTTGCCAGTGATTGTAGAGCATACTAATGAAGAAGGTGTTCCTTACACGATCCTCCATCCCAATATGCCTACTGATCTTGGGGCATTGAAGAGATATTGGATCCAGTTAAAGGAAGAAAGGGATACCTATAGGGAGAAGTATCACGAGCAGGAGAGGAAGATCTTGAAGCTTACAAGGCAGCTTGAGAATGAAAGGACGATCAACGATTATGTCAGCACGAAGGGAAAGAGACCATGGGATTTCTGATGTCTTTTATTGTTTCTAGTATAGATTTGCTTTTCAGTTATTTCTTTTGTAATTCCTTGAAAGGCATTGTTAAACATTGTTACAAATTTTATCTAATAAAGTGTGTTTTATTTTGGTTTACAAATTTGAGTCTCCCAAGTCATTGAAATCATTTCATACGCATTCCATTACCATGCACCTCATCACAGGTACCATTACAAGTTTCTCATATTCTTCGCTGTTTATTTCAGCACATAATGTATTCTAAAACACCTACTGATCAAGCCATCAAGGCTCTTCAAGCACAGAATGCTCAGTTCCAGGAGATGTTCTTGAACCTGGCCAAAGGGCAGCAAGATCTGAAGACTCTCCTCTTGAAGGAGAAGAAGAAGAAGAAGAAGAAGAAGAAGAAGAAGAAGAAGGTGGTCCTCCTGAATATGGGTCGCAGATTCGGGAACAATTTGCGATAGGAAATTGATTTGTCCCATTCATCTGGAGGGGGATAGAATCAAGAGGAAAGGAAGGGGCCTAATCCTGTGATTTCTGATAATGACACGGATTTTGATGAAGACCAGTATCCTCCTGCTGAGGATAGGTATAAGCAACTCGAAGACCGGCTGAGTGCAATGGAGATCCAGAAGATACCTGGGTTGGACTTCGGAGATTTGGGTTTGGCATCTGGGGTGGTGATCCCACACAAGTTTAAAGCTCATATCTTTGCTAAGTATGATGGGGTATCCTGCCCAAAGCTACACCTCTTCTCGTACGTCAAAAAGATTCAACCATATACTGTTGATAGGAACCTTTGGGTTCATTTCTTTCAAGATAGTTTGTCAGGGACTCAGCTTGAATGGTTCTATCAACTGGAAGGAGCTAATGTCCGCAACTGGGAGGACCTTGTTGTTGCTTTTTACAAGCAATACCAGTATAATGCCGACCTTTCTCCCACGCGTACTTAACTTCAGGGTATGTATATGGGTGCGAGCGAAGGTTTTAAGGACTATGCTCAGAAGTGGAGAGATCTGGCCAGAAGAGTACAACCTCCTCTGTCTGATAGGGAGTTGGTGGATATGTTTCTTGGGACTTTGTCTGGTCCATACTTCAATCATTTGATCGGTAGTTCATCGTCTGGGTTCACTGAATTGATTATGATTGGGGAGAGAGTTGAAGCTGGTATCAGAAGTGGCAAGATACAGAAAGGTGCTTCATCAAGTACAGAAAAGAAGCCTTTCAAGAAGGAATCTAGTGCAGTTTACAGCTCGAGGAGCCAAAACCGACCTGAACACCGCCAAGCAGTCAATGCGGTAGTGATATCAAGACCAACTGTTGCCCCACAATGCAACAATCAACAAAGAGTAGAGAGACCGAAAAGACAGTATACTCGGCTCAGTATGACTCTATCTCAAATTCTGCCGCAATTATTGAAAACCAACTTGGTGACTCTGAGGGAAGCCCCGAAGAATCCCAGCACCACATCTTCGCTGTATAATCCAAACGCCCGTTGTGCTTATCACTCTAATAGCCCAGGTCATGATACGAACAATTGTTGGGCCTTGAGGAATAAGGTACAAGATTTGATTGAAACTAAAGAGATCGAATTTGATGCGCCGGAAAAGCCTAACGTCATAACTGCTCATATGCTGAAACATGATCAGGGAGTGAATGCAATTGAGGTTGATGAAGAAGAGTCAGATTTCGACAGCTGGATTTTCCCGACTACCAACGGTGGATTGAACAATTGGGCGGCAAAGGACTTTGTGCCCATTTCTTTTATTACATAGTAATAGACTTTTGTTTTGAGATTTGTAACAGACAATTTAAAACTTTATGGCCCGGTGCCTTGCCCGAGACACCGTGGCTTTGTTTGTGAGAGCTTATTATGTGTCATTTCTATATGTCATCAATAAAGCATTGGATGTTCTTCTTGCATTATAAATGTTACGCTCCTTGTTTTTCTTTTCTATTTTGCACTATATTAAAACAACTATTGTCTTACACACACTCACATATCATAATATAGGTCCACATCCACTCTGGATCCCACTGATAATGACTCTGCTACTGCTAGTTATGACTTCGAAAGTCCGATCAACCAAGCCGAGGTCGAAGGTGAGGAGGATTACGATGTGCCTGGGGAACTTGCTAGACTGTTACTACAGGAAGAGATGGCCATATAGCCCCATGAAGAGCCAATGGAATCAGTGAATCTGGGTACAGAGGAAGCCAAGAAAGAGGTCAAGATCGATGCAAATCTAGATTCTAATGTTAAGCAACAGTTGATTCAGATGTTGCGTGAATATATTGAGATCTTTGCTTGGTCTTATGAAGATATGCCTGGGTTGGATACCAATATTGTGGTTCACCGCTTGCCAACTAAGGAAGACTGTCCTCTAGTGAAACAGAAAGTTTGCCGAATGTGCCCCGAGATGTCTGAGAAAATCAAAGTTGAGGTCATGAAACAGTTTGATGTCGGTTTTCTAGAAGTTACTTCTTACCCGCAGTGGGTTGCCAATGTGGTGCCAGTGCAGAAGAAAGATGGTAAAGTTCGAATGTGTGTTGACTATAGGGGTCTGAATAGGGCAATCCCCAAGGATGATTTCCCACTACCTCACATCGATGTTCTGGTCGACAACACCACACAGCATAAGGTCTTCTCTTTTATGGATGGTTTTTCTGGTTACAATCAGATTAAGATGGCTCCCGAGGACATGGAGAAGACAATTTTTGTTACACAGTGGGGTACTTTTTGCTACAAAGTCATACCGTTCGGATTGAAGAATGCTCGGGCAACATACCAGCGTGCCATGGTCGCTTTGTTCCATGATATGATTCACCATAAGATTGAGGTATACGTTGATGACATGATTGCAAGATCCCAGACTGAAGAGGAACATCTTGACCATCTCCAGAAGCTATTTGACAGGTTGAAGATGTACAAGCTGAGGTTAAACCCGAACAAATGCACCTTCGGGGTGAGGTCTGGTAAACTGCTGGGTTTCGGTGTTAGTCATAAAGGTATTCAAGTGGATCCTACAAAAGTGAAGGCTATACAGGAAATTCCAGCTTCCCGAACGGAAAAAGAAGTCAGAGGCTTTCTGGGACGTCTGAATTACATTGCCCGATTCATTTCTCACCTGACTGCTACTTGTGAGCCAATCTTCAAGTTGTTGAAGAAATATCAAGTGGTAAAATGGAATGATGAGTGTCAGACCGCTTTTGAAAGGATCAAGGAATATCTCCAAGAGCCTCCCATTCTGATGCCTCCAGTAGAAGGGAGACCTTTGATCTTATACTTGACAGTACTCGATAATTCAATGGGGTGTGTGCTGGGGCAGCATGACGAGTCTGGCCGAAAAAAGCATGTTATTTATTACCTTATCAAAAAGTTTACCGACTATGAGACCCGATACTCACTGCTTGAGAAAAATTGTTGCGCTTTGGCATGGGCTGCTCGCCGGCTGAGACAGTATATGCTGACTCACACTACTCTATTAATATCAAAGATAGACCTAATCAAGTATATCTTCGAAAAGCCTACCTTGTCCGGAAGAATAGCAAGATGGCAGGTGATCTTAACTGAGTATGATATTCAATACACGACCCAGAAAGCAATCAAGGGGAGTGTGTTGGCAGATCATTTGGCGCATCAGGCCGTGGATGATTACCAGTCTATGAATTTCGAGTTTCTAGATGAGAGCATCATGTTGGTGACTGACTGTGAGACACCTGGACCGGATAAAGGACCTGAGGAAGGATCCCAATGGTCTATGTACTTTGACGGAGCTTCAAACATGTTGGGTAATGGAATTGGCACCGTGATTATATCTCTTGAAGGCTGTCATACTCCGTTCACCGCCCTACTATATTTTAAATACACCAACAACATGGCGGAGTATAAAGCATGCATCATGGGCCTCCAAGCAGCTATTGACCTAAGGATTAATTTCTTGAGTGTATTCGGAGATTCCGCCCTCGTGATCAGTCAGATCAAAGACGAGTGGGATACGAAGCACCCAAATCTTATTCCTTACAAAGAGTATGTATTGAATTTGCTTCCACACTTCGAGGAGATAACCTTTGAACATTTCCCAAGAGAGGGGAATCAGCTGGCGGACGCGCTAGCTACCATGTCTTCTATGTTCAAGGTCGGTGGGACAATGAGGCTCCCCAAATTACCATTGAGAGGTTGGACGAACCCGCACTTTGCTGTGACATCGAGACTGAAGAGGTAGCAGATAAACCATGGTTTCATGAGGTAAAGAGGTATCTTGAGACTCAGGAATACCCCGAGGGTGCATCTGTTAATGATAAGAAGTTTCTGAGGAGATTCGCGGCGAAGTTCTTCATCAGCAATGGTATCCTTTACAAGCGTAACCATGATTCCACCTTAATGCGATGTGTTGATAAGAACGAGGCAGAAAGGATCATGGCAGAGTTACATGAAGGTACTTTGGGGACTCATTCCAGTGGACATACCATGACGAAGAAAATCCTACGGGCAGGATATTATTGGTCTACTATGGAAGCCGACTGTTATCAGCATTCTCGGACTTGTCATAAGTGCCAAGTCTATGTTGATAAGGTGCACATACCTCCAGTTCCTTTGAACGTCTTGACAGATCCTTGGCCTTTTGCAATGTGGGGCATCGATATGATTGGTGAGATCAGACCTACTGCATCCAACGGGCATCGTTTCATTCTGGTGGCTATTGATTACTTTACAAAGTGGGTTGAGGCAGCTTCCTTTGCTACAGTAAACAAGAACGTCGTGGCACGGTTTATTCGGCACAATCTAATATGTCGATATGGTGTACCAGAGAGGATCATTACGGATAATGGTACGAATCTCAACAATACGATGATCACCGAGCTCTACAAGAAGTTCAAGATACAACATTACAACTCTTCTCCCTACCGGCCGAAGATGAATGGGGCTGTTGAAGCGGCTAATAAGAACATCAAGAAAATTGTGCAGAAGATGACAGTGACATACAAAGATTGGCACGAGATGTTACCATTTGCTCTTCATGGGTACCGAACCTCAGCACGGACTTCAACAGGGGCAACACCCTACTCTTTGGTGTATGGAATGGAAGTAGTCTTACCCATTGAGGTCCAGATACCCTCTCTTCGGATTATGAAGGATGCAGGTTTGAGTGAGGATGACTGGATCCAGACCCGACTTGATCAGCTGAACTTAATCAACAAAAAGAGACTTACTGCTATTTGTCATGGTCAGACGTATCAAAAACGGATGATCAAGGCATTTAACAACAAAGTTAGACGACAGGAATATCAAGTCGGGGATCTGGTGATCAAGCGCATCATACTGCCGCAAGGTGATCCCAGGGGAAAATGGACCCCTACGTATGAAGGGCCATTTGTGGTTAAGAATATTTTCTCAGGAGGAGCTATGATTTTAACCACCATGGATGGTGACGACCTTCCTCACCCCGTCAATGCAGACATAGTGAAAAAATAATACGCATAATCAAAGACCCGCTAGGTCGACTGGCCTAGGAAAAAATAAGGGCTTCCCGGCGAACCAAAAGGGTTCGGGAAAAAATAAGGAATGAAAATAAAAAAAATTATACACCCGGCAAATTGAAAACCTGAAAAGGCGGCTTGGGCAAAAAAAGGGTATCCCGGTGGACTAAAAACCCGAAAGGGCGGTCCAGGAAAAAATTAGGGATCAAAGCGTAACACTATGTCTCATTGGATCATCTTACAACCAGGCTTCAGTATCGACTATCAAGCTCGGACGGCGCCAATCAATCTGATCTACCTTCAATTAAGTAGCAAAGTGATGAGATGCTCAAGGGTATAAAGGCAATAGCAGAGTTAGAACCTGTGATACGGTGGGAGAACTGACTTGGGATTTTGCGTTTGTGTTCGCAAATGTTTCAGTTTAGCAAGAGTCGCCACCGACTTTTTATTTTATCCTAAGGAAAGGTCAAAAAGCACAGGAAAGACCTTTGAGATGTTTTCTTGGGTTCAGGGAGTAGATTATAGAAAGGGAAGGTATTAGCACCCTTTCTATCCATGGTTATCCATGGGCTCTTAGTTACTTGCTTAGATCACTTGCTTTGCTTTTCAATTGTTTGAAATGGTGCTCTTCAATTGTTTGAAATGGTGCTTTGTGTGTGATTTTGAAAGATGTTTTGAAAAGGGGTCATCGTTGTGGAAACCTTTATAATGATTCTTGTTTGAATGTATACAAAGGTGTTCTTGTCTTTTGAAAAGATTCCAATGTTTGAAAGTTTGTTTTGAAATTGTGTTGTGAAGTGTGTTTTGAAGATAACAAGGATGTTTTAGCAAGCTTTTGATCAAGTAATTAAGAGTTGTCTACCCTATTTTACTCAAAGATCTTTCTTATGTTTTTAACCCTTTTAACAGTGTTGTTTCACCATTGTATTTGGTGAACAACCTTGTGTTAGGATGTTAAACGGGACAGACGCGAGTCATCGTATAGACCATGATAGCAATAGTATCAAGTATTTTTGGAAATTTTCTTGAGGGACTTGATCATTTTGTTTAGGCAACTCAGATAGTGTCATCGAGGGACTATGATCTTTTGTTTTGTTTTTGTTTTTCCAAAGTGCTTGACATGCATGTCACGGCCCATTTTTGAAGACAACAAGTGGATTGAAACCTTAGGGGTGCAAGTGTGCATTGTGTTTGTTTTTCATGCATTGTTATCTTTTGATTAGGTCAAGCTATTTGTTGATTTTATTTTGCATACAAACCATAAGTCTAAGCATGGCATAATTGGAAGCTTATAAATGTGCGAGAATTTAAATGCTACACTATTACAACATGATATAGGGAGGGGGGTACAAATTTGAATTGGGGGTATTTGACAAAAAAATTAAATTCTAAGTTATTACAACCACATCGAATGTATAGGCAATATTTAAATGTACAATAATTGAATAAAATACAATAAATAAATGTTAAATAAAATATATTATGCAAAAAAAGTTTTTATGTATGTAAAAAGTATTTTTTTTATTATGAAATGCAAATAATGAAAAATGTCAATTTTAATTATTTATTTAGTGCAAAAACCCTAATTTTTAAATAAATAGTATTATTTATTAACTATATGCAATAATATATTAATTTATACAAAAAATAAAAGTATATTATAAAAATGATATTTTTAGTGCAAAATATTAATAAAAATAAAAATGTAATATTTTTGTATTTTTGTCCTAATTATTTAATAAAATAAAGTATATATATATATATATATATATATATATATATATATATATATATATATATATATATATATATATATATATATATATATATATATATATATATATATATATATATATATATATATATATATATATATATATATATATATATATATATATATATATATATATATATATATATATATATATATATATATATATATATATATATATATATATATATATATATATATATATATATATATATATATATATATATATATATATATATATATATATATATATATATATATATATATATATATATATATATATATATATATATATATATATATATATATATATATATATATATATATATATATATATATATATATATATTAAATATATTAAATATATAAAAGTAGAAATTAATTATTTACAAAAAAATATGTATATTCAAGAAAATATTTTCAAGTGTAAATAAAAATAATAAATGAAGATAAGTATATTTTTTATATTATTTTTGAGTTTTAATAAAAAGAAAATAGATTATTTACATGCTTATACTAGTAAAATAAAAATAAAATTCAAATAAAATATGAAAAATATAGAAAATAATTTTTTAGCATTTTTTATATTTGGACAAAAAATAATAAAGTCAGAATAATAAATAAAAATGTCAAAATGACAAATATTCAAATAAATGGGCCAGGGGGGTGTAAACAGAAAAGTCGGGTGTCAAAAGCAACAGACTTCATCTTCTTCCTCTTGTTCACAAAATACGTGTTTCTGTACATCAATGGCTATCTCCTGATTCTTTGATTTTTTGACAAAACTCATAACATGAAACTTGTAGAGCATTAAACAACGAATCCAACCATATAAAAAACTTGAACTAACTCTCCAAGACCAGAGAGAATTTCTCTGGCCCTAATTTCTAACCTAGTTTTTTCAGAAAGTTCATGGGTGAAATTCTCCTAGCACGATTAATGTAAATGAAAACTAAGCATATGTATGGCTTCAGGGCTATGAGTATAACATATTTCATTCAAAAACTTAAGCCTAACTATTCCTAAATAGAGAGATAGAAGTTCATGAAATACCTGTTTTAGTTGACATTGAGCTGAGCAATGTAGCAACTTTCAAGGATGTTTGAACTTCTTTTGAGCTTGCCTGAGGTCCAATGAAGCTTTCCCAATGCTTACTTTGTTTTGAAATGGCCTGAATTGTGCCACAGAACTCAACCTGCAAAGCTTTGAAACAAAAATGGCAATGTGTGTTAGAGGTGTTACAGCTAGCAATGGATGATCTGGATAGCTTAGATATGTTGGTTGGAAGGTGTTTGAAGTATCTTTGGGCAAAACGCACGATAGAATTTGGTTATGGCTTGAAGTTTGTAGAGCTTGCCATGTTTTGAAGAAAAATAGGGATTTTGTGTACAAGGGGGGTTTGAGAGGAAGAAGGGTCGTGTTTCTTGCTTGTTGGGAGGTATGAAACTGGTTTACAATGTTTGTGTAAGTTGGTTTTAACAGATGTGAGAGATGATTTGTCTTTTGCAAGTTTCTTCTTTTTCAAGCAAGAGTGTGTATGTTCTCAATGCAAGCCTGTACAATCCCTATATCATGCTGCATACTTTTCTCTTGGTTCTTGGAATTGGTAGATTGAATATTGCTTCAGAGATATGGCCCCATGCCTCAAGGATTTTGGTTTGACATAAAGTGCAACTTTACAAAAATGGCATTTTACCTTTTTTCAAATAGGGATTAATCTTGTATGCAATGTCCAAATGACCAAGATAACACCATAACTCAATGGTTATGCATTAAATTATGGAGTATAAACTGGTTTTGAGGCCTGCAAGCTTGTGCTAAGCATGCTGATTTGAAAATGCAATTTGGTATGAACATGTATTGGCCATGGATCAGAGTGAGTTTTTGCCAACTTCAAGCATTTGATTCTCTCTAACCACAAGGGTGTTTGAGGAGTTCTTTGACAATTTAGAAAGATTGGAACATGTAATATAATCCATCTTTGAAATGCAACTTGAAACTCCAAGTGGAACTATGTAAAAAATGGCCAAGAAGATGGGTCAAAATCCTACCTAGATTAGGGCAAATTTTCTCTAAGTTAAAAGTTTTAGGTACCCTTGTTCCAAAAATCATAACTTGAGATACAAGCCTCTTTTCAGGAAACTATGTGAATAAAATTTGTAGACTTTATGATTGACTACAAATTTCATGTTGCAAGTTTTGTTTGAATCCATTTGCATCTTGGTGAAACAATGGGACAAAGTTAGGAAAAAATAAGAAAATTTCATAACTTAGAAAAATTCTAAGTTATGAAAATTTTTCCATTTTAAACCCTAATTTGTATTTTTGGGTTTCTTGATGAACAAGTTTCATAATTTGACATGTATTAATGAAAAATGACCCTTGGCACTTGATTTTGACCAAAAAGTCAAAGTTTGACTTTTCAGTGTACAGTCAAATTTTGATCAGTTGACTGAAAAATTCATCTGTCAATCCTATGCATTTGAGATCTTTTGAACTTTTTGAATGGGTCAAGACAATGTCATTGAGTCCTTGAGCCCATGTGTGAGCTTAATTTGCCATTGGCTAGGTCAAACAGTCAAAAATTGCCTTTGTGTAGTCAAAACCCTAAAAATGACCATTTTGCCCTTTTGGTGATCTGATCAAATTTCTTGTGGAGTTGTGATCCAAACTTGATCAAATGGTTCATATGAGTTCATAATGTTTATGTGGGTCAAAATTCATGAGGTTTGACTGTCAATTGGCCACAGTTGACTTTTTCCCCAATACAGCTGATTTCTAGGTCAACTATCCAATTAACTGGGCAAAAATTTGAATCAAGGCTTGAAACTTGGTATGGATAAACTTGTGAGTCCAACATGAAGTATGAAAGTCACTTTGGGTATTTTAGGTCAAAACATCCTTGTCCAAACTCAAACCCTAATTTAGGTCAACAGTGCAAGGAGGTGTCTTGAGTAGAGCAAACCCTAGCTTGATCTTGAGTTCCAAGAGTCTTGAGATGAGAAAATGTTGGTGAAATGAGAGGGAAAATTTTGGGGTACAACAGTTTCCCCTATTCAATCTTCTTGAACCTGAAGAGTTAGATTGGCAAGCTTGCCTTTCGTGACTCGAAGGTAAAAGAGGATTGGACACTAGAGTGCCCGTAAATTTGCACTCGTCAAAAATAGCTGAGTAAATGGGCTTAAAGATGCCATTTGGAGATGGTAGAATCTTGCTGGAGATGGGCTTAAAGATACCATCCAAGAATCTTTGTTGAATTGCAATGCTGTAGGTGAGAAGAATGAGCATCAAAATGGTATCCGTGTCTGGAATGCCATTGAACTGTATCTGGAGACTGAGTTTGTATGAGCAAAAGAATGGCGTCCGTGTTTGGCGCGTATCTGAGCTGTAAATGTATTTGAATTTTGAATGAATATCAGAATGACTGCCGTGTCTGGAGTGTATCTGTATTGTATCTAGGTAACAGAGAAGCGTCTGCGTATGAAGCAACTGTATGCTGAGGATAAACTAAGAATGAGTGACAGAATGGAAACCGTGTCTGGAGCGTATCTGGACTGTATCTGAAGTTGAGATCTTTATGGTAGTGGAAGGACCACCGTGTCTGGGGTGTATCTGTACTGTAACTAGGATCTGAATAAGTGACAGAATGACTTTCGTGGTGACCGCACTGGGGGAATCAAACTGCGGGTATAAAGGCCAAAATGGCATCCGTGTTTGGAGCGTATCTGAACTTTGTAGATGATAGTTGAATCTGAATGAGAGATAGAATGGTTGTCGTGTCTGAGCGTATCTAGTCAGTATCTGATTGTTGAAGTCTGAATGAGTAGTAGAATGACCGCCGCGTCTGGGGTGTATCCATACTATATCTGAATAATTGTTAATGATAGCTTTTTAATCTTATCCTGAAAAGGGTAAAACGTTAGCTAAAACACGAAGTTATATTGCATGATATGTATGATGTAATGAATTGTAATCCATGTTTATGACATATGAATGTAATGGTTATGCATGTAAGCTGAGTAGCCGTCTTGCTGAGGAAAATAAATCCTTGATAACTAGAGATAATGAAATCTTTGATTGCTGTCGGGGAAAGTAAATCCTTGACCAAAGCTGGGGATTCCAAAAATCTTCGAAGATGAGAAATCCTTGTTGACTGCTGACCGCTTAGGGAAATAAGGAAAACTCTGAAAATCTCTACTGGGAAGTTAAAACCTGGCAGACTTCTGCTGGAGAAATGAGAAAGAGAATCTTCAATCTGCTGGGAAATAAATTTGGCGACTTCATTAGGGATTGGTCTTTCAGGGTTTTCGGGCTCCACTGGGGATTGGAAGTTTGAAATCTGATGGGAACTTTGAAACTTTACACAGTTGGGGAATCAAGTTTTAGACTGCACTGGCTCCGCTGCGGATCTTGAAGCTTAACTTTGCTGGGGAAATATACTCCATATATAACCTTGTTGAGGATCTGAATGATGTATCATAAGGGATTTCTTCTGGAATGGTATAAAGATTTCTTCCTACTCCTTCAACCTACCAGTAATTATCCTTTTTCAATTTCGTTTTATTTGTAAGCAGTGATTATATTCAAATGCATATGCCTATTTAACAAAATACTGGACGTTTTCAAACAAAACATAAGTGTAGAAAAGAAAAAGAAAGGCAAGCAAATTTCTGTACTTTGAAGTATATTTGTATTAATTTTTGTGAATATCTTTGTACAAAGGAGACATACATCCTAGTAAGAGAATGTTGTCGTAAAAATTGAGAAAGAATTTATACAAAAAAGAAAGATGGCTATGTGTAACAATTCCATGGGGTTCCCATTCTGCTATAGCCTTCACAACTCTGAGTATCTGTCCATTCGTTGCTTCGTCCGTAGATGATTGGATTGATCAGAAACTTGGAGCTTGTTGGTGAAGAGATTGTTCTTAAAGTGATCCGACGAGACATAGTCATACGCTTTAATTCCCTAACTTTTGCTTGGACCGCCCTTTCAGGTTTTCGATCCACCGGGAAACCCTTTTTTGCCCAAGTCTCCCTTTCGGGTTTTCAACTTGTCGGGTGTACATATTTTTTTGTTTTATCCCTAATTTTTGCCTGAACCGCCCTTTCGGGTTTTCGATTCACCGGGATGCCCATTTTTGCCCAAGTCGCCCTTTCGGGTTTTCAACTTGTCGGGTTGTTTTATGCGTAGTATCTTTTGACTATGTCTGTGTTTGCAGGGTGCGGCAAGTCGTCATCATCCATTGTGGTCAGAATCATTGCCCCACCAGAAAAGATGCTTTTGATTACAAATGGTCCTTCGTAAGTAGGAGTCCACTTTCCCCTGGGATCACTTTGCGGCTATATGATCCGCTTGATTACAAGATCTCCGACTTGATATACCTGGCGTCTGACTTTCTTGTTGAAAGCCTTTATCACGCGTTTTTGATACGTCTGACCATGACAGACAGCAGTAAGTCGCTTCTCGTCGATCAAATTTAGTTGGTCAAGCCGGGTCTGAATCCAATCGTCTTCGCTCAAACCAACGTCCTTCATAATCCTTAAGGAAGGAATCTGAACCTCCATAGGTAACACAGCTTCCATGCCATATACTAAAGAAAATAGGGTTGCCCCTGTTGAAGTACGTATCGTGGTACGGTATCCATGTAGAGCAAACGGTAACATCTCATGCCAGTCCTTGTACGTGACTGTCATCTTTTGAATGATCTTCTTGATATTTTTGTTCGCGGCTTCAACAGCACCGTTCATCTTCGGCCGGTAGGGAGATGAATTGTGATGATAAATCTTGAACTATTCGCATAGAGCGGTGATCATAGTATTGTTCAAATTCGTACCGTTTTCGGTGATGATCCTGTCGGGGACACTGTACCGGCATATGAGGTTCTTCTTGATAAAGCGGGCAACCACATTCTTTGTAACTGAAGCAAAGGAAGCTGCTTCGACCCACTTGGTAAAATAGTCAATAGCGACCAGGATGAAGCGATGTCCATTGGATGTCGTGGGCTTGATCTCTCCAATCATGTCAATGCCCCACATTGCGAATGGCCAAGGAGCTGTCAGAACGTTGAGAGGAACAGGAGGAATATGTACCTTGTCGGTGTAGACTTGGCATTTGTGGCAAGTACGGGAATATTGGTGACAATCATCTTCCATGGTAGACCAGTAGTAGCCTGCCCTTAGAATCTTTTTAGCCATCGTATGTCCTCTTAAGTGGGTGCCAAATCTACCACTGTGTATCTCAGTCATGATCAACTCTTCTTCAACTTTGTCCACACAACGAAGTAGAACACAATCATGGCTGCGCTTATAAAGGATGCCATTGCTTAGGAAGAATTTGGCAGCAAATCTCCTTAAGAACTTTTTGTCATTGACGGAAGCTCCTTCAGGATATTCTCTAGTCTGGAGATACCTTTTGATTTCATGAAACCAGGGTTGTTCCACTACTTCTTCGGTATTAATCTCATGACAGTGCGCGGGTTCGTCCATTCGCTCGATGGTAATTTGAGGTGCCTCATTATCCCAGTTGAGTTTAAACATGGAAGACATTGTAGCCAGAGCATCCGCTAGCTGATTTTCTTCTCGCGGGAAGTGCTCGAAAGTAATTTGCTCGAAATGATGCAACAACGTCAGGACATGTTCTTTGTATGGGATAAGATTAGGAGTTCTAGTGTCCCACTCTCCTTTGACTTGACTGATAACCAAAGTTGAGTCCCCAAATACGACCAAAGATTTGATTCCCAAGTCTATAGAAGCCTTGAGACCAAAGATGCAAGCTTCATATTCGGCCTTGTTGTTGGTACAACTGAAACAAATTCGGGAAGTGAAGGGTGTATGGCAACCTTACGGAGAAATGAGTACCGCACCGATGCCATTGCCCAGTGCATTGGAAGCACCATCAAAGTACAGGGTCCATCGAGATCCTTGTTCAGGTCCGTCATGTTAGAACAAAGTTTGAATCTACTACCCTAAGTTTAAGTTTTGATGATAACAAAATTAAATGATATATTAATTATGTGATTCATGTAAGAACTATTTGCTACCTAAAATATTACGTTCTGTTTTGCAGAAACTCTGATAGGTATCAGCAAGTACATCTTAATCAGCATCAGAATATTGGTTATCAACGTCAGCATCAGAAGATGCTATATCAGAATACCAGAATCAGAAGAACAATTCACGCGTATGCTGAAGCTTGATGAACAGAACTGCGCTCAACACTCTGATAAAGACAACAAAAGTTCATCAGCACTTAAGCAGAGTCAGAATGAAGCCAAGCCAGAACACGCTTTAAGTAGCAATGGTACTGTGCATTCAAAGCGAATTATTACCAACGGCATCATTCCAGACAATATCTGCTCAATAAGGAAAGTTTGTTATTGGCATTGAATCAAGATTATTGCTCCAACGTTCAACAAATTCAGTGCTATATAAACAACACAATGAAGATTGAATTGGCTAATGCTCTACATCATATTACACGCCTAAAAGCTAATCATCATCTTCCTTCTCTCAGTTTGCTAAACACTTCATATTTCCTTACTCAGTATTTTAGCAATCTAGTTTCAATAAGCTTAAATTGTGTAACATCATAGTTGTGATACAGTTTTGTAGAAAACATTCACACACCTAGATTTCTCTTCTTTGTAAGGAAGTGTTTCCTTGACAAACCGGGTTGTGGTTTGCATCAAGAAGGCTTTAGCAGTTGTTAAAGCAGATTGTAATATTCAGTTGAATATAGTGGATTAAGAACTCGTTGGAGAGAGGCGAAATCACCTTGACGGATGGACTGGAGTAGTTTGAGATCAAACGAACCAGGATAAAAATATCTTGTTCATTGCATCGATTTTCAGTTTTACAATTCAACCCCCCCTTCTTGTGTTTTTCACTTCTTCAATTGGCATCAGAGCGCCTGGTTCTGAGCTAAAACACTTAACCGTGTCAGTACAAGATCCAGCGTTAGAAAAACACAATGGCAGGAAATTATTCTCACACCAGCAATGACAACCATGAGGACAGAGACAGATTCAGCGGGAAACCTCCAGTCTTTGATGGAGAAAACTTTGATTACTGGAAAGACAGAATTGAAAGCTTCTTTCTGGCACATGATGCTGATCTGTGGGATATGGTGACAGATGGATACACGCACCCTGTGAATGCAAGCGATCAGAAGATTGATAGGAAAACAATGTCTGACCAACAAAAGCGTGACTTCAAGAATCACCACAAGGCCAGAACCATCCTTCTCAGCGCCATCTTGTATGCTGAATATGAAAAGATCTCCAACAGAGACACAGCAAAGAACATGTTTGACTCACTCAGAATGACGCATGAGGGCAACGTTCAGGTCAAAGAAACTAAAGCTCTGGCGCTCATTCAGAAGTATGAGGCGTTCAAAATGGAAGAAAGTGAATCCATTGAAACAATGTTCTCAAGATTCCAGATTCTGGTAGCTGGTCTCAAGGTTCTGGACAAAGGTTACTCTACTGCTGATCACGTCAAGAAAATCATCAGAAGTTTACCCAAGCAGTGGAGGCCAATGGTTACAGCTCTGAAGCTAGCAAAAGATCTCAACAAAATTTCTCTGGAGGAACTTATCAGCTCCCTCAGAAGTCATGAGATAGAGCTAGAAGTTGATGAACCCCAGAATCAAGGTAAGCCTTTAGCATTAAAATCTAACAAAAAATCTGAGTCTAAAGTTTTGCAGGCAGTTGAAGAAACATCTGATGGATCCTCATCAGAAGAAGACGAACTCTCCCTCCTCTCCAGAAGAGTGAATCAACTGTGGAAGCAGAGGCAAAGGAAGTTCAGGAATCCCAGAAGATCTGATCAGAACGAGTCTTCTTCCAGATACAGAAGGACAGATTCTTCCTCTGGATACAGAAGATCTGAAGGCTCCTCAGGAAGCAGAAAGCCAAACACCAAGGACATCATCTGCTATGAGTGCAATGAGCAAGGACACTACAAGAGTGACTGCCCAAAGCTTCAGAGGGAAAAGCCCAAAAAGAAGTTTGGAAGAGAAAAGAAGAAAAGTCTCATGGCTACATGGGATGACTCTGACTCGTCTGAAGCTGACTCAGAATCAGATGATGAGAGAGCAAACATAGCTCTCATGGCCAACATTTCAGAAGATAGTGAAGCTTCTGAATCAGACTCAGAATCAGATACTGAAGAGGTATTTCCTGACTTTGCTGTTAATTTTACCAAGGCTGAACTTGCTGAAAGCCTTAATGAAATCCTGGAAAGGTATCAGCAGATTAGAGTTAAATTCAGAGACCTGAAAAGGAATCTTGAATCTGACTCTAATAAGACTGAGAGTCTTAAATTGGAGAATTCTGAGCTGAGAATTAAAATTTCAAAATTAGAAAATACTTTACAAAACTCTCTGAAGGAACCAATTTCTGAAACTCCCAGCAACGCTGATGAGATCATCAAGGAGTATGATCACAGTTTCCAAAAGTTCCTTGCTAAAAGCATAGATAGAAGCAAAATGGCTTCAATGATCTATGGAGTTAGCAGAAACGGCAGGAAGGGAATAGGATACCAAGGTAAGGTTCCTACACCAAAGAATGTCATGGATTTAACCATTAAACACACTCCTCTGAATTCACATTTTGTGTATGGTCACACACATGATATTAAATACACTAGCAGTAAGTACTCTGTGAAACCAAAATTCAACCAGAGTTTTGGTAAATCTAACAAATCAGGACCCAAGAAAATCTGGGTACCTAAGGATAAAATAATACATGTTGCAGATATCTTTAGCAGCAAGTCAGAAACACCAGTCATGGTACCTGGACTCTGGCTGCTCGCGACACATGACGGGAAGAAGGCATATGTTCCAAAGCCTGGAACTTAAGCCTGGAGGCCACGTTGGCTTTGGAGGCAATCAGAGGGGAAAGATCATTGGCTCTGGAACTGTAGGTAATGGAAATCTTCCCTCTATTAATAATGTTCTGCTAGTAGATGGATTAATGCATAATCTGTTATCCATAAGTCAATTAAGTGATAACGGTTATGATATAATCTTTAATAAAAAATCATGTAAAGCTGTTAGTCAGAAAGATGGGACTATCCTGTTTAATGGAAAGAGGAAAAACAACATTTACAAAATCAAACTTTTTGAACTGAAAAGTCAGAATGTAAAGTGCCTTCTGTCTGTTAACAACGAGCAGTGGATCTGGCACAGAAGATTGGGGCATGTTAGTATGAGAAGAATATCTCAGATTAACAAACTCAACCTGGTCAGAGGACTTCCTAATTTGTAGTTCAATTCAGATGCTCTGTGTGAAGCATGTCAGAAAGGCAAGTTTGCAAAACCTTCTTTTAAATCTAAAAATGTTGTTTCTACCTCTAAGCCATTAGAACTTCTGCACATTGACTTGTTTGGACCAGTTAAAACTGCTCCAGTCAGTGGCAAGAAGTATGGGTTAGTAATCGTAGATGACTATAGCATATGGACATGGGTAAAGTTCTTAAGACACAAGGACGAGTCACACTCTGTGTTTGTTACCTTCTGTAACCAAGTTCATAATGAAAAGGATCTTAGAATCGTTAAAGTCAGAAGTGATCATGGTGGAGAATTTGAAAACAAAGACTTTGAGTCATTCTTTAATGACAGAGGCATTCTGCATGATTTCTCTTGTCCTAGAACTCCCCAACAAAATGGAGTTGTAGAACGAAAGAACAGAACATTGCAAGAAATGGCCAGAACCATGATCAATGAGACAAACGTTTCTAAGATCTTCTGGGAAGAGGCAATAAACACAGCGTGCTACATTCAGAACAGAATCTCAATAAGACCTATTCTGGAAAAGACTCCATATGAATTGTGGAAGAACAGAAAGCCCAACATTTCATATTTTCATCCATTTGGATGTACCTGTTTTATGTTAAATACAAATAATTATTTGAACAAGTTTGACTCTAAAGCACAGAAGTGTATTATGTTAGGATACTCTGAACGCTCAAGAGGGTACAGAGTATACAATACAGAAACACAGATTGTGGAAGAATCAATCAGTGTTCGTTTTGATGATAAGCTTGACTCTGAAAAGTCAAAGCAGAATGAAGTTTTTGCAGGTATGGAAATTGAATTTACAGGTTCTGAAGACAAGTCATCAGAAGCTCTCAACACAGACTCTCCTTCAACGTCTGAAAGGAGCACTGCTAGCAATCCTACAACAGCTGCTGATCAACCTCAGAAGAGATTACCCAGAAGCAGCTTGGATCACCCAGAAGAGACTATCTTAGGAAGAAAGGAAGATCCAATCAGAACAAGAGCAAGCTTCAGAAACTCTGAAGAAACCCTCATGGGACTTGTGTCTCTGATTGAACCTTCTTCTATTGATGAAGCACTTCTGGATAATGACTGGATTTTGGCAATGCAAGAAGAGCTGAATCAATTCACCAGAAATGGCGTATGGGATCTTGTTCCCAGACCAAAAGGATTTAACGTCATTGGAACAAGATGGGTGTTCAGAAACAAGCTAAATGAACAAGGTGAAGTCATCAGAAACAAAGCATGACTGGTTGCACAAGGTTATAGTCAGCAAGAGGGGATAGACTATACAGAAACCTTTGCCCCAGTCGCCAGGTTAGAGTCTATCAGACTTTTAATTTCATTTGCTGTTAATAGAGGCATCACTCTGTATCAGATGGATGTCAAGAGTGCATTCTTAAATGGTTATATAGAAGAAGAGGTTTATGTGCACCAACCCCCTGGTTTTGAAAATACAAAACATCCAGAACATGTTTTCAAACTAAAGAAGTCACTATATGGTCTGAAACAAGCTCCCAGAGCTTGGTATGAAAGACTAAGTAACTTTCTGTTAGAAAATGGATTCACCAGAAGGAAGGTGGACACTACCTTATTCTGTAAATCAATTAAGAATGACATCTTAGTCTGTCAAATTTATGTTGATGATATTATCTTTGGTTCTACTAATCCTTCTCTTGGAAGAAAATTTGCTAAGTGTATGCAGGCAGAATTTGAGATGAGCCTCATGGGGGAACTGAAATTCTTTCTAAGAATTCAGATCAATCAAACTCCAGAGGGAACTTACATTCATCAGAGCAAATACATCAGAGATCTTCTGAAGAAATTTGACCTCTCAGAATGTAAGCCATCAAAGATTCCAATGCATCCCACGTGCATTCTGGAAAGAGAAGAGGTAAGCAAAAAGGTAGAACAGAAAGTCTACAGAGGTATGATTGGTTCTCTCCTTTATCTGACAGCTTCAAGACCTAATATATTATTCAGCGTATGTATTTGTGCTAGATTCCAATCAGATCCTAGAGAATATCACTTAACAGCTGTTAAGAGAATTTTCAAGTATCTGAAAGGTACTACTAATGTGGGTTTGTTTTATAGAAAATCTAGTGATTACAGTTTAGTAGGCTACTGCGATGCTGACTTTGCTGGAGACAGAGTAGAGCGTAAAAGTACTTCTGGAAGCTTCCCGTTTCTGGGAGAAAATCTGATCTCTTGGTCCAGCAAAAGGCAATCCACAATTGCGCTATCAACATCAGAAGTTGAGTACATAGCAGCAGCAGGATGTAGCACACAAATGCTCTGGATGAAAAGTCAGCTTGAAGACTTCCAGATTTTTGAGAGTAACATCCCTATACTCTGTGACAATACTTCTGCTATTTGCTTAAGTAAGAATCCCATTTTACATTCTAGAGCTAAGCATATAGAAATAAAACATCATTTCATTAGGGACTATATTCAGAAAGGAATTTTGAACTTAAAATTTATAGATACAGACCATCAATGGGCTGATATCTTCACTAAACCCCTTTCTGAAGATAGGTTCAATTTCATTTTGAAACATCTCAGCATGAAAATCTGCCCAGAGTGAAAATGTTTTAATTCCATATATTTATCTTCAGAATGTATTTGTTTTACTGTGAACTTCTGATCAATCTCTTTTCAGAAAGATAGAACATGCAGATTGTATCAGATGCTAGGCTTAAAGATCTGAGCGTTTCAGCTCAAGGACATACGTGCTGATCACTAAATCAAACAAGTGTCATCCAATCATCAGCAAACCTCTGAAGCAGAACGCGTGCACGCTTCTAAGAAGGCAAAATGCTGATTGAGTGCATTGAGACACATGTCTGGTAACTGTTTTAAGTATCTTTCTCAAATCCCCCAAAATCAGCAAGCATTAAATGAAAGTAATCATGTTTTTAAAACGTAATCATGATTTTATTTCTCTCTCTTGAAAACGTTTACTCTTTCAAAATATTCTGAAGCCTATTTAAGCACGTTAACCTCTCACTTTAATCTTTTACAGTTTCTCATTATCTCTCAAAGATTTTCTGCATTTTCTCTGTGTTCATCTCTTTCAAACCCATTTTCTCAGTTTTTCTCAAAATCCCTAAGTGTGAACATGGCAACCTCCAGCAGTGCTTCTACAGGTTCTCAGAAGAAAGCATCCTCTGAACAGTATCAAGTTCCATTCAGAACACTCCTTACTCCAGTGAAGAATCTTGAAGTGTTATCTGAACTGATCATTGATTTTGGCAGTCTGAAAGAGAATGGCTTTGATTTAACAGAAGAAGTTAGGGCACCGAAATGGGAAAGGTATTTTGACAGGTTGGTTGGACCAACATTCCCAATGTTAGTCAAGGAGTTCTGGATTCATGCAACTGCTTCAACGCATCAAGTCACCTCCTATATAATGGGGAAGAAGATTGTGATTACTGAGGATCACATAGCAAAGTTGATTGGTTACAGTGGCGGTGGCGTCCGCTGTATTGATATGGCTGAGAGATGCTCTGACATTGGTGTCATAGCAGAACAGATTTTCACCCTTTGGGTGCCCAGCAGCAAAATCAGAGACCTCAAGGATCACCACAGAGTTTGGGCGAAGATAATTCTGGGGTGTTTTAATCATAGGAAGCCAACTAGTTCCCCTGATTACATAAATATAGATCAGCTGTTTCTGATCTATTTTATCAATTAGAAGGTAAAAATCAACTTGGCTTATCTTCTGTTTAATCACCTCAGAACAAGCGTGAAGGAAACCAGGGAAGAAGAAAGAACAAAGAGGGATTGGATACCCTTTGGAAGGTTAATATCAGATATTCTGCCTGAGAATAGGCTGATAGAGCACCTGATAGAAGCTCAAGAGTTAAGCACCATTGAACCAACTGTTGGCAAGCCTCTGAACGCGAAGAATTTGAAGAAAATGATGTTAATAGAGAATATCAAAAAGGAACCCAGCATTACTCCCACTGCTGACATCACCAGCAGAAGAGTCCCACTGAGTGACTTTCCTTTATTTTCTGAGATAGAATCTAAACCAGTGGTGGTTCTCAGATACCTAGACGCGTGCAAGGCTGATGGTACAGATCCCAAGCTCAACATCAAAGATCTGCACCAACCTCAACCAGAAGTTACACTGAAGAAGACGAAGAAAAGGAAGGCCCCTTCAGAAGGATCATCCCAGCAGACACCCAAGAAAAGAGGTAATTTATTTGTTGCTTCTGTTTTAAATTCTTCTGCTAGGCCAACATCCATCCCAACTCCAGCCTCTCATGATATCCCAATTCCCATCCCAACAATAGATGAAACTGAACCAGAAGATGACCCCTCTGAGGCACTACAACTCAGAAGACCCCGCACCAAACATCCTAAACCAACAATTTCAACAACATCAGCAATTGACAAAGTGTTGTCTGACATTGATCAACATGCCTCTGATCACCCCTCCAATACTCCAAACTCTGAACCACAAATTGTCCACTCTCCTCAACCAGAACAACCTCTCTCACCCATTCCAGAAGAACCACTTATCCCTGAACAACCAGAAATTCTTCCTCCTTCTCCACAACCAACAATTCCTTCTCCCTCTCCTAAACCAGAATTTCATCCACCATCACCTCAACCATCACCTCAACCTGAGTTTCATCTTTCGGAAACTCCATCTCCTCCACCTTATGAACCTCATTCTCCTCAATCATCTGAACCACAACCTCTGGCAATACAGCTGCCATGTGGAACAACGGTCACAATGGCCCAGCTGCCATCCTCGCCAGAATCTACACCACCAAACTCTCCCAAAACCCCAAACAGTCCAATCATTATCTCTGATTCTCCCACTCCATCTCCAAAACAAACAGATCCCAAACAAACCACAGAAAACCCCAGCAGGACCTTTATAGATTTAACAATCCTTGACCGTCTTGCTGATCTAAAAAATAAAATAGCCATTCCAAAATCAAAACAGCCGGATGTTGGCTCTGGTATTATGAATTTTGAAACAGGTTTGCAGCAGTGGATTGCTTCTCTGAAGCAAGTCTGTCCTGGAATGACTGATCCAGCTGCCTCTGACCAGCTCTGGTCACAATTCAGAATTTGGGTACGTGTTGAAGCCCTCAAGTTGCAGGATATCAACTATGAGCAGGCACAACAGAACTTCAGTAAGCTGCTGAAGGAAGTTGAAAGTCAGCTGCCACAGAAAGACGTGCTCCTTCTGAATAGTGAGCCATGGTCTGAGAAGTGTCCAGCTTCAAAGGTGCAACTAGAAGAAGACCAGACTATTCAAGCTGAAGACAGTCAAGCTGAAGATGTTGCAGAAAGCTCTCAGAAGCTCCCTGCTTCTGATGTTTCTCAAGCTGCCTTGGACAGGCAGACTCTGGAAGAGCTAAAGCTGAATGATATCCGTCTGCAGCAAAGGATGGATGAAAATGACCAGAAGATGAAAGAAAGGATGGATGTGCAGGATAGCAAGATAGATACAGTAGTCAGCATGGTGCACAAGCAGAATGAGACTGTTGATCAGATCAAAGCAATGCTGGAGACTCTGTTCACACGCCTTCCTCCCCAACCTTAGATTTTCATTCATGCCATTTTCATGTTTTCTTTGCATATCTTCTGTACTGTTTTGTTTGATTCTGAATATTTTAATATGACAAGTTTTTCTGCTCTAAATGTTTTAGCACATCACTTACACTTTTTGATTGCTGACAAAAAGGGGGAGAACAAGAATGATATTTTTCAATAACGGATTACTAAGACAGAAAATCTCAAACATTCTAACTCTGATATACTTGAATATGTTTTCTGTTTTTGCTTAAGTCTACAGGTACAAGAATGCTCTCTAACTAACTGAAGACTAAAGCTCTGATACTTTGATCCAAAGCAAAGCTTTGATAAAGCTATGATACTCTGATCTGAAGCTCTGCTCTGACATTCTGATCTAAAGCTTCTGATAGTCAAAGACTCTGATATTCTGATGTTCAAAGAAAGGCAACAAATATCTGATCCTGAAGAACTCTTGGAATTAAAGGGAAGTAATAAATTCAGGGGGAGTATCTCTCAACTCTAATATCTCTTTATCCCTCATCTTTGATAACTTCTTACTCTGATACATCTTATCATTTAGTTATCTCTGATACTTTTTCACGTTATTTTCAATTAAAAATATCTAGTTTTTGTCATCATCAGAAAGGGGGAGATTGTTAGAACAAAGTTTGAATCTACTACCCTAAGTTTAAGTTTTAATGATAACAAAATTAAATGATATATTAATTATGTGATTCATGTAAGAACTATTTGCTACCTAAAATATTACGTTCTGTTTTGCAGAAACTCTGATAGGTATCAGCAAGTACATCTTAATCAGCATCAAAATATTGGTTATCAACGTCAGCATCAGAAGATGCTATATCAGAATACCAGAATCAGAAGAACAATTCACGCGTATGCTGAAGCTTGATGAACAGAATTGCGCTTAACACTCTGATAAAGACAACAACAGTTCATCAGCACTTAAGCAGAGTCAGAATGAAGCCAAGCCAGAACACGCTTTAAGTAGCAATGGTATTGTGCATTCAAAGCGAATTATTACCAACGGCATCATTCCAGACAAGATCTGCTCAATAAGGAAAGTTTGTTATTGGCATTGAATCAAGATTAATTCTCCAACGTTCAACAAATTCAGTGCTATATAAACAACACAATGAAGATTGAATTGGCTAATGCTCTACATCATATTACACGCCTAAAAGCTAATCATCATCTTCCTTCTCTCAGTTTGCTAAACACTTCATATTTCCTTACTCAGTATTTTAGCAATCTAGTTTCAATAAGCTTAAATTGTGTAACATCACAGTTGTGATACAGTTTTGTAGAAAACATTCACACACCTAGATTTCTCTTCTTTGTAAGAAAGTGTTTCCTTGACAAACCGGGTTGTGGTTTGCATCAAGAAGGCTTTAGCAGTTGTTAAAGCATATTGTAATATTCAGTTGAATATAGTGGATTAAGACCTCGTTGGAGAGAGGCGAAATCTCCTTGACGGGTGGCCTGGAGTAGTTTGAGATCAAACGAACCAAGATAAAAATATCTTGTTCATTGCATTAATTTTCAATTTTACAATTCAACCCCCCCTTCTTGTGTTTTTCACTTCTTCACGTCATACGGTCTGTTACCTTCGATATTGTCTAAAGTCATGATGTCCTCGTCAGGGAAGTCGAATCTTATAGATTGGTAATCTTCGACGGCTTGATGAGCTAGATGGTCAGCTAGTACACTCCCTTTTATAGCTTTTTAGGTAGTATATTGGATATCATACTCTGTCAGGATCATTTGCCATCTAGCGATTCTTCCAGATAAAGCAGGATTCTCGAAGATATATTTGATCGGATCCATTTTGGAAATCAGCAAAGTGGTGTGAGTCAACATATACTGCCTTAGCCGGCGAGCAGCCTATACCAAATCGCATCAAGTTTTCTCGATCAGTGAGTAGCGAGTATCACAGTCGGTAAACTTTTTGCTAAGGTAATAAATGGCATGCTCTTTTCGGCCAGACTCGTCATGTTGGCCCAGCACGCACCCCATTGAATTATCCAAAACAGTCAGATACATGATTAATGGCCTTCCTTCGACGGGTGGCATCAGAATAGGAGGTTCTAGTAAATACTCCTTGATTTTATCAAAAGTAACTTGACAATCATTGTTCCATTCAACTACCTGATCCTTCTTCAACAGTTTGAAAATTGGATCACAGGTAGATGTCAGGTGAGAGATGAACCTCGAAATATAGTTCAAGCGTCCCAAGAATCCTCTAACCTCCTTTTCAGTACGGGGGACAGGCATTTCTTGTATAGCCTTCACTTTAGCTGGATCAACCTCAATGCCTTTGTTGTTGACAATAAATCCCAAAAGTTTACCAGACCTAACTCCAAAAGTGCACTTGTTTGGGTTCAGTCTGAGCTTATACTCATTCAACCTGGAAAACAGCTTTTGCAAATGACCAAGGTGTTCTTCTTCTGTCTGTGATCAAGCTATCATGTCGTCTACGTAAACTTCGATCTCATGATGTATCATATCATGAAATAAAGCTACCATGGCGCGTTGATAGGTTTCCCCTGCGTTCTTCAGTCCGAACGACATCACTTTGTAGCAGAAGGTACCCCATTGCGTGACAAAGGTAGTTTTCTCCATGTCTTCGGGGGCCATTTTAATCTGGTTGTATCCCGAGAATCCATCCATGAAGGAAAACACCTTGTGCTGAGCTGTGTTGTCAACCAAGATGTCGATATATGGCAGTGGAAAATCGTCTTTGGGGATAGCCCTGTTCAAATCCCGATAGTCCACGCACATTCTGACTTTGCCGTCCTTCTTAGGTACGGGCACGATGTTAGCAACCCATTGTGGATAGGAGGTAACAGTCAGAAAGCCAGCGTTGAGTTGCTTCATTACTTCAGCCTTAATCTTCTCAGACATGTCATGCCTCATTCGGCGAACCTTTTGCTTGATCGGTGGACAGTCTTCTCTTGTAGGGAGACGGTGAACCACGATATCTGTGTCTAACCCTAGCATGTCTTCATAAGACCAGGCGAAGATTTCAACATAATCATTCAACAATTGCACTAAATGCTCCTTGACATTTGGTTCCAGGTTGGCACCCACTTTTACTTCCTTCCGATCTTCCTCTGTCCCCAAGAAGATGGTTTCTAGCAACTCTTCATGAGGCAGAATGACCCTCTCTTCTTGTTGTAGAAGTCTGGCTAACTCTCCCGGCACTTCATAATCTTCGTCAACTTCGTACTCAGCGTGATTGACCAAACCCTCAGAGTTATCGAAGGCTGAAACAGAACAGTTGCCCATGGAATCCGGAATGGATGGGTACCTGCATTTGTCAGTGTGGGTGTGTGTAAGGGATAGCCATCCTTAAACAAACAAAAATGCAAAAGGAAAGAAAATGAACACGACAATTTATAGATGAAAAACGTCCAATGATTCATTAAAACATGGCATATGATAATGAAGAAAATCAAGCCCTTACAAATGGACCTACATGCCCCGGGCAAGGCATGGGGTGAAAATAGTGTGCGAATTGTTTTAGTTATTACAGACCATAAAAATGGGAAATTGTTCAAAGATAAAATTACTGGTTGATAAAGGTGATGGGAACAAAATCCTTTGCTTCCCAGTTTCTCAAACCCCCTTCGACGGTCGGAAAGATCCAATATTCAAAGTGGATCTCTTCATCTTCATCCTCAACAGCATTAATTCTGCGATGAGTGATCCTTATGGGTGACCCTCCAGTCTTGGAACGACGCATAGCCTTCTGTCCTGCAGCTGTAAACCCTAGTCCAAATTTGTCCGTCTTATGGGGAAAATCAGGCAATTGCCCCCATGTTGTACTCTTCCCTTCTTTGATCACCGCCTCTGCGTCCTTGAGAGATGCCATCCTAGATACATGCTTGGGAACGAAAGGCACCCAACCATTGTCTTCGCAACTGCTACCTCGGGAGAAACTTCCTCAAAATGCTGGAAAGGAGTTTCGATGAACTCGCCATCCAGCTCCACATAACAGAAGGAATTGAGATGACTTATCATGTACTCTTCCTCGCTGTGCACCGTTATAATTTTACCCTTAACAGGATATTTCAGCATCTGGTGCAAAGAGGAGGTAACTGCCCCGGCATAATGGATCCACGGTCTTCCTAACAAGCACGAATATGACGGACGGATGTCCATCACGTAAAAGGTTGAGTTGAAGACTTATGTGCCTACTTTGATAGGAATATCAACCTCTCCATGAACCATTCTCTTGGAACCATCAAAAGCCCTAACAATGATGTTACTAGGCTTGAGAGTCAGTCCTTCGCAGTCCAAGCGGTCTAAGGCTTTCTTTGGCAGCACGTCAAGGAAGAACCAGTATCAACTAATACATGGGCGAGAGTGGTTCCCCGGCATTCAACTGAAACATGTAACGCATCATTGTGTTTCCTTCCTTTGGGAGTTAAGTCAGCATCGGAAAAGCCAAGGCCATTATCATCAGTAAGACTGGCCACACATTCCTGAAACTGGTCAGCCAAAGTCTCTTGGGGAACATGTGCCGCCTTCAAGAATTTGATCAGGGCCTTAGCGTGGGCCTCAGAACAGAGCAGAAGAGCCAACATTGAAATTTTAGAAGGGGTCTGCCCTAATTGTTCCACAACGTCGTAGTCACTTTTTCTGATTATTTTCAAGATTTCATCCATTTCTTTCTGAGTGGTTTCGGGGATAACCACAACATGGGCCTTCTTCCTGACAAGAACTTCCAGTATCCCCTTACCCTTGTCGGTAGTTTTAGAAGATGGTCTTACTTCAGGAGTATCCAGTTCTTCAATCACTGGGCCTTGCACAAATGGTCCAACAGGTGCAGAAGCTTTCAAGGGTCCGAAAAATGCTCGAGGGGGAGCAATCTCCGGAGAAAAGATCTGGCCATTGCGGGTTATCTTGCTTGTACCCGCGATGTTCCCTATATCAGGGCTTCCTTCTTCAGAAATCTCTTGGACTGTTTCGATTTGTTTGATACCATGGTAGAAGATTTCTCCCCCATAATTCCATGGTATCGTTTTGCTGGATTGGTACGGGACAGGTTCCGGCATGGTGATCTTTAATGGTACACATTCAGAGTTGGGTGTAATCCTGACAGGCCTTTTGCAAGCCTTGGGAGGATTGTCTGAAATGGTTATGATTGCAATATCGTTGGTTGAAGTAGCAAAAGTATCAGGAGTAACAGGATTGAAAGTATCAACTGGGGTTTTCTGGAAAAGTATCTCTTGGGTATCCATCAGGCGTTGGACACCTGACTTCAACATTGGACAATCACCTCATATGTTCAGACAAAAATAACAGTCTTTACCACAACCAGGAAAGATCCTGGCTCTCAACAAATTTTCTTTAATCACAAGTAACGGTGTCAACAGGTCAACAACATCAGTAACATGAAGGTCTTCCGTAACAGCATGAACATTATTACCGTGCTTGGGCATCGGAGCAGATATTACATTGGGCTTCTCAGGCGCCTCGAATTCTACTTCTTTGGCATCAATCAAGTCCTGGATTTTGTTCTTAAGCGCCCAGCAATTATTGGTATCGTGCCCAGCACTATCGGAATGGTAAGCACACTTGGCATTGGAGTGGTAGTATGGAGAGGAGGTGTTAGGGTTCTTTGCCGCTTCCTTCAAACTGGTCAGATTCAAATTCAACAAATGTGGAAGTACCTGAGAGAGCGTCATGTTGATGCGAGTGAATTGTCGTTGTGGCCTTTCCACCTGTTGTTGATTGGGTCTCGACTGATTGTTACGAGGTTGATCATTTGACGAGTTTTGAATCATCACAGCCCCTACAGTCGGACGGTGCTCAGTCCTTCCCTGTCCCTTCTGAGAATACACAGCAAATGCTTCCTTCTTGGCTGGGAAGGGTTTCTTAACAGCCGTGGATGCGGAAGCATCCTTTTGAATCTTTCCACTCTTAATACCGGCCTCAACCCTTTCGCCGGTCAAAATCAGTTCAGTAAATCCCGCGGAAGAACTTCCGATCAGATGATTGAAGAAAGGGCCAGACAGGGTCCTCAGAAACATGTCAACTAACTCCCTATCTGATAGCGGTTGCTGCACCCTTCCCGCCAGATCACGCCACTTCTGGGCGTACTCTTTAAACCCTTCATTGGAAGCCATCCCTATACTTTCTAACTGAGTACGAGTGGGAGCCAAATCAGCATTGTATTGATACTTACGATAAAAAGCAGCTGCCAAGTCTTCCCAATTGTGAACCTCTGATCTTTCGAGCTGATAAAACCAGTCTAACTGAGTGCCAGACAAGCTGTCTTGGAAAAAGTGTACCCAGAGGTCTTTATCGGATGAATGGGGTTGGATTTTTCTGACATACGACCTCAGGTGCATCTTTGGGCAAGACAGACCGTCGTACTTGGCAAATGTTGGGACTTTGAACTTGGGAGGGATAACAATCCCAGCTACCAGCCCTAGTTCTTCAAAATCCAATCCGGGCACCCTATGCAACTCCATAGCTGCCAGTCTATCTTCAAGGTTCTTATATTTATCATCCGCTGGTGGATACTGTTGTTCGGAGTAGTCTTCATCTTCTTCCTCTTCCTCCTCTTCAACCTCGGATTCAGAAGGCACAGCAGTCCCTTTCCCTTTACCGGCCCCTTCGTCAGACGTTGAGGGGAACTCGAGAACTCTCCTGGCCTGATGCTCAAATCTTCTTCCCAAAGTGTCTACTCCAGGTCTCTTTTTCTTCTTCTCTTTATTCTTCTCCAACAAAACTTTGAGGTCCTCTTGACCCTTTGCCAAGGTCATGAGGAGTTGCTGGAACTGTGAATTTTGTGCCTGCAGATCTTTTACTGTTTGCTCCAAATCCATCTTGCTGAAATAAACAGTAGAAAGATAAGGAAACCTGGCGTGAAGACCTGTTTATGCATATGATGAATGGTATGTTATTCATGTAATGCATTTAAGGGTTCAAAAATTCAAATTTGTTGCAAACAAAAAGAACGTACGTCATATTAAGAAGAAATTTGTTAGTACATAAGTGCCCCATGGGCGAAATATTACAAAATTATTAATGTAAAAAGACATTGCGCATCCTCTTTGGTGCGATGTAAGTATTGAGAGTCTCCTCCTCGTGAAGTCGGCGGGTAAGTTCTAAAACCTTCTTCTCACTGGCGTAGAAGCTGGCCTCAAAAGTATCCCGTTCTTCCTTAAGTTGGATCCAACTCTTTTGCATTTCTTCCCATGATGTTGTCATGTCAGGATGTAGGATGGTGTATGGAACCTCTCCTTCCATAACAGGCTCTTTGATCAAGGGGAGAATGTGAGGGTATGGCATCATAAGATTCTGGGAGTGGGTTCGTACCCACTTGAGATAAGGTTCAAGGGGGATGGAATTCTTGTGCCCCGGTGTCTTACTATCCACCTTGTTAGGCATCCTCCAAGCTCTGATGAACCTTTGTCGAAGTCCTTGCGCATTGTTGTCGAAGTCAAAAACTAGGTCCGGAATCAGCATGTCATGAGGGCCATCCCTCAGAGCATATCCAGATTGTCTCAAAGCTAGACATGGGTTGTAGGTGATGCCTCCCCTAATGCCAAGTAGTGGGACATTAGGGAATTCCCCACAACAATCAATGATGATGACATTTTCTCTGGACCGAGAACACCAATGTACATCAGAATGTGTGAGGGTCATCAATCGTTGTGACCACCTTAAACCCTGCTCATTCTTCAAAATTGATTGCGGAAGGTGAGAAATAAACCACCTTGCTAGGAGAGGAGTACATCACATGAGAACACCTCTTTTCCTCATTGTTCGTGTGTAAAATGAGTGTAGGATGTCCCTAAGCAATGTAGGTATAGGATTCCTGGATATGAAAATCTTGACAGCATTCACATCTATAAGTTGACCAGGGTTTGTGAACAAGACCAACCCATAGATGAGGAGAGCCACAATCTCTTCAAAAGCTTGTAGATCAAGAGAATTCCAGCAGTCTTGTGCCTTCTAGAATAGAAATTTTGCCAAGAATCCCTTGACACCACTTCTGGTTTCCCAATGCCCCTTGATGTCAGATGGTTGCAAGTGTAATGCTTGAGCAACATCTTCAGGCTTTGGTTCTTGTTCTGTACCGTTGTAGGGTAGTTGATTAAGAATAGGAATTCTCAGGAGTTGAGAAAATTCCTCCAAAGTAGGCACCAATTGATAATCAGGGAATGTGAAACAATGGTGTAGGGGGTCAAAGAACTGGAAGAGAACTTTGACCATGTCTTCTTCAATGTTGGAGTTGACCAAGTTGAGGAGTATACCATGTCTTTCACTGAAGAGATAATTCTATGGAATCCTGGAAGTAAGCTCCTTGAGTTGAGGAGGGATTCTCACAAGGTTGACTTGAATTGTTTTCCTGCGAAGAGATTCCATGACCTACAAAACAAGAACAAAGATGAAGATCCAAACCCTTGAAATGGTTAGTGGATGCATATGATGCTTTATGATGTTCATGATGTATGCACAAGCACATGTACAAGCAAGTCACACAAAACCCTAGTTTCAGGCTTGCATGAGGTTTCATAGGTAAATACCCTCTTGAGTTTAGTTGGCTTAAAACCTGTCCTATAAATAGTAATCGGGTTTTAAGGAGCTCAATATCATTGGATTGTTTTCTATGTTCATTGTTTTGGTTTAGCCACTTAACTAGAAACCAAAATATTCCAAGAAAACAACCCTCAATGAGTGTAGTATCGATTATCTACCAACTTCGGACTGCACCAAAGTTGGTCATCTCACTACCCCTAGTAAAAGGCCCAGATGGTCAAGTAAGGTTCTAAAAGTTCATTAGTGCTTTATGACATCACTCAGCGGCCCCGTATTCTCTTTGATTGACTCAAAGGCTACCGGTACTCACAAGTATGTCTCACTAATATAGCTATTTCTTCAACCGTGTCGGTATACCCCGTACAGTTTCCACAATGTATTGCTATTTACCTATGAATGTTTCCCAAATCCGGGTGGAGGATTTCAAGCCCAAACAAGAGAACCAAAATGTAAAGCAAGAAAAGAAAACAATAATCATGCAAAGGGTGATCTAATCCCTAAGGTTACTCCACTTTTAGAATTGTCCCCAGCAGAGTCGCCAGTTCTGTGATACGGTGGGAGAACTGACTTGGGATTTTGCGTTTGTGTTCGCAAATGTTTTGGTTTAGCAAGAGTCGCCATCGACTTTTTATTTTATCCTAAGGAAAGGTCAAAAAGCACAGGAAAGACCTTTGAGATGTTTTCTTGGGTTCGGGGAGTAGATTATAGAAAGGGAAGGTATTAGCACCCTTTCTATCCATGGTTATCCATGGGCTCTTAGTTACTTGCTTAGATCACTTGCTTTGCTTTTCAATTGTTTGAAATGGTGCTCTTCAATTGTTTGAAATGGTGCTTTGTGTGTGATTTTGAAAGATGTTTTTAAAAGGGGGCATCGTTGTGGCAACCTTTGTAATGATTCTTGTTTGAATGTATACAAAGGTGTTCTTGTCTTTTGAAAAGATTCCAATGTTTGAAAGTTTGTTTTGAAATTGTGTTGTGAAGTGTGTTTTGAAGATAACAAGGATGTTTTAGCAAGCTTTTGATCAAGTAATTAAGAGTTGTCTACCCTATTTTACTCAAAGATCTTTCTTATGTTTTTAACCCTTTTAACAGTGTTGTTTCACCATTGTATTTGGTGAACAACCTTGTGTTAGGATGTTAAACGGGACAGGCGCGGGTCATCGTATAGACCATGATAGCAATAGTATCAAGTATTTTTGGCAATTTTCTTGAGGGAATTGATCATTTTGTTTAGGCAACTCAGATAGTGTCATCGAGGGACTATGATCTCTTGTTTTTGTTTTTGTTTTGCCAAAGTACTTGACATGCATGTCATGGCCCATTTTTGAAGGCAACAAGTGGATTGAAACCCTAGGGGTGCAAGTGTGCATTGTGTTTGTTTTCATGCATTGTTATCTTTGGATTAGGTCAAGCTATTTGTTGATTTTATTTTGCATACAAACCCTAAGTCTAAGCATGGCATAATTGGAAGCTTTTAAATGTACAAGAATTTAAATGCTACACTATTACAACATGATATAGGGAGGAGGGTACAAATTTGAATTGGGGGTATTTGATAAGAAATTAAATTCTAAGTTATTACAACCACATCGAATGTATAGGCAATATTTAAATGTACAATAATTGAATAAAATACAATAAATAAATGTTAAATAAAATGTATTATGCAAAAAAAAAATTTATGTATGTAAAAAGTATTTTTTTTTATTATGAAATGTAAATAATAAAAAAGGTCAATTTTAATTATTTATTTAGGGCAAAAACCCTAATTTTTAAATAAATAGTATTATTTATTAACTATAAGCAATAATATATTAATTTATACAAAAAATAAAAGTATATTATAAAAATGATATTTTTAGTGCAAAATATTAATAAAAATAAAAATGTAATATTTTTGTATTTTTAGTGCAAAATATATATATATATATATATATATATATATATATATATATATATATATATATAAATGTGTATATTCAAGAAAATATTTTCAAGTGTAAATAAAAATAATAAATGAAGATAAGTATATTTTTTATATTATTTTTGAGTTTTAATAAAAAGAAAATAGATTATTTACATGCTTATACTAGTAAAATAAAAATAAATATCAAATAGAATATGAAAAATATAGAAAATAATTGTTTTAGCATTTTTTATATTTGGACAAAAAATAATAAAGTCAGAATAAAAAATAAAAATGTTAAAATGACAAATATTTAAATAAATGGGTCAGGGGGGTGTAAACAGAAAAGTGGGGTGTCAAAAGCAAAGAACAACCAGGCCCAGCCCAGTCAGACTTCATCTTCTTCCTCTTGTTCACAAAACACGTGTTTCTGTACATCAATGGCTATCTCCTGATTCTTTGATTTTTTGACAAAACTCATAACATGAAACTTGCAGAGCATTAAACAACGAGTCCAACCATATAAAAAACTTGAACTAACTCTCAAAGACCAGATAGAATTTCTCTGGCCCTAATTTCTAACCTAGTTTTTTCAGAAAGTTCATGGGTGAAATTCTCCTAGCACGATTAATGTAAATGAAAACTAAGCATATGTATGGCTTCAGGGCTATGAGTACAACATATTTCATTCACAAACTTAAGCCTAACTATTCCTAAATAGAGAGATAGAAGTTCATGAAATACCTGTTTTAGTTGACATTGAGCTGAGCAATGTAGCAACTTTCAAGGATGTTTGAACTTCTTTTGAGCTTGCCTGAGGTCCAATGAAGCTTTCCCAATGCTTACTTTGTTTTGAAATGGCCTGAATTGTGCCACAGAACTCAACCTGCAAAGCTTTGAAACAAAAATGGCAATGTGTGTTAGAGGTGTTACAGCTAGCAATGGATGATCTGGATAGCTTAGATATGTTGGTTGGAAGGTGTTTGAAGTATCTTTGGGCAAAACGCACGATAGAATTTGGTTATGGCTTGAAGTTTGTAGAGCTTGCCATGTTTTGAAGAAAAATAGGGATTTTGTGTACAAGGGGGGTTTGAGAGGCAGAAGGGTCGTGTTTCTGGCTTGTTGGGAGGTATGAAACTGGTTTACAATGTTTGTGTAAGTTGGTTTTAACAGATGTGAGAGATGATTTGTCTTTTGCAAGTTTCTTCTTTTTCAAGCAAGAGTGTGTATGTTCTCAATGCAAGCCTGTACAAGCCCTATATCATGCTGCATACTTTTCTCTTGGTTCTTGGAATTGGTAGATTGAATCTTGCTTCAGAGATATGGCCCCATGCCTCAAGGATTTTGGTTTGGCATAAAGTGCAACTTTACAAAAATGGCATTTTACCTTTTTCCAAATAGGGATTAATCTTGTATGCAATGTCCAAATGACCAAGATAACACCTTAACTCAATGGTTATGCATTAAATTATGGAGTATAAACTGGTTTTAAGGCCTGCAAGCTAGTGCTAAGCATGCTGATTTGAAAATGCAATTTGGTATGAACATGTATTGGCCATGGATCAAAGTGAGTTTTTGCCAACTTCAAGCATTCGATTATCTCTAACCACAAGGGTGTTTAAGGAGTTCTTAGACAATTTATAAAGCTTGGAACATGTACTATAATCCATCTTTGAAATTCAACTTGAAAATCCAAGTGGAACTATGTGAAAAATGGCCAAGAAGATGGGTCAAAATCCTGCCTAGATTAGGGCAAATTTTCTCTAAGTTAAAAGTTTTAGGTACCCTTGTTCCAAAAATCATAACTTGAGATACAAGCCTCTTTTGAGGAAACTTTGTGAATCAAAGTTGTAGAATTTGTGATGGACTACAAATTTCATGTTTCAAGTTTTATTTGAATCCATTTGCATCTTGGTTAAACAATGGGACAAAGTTAGGAAAAAATAAGAAAATTTTATAACTTAGAAAAATTCTAAGTTATGGAATTTTTCCATTTTAAACCCTAATTTGTATTTTTGGGTTTCTTGATGAACAAGTTTAACAATTTGACATGTCTTGATGAAAAATGACCCTTGGCACTTGATTTTGACCAAAAAATCAATGTTTGACTTTTCAGTGTACAGTCAAATTTTGATCAGTTGACTGAAAAATTCATCTGTCAATCCTATGCATTTGAGATCTTTTGAACTTGTTGAATGGGTCAAGAAAATGTCATTGAGTCCTTGAGCCCATGCGTGAGCTTAATTTGCCATTGGCTAGGTCAAACAGTCAAAACCCTAAAAATGACCATTTTGCCCTTTTGGTGATCTGATCAAATTTCTTGTGGAGTTGTGATCCAAACTTGATCAAATGGTTCATATGAGTTCATAATGTTGATGTGGGTCAAAATTCATGAGGTTTGACTGTCAATTGGCCATAGTTGACTTTTTCCCTAATACAGCTGATTTCTAGGTCAACTGTCCAATTGACTGGGCAAAAATTTGAATCAAGGCTTGAAACTTGGTATGGACAAACTTGTGAGTCCAACATGAAGTATGAAAGTCACTTTGGGTATTTTAGGTCAAAACATCCTTGTGCAAACTCAAACCCTAATTTAGGTCAACAATGCAAGGAGGTGTCTTGAGTAGCGCAAACCCTAGCTTGATCTTGAGTTCCAAGAGTCTTGAGATGAGAAAATGTTGGTGAAATGAGAGGGAAAATTTTGGGGTACAACAGAACCCAGTGGGATTGTTCACATAGCTGTTTTTCTCTCTTTTACATAAATTGTATAAATTCTGTTTGTTCGGCGGCATTCTCTTACTAGGACGTCAGCCTCTTGTACAAAAACGCTTATTCACATGCCAACTTCAAAATCAATACAATTCACTCTCAGAAAGAAATTTCAAATTTGTTTTCCTTTTTCTGTTTTGTTTTGCAAGAACGTCCAATGTTCATTTTTGATATATGCATTTGACATTAATTGTTGCTCATAAATATTTACATGCGAAACAAAAGACGATTACTTGTAATATCAGAAGTAGGGGCAGACAAGAAATGTCTAGACCTTACAGTTGCTCTGTCCACCAGGTATAGGGATAGACCTAGTTGGAGAAAACAATTGAAAGTATATACACTCCCTGCAGAGTAAGAAAAGGACAGTGGTGTTAACTCTCCCCAGCTGAGGCTCGCAACCGCGAATGAATTGGCAATATTCTCCCTAAAAGTTTATCTATCATCAGCACTAGAAGATTATCCCCAGTAAATTCTGGAAGATTGTCCCCAGTAGAGTCTAAAAGATTATCCCTAGTGAAGTCGCCACTGGAAAATCATCCCCAGCGGAATTCATTCCTTTCACAAATAGAAACTCAATCCCCAATAGGGTTTATTATCGCCAGCAACTGTAATTCATCCCCAGCTGTGGTTATTCTTCCAAATCAACAGATCCTTCGACAGAGTATGTCCTCCCCAAGAGCCATTTCCTCGTCAGTTTATTCCCCAGCGGAGTTATTCTCTCCAGCAGGATTATTATCACAATCATCTTCATTCATAATCCCGAGCGGAGACGAAGAATTTAACTCTTCTCTCCAGTAGCAATCCGGGATTTATTTTCCCCAGCTAGAGAATATCGAAGAAAACATTACATATCCATACATCAAGACATGCGCATACGCATCTTACAACATCGTCTCATTTATTTTGAGAACATCATTGCTTGATACATATCATGCATTACATACAACTAACCTTTAATTTTCATGAAAGATACAATCAAATTCTCACAAGATTCAAGCTATGAAGCTTGGGTACGACCGGATAGTATCTTGATTACCCCATCATATTGTGAAGCCCGGAGAACAACCGAATAACAGTATCAGACTACCGCGAAGCCTGGATTACGACCAGATAGTGGTATCTCTTAAAAACAAGCTATGAAGCCCAGATTCGACCGGATAATAGTTTAGTCCCCAGCAAGCCGTGAAGCCCGGATTACGATCGGATAACAGCTCAGCAAGTTATTGTGAAGCCTGAATTATGACCAGATAGCAATACAAGACCATGAAGCCTGGATTACGACCAGATAATGGTAGGAGACATTGGGAAGCCTGGATTACGACTAGATAGCAACCCAGAATACTACGAAGCCTGGATTACGACCAGATAGTGGTATATCTTTAATACAAGTTATAAAGCCCGGATTACGACCGGATAGTATCTTGATTTTCCTCTGAACACCATGAAGCCTGGATTTCGACCAGATAATGGCATGAGACATCGTGAAGCCTGGATTACGACCAGATAGCGATAAAAAACACTGAAGCCTGGATTACAACCAGATAACAGTGATGGACACTATGAAGCTTTGATTACGACCAAATAGCAGTCCACCCAGCCAATTACTATGAAGCCCGGATTCGACCGGATATTAGTAGGCCCAAAAACAAAGGAAAGCCCGGATTACGACCGGATAACCATTTGATCTCTTCTGAAGCCTGGGTTCTAACCAGATAAGAAGTAAGGTATTGTGAAGTCTGGATTACGACCAGATAGTAGTATAAAGCACCATGAAGCCTGGATTCGACCAGATAATGGTACAAAGCATCGTGAAGCCTGGATTATGACTGAATAACGATAAAAGGGCTGAAGCCTGGATTACGACCAGATAACAGTACATGACACTTTGAAGCTTGGATTTCGACCAAATAGCAGTTTATCTGGACAATTACTAAGAAGCCCGGAGTCAACCGGATATTAGTGTGCCCTAAACTCAAGTTAAAGCCCAGATGCGACCAGATAATAACTTAATTACTTCTGAAGCCTGGATTACGACCAGATAAGAATTGAGAAATTGCGAAGCCTGGATTACGACCGGATAGAAAATTTAATCTCATCTCCCCAGTAAGTCATTATAAAGCCTAGATTACAACCGGATAGCAGTTAGCCTTATCACTATGAAGCCTAGATCACGACCAGATAGTAGTTCATTTTCACCTCCTCAGAATAACGGACGACCGAAGTTCCTAAAATTCGAATTTTCTCAAAACAGAGATGATTCCCCAGTATAATAACGGACGACCGAAGCTCCTAAAATTCTATTTCTCCCAAGACAAAGAACAGCATTCCACAGCGGAATCTTCCTCAACAACAGGTACACATGCTCTCGCTAAGGAATCTCTTATGCAATCGACACTCCTTCGGATGGAATCTTTAAGCCCATATCCCGTCATCAATCTCCAAATGACATTTATGAGCCCATTCCTGACATCACAAGACAGATACCACTTCATGCGAGTGCAAATTTCGGGGCACTCTAGTGTTCAATCATCTTCCACCTTTGGATCACGAAAGGCAGACAAGCCAATCTAATTCCTCAGGTTTAAGAAGATTGAACAGGGGAATCTGTTGTACCCCAAAATTTGCCCTCCCATATTTCTCAAAACATTTCAAGAAAGATCCTCAAGTTGCTCAAGGAAGTCCAAGGGTTGACCAGACAAGCTCTCTCCTAAGGCAGTCTACCTCAAATTAGGGTTTCATATTGCATCAATAACTTAAGTCCAAAGGACCCCAAATTCTCACCATTGTCCTAATATGTTCTCAAGATCATCCATGTCAAGTTTCAAGCCCTACAGAGAAAGTTTGCTCAGTCAATTGCTCAAAGGCCTAAAAATCGATTGTGCTAGGGCAAAAGTCAATTGTGGCCCACATACAGTCAAACTTCAATATTTTTGGTCAACATCTTCATTTTGAAGTATATTTCATCATTTTATGAAGGGTTGATCATGATTCATCAAGGATTGCTCATAATTCCTCAAGAACCAAAAGTTGCAAAATTAGGGTTTTGCAGGAAAAGTCAACTCAACTTTGATCAAGCATAAATTTCTCATGCTTTATGAGAAATGACCCATCCAAAGCTCATTTTGAATAGGATTCCATTCTCTACAATCCATATTCAGCTCCCAAGTTCAAAATATGCACTCACAAGAAGTTGTGAATTTGGACATTATAGGTCATTTTGAAAAGTCAACAAAAACACCTTTTTGTCAAAGCTTCATACATGAGCATGGAATATAAAATTGAGATGATACCAAAATGGTTGCTTAGAGGACATATCAAGATTTCTAAAAAGTCCAAGAACACCTTCAAAGAGTCAAAATTGAGGAAGTTATGCATTGGTGAAGTTGACCTTTTTTGCAAAATTGTCAAAAGTCAACTACGCCTAAAATTGCAATTTTTGCCAAATGGGCCCAATCTTTTACACTTGTTTTGAGTTGGCAACATGGTCCACGAGCCCTAGCGCTTTCCACTTGTCATTATCTTGTTTTTATTATTTATTTTGATTTTTATTTGAATTAAACCATTTTAAATCAATACAAATCATAGAAAATCCAAAATATTGAAAACTCAAGATTCTTTACATGTTTCAGGTCTTAATATCCAGCTAGCATAAGATTAAATTCTTGTAAAGGCTTGGTGTGCAAAAAAAGATGCGATTAGGCCTATTTTTGGAAGGATATTCAAGTGTATCAAATCAAAATCAAAAGCATTGATGGAGGAAGATTGAGCACACTCTTTCAACCCTAATTCATTCCTCAGTACATAAGGATCATTGGCAGACCTAAAGCAACGCTAGAGAGAGGCGAGGCAAGAAGAACCAAGCTTGAAAAATCACAACAAAAGTGATGGGTCGAATTCATTGTTCCAAGCATCCTCAAGGCATTCTAGCTATCCCAATCACTTCCTGGGAGTGTAGGCAAGCGAAATCAATCAAGAACAAGTCTTTCCCAGTACTAAAACGCATTGTAAGTCATCCACGACCTTGGTTATTTCTTGAAATCGAATTGTGTAATTCCGGCCCTTATAGAATGAAATAATTATACATTTTTACTCCTTATCACATTTGCAAGCTTTCTGTAATATTTGATTGTGTTTTCATGGCCTGTATTGGAATGTGCCATTGTTAGGGTTTTATAGCTCGATTTGGGATTTCATCATATAGGTAAAATTGGGCCATGAAAGGGCCACCACTGTACTCAACGGGTCTAGACGAAGCTATCCATGGCTTTGGTTTTTATTTATCACGTTTGTATTAGATTTTGAAAATTGCAGGACTTATAGCAACGGACATGGCGCCGTAGGTAAAAGTCTATAACTTTTACCAACGGTGCAAGGAGGAAGATGACCTACGTGCCTACATCCCATTCGTTGGTTTGAATTTGCGCGCGTGTTTACAGCTAGCATTATTTTATTCCTTTTATTATTTTTATTTCATTTGATAATCAACTGAATCAATTGGCCCAGTGGTGGCCAGGCAAGCGTTAAGGCGTTGGGGAGTTTGAGGTCAGGGGTTCGACCCCTGCCTCCAACGTTTGAATTTTTCTTGAATTCTTTCTACAGATCCCATGTTCCACAAGGCGTGAAGACTACCAGAGGGCATCAACTCATAACCATCAGATCACCAACAAGTCAGATCTGAAGGCTAGCACATGAAGGACCATCATGGGACCTAATCAACGCGCAGCATGGGGGTCAAGGGAAGTCAACGTGGACCTTCTCTTTTGGGCCCAGATTACTAGCAATACACCCCCCTCAAACTACTGATTGCAGGCCCAAGTTTCTTATTCCTTTTCTTTTTATATTTTATTTAATTTATTTATTTATTTTATTCACTAACACAAAATTATTTTCTTTTTATAAAAAAAAATCATAAAAATATTTTTCACCCAATTAGACATTAGATTTATTTTTTATCAATAAATTAATTAATTTAATTAGATTTTAATTTTAGGTAAACTTTAATTTCTTTTTGTAAATAAATTAAAACTAATTAGAACAATTAGGGTTTTATTTTTTAACTTAATTAGATTTTCTTTTTTTAAAAATAACTTAAAAACACAAAAATATGCCATTTATTTATTTTCATTAATTAATTTAATTACTAGTTATTTTTGTATTTAATTTTAAAACCTAATTCTTTTCTTAAAAAATAATTAAAAACAACAAAAACAATTTTTCTTTTAATTAGGTTAGAAAGGGTCAAAACCCTAGTTCTCTCCGGATCTAATTTTCCTCGCGTGCGCTTTATTGTTTTATTTTTATCCTATTATTGTAATTGCTCACAAGGTGTAATAGTTAATTAGGTCTTTTATTTTTATTTATCGCTTTATTTTTAAGGGTTTGTTTTTGGCTATGTAAATACCCGAAGCCTTGTAATAGCGTAGTTTAATTTCCGCATTTTTAAATTCCGCAAAAATATTAAACTGTTAGATGAATGATATTAGGATGCATGACAAGAATGTATGATTAACTTTAAAACGGTTAAATAATCCTAAAATGTGCAAAGATAATAATCTGAAATTGAATCACTCGCATATGCACACTCCTAGGGTACACTCCCACTTCGGTTGCGTTCGGTAAATGGTCATTGAGTATAGGATGTTTTAGTGGTCGTCCTTTTGTCTCAAAGATCAAAGTTGCCTCGGAATGGTCGCCTCGGAATTTTTGCCTAGGATAATTGATCTAAGACATTAGGGTTACTACTAAGACATCCTAACATTGCTTTAGTGATCGTACGTCCCTTTCGAATTGACCCTCAAAACTCCGACGACGGTGCTACCTACTCACTAATAGTGGGATAGCGCTGTCTAAAGGAAACAAACATAGAACGATTCTTTTTTCGAGTAGGTAGATTAGCTCTTAAGTACTTGCTCAAACAAAACAAACTTTTTTCACACTTACACTCCTTTTCAAACAAAGCTTTTCAAAAAAACACTTCGTAACACTCTTGCAGACAGAAGCAAGAGTTAAATCGAAGTCAAAACAAAAACTTTTCAAATCACACAAACACACAGAAGTAATTTTGAAAATGATGAGCAAGTACCTAAGAGCCCGTAGAAAAATACGGATAGAAAGGGTGCTAACACCTTCTCTTTCTATAATCTACCCCCCGTACTCAGAATATTCTCGAAAAAAGGTTTTTTCTGTTCTTTTTCCTTTTCCTTTATTGGATAAAATAAAAGTCGGTGGCGACTCTTGCTTACCGCGACATTTTGCGAACAAAAAACGCAAACCAGTATTAAACAGTCAGTTCTACGACCGTATCGCAGGTACTTATCACAAAAACCCCGTCATTGAACCATACATCCCTATCTTATAGGGGTACTTATCACAAAAATCCTGTCACTCAACCCTACACCTATGCACTCATTCACTTCATATATTCGTCATACATTTCATATATTCGTCACCTGTTTCTTTTTTGTCTTATTCACAGAGGGTACAAAAAATAATAATAATAACAAGATTTTTGGTGACTGTCCTTAAAAATGGATAGCAAAGGAAACAACTTGTCCATGTCAATGCGCCAAACATGTCTGAAATCAAAACCACAAAAGGGAAATAATGTGCTGAAGACTTTCTCAAGCTTTATCCAGCAATGGGTGTGATTTTAAGAGCAGACGTCCGCAAGCGCACCTAGAAGACTTATTTCCCTTGGTTCAATTTCATGCAAACAAGTTTAGGTTTAAGATTGTAATATTTTTACATATCTGAATTATGTTACCTTCAATAAAGACATTTTGTTTCCCTATCTCATTGGCATATCTATTTTTTAAGATGGTAACCGAATAAAAAATAAGCGAGAGACAAATACATACCCAAGTGAATAAGACATTTAAAACAAGAAACTATTTCATGTTCATACACATCCATTCGCACGCATGCATTCATAAACACCTGCATATCATATCAAAACTCATCCTTTTTTTTATAAAAAAATCTCTCCAGTTAAGCCATGAGTAGAAGAAGATCACCACCTCCTTGGCCTCCATATCAAGTAAGGGCCTATCAACAAAGAAACCTGGAGCAGATCGAGGAAAACTAGGCTGAATTCAAAGAAGATCTAGACCAAGTCAAAAGTGATGTGAGTTCCATTAAAGGAGATTTGAGTCAAGTTCTCCTAGCCCTAAACGACTTCATTGACAAACAAGACCAGACTCCCAGGGTAGATTTTGAAGAAGTAGCCCAAAAAATTGGTGCATCAAGCAGTCACCAACTAAGAAATGAGCCAGAAGCAAGACCCCTCAATCCAAAAGGGCCTATTTCGGACCCCCCTAAAAGGACAAGAGGGAGAAATAAATGTCGTAGACTCACAAGCAAGGATACCACGACCATTAGTGATCCCACAAGGACAGCGGCAAGGAAGAAGGCCACCCAGAAAATTTAATTTGCTCACTATTCCACCTAGCCAGTTATTGCAACAGCTGGTTAAGGCATCCTTTGTGGAAATCAAGCCTCTAGCTCCTTCAGTCAGGCCTCTCCCGCGAAAGTACAATGCCAACGTCAGGGTTGAGTATCATGCTAACTCTCCGGGGCACACCATAGAAAAATGTTAGCCATTCAAGCATAAGGTCCAAGACTTGTTAGAATCTCAAGATATCATTTTTGAGAAACCTAACATCAAATCAAACCCTATGCCTCCGCATGATGGGCCGAAAATAAATGCAATTGAAGTAGTCACTAACTTTGGGGCAACCAGACAAGAAAAAACCACAACCAACTTGTTGAATGAGTATCTGTTCGAATATGGATTCTTGTTGGAATATAATGAAGCCTTCGAGAGAACACTACAAAAGCTAGTGAACCAGGGGATAGTGCAATTGGACCATACCCTGAAGAAAAATATAAAGCTACTCTGAAGGGTGAAGCACGTTTTCCTCTGATCCAAGAGACCTTTATAGAGCATGGCAGACATGTGGAAAAGATATCCAACAAAGCCAACACCAAAGGGGCAACTGACTACATCCTAGAATGCACTCCAGGAGAAAAAGGATGAACCGACCGTGAATATTCCTGAGATCTTTTTTTCTTTCCTAAGTAATTTTTCTTGTTTTTAAAAGAACCTATGTCAATCCCGGGGCATAGGGGTTGCTTGTAAGGGTTCCCCCGTTTGTTTCAGACAATATTTACATTTAATCAAAGTGATATTTTGTTTTCAATTAAGATCCTTGTCTTTCTCTTGCATTTATTCCGTAAATTTAAAAATGACAATACTTTCTCTGCATATGCATCTTCGAATTTCATATACTAAATTTGTACCAAAACATGATAAGTGTGCAAATTCATGCCCAAAGCCACCGATAATGTTACTGCTGCAACCCGATATAATTTTGATGCTCCTATAAACCAAGATAAAGAGGAAGATGATAAAGATCTTGAACTCTCTGAGAAAATTGCGAGGGAAATAAAACGAAAGGCTAACAATATACAACCATATCAAGAGGCTATTAAGACCACTAATCTGAGCACAGGGGAAGATCCGGAAGAAATCAAGCTAAGGGGAAATATTAGAGTGGAGCTACAGAAAAGCTTATCAAATTATTGCACATATTTTCTTGTTCCTACAGGAACAAACCAAGGTCAAATACAGACAGTGCTGTAAAAATAAGTAACTACGAAATACCAGGACCTGACGAAGAACCTGAGGCAGGGGCATGTTGGACATTCACGTTCGACGGGGCTTCAAATACACTGGGGCATGATATATGGGCAATTTTTACTTATCCATAGAATTCTCACAAGCCATATGCCAGGTCAATGGCGAATGGGATACTAAATATCCAAAACTGATTCCATATTGGGATCATGTTTTAAAACTGACTATGGAATTCACAAAGATCAATTTCTTCCACATCCCACGAAAAGGAAATCAAATGACAGGCGCCCTAGAAACTATATCGTCTATGTTCAAAGTAACTTGGTCAAACCACGAACCGCGCATCACAAACATACACAATCGAGAGCTCGCACTTCTTCTTGCTATCAAAGAAAGACCGGATGACAAGCCTTGGTTTTACGACATCAAGAAAAGCCTAAAAAAAAAAGGACATTCAGAAAATGCCTCTAGCACTGACAAACAAACTCTACGAAAATTAGCCTCGGAATTCTTTCAGAGTAACGGTATATTGTACAAGATGAACCACAATATGGTCTAGTACTTAAGAAGATTCTGCTACCTTGCCTCGACTCTCGTGGTAAATAGACCCCCAACTACGAAAGTCCATACGTAGTCAAAACGACATTCTCCGGTGGTGGTCTTATCCCCACAACAATGGATGGGGAAGAACTACCGCATCTGGAAAATTCAGAAGGGGTCAAAAAATACTATGTATAAGAAGCTCGCTAAGCTCGAACCTCAAACAGGCGACTTAGGAAAAAAGGAGCGTCCCGATGGATCGAAAACCCCAAAGGGCGATCCAGGCAAAAACTAGGGGCATATAAACAAAAAAATTATCCCGGTGGATTGAAAACCCGAAAGGGAAATCCAGGAAAAAGTTAGGGATTTCATTCAAAAAGAAATAAAGAGCAAAAAGACTGCGATCTAAGAAATGCGACTACGAACCACAAAGGGAGAGATAGATTTGAATCATACAACTCTGAAGCAAAGGAGATAATGTCTATTAAAAGGATATTGGGGAACAACAGCATCAATTATCATTTTTCATTGCCATTTACAATTTTAAGGATTTTTGTAATTACTTCTTTCTAGGAATTGCATCTTGTATCCTCGCCTATTCAGAGGCATATCAATAAAACATTTTCTTTCTTTGCATCTTTCAAATTGCATTTTTCTTTTCTCAGACTTTTTTACAAAATACTAAGATCATTACTTGTGAATATTGTCTCGAAATCATTTCAGGAAATTAAAAAATAAAAGCTTTTGATAAAACATTGAAAAAACATTTTGGTTAGAAAAATATCGAAAGAAAATCCATGTCTACGTCCATGCACATGTCTACTCTTGCGTCTACAATACCAATTCTACACACATGTCCATGTCTACGCCCGCTCTTACAACATACAAATATACGCATATGCCATTACCTACGCCTACATCTACGTCTACACCTGTGCTCACAATACAAAATCAATGTTCAAAATTTTGCTAACGCTTTTTCACCGCATTCAAATCAAATTCAACAAAGCTATGATGACACAACATACAACGTCAGGGGATTGGTAACTCTAAGTCAATGGTTTAATGGAGAGAATGCCAGAAATAGTCTTCATAACATTTCAAGGCATACGCGTATTTTTCACACATTTATACATACATTTTTCATATCCAAAGCATACATACACTATACATTTTTACATACAATACGCATATATTCAGGGTTCCATATCAATGTCAAATATCATACATAGACAATCATTCAATACACATATGCCCAGGGTCCCATCTCAATGTCAAACATCATACGCATGTATCATACATCAAACAAACAATCTCACCCTCGATTTAGCTATCTAAGGGTCAACCAACAAAACACTTCTCCTGCAATTCAACCCATCACCTAAGTCTCCACGCAGTGATGAGTTCCTAATAAAGCAGTCTATTACCTAAGTCTCCATGCAGTAATGAACGAAGCTCGATACATTGCCTCTAAGCCTCAATGTATTCTCCTAACTTGGTACACTGCCTCTAAGCCTCTGTGTATTCACAAAAATCGGTACATTTCCTCTAAGCCTCAATGTACTCTCCAAACTCGATACGTTTCCCCTAAGCCTCAATGTATTTTCCAAACTTAATGCATTGCCTTTAAGCCTCAATTTACTCTCCGAACTCAATACATTGCCTCTAAGCCTTAATGTATTCTCCAAACTCAATACATTACCTCTAAGCCTCAACGTATTTTCCAAACTCAATACATTACCTCTAAGCCTCAATGTACTCTCCAAGGTCGATACATTGCCCCTAAGCCTCAATGTATTCTCTTAACTCGGTACACTGCCTCTAAGCCTCAGTGTATTCACAAAACTCGGTACATTGCCTCTAAGCTTCAGTGTATTCATAAAACTCGGTACATTGCCTCTAAGCCTCAGTGTGTTCACAAAACTCAATACATTTCCTCTAAGCCTCAATGTATTATCCAAACTCAATACATTGCCTCTAAGCCTTAATGTATTTTCTAAACTCAATACATTACCTCCAAGCCTCAATGTATTCTCCAAACTCAATACATTGCCTCTAAGCCTCAATGTATTCTCCAAACTCAATACATTTCCTCTAAGCCTCAATGTATTTTCCAAAATCAATACATTGACTCTAAGCCTCAATGTATTTCCAAACTCAATACATTGCCTCTAAGCCCCAATGTATTCTCCAAACTCTATACATTGCCTCTAAGCCTCAATGTATTCTCCAAACTCAATACATTGCCTCTAAGCCTCAATGTATTCTCCAAACTCGTTACATTGCCTATAAGCCTCAATGTATTTGCAAAATTCAGTACATTGCCTCTAAGCCTCAATGTACTCTCTTCATTCAACCCACTGTCTAAGACATCGTGCGGAAGTGCGGCTCCTTGTTCCATAATAAATACCATTGCCTCATACTTCATGCAACAATGTGTTTCTTTATTCTGCGATAGAGATCATCGCCTCAGACTTCATGCAGCGATGCTCGAAAACAAAATTTAAGTTATCTCCTCAGACTTCACGCAGCGATTTGCGAACTTAACCCATTGCCTAAGTCTTCAGGAAGCAGTGCGTTCCCTTTCTTCGCGATACAGATCATCGCCTCATACTTCACGCAGCAATTTACAAATTTAAGCTCATTGCCTAAGACTTCATTCATCAATGCGTTTCTTTATTCCGTAACACATATCATCGCCTTAGACTTCATGCAGCGATACTCGAAAGAAAATAAAACTCTAGCCTATCGCCTCAGACGTCATGCAGCGATTCGCGAACATAACCCATGGCCTCAGTCTTCAAGCCACCATGCATCATCAATTATTGTTGTATTCATCCTCCAAATGGATTAATAAGCTAAAGCAAAACCAAGACATATAATATTGTGCTTTTAAGATCAAAGACTATTTGCCTCGTTATCAAACCTTGGTAAGTGATACATCATCAGCTTTGCCTGCTTCCTTGAGACACGTAAGGGTATGCTATATCAGTGTAACCTTATGTTTGTCGGGCAAATTTTAGGGTATTCCAAGTATTCAATAAACTCTCAATCAGAATGCGTAAGACTCGCGTTTTCTCACGTTATTCGATTGGAAGATAATTGAATAAGGGCAGCTGTCGTACCCCAAATTCGTCCTACCTTGATGATTTTATTTTTTGAGATTGAAATAGAAGAAATATTTAATTAAAGATGGAACATCAGTATCTGATGGCCCATCTTTATCCAAGACGATTAAGGGGTGTATTTTAATTCAGGAAGATGGGGCTTTTTGAATCAGAAAGATCCATAAACTTATTTGTGAAGCATGTTGGCCTATGACCCATGAGATTCGAATGTAGAAAACTATTTCAAAAGTAATTATTAAGTTCTTAAATTAAGGCCATTTGAGAATTATTGTTATTAGTAAGAAGAAAGGGTTGAAATTGCAATTAGGACCCCATATCATTTGGCCCCATTTACATTTTTAAAGAGGGGGTATGTTTATCAATTTATAAGCCCATTAAGGTTTTAATAAAACTAATGCACTTATGGTTTATTTATTATTACTGTCTTAGAAAAAGGGTATTATTATTAAAAACCTCTTCATTATTATAAAAAATATTTCTTTATAAACTATATTACTGATTAAATTATTTTCCAATTATTAAAAGGGTTTATATAATAACGATTTCATTAAAAAACATTAATTATTATTTGTATAATCTATTTATTAAGAAAAAATATGTTGGATCATTTTTTAAGAAAGCTTAGGCCCAACTTCGTGTATGTGTTTGCTGGGCAGAAGAAAATAACTAACGCAGGCCCAAAACTTGATTATTGGCAAAGCGCATGGGCTGAATAAAAATATAGCAGTGCAAGGTCCAAAAGCCACAAACGAGCATTGTAGTAATCAAGCAGAAAGGAAAGCACGCTTTCACCAACTAACCTTTACTGTTCAGATCTAAAACCAAATAAATCTTATTACAAATCTAAAAGAATACAAAATCATCCATTCCGAAAATCTCAAATTACTAAATCAAATCCAAAATCATGTTTCGTTTCATTAAATCAAATCTAAATATGCAGATTACAAACAAATCTAAACCGAATCATATATTACACATCCTACTAAATCAATTACAGTAAATATTAAATCTCCAATCCCAAAATCTATTGCAAACAGTTTGAATCTCCAGGGTATAAAATCAAATCTCAAAAGAAAAACATATTACAATAAATTGTGAAATCAGTATTACAGAATCAATCCCAATAAATCAAAATCCCTAATTCTTCTGTAAATTCGTTGAACAACTATCCAAATCAATTACAATATTTTTTGGAATCAATTACAATTAACCAATAATCCTAAATCCCTAACTTCTATTCCTAAATCTATAAGCAATTCTAGCAAAACCCTAAACTAAGAAAAGCCTATAAATACCAGGGAGATACAGAAATAGAGGGGGGGGGGGGGGAAGATATGGAGGAAGAATTGAGAAGAAGTCGAAGAATTGAGAAGAAGTCGAAGAATTGAGAAGAAGTCGAAGAACAGAATTGTGAAGGACTTCAACACAGAACCAGTAAAGAAGAAATTGACGGGGAAGAATTTGAAGAACGTAGAAGAAGAAGAATACCTCATAACCTATTGAAGACGAAGAAGTGAGAAATTAGGGTTTCAATATCTGAAACCATAATCGCTGATTGTCATCACTCCACCTTCACCATCGACGGCCACCATTTGTAAATCTGCAGAATCACACAAGAAATGAAGGGAGATTAAATCCAGAAGCTCGAAATCGGAAAATGAAATTGCGAGAGGGGTAAATCGAACTTAGATTTTTTCTTTTTATTGCTCTTATATTTTGTTGGTTGGTAGGGTTTCGGTTGAGCGCCACCGTTGGGTAGTAGATTATGGTTTGCGAGATGAAGGGTTGTGTATAAGGCGAAGTGGACGAGAGAGAGGAGAGTTTTTTTCTGTAAAGCTGAAAGAAAAATGATTAAAACAAATGTAATAAGCCGCTTAGATCCAGTGCACACGCACCTATAGCAGCTATCATAGTCCCTCAATCTCATTCGTTAGATTCACATCATACTGCCATTAGGCCAATTCTGCACGTTAATTAACCTACTCCCTCACCACTCAATTACGCAACCTCTCTCCCAAAGGTTTAGGCCTAAGCACGTTTCCTCTTTGCACCACCCCTTCTGCTTAATTGCTAAAATCCTAAACAGATTAGCACCCCCCGTGTCTGAACAACAATTGGGCCAGTCTGGGTTGAACTTCCAGTACCCCCATATTTTTACTTGCTAACATAATGATGCACCCCCTGATTCAAATTAAATTATTTAATTTTTTTAATATTATTTTCTTTTATATTATTTTTTATCTATTTATACATATATATATATATATATATATATATATATATATATATATATATATATATATATATATATATATATATATATATATATATATATATATATATATATATATATATATATATATATATATATATATATATATATATATATATATATATATATATATATATATATATATATATATATATATATATATATATATATATATATATATATATATATATATATATATATATATATATATTATATTTCTATTTTTTATAATAATAATAATTATCATTAATATTCATTTTTATTATATTATTATTATTATTTATTATGTCATGTAAACCATTTTAATCAAAAAATGCATATTATTTTCTTATATTATTTGCATTAAATATTTTTACCATGCATTAATCAAGATTTCTTTGCAATTAACACAATAAAAAATACTAACCAATCTCAAACTAATTTTCGCAATAAACTAAGCTAATCAACTATTTTTTTGCAAAAGGGTTTCAAACAGATTTTGACTCATCGCGCATTTAGTCAAAATCTCCGCAATCACCACTCCCGACCAAAGTGTGAGGTGATTCAAAGTACGTTTGCGACCTCCTAAAAAACACCAACCCTATACGAACTACGAATTGGGACTCTGATTCCTCTTAAGAGGATACGTAGGCATACGATCAAAAATCGTAGCGAGTTCCCCTATATAAAATTAAAATCCCTTTTCCCCTATATAAATTTAAAATCCATTTTTCCTCTATATAAAATTTAAATCCTGTTTCCCCAATTTAAAGCTAAAACCTAGTATCCTTGTGAACAAGGTAGATGAAAGGTGCCTAACACCTTCCTTTTGTCTAAAGAAGTATGAAACCTAGAATCTTTGTCTGCGACTTAGGGTCTCTTGTTAGATTCTCTTCCCTAGGATAAAAACTAATAGTGGCGACTCTATATTTAAAACCCATTGCAACACCTGGACAGTCAGAAATGTGTATTTATGGCCAAAAACACATTTTTTTAGGTTATGTTTTGGGTATTTTTGGTCCCAATTCATTAAACCTTCAATTTTGTTCTTGAGAAGCTATAAAACAACATTAGAGCTTGCATCTTGATTATCCAGAGTAGGATTTCTCATCAATCGGCGCTGACAATCCGTGAGATGTTTGGTTTTTCTCCATTTCTTCTCTATGTACTTATCTATTTGTTGGGTATGTTTGTATATTTACTTTGAACATGTGTTTATTTGTTGATCATGGTGTTGTATAAAGCTTGCTTTACAAATCAATATTAATGTCTTCTTTGATCTTGTTGCTTTATGTTTGATTTGGGTTGTTATAGACATATACCTCACAAATCTTGATTAAGGATGAATATCTATTAGTTTCTATATTCTAGAGATAGATTTAGAGATAATATCCACTTTGGGTGTTAAAGCTTAATGCCTCTGTGTTGTTGAAACGTGCAAGACATTACCGATAGAGTAATACGGTTGGTCTCGCTACTTGGCGTCAGACATAACCTTCATTGTGGGTACATCTTGTGGTGTCCGTGATGATTTTGACGAGTACAATAGGTTGAGTGTAATTGATCAATAGGTTTAAGTTTGTAACGAGTAATATAAATTCCTGCTTGTTAGGTTTCCCCTTTCTATTTAATGTATTTATTTTCTTGTCAATAGTTTTTACCCTTTCCTTACAATCAAACCCATTTAAAACCAAACTCATAAACTCGAGAATTTATAGAACAAAAATTCAATAACCAACCTATGTGGACACGATAAATTCCTGGATAAATATTTCCAAAACTTTTGTTGCTTGTCGCTACAACGTTTCCAATAAAATGGCGTCGTTGCCGGGGATTGGTTCTATTGTCTTCTCATTGAGATAATTCTTTTGTTTTTGAGTTTTTTAATTAATATTTATGTTGTATAGAAATTGTACATTAACTTGTATATGATATTTGTGCATATATGTGTTTTCACGTATTGTTGTGAATTATCTCGTTTTCATAACGTTTGTTGTGTGATTGTTAGGATACTTTCTTTAGGTTTGCGTGGTGTGACAATACCATGGCATATTGAGAGGAGGTTACTAGCTCGCACAATAAAGGCATCGAGCTTACGACGTAAAACAAGCATATTTGTTTGTATTTGTTTATGTGTGTGGTGATTTGTGCTTTAACAAGCTGAAACAAGGAAATGTTCTGAATTTCAAATCTTCACATTTCAACTTGTTAATTCATTTTCACCCGGTTTTCATATCGTTATTTGTATTTGTTTTGTTATGTCAATTTGTGTTTTCCGAAAGCTTGTCATGTTTAGCTTAAGGAGTTTTATTCGTTGTGTATATTGTAAATTTTGTACATTGATATTTTGTAGGAGTATTATTTTTCTAATTCTTTTGTTGTTGTTTAAACTCAAGTTTTGGTCCGGTAACTTGTAGAATATTGAGGTGATTTGTCAAGTTTGATTGTTTTGACTTGTAAATGCATGGTAATGATTTTGTTAAAGTTGTGTACATGTTAGAGGTATGTGTTTATCACTTTCTATACTTTAGCATATTCATGATACTTAGACTTTTTACAACGTTTATACCATTCATTCTTTTGTATACTTGTTCATTTGTGAATCACTTTAGTTCCTACCCTTTTTGTGAGGTAGCTTTCCATTGTTCACATATGTTGGAGAACATAATTCTTGTTTTAACTGGATTTTATTATGCCTAATCTTTTGTTTGTGTTAATTGTATGAAATCTTGAACATGATCAAGGCATTTTTTTGTTTCATTTTTAGCATAACTACCTTGGCCAAATAAGTCAATTCACCTTGTGAGTTTGTGATCATTAGTAACCCCTTTGAGCTTTTTGCCGATATCCATGTTGTATTTGTTAAATGTTTGTCTATGAGTGTTTAGTTTCTCTTTTTGCATGGATGTTGATTCGTTGTTTTCTTGAACCCTCAACCATTGTTTTGGTTTGAATATTTACCTTGCCTTAGAAAGTAAAGAGTATTCACATAATGATACGTTTGAATTCAATTTAGGGAGAAAAATAATTGTTTATTTATTGGTTGATTGCTATGAGGTTGAACAGAAAAAGAAAAGAAAGAAAAAAATGTGAAAAAGAAGTGATAGAAAAAGAAAGGGAAAAAATAGAAAAGATTTGAAAAAGAAAAACAAAAAAGAGTATGGAATAATACTGTGTTAATAAGTGATGTGTGTTTGTGTGAAACTTGCAATGAAGAAGAAGTTTGATTGAAATTCTATTGTTTGAAACTTTGTGGAAGTAATTACTCCCTTAGGTTTAGGCAAGTTTTTGTTTCGATTAGCTTTAGGACTTATCACTTGTTTGTTAACCAAGCCACATTACAACCTTGGAAATCCCTTGAGATTCTTCCTTTTATATTTTCAATGTAAATTTTTGGATGAATGCATAATTTAGTCTATTGTTTGCAAGATTGTTGGATGAGTGAAAATACCCCAGTTTTGTGTGTTTTTCATCTATTGATGATTGTGTTTGCTAGGGGTGATTGATTTTTGAACTAGTATTGTTTTAGAATTTTTGGCATAATTTTTTTATTTGGTATTTGTTTCATGTTTATGTTATAGTCGTAGTTTAGTGGTAAGTGTTTACTTTGTGCGTATTATTTTTCTTTTGAACCATTGCATTTTTTTTTCTGTTTACAAAACATGTTGATTCGTGATTCTTTGATTTATCATTCTTTGTTCTTTAGGTTATTTGATCTTTGTTTGAGGACAAAAAATAGTTCAAGTTGGGGAGAGTTTGATAAGTGCAAATTGTAGCAATTTTCGTATATACTTTTTGTTGCACTTATCGACTTTTTGTTATTAATATCGTTGAATAAACCTGACTTTTGTGTAAATACATTTAGTTTGTGTTTATTTGTGTTTTTGTGTACATAGGGTACCTTTTTATGTTTTTCCATTCATTTTGTAGGTATTGATGCGTATTTGGAGCATGAGCAATAAATTGTCGAAGACACGGCTTCAAACGCGCGATTTTGAGCAACTCATCAACAAATAAGGCTCAAAATCAAAGAATAAAAACTCATCAATTTGGTTTATATTTTGTCATTTTTATAAAGATCATTGAATAAGCTTTCCAATGCTTCGAACCGGACGCGAATCGGAGTTAGGGTTCAAAGGTTATAACCAAAACAATGCAGAATGTTATGTTGGTTTTTCAACTTACTATCAACTGTCGTCGGGCGATGCTTTTTGGTCGCCGAGCGATCATGGACAGTCAAAAATGCTTATTTAGGGCCAAAAACACGTTTTTTTAGGTTATATTTTGGGTATTTTTGGTCTCAATTCATCAAACCTCCATTTTTGGTCTTGAGAAGCTATAAAACAAAATTGGAGCTTGCATCTTGATGATACGGAGTCATATTTCTCATCAATCGGCGCTGATAATCCAGGAGATGTTTGGTTTTTCTCCATTTCTTCTCTATGTATTTCTCTATTTTTTGGGTATATTTGTATATTTACTTTGAACATATGTATATTTGTTGATCATGGTGTTGTATAAAGCTTGCTTTAAAAATCAATCTTGATGTCTTCTTTGATCTTTTTGCTTTATATTTGGATTTGGGTTGTTATATACATATACCTCACAAATATTGATTAAGGATGGATATCTATTAGTTTCTAGATTCTAGAGATAGATTCAGAGCTAATATTCACTTTGGGTGATAAAGCTTAATACCTCCGTGTTGTTGTAGCGTGCAAGACATTACTGATAGAGTAATACGGTTGGTCTCGCGACTTGGCGTTAGACATAAACTTCATTGTGGATACATCTCGTGGTGTCCGTAATGATTTTGACAAGTACAGTAGGTTGAGTGTAACTGATCAATAGGTTTAAGTTTGTGACGAGTAGTATAAATTCCCACATGTTAGGTTTCTCCTTTCTATTTAATGTATTTATTTTCTTGTCAATAGTTTTTACCCTTTCCTTACAAACAATCCCATTTAAAACCAAACTCATAAACACGAGAATTTGTTGAACGACAATTCAATAATCAATCTTAGTGGTCACGATAAATTTCCGGATAAATATTTCTAAAACTTTTGTTGCTTGCCACTATTTTATTGGAAACAAAATGGCGGCAAGCAACAAAAGTTTTGGAAATATTTATCCGAGAATTTATCGTGTTCACGGAGATTGGTTATTAAATTTCGTTCGACAAATTTTCGCGTTTATGAGTTTGGTTTTAAATGGGTTTGTTTGTAAGGAAAGGGTAAAAACTATTGACAAGAAAATAAATACATTAAATAGAAAGGAGAAACCTAATAGATAGGAATTTATACTATCCGTCACAAACTTAAACCTATTGATCAGATACACTCAACTTACTGTACTCGTCAAAATCATCACGGATATCACGATATGTACCCACAAAGAAGGTTATGTCTAACACCAAGTCGCGAGACCAACCATATTACTCTATCGGTAATGTCTTACGCGCTACAACAACACGAAGGCATTAAGATTTAGCACCCAAAGTGGATATTAGCTCTAAATCTATCTTTAGAATATAGAAACTAATACATATCCATCCTTAATCAAGATTTGTAAGGTATATGTCTATAACAACCCAAATCCAAACATAAAGCAAAAAGATCAAAGAAGACATCAAGATTGATTTGTAAAGAAAGCTTTATACAATACCATGATCAACAAATATACACATGTTCAAAGTAAATATACAAACATACCCAACAAATAGATAAATACATAGAGAAGAAATGGAGAAAAACCAAACATTTCACGAATTATCAGCACCGATTGATGAAAAATCTGACTTCGGATCATCAAGATGCAAGCTCCAATGTTGTTTTATAGCTTCTCAAGACCAAAAATAGAGGTTTGATGAATTGGGACCAAAAATACCCAAGACATAACCTAAAAATGTGTTTTTGGCCCTAAATACTTATTTCTGACTGTCCAGGATCGCCCGACGACCAAAAAGCATCGCCCAATGATAGCTGACAGTAAGTTGAAAAACGAGCACAACATTCTGCATTGTTTCGGTCATAAATTTTGAATCGAAACTCTGATTCGTGCCCGGTTCAAAGCGTTGGAAAGCTTATTCAATGATCTTTCTAAAAATGACAAAATATAAACCAAATTGCTGATTTTTTGTTCTTTTATTTTGAGCCTTATTCATTGACAAGTTGCTCAAAATCGCACGTTTGAAGCCGTGTCTTCGACACTTTATTGCTCATGCTACAAATATGCATCAATACCTATAAATGAATAGAAAAACATCAAACGGTACACTATGTACACAAAAACACAATTAAACATAAACTAAACGAATTTACACAAAAGTCGGGATTATTCAACAATATTAACAAATAAAAAGTCGATAAGTGCAACAAAAAATATATACAAAAATAGCTACAATTTGCACTTATCAAACTCTCCCCAACTTAAACTTTTTTGTCCTCAAACAAAGCCAAACAACTCAAAGAACCAAAAGTAATCAACCAAAATTTCATGAATCAACAAGTTTTGAAAATAGAATACAAATGCAATGGTTCAAATGAATAACGGTACACACGAAGAAACATACTTATCACTAAACTACGGCGACAACATAAAAATGAAACAAATGCTAACTACAAAGAATATTTCGAATATTCTAAAACAATACTTGGTCACAAATGAATCACACCTAGCAAACATAATCATCGATAGATGAAAAACACACAAAAATGGGGGTACTTTCACTCAACCAACATTCTTGCAAACAATAGACTAAATTATACATTCATCCAAAAATTCACATTGAAAATACAAAAGCAAGAATCCTGAGGGCTTTCAAGATTGTAATGTGGCTTAGTTAACACACAAGTGATAAGTCCTAAAGCTAATCGAAACATAAACTTGCCTAAACCTAAGGGAGTGATAAATCCACCAAAGATCCAAACAATAGAATTCCAATCAAACTTCTTCTTTATCACAAATTTAACACCAAACCACCGTCACTTATTAACACAACATTATTCCATACTTTTTTTCTTTTTCAAAGCTTTTCTATTTTTTTCCTTTCTTTTTCTATCACTTTTTTTCATTTATTTTCTCACTTTTTTTTCTTTTTCTTTTCAACCTCATAGAAATAAACTAATAAATGCACAATCATTTTTCTCCCCAACTTGAATTCAACCATACATTAAAGTGAATACTCCCTACTTTCTAAGGCAAGGTAAAAATTCAAACAAAAACAATGGTTGAGGATTCAAGAAAACAGCGAATCAACATTCATGCAAAAAGGGAAACTAAACACTCATAGACAATCATTTAGAAAATACAACATGGATATCGACAAAAAGCTCAAAGGGGTTACTAATGATCACACACTCACAGGGTGAATTGACTTATTTGGCCAAGGTAGTTGTGCTCAAAATGAAACAAAAAATGCCTTGATCATGTTCAAGCTTTCATACAATCAACACAAACAAAAGATTAAGCATAATAAGATCTAGTTAAAACAAGAATTGTGATCTCTAGCATATGTGAACAATGGAAAGCTACCTCACAAAAAGGGTAGGAACTAAAGTGGCTCATAAATGAACAAGTATACAAAAGAATGAATGGCATAAAAAATTGTAAAAAGTCTATGTATCGTGAATATGCTAAAGTATAGAAAGCGATAAACACATACCTCGAACGTGTACAAAACTTTAACAAAATCATTATCACGCATTCGCAAGTCGAAACGATCAAACTTGAAAAATCACCTCAATACTCTACAAGTTACCGGACCAAAACTTGAGTCCAAACAACAACAAAAGAATTAGAAAAATAATACTCCTACAAAATTTCAATGTACAAAATATATACAACGAACAAAACTCCTCAAGCTAAACACGACAAGCTTTCGGAAAACCCAAATTGACATAATAAAAAAAATATAAATAACGATATGAAAATCGGGTGAAAATAAATTAACAAGTTAAAAAGTGAAGATTTGAAATTCAGAATATTTTTTTTGTTTCAACTTGTTAAAGCACAAATCACCACACACATAAACAAATACAAACAAACATGCTTGTTTTACGTCATAAGCTCGATGCCTTTATTGCGCGAGCTAGTAACCTCCTCTCATCATGCCATGGTATTGTCACACCGTGCAAACCTAAAGAAAGTATCCTAACAATCACACAACAAACATTACAAAAACGAGACAATTCACAATAATACATGAAAACACATATATGCACAAATATCATATACAAGTTAATATATAATTTCTATACAACATATACATTAATTACAAAACTCAAAAACAAAATAATTATCACAATGAAATGACAATAGAGCCAATCCCTGCAACAACGCCATTTTATTGCTTGCCGCTACACTGCTCCAACAGATATCACCAAATAAAATCAAATATATCAAGAGATAAACAACAACAACGTCTATTGTACACAGACCAAGATGTCATGACATCTATCTTCAACAACTGTCTGAAACACTTAATAGTAAAGTTGTTCTGACAGTTGATGAAGATGTTACAACATCTTGCTCAACATCAGTATAGAATCATGTTTTACCAAAATTTAGTCAATGATAAAACCATGGAACTAACAATTGTATTAACATTTAATTTTCTGCACCTTTACTTTTCCGTAATTTAAATTTCCCGTAATTTACTTTATACTCTTTACTTTTAGAAACTTTATCATTTTGTCATTTTACTTTCTTGCCTTAATTTTATATCGTTTTTCTTTTGCTCCTTGAGAACTTTACTCTTATGCTATTTTTCCTTTGCTCTTTGAGCATTTTTTTTCTTTTTTGTTAAAAGATACTAATAAAGGCTTAAACATTAAAATACTTAATCTCTCTCTCTCTCTCTCTCTATCTCTCTCTCTCTCTCTCTCTCTCTCTCTCTCTCTCTCTCTCTCTCTATCTCTCTCTCTCTCTCTCTCCCTCTTGGATTATGGTTACTATCCTCATCTTATGGAGATTTGGACCTTTGGACCTAGGTTAGAACCTTGGCTTGGAAAAACCATTCGGACCTTGTGACTTTAGCCTTCATTTGAGATCTTAGTTGTATTTTTGTCTGTTTTTCGGGAACTTTACTATGTTCAGGTGTTGTTACTTTAAAATTCATATGATGAAATAATATTCATATGATACATCAAGTTCATCTGATACATGAGAAGTCCTATGCATCCTTTATGATTTATCTGATGCTGAGCTTGCACCAGAGGCACTATTTTCATTTGATGCTTATTATTTGCTTGTTTATGTGGCTTACTCCAAAGGAAATGGGATGATTTATTTGACTTGTGTCAAGATGTTTTCCCCTTGTTTGGTTAGGTCTTTTTTTACCTTTGCTTTTACTTTGTGGTTTAGGATAGTCCCTTCATATCTTATTCATCTTCTTCAATTTTCAAAATCCCCTCCCTTTTTAAAAACCTTATTGTGTTTTTAAGCTTAAATCACTTTCAATAAAAATCTTGAATTTTGTCAAGTTCATTTTTAAAATCCTTTTATTAATCAAAATTTGTCCACTTAATTGAAGTTAAACATTTTTCTTCAAAGACTAAAAAAGCATAAAACTAATTCAAACTTTTTTTCCATTTAGCTTATGTTTTTAAAATATTTTCTTAAATATTAGATATGAGTCATCTCTGTATTGAGATGTAATTCTCCCATGTCCATAATCTCGATTGATATGATGTTGAATCCTTTTCACTTGAAAGAGCTAGTGACATACTTGTTGATGTTTATCCAAGTTGGAGCTCTTCTTTTATTATGATGCAAAGGTCCATCGTTCACATGTTTATAGATACTTGGTTGAGTATTCTCCTTAAGATGACAAAATGTCTCTTCTCTTTAAATTAATCAATAAACCAATTTGTTATTTTTTAGAAGAACTACGTGGTTCTGATTTCTTCATTGTACTTTAAAGATACATAGGCACGAGACTCTTGAAGTCTTTCTGAATCAAAATCATAAAAAAAATATTTCTTTCCCAATCTCCATAATATTTTAACAAGCAACTCTTTTTTAGTCAAATACAAAGATTTTCAAAGAGGTTCTTATGGAGTACCACAGATGTTTAGGGTGCTAACACATTCCCTTTGCATAACCAACCCTCGTACCTTGTTCTCTTTATTTTATTAATTTTGTTTTAAAAAGTTTTGTGGGTTTTATTTGCTCTTTTCCCATTCCTTTATAAACAATAAAGTGCGGGTGGCGACTCTTACTTTGTGAGTTAAGTTTATCAATAGCTTAATCTCCAATTTTTCACAGCTATATCAGTGGTTAAAGCTATCAATGAAGCATTTTGGTTTACATTGTTAATCCAAGAGTTGGATGTTGAACAAGGTGAATTTCATTTGCATTATGATAGTCAGGGTGTTATCTATTTGGCGAATAATCAGGTGTATCCTGCTAGGACCAAGCATATTGATGTGAGGTTCCACAAGACGAAGGAGTTGTTGGTGTCCGGACAGATATTACTTCAGATTGTTCACACTTCAGAAAATGCAGTTGATATGTTGATCAAGTCAATCACTAGTGACAAGTTCAAACATTGTTTGGACATGTTACATATTTATCAGTGGTAAGTAGGAGGAGTACCTCCCCAGTTTCCAGGAGGAATCGTTATGCAGAAAATTTTCATAGGGGTTTGATATTCGCCAAGGTGGAGATTGTTGAATATGGATCATATTGTTGAGATAATTATGAGTTGTTGAGATAATTATGGATTGTTGAGAGTATAACTAATATTGTTGATATAATTATGGATTGTTGAGATAACTATAGATTGTTGAGAGAATAGCTCATATTGGTGAGATAATTATGAATAGAGATAATTGTTTGTTAACGGAAATTAGATATTAGGATTTTAGATAATCTAAAATCTCGTATTATATATATAGAAAAATAATTTATATCACGTTACATACTAGTAATTCTGCTTAATTACAGTTACTGACTTCTACAATGTTGAATCTATGTTGATGAAATCAATGACACCTTAAATCTCATCAACTAACATAGTCAAAGCCAGAATGGAAAAACATGTCGTTCATGTTCTGAACTCTGATTTTGGCACCATGACATTATAAATAAATTTTTACAAACATGTTGACTGGACCAAGCACATGGGATATGGAATTATAATACAATAACGTAACAGACAACTTAAATTCAAAAACACCTCCAAGAAAAAAGTACAATTTTGTTATACCATATAATCCCCATCACGAAATAAATTTCAATTAATTAATACTAAAACATGATTGAGATATCATAATGATCTTGTTATTACAATTATTGTCTCTAAATCACAGACACAAAATGAACTAACAAAAAGTTATAAGATTTCAAACCTTAGGAAACATTAATTCTTGTGCTAACTATACAATATCTACTCAATCTAATCGAATGTTTCCTTCTGTATATGAATAAACCTACACTATTAACTTGGTTCCATGTATATGCAGGCTAATGTTGATTAATATGATAGTTATTGAGGGCTTGTCTAGGAAACATGTAACAGAAACTGCACTATTCTCTACTAAGCTAAATAGTTATAATCTGTAGTGACACAAAATAACATAATTTTGATATTTTAATTCAAAATCAGTATACTTGTTACTTAGGCTTCTTTAAAAAAAATTAAATATAGCTAGTACAAGTAATATTTTAAAAATCAGATCAGATATAAATCGATGAGATCTCTGAATCAAGGTTCAATTTTTTATTAAATATTTTATTTCATAGTTATTTCTATTTTTTTTCCGACAAGTGAGTATACAAGTTGAATTCAAAAAAGAAGGATTCACATTAAGACTCTCTTGATTATATTTTTAAGAGGAATGAGAAATACTTCTAAACACATTGAATTTGTGTGAGTCATATATAGAGTTGAAGAAACACTTCCAGGTAGAAAATAAAATTTATTCTTAAAAATTTGGAAAACTATTTTTTATAATTCATTTGTATTCTCTTGTAATTACTTTTAGATGTATAGTTTATAGAGATTCTCTCTCCCTTGGGGTTGGTTGATGACCAATATTGATTTGAAGATGACTAATATTAATTTGAAGATGACCAATATTTGAATCGAAGAACGATGATCGAGTAACATTTAAGTGACACCATTCAATATTTATTTGATCAAAAGCAAATAAGATACATTTGAATTACAATGATCAATATTATGTTTGTTTCGTAAAGGAAAATTGACGGTGTGTCTGTGTTTTAAAAGAATAACATGATGATGATGGAGTGTAGTTGAAAGAAGAAGAAGAAAACAATGACGGCATGATAGAAGTTAGAAGTTAATAGTTGTAGAAGAAATTAATTTTTCTTTTTGTGAAGGGGAATATTTTATATTTTATCATTGACAACTTAAAATTTTCAAAAACAATTTAAAACAAAATGAAATTGACCAATTGTATGAATTTCTTTGAATAAAGGATTATTTAAAATCGATTTTGATTCTTTCGCTTAAACAGTTTAGGACTATTCAATCCAATTTTTCAAGTTTTATATTGGTATTGGCTTAAGTGCAATTTTGCAAGACTGATTGGACCAAATTCCACTTTATTTCTTTGATCCAAACAGTTGAATAGACCAGTTTAGTTTGATGTTTAAAACATTGTGTAAAACAAGAAATTTATTCTACACAAATTTGAAATTTTTTTAATAAATTTACTTTAAAAGTTTAAGTCGTAGTTAGAAATTTCAAAAAAATCTTAATATAAATTACTTATTAAACATAATATTAAATTTAGTTATTTTTTATTTTAAATTTTTTATACTTTTAAGTAATATCATATCTATTTTGGGTTGAGTCAAACTCAACCCATCGTTCAATTAAATCAAATCAATATTCAATGATCAACTAGAGGTTAGGGTGGGACAACAGATGATACGTCAATCACAGAGATCTTTAATAGCCATAAATATTTAGATAATTATGATCTCACAGTAATAATTATGTAAAGTCTCTGAATAAAAAACAAATATGTGTTTTTGGAAATACTATTGTATCTGAGTATGGTGGAACAATGAAAGATTGTTCTCAACTGGTATGGATTGACAAGATGTTGAAGGATCATAATATCAAACATGATGTCATGATATTATTTGTTGAAAATCTGAATGATATTAGATATCTCATTCAACATAACTGGAACAAGAATCTTGATAGTCATAATCAACTTATCAAGAATCTTGCTGAAGAGAAGGTTATTACTCTGGATCATATGGATAACAAGGAACAACTTAATGTTTAAAGATCAAATTGAGAACATAAACAGTGGGACTGGAACTTGCACTATTGAGGAGTTATAGACATTATAGATATGGAGGAGTGCAATTGATACTGCATCTTTCCTCTGTGTTCTGATGTTTAGGGAGCCTGAGCAAGTTGTTATTAGATGGAATAAAAAATCTCTACAAAGGGTTGGTGACAACACCAAGGAGTGGAGGAGGATCTTTGACAGAGGCAAGAGGTGGATGACCACCTGAGGTTTTTGAAGTTTGTGTGTTTCCATCTGCTTTTGTTTGTTTCCACCAGCTATCGTGTGTTTCCAATGTGTGATTCCATCTATTTTTTGTGCTTGTGTGCTACGTGTGCTTCTATTTTGTTTACATTTACTCTATTTTTGTTAATTCTTGACTAAAAATAGGGAGTAAAGTGTTAGTGTGTTTTGTGTCTCATGTTGTTATGAAACATATTGTGACATGTTAATTAGCATGGTGTTAGGACTATGCTACTACTAAGATGAGAGTAGTGATTATGGTTGTTTTCTGGATGTAATTGTTGAGGTGGAACATGATAATATGTCATGCTTGTTGGAGCTTCTACTACTACTACTACTTCTGGTGAAGTTTGTGTGCATGATGTCTTATCTGATGTTCGAACATCTTGCTTAATGTCTTATATTTGGTGTTTTGAATTTTCTGGTGTGTTGGGTTTTCTCTTTGAGGGGGAGTCTTGATCATGTGTGACAGGGGGAGTTTGGTCCTGTCTGTGATGTCAGACCTCATGTCTAGACATTTGTCTTCTAGAGTTTTGAAGATGGTGATTTGTAACTACATGCATTCTCTGGTGAATTTTTCTGTTGTAGTTTGTACAAAGTTTACATGTTTGCATGTAGCTTGTTTTATGATTTTATTCCTCTCTCCAGGGTTATTGTACATTGTTTATTTTAGCCAAAATTTACCAAAGGGGGAGATTGTTAAATATATGGTTTTAGTTTTGGTTTGAATTTTTCTAAAACATGGTTCTGGGATGATGTTGAGCAAGATGTCACAACATCTTGACCAACTGTCATGACAGTTTGTACTATCATATATATCAGACAGATGTTGAGTCAGATGTCTTGACATCTTGGCCTGTTATGCAGTAGGCGCTGCTGTTTTGGTTTCGTTGAAGATTTGATTGAAAACTATGAGATTTTGGAATATTCTAGTACTCATACAAGCATAACCAATCAAGGGTATTTTAAGAACAAGTGCATATTTGATTTTTTTTTCATTAAAAAGGATCTTGGGGACTTTTTAGGAAACTTTAAAAGATTTATTCCTATTTTTATGTGAAGATCTCGCAGCTGATCTAAAAAGTGAAGATTGGATTTGATTTGAAGAGTCCAAGCTCATACTTCAAGAGTATATAAATAAGGACTTCCTATGACCTAAAATAGCAAGCATTCACATTGAAGAAACGCTGGGTGCAATATAAGGATTAGGGTTTTAGGAGTATTTTAAGTTCTTTGTGTTTATGTTCTTTGTATGTCACTCGTGTATCTTTTGATGCATTGAGTTTAACTGATTGTTACTTGATTTTATATCAAGTCATTATTCTCACTCATTAGATTTTAAGCAAAGAGTTGAGTATTTTTCTTGGTTGAAGCTTTTAAGCAAAAATAAGTATTGTCTATTTGAAGTGTAATCTTCTATTTGGTTCTTTAAGTCTAGTCACAAGGTTTGTGGTTGTAGGTATTAGTGTGGTGATTGGAAGTGAGAAGGAGTTCTCATATCTAGGAGGTTCCTAGGTAGAGGTTTCACAAGGTAGTTATTAGGAGAGAAGTTATAGACTGGGACTGTTTAGGCTTCAAACTAATATCATTATAGTTTATTTCCTTCCTGGCTTGGTAGCCCCCATAGTAGGTGATGTTGCACCAAACAGGGTTAACAATTGATTATGTTGTTTAATTTTCTACAATTTATATTTCTGCATAATCTATGGTTTTCTGTCAACATATGTCATAACATTTATCCTGACATTGTGCTTCTGTGTTAAGACATCAGTCTTGACATCTATATTGCAAGTTCTAGAATTTCACCACCAATATCATAAAATCATAAATACATAAAGGATTTTAACATAGATGAAACATTAAATTTCAATATCTAGGTGAACGTTGCAATATCTTGATAATATCATCGACCGATCTCGAAACAGACGCGTCCGGCTCGATTGAAACCTTTGATTCTAAACGGAAAAGTATTCCACATAGCCCTTGAATCAGCACTCGTCTTCAGCTCATAGTTGTTGAACTCAATCTTCCCTTCTTTTTCAACAGATGGCGAGAAGTACTCGATCTTCATAATTTTACAATTGTTGTTGTATGGTAGGAGCTCCTACAATGTGTATTTCAGATCTTCAAGAGGGGTGTACTCAGTGATCTTAAACTCTCTTGAGGGTTTCACACCGCTAAAGTAAACATTTCTGACATGCCAAATGATGTTCATTTTGGTGTAATGTGTTTTGGTATAGAACAAAAAGACAAGTTACCTATATTTATAGTAGTTGGAGACAAATATGGACCTCTTAAATTCAATCTTGTACCAAGGAACATTCCAGAAATGCATCTCCAATACCACCTTGTTATCTTATTACAGAGATGTATTTTCGGTGTAAGTATAAGGTTTTCCTAAGAGGGGGTGAATTAGGACTTTTAAAATTATATCTGATTTTATGAATCTTTGATCTTTCTTTTTTGGTTTTCTTTTGGTTAAGTGATGAAAGCAATAAAATGAGGAAAGTAAATTACACAAGGATATATCCAGGTTCCCCTCACAGTCCGAGAGTACTCCAGTCTCCTTTCAACATGAAAGAGATTTCACTATAGTTAGAATGATTGTACAGCCTATTCACACTAATTGTGATGCTTACTATCTAACCTATAGGAAGATAAAAGGTTTTTAACACCTTTAAAATCTAAACTCTAAGTGCAAGAAGAACAATCCTCTTCAATGCACACACTTGCTTTCAACAATCCTGAATAGCAAGAGAAGTAATAATGTATTCTAAATTTTAACAAGAGATTTTGAAATATGATACAATATATCAATCTTGGATTGATATTCTCCTTCAAGCAAACAATTCTAAATGATGAATACAAGTGTTTACAATGATGATATGAAACTTGGAACAATTTTTCAATGAAAAATGAGTGCACAAAGTTTTAATAGAAATTCTGGTGTAGAACACTTGAAAATTTGAAAGATAAAGAGTTTATGTAATTTGAATTGTAGATTGAAAGAGGTTGAAAAATAATTCTGAAATTATAAGTTTATATAGGCCTATATACAAACTTTCAAAATGGTATGATTCAATTGAAATATGTCATGCTTCATAAACAAAACCACACAACTTTTCTGTTAGAAAAATATAAAGTTCTTTGGTACTACTTCGATGGTAACCGGTTCCCATATATGGGTACCCAGGTTCCATCGTTGCAACGTTTAAAAATTTTGAAAGTTTACATTGGGTAACCGGTTCCCATATATGGGTGACCAGGTTCCTCACGATAGAAGCTTTTATTTTGTAGAAATGATACAGGGTAACCGGGTTCCCTCAGACAGGTTTGAAAATTTCCTTTTAAAAATGAATGAAACATAAAGTTGTGAGTTCTAAAACATGTTTGAAGATTTATGGCATACATGAAACATTCTTATGAACACTTGTATGCATATAAAGATGTTGAATACTTTATACCTTGACAATTGATTTGTTCAGAAAAAATATTCCTTCAAGACTTTGATAAATTTGACTTGATTAAGATGTCTTGACGTAAATCATTCTATTTTGCAAGCAATGATAGTTTGTCTTCATCAAAACTCTTTAGGAAGCTTGTCTTTACATTCTCCCTTTTTTTTATGATGACAACATTTTCTTGAAAATTTATATGCATTTTGATTTCTCTATCAATTTTGAAAACCCCCCTAAGTCAAAGACTCCCCCTTGATCCATGCATGAGAGATTTCTTTGAAATTTTCTTACTGCACTTTTGTTAGAGAAAATAGAACATATACAACAAATGATTCTTCTCCCCTTTGTCATTAGCAAAAAGGAATGGGTAAATAAGAGAGCAATATATACCATGAATACAACTCATACACATAACACAACATATATAACATAATACAACAAATAACATAACATAGTTTCAAACAGAAAGTACAAGACATGAAATTGTTCTAGCATTAGACATAAAACATAGAAATAGTAAAGACTTAGAACTAGAAATATAAAGAAGTAAGACATAATAACTTTGGTTTAGCCACATTCTTCCATATCCTAATCAAATTCCTCCTCTTATCCATCTACATCACCACATGTTTCCTCTTCTACCATTTGGTTCTTTTGGGATTTGATAAGCTCTTTTCAACTGTTGTTTAAAACAAGCAAGTTCAAACTAATTTTCCCTATGGTTTCGAGCAACAATACGCTCCATGGAGCATAGCTTATTAAAGAGGATCTCCAAAGTATATCCACCTTTCGGAACCAGAGGAGGAGCATCGGGTGCAGGATCTTCTATGTAAACAAACTTGCCTTCACGATCCAATGTGATACCTGTGTTTTTCAAGGCGGTTTTATCATTAATCTCATAGTCTTTATTAGTCATGATTACCTTTGGCTCTCTTTTTAAGTTAACTCCAGCATGTTCAAGAATTTTTGTAATAGCCCTAACATAGGGTAAACCACCGGTTAACCGATGTTGATGCTTCATATGATGCATGAGAGTGCCCAATTAACCGGAAGATTTTTCTTAATAGCATAAAGTACTTGTAATTCCAACTCATTGATGCGGGAGTGATTTGAATGCTTTGGAAGAAAAACATAAGCAATGATATAGTGAAGCATTCCATCACTAACAGTAATTTGGAACGAAACATGATGAATTTTGAAGCTGGGGGAATTTTCGCCACAACACTTTCATGTTGTGATTCTCGACACATACCAAGAAATACTTCAATTTTCTTAAAACAAATTCCATGAGGTTGGCACATAACCTTGTAGGAAAAAATGACCCTCATAAGGAATCCCTAAATATTTTCCAAGAGCCTCGCTATCTAAACAAATTTCCTTATCTTTCACTTTAGAGGTCAGAACAACATTAGTGTCATTCTTAGAATCACATACTAGAGACATATTCTGATAAAAATCCTTAACTAAATCTGGGTAAATATGTTTAAATTCACCAACAAATCCATCCATCTTTTGATTATGTAAACTTGCTGGAAAATCAAAGCTATGGGCTAGAAAAGCAGAGAGTTTACCGTACTTTGCGGGCATAAGTGGATGATGTCTGATGTTGAAAGTGAGTCTTCTGGTCTTGAGTTTGGGTTAGCATCTTGTTGGTCAGCACTAGTTTAACCAACCTTGAGCTTTCCCTTAGATACCCTTGAAGAAGAAGAAGCAATTGATGAATGTAGAAGCTTTTTTGAAGTTAGGGTTTTGAAAGGGATTTTAGGATTTGGGAGAGATGGGGAATTTGTGAAATGGGTTTTGAGATGAGAAAGGTTTATAAATAGTGTTTTGGTGAGTGGGTTTTGATTTGTGGGTGGAGAAAAAAAAGATAGTGAGCTTTAGTGGAGGAAGTTTGAAGAAGATGGAAGAGTGAAGAAGTTCCCAAACTTGATTTATCTCGAATTGATTTAATTCCTCTTGCATAGAAATTATCCATTGATCATCTCCTAAGGCTTCATCAACTTTGGAATGTTCAATTTGTGAAATAAACGCCATGTTCAAGCCAGCATATTTGAGATTTAATCTTGTTGCAACTCCTTGACTAATATCACCAATGACTTTATCAATTGGATGATCTTTATGAGTTCTCCATTCTTTAGGTAGATTATTGTGATTTGTATTTTTTTGTGAAACTTCCTCTTGATGTTCTGGTTGTTTCATACTTTGATCATTAGGAACTTCTTCGGAGGATAGATCTATAATATCATTATCATCATCACAAACAACTATGTTCTCCTTAGAGGTGTTAGTTTCATCAAAAGAAACATGCATAGATTCTTCATAGTTAAAGTTCTTTTATTATATATTCTATAAGCTTTACTAGAAAGGGAATAACCAAGAAATATACCTTCGTCGGATTTCTTCGTCAAACTTACCGAGATTGTCTTTGTCATTGTTGAGGACAAAGCACTTGCATCTAAAAATATGAAAGTGAGCAATGTTTGGCTCTCTTACTTTGAAAAGTTCATATGGAGTCTTTTTCAAGATAGGTCTAATAATAACCTGATTTCCAACATAACATGTCATACTAACAGCATCTGCCCAAAAATATTTTGGTAGGTTTGCATCATTAAGAATTTCTCTTGTAAGTTCCACTAGAAATTGATTCTTTCTTTCAACTACTCCATTTTGTTATGGAGTCCTTGGTGCTAAAAAAAGTGTGAGAGATACCATGTTCTTCACAAAATTCTTCAAAAGATGCATTTTGAAAATCTCCACCATGATTACTTCTTATGGATACAATCTTTAATGATTTTTCATTTTGAATTTGCTTTGCATACTTCTTAAATGCCTTGAAAGCATCACTTTTCTTTGAGTTTTACCTCATTGGTGACTTCATCCATAATCAAGCACTCATCTTTGGTGAACTTGATCTTGAAGCCCTTGTCACAAAGTTGGCTAATACTAAGAAGATTGTGCTTTAGTCCTTCAATATGAAGAACATCTTCAATAGATGTGAAATTTGGTGCACCAACTTTGCCTTTACCAAAAATTATTCCCTTATTGTTATCTCTATAAGTGACAAAACCCTTGGCCTTTATCACTAGATTTGAAAATTGGTTTATGTCTCCTATCATATGCTTGGAACAACCACTATCGAGATACCATAGATTTGATGTGGTCTTCAAGCATACCTACAAAAAAATTTAAGTTTTGTTAGGTACCCAAGTTGCTTTGGGTCCTTCATAATTAGTACTTTTCTTTACCCACACATAATGTCCACTTGCTACATTAAAGTTTATAACATAGAAAGCATTAGGTGTATGGCCAACAACACCACAATAAAGACAAGTAGGTAAAAAATTACTTCTATATCTAGGAGGATAAGATTTATTATTAACAAAACTTTTCTTTTTAGGATAATGATAAATCACTTTAGGTTTGTCCACTTTATTTTGAATTGTTTACTCACTAGCCTTAACAAAGATAATTTTGTTAGAACTTGGCTTTGAAAACATTGAATATCCAAGTCCACTTTTATCATTGGAGTATCTTTGTTGACTAAGGACACCTTCCAACCCAATATGTCCTTTTTCATATCTTTCAATAACTCTTTTCAATTGGACAATTTGGAAAGAAGGTGATTCACAATTTTTGCATACAAAATTTTGTTTTTTCTCACTAATCATCTTTTCTTTTTCATTGTTAAAATATTTTTCCATTGTCTCAACTTTTTATTCTAAAGATGAGATTTGTTTGTTTTGATATGATATAGTTTTGTATAGAGTTTTACATTCATTTAAGAGTTCATTTATCACACCTTGTGCATCATTATTAAAAAGAGAAAAATCATAACTAACCTTACTATCTTCATCATAGGAATGGTGTGTAGCCACCAATTCTAGATTTGCAATTTCGTAACTATCTGAATCAAATGAAGAACTTATCTCATTATCTTCCCATGAAACATAATTCTTTTTATTTTTAAACTCCTTTTTGGCTTTGAATCCATTTTTCTTGGAGAGTTTCAGACAATCTGGCTTTATATGACCTTGCTTGCCACATTCATAACTTGTGACATCTTGTGTTTATGTGGAGGCTTCTTTATCATTGTTCTTTGAAAATTTCTTCCTTTTTACAAAGTTAAAATTACCAAAATTATTTTTAGATCAAAAAATTTTTCCTAACCTTTTAACGAGAAGCATGAAATTTTCGTCTTCTTTCGGATTGTCTTCTTTTTGAACTTCTTTGGAATCAACTTTTAAAGTAATGCTTTTAGATTTATTCTCTTGATTTTCATGTTTTTCCAATCTTCCAAGTTTCGTTTAATATTCTTGAAGTTTTCCAAATAATGTTGTGAAAGTCATTCAGGATAGATTTTTCTTTTCGGATATCACCATCACTTTTGGTTTCCATTCACAGGTTAAAGATCTAAGCACTTTAAGATTCAGTTCTTCGATATTAATAGTCTTACCAAGAGATTTTAGATGATTTGTTAAGTGCATGAATCTTTTCTGCAAGTCAAGAATGGATTCTATGGGTTGCATTCTGAATAGCTAGTATTCTTGACTTAAGGTATTCATCTTGATCTTTTGACTTCAACAGTTCCTTCATGAGTTTCTACCAAAGTATCCCATATTTCTTTTATCGTTATACATGTGGAGATACGAAAGAACTCATCCATGCTAAGAGCACCTTGGAGAAGAATGATTTCTTTCTTGTTATAAAGAACTTTCTTTTCATCAACTTCGTCCCATGCACCTTCGAGCTTAACAGAACCAACACCATTGACAACCGTAGTAGGGATGAAGAGGCCTTCTGTGATCGGTGGAAATAGAACTGACTGTTTTTAGCTGGTTTCTCGAAATGTCGCGGTAAGCAAGAGTCGACACCGTCTTTTATGTTCTCCAACATGGAAAGGACAAAAGCACAGCAAAATTCCTTATTCGAGATGTTTCTCGGTTCGGGAGGTAGATTTATAGAAAGGGAAGGTGTTAGCACCCTTTCTATCCGTGGTTATCCACGGGCTCTTAGGTACTTGCTCTTATGTTTTCAAAATTTGTTTGCTTTTCAAGTGTGTGTAGGTTTTGAAAAAAGTTCGTTTGAAAACTTCTAGGTAACTCTTGTATCGGTCCTCAAGAGTGTATGAAGTATTGTTTGAAAACTTTTTGAAAGTGTAAGGTGTGAAAAGTATTTTGTTTGTTTTTGAAAAGAGCAAGTACCCATGAGTCATCTACCTACCCTAAGGAATTAAGCTGTGTAAGAGTCCTTTAGATAATGCTATCCCACCATTGAGAGGTAGGTAGCACCGTCGTTGGAGGTATTCGGGTCAATTCGATTATAGGGACATGTGTGGTCACCAAAGCAATGGTAGGACACCTTAGAAGTAACCCTAATGTCCTAGATCCTTTTATCCGAGGCAACCGTTTCGAGGCAACTTGATCTTAGACATAAGGGTGACCTCTAAGACATCCTATACTTGATGGCCATGTTTCGAGGCAACGAGTGAAGCGTACCCTAGGAGTGGCATGTGCTTTGTGTGTTGTTTTTCAGTTAATGTTTTTGTACATGTTATTTGTGAGCTACGGGTCAATTTTATTTACATACATTCTTTCATGCATTCAACAGTTTAGGGGGTGCGGAAAGTAAATTACGGAAATATAAATTCTAACTATTACAAGGCGCGGGTCTATACATCGCCAAAAAACAAAGACTCGTTTTGATAAAGTGTGGAAAGTAAAGAAAGCGGTAAACCTATTTACTATTACATTCTTGAAAGCAATTACATAATAATCAAAATAAAATGCACGCGAATGAAAAATTAATCGGAAATGTCTAAGGGTTTTGACCCTTTTAAGAAAAGAAATTGAATTTTTTTTTTGTCTTTTTTGTGATTAAATGAAATTAAAATTAATAACTAATTAATTAATTTATTAAAAGAAAATATTTTTGTATTTTAATGTTTTTATGAAATAAAGTAAAAAAGAAATAAAATGTTAAAAGAAAAGCCTAAGTCTAAGTTGATTTTATTTATTATGAAGAGATTAAAATTAAACCTAAATTAAACTACATTAATGATATTTAGAATTTATTTACAAAATAAAAGAGTGAATTTAATAATAGTAATAAATGAAATTTTTTGTTTTTTTGTTTTTTTATTATGAAAAATGAAACAAAAGGAATTAAGATTAAAAGAAGAAAACAAACCTAGTTCTAAATTTATTTTAGTTATTAAGAAAAAGATTAAAGTTGCATATTTAAACTAATTAATTAATCATAATTTTATTTACAAAAATAACATGAGATTAATAAATAATAATAATATTAGTTTTTTTTTTTGGTTTTTTATGAAAAATATTAATTATGTTAATAGTTAATAAAAAAGGAGTAAGAAATAAAATAAGGCAAATAAAATGAAATAAAATGACAAAAATAAAAATGCAAACCCAAGGGGGGTTTGGGCCAGAATTGGGAGTTTGTTTAGCATTGTTGTGGCTCATTTGCCTTCAAGCCACGTTGACTTCTTTGCTTTCCTATGCACAAGGTTGACCAGGGTACGTGGTGGGGATCAGTTCATGGCCTTTGGATGCATGCTTGAGGACACATGGCGTGTTTGGGTGTGAGGTGTATGATGCACCTTTCTTGTGAACCTGCACATAAGCACATAAAGAAAAAAATGCATGGAAATTATGGGGGACCTGAGAATACTTACAGTGCTTGATAATGGACCTTAGGACGTGGCAAGGGTTGCTTTAGCTTCAGGGTATGGCAAAAAAGAGAGTCACGTTCTCCTTTTGGCCTGAAAATGCTTGCAAAACTCCTTTTGATCTCACACTTTTTTTGACACTTTTTGGATTTTGCTCTGGCCGTTTGTGTAATGTTCTAGGTTGTGAATGAGGCTTGCAAGGCTTGTATATATAGTAATGAATGAGAATAAGTCATATTTAGGAGCATTTAACCATTGCCATTAAGCTTTGGATTTTCTCATAACCACCATTAAAGAAACTTGCCATTTTTGTTCAAAATTTGAATTTCATGCTCATAATAGGCTTGGCACGAATTTGGCATGTGTATTATGATGCATCAAGGTCATTCAAACCACAAGATATCACTTAATTAATTTTTTTGATTTTTATTTGAATTTTATGGATTGAAATGAATTAAATCAAATAAAATTAAATAAAAATAGAAAAATTAATGTTTAATCTTGAAATTGATCATGGGACACGTGGGTGGCATGACAAGGCTGAATCAAGTGGAAAAAGTGGGCCCTTTTGTCAAAAATTGAAGTTTCAAGGATAGTTGACTTTGGCCATTTCACAAAAATTTCCCAACTTCTCCAATGCATATCTTGCTCAATTTTGATCATATGGACATGTTCTTGGACATTTTGGAAAGGTCTTGAAGTCCTCTAACCAATGCCTTTGGTCCGATGTCATTTTAATTTACCAATCTCAAGTTATGGTATTTGACTTAAAGTGCCTTTTTGTTGACTTTTGAAAATGACCTATAATGTTGAAATTGATAACTTTTTTGTGAGAGCATTTCTTGATTTTGGAATGTGAAGATGAGTTGTAGGAAATTTCCTCCCCTTCAAAATTAGCATTGGATGGGATTTTTCTGATGAACCATGAAAAATTTATGCCTTGGTCAAGTTACAGTTGACTTTTCAACTGTCCAAAAATAGAAACTCTTGACACCTTGATGATTTTTGAGCCATTCTTGTGAAATCATGGTCAAGATTTGACCAAATGATGATTGTGGCTTCAAAATAAGATGTTGACCAAAAATTTTGACTTTTGACTGCCAAATGACCATTTTGCCCCTACAGTTGATTGTGAAGCAATTAGAGTTTTTGACTGTGCAACTTGACCTTGTGAGCCTTGAAACTTGACATGTAGGTGCTTGACAATGTATATGAGCATATGGGACTTGATTGAGCCCTTGAAAACCTCAACTTCCTTGCAGGAACCAAAACCCTAGTTTGACTGGCTTAGGAGGGTGGTTGACTGTGCAACCCTTGAGTAGACTTTGAGCAAATTGAGATGATGCTTGTCAAAACTTTGAAGAATATGGGAGGGAAAATTTTGGGGTACAACAGTTGCCCCTGTTCAATCTTCTTAGACCTGAGGATGTAGATTGGCGTGCGTGCCTTTCATGATCCGAAGGTGGAAGATGATTGAACACTAGAGTGCCCAGAAATTTGCACTCACATAGTAGAGTATCAGCAGTGTGATAGCGGGAATGGGCTTATAGATGCCATCTGGAAGGGTGGCAGAACCTTGTCGGGAATGGGCTTATAGATGCCATTTGGAACTGTAATGGATAGTTAAATCTGAATAAGAAATAGAATAGCTTCCGTGTCTGGGGCATATCTAGTCTATATATAATTGCCGACGTCTGAACGAGTAGTAGAATGACCGTCGGGTCTGGGGTATATCCATACTGCATCTGAATGAGTGGCAGAATGTCATCCGAATCTGGATCGTATCTGGACTAAACAATAGAATAGCATCCGGGATGGAGCATCTCTAAGTTGTCTTTAGAAGTTTGAATATGAATAAGCAATAGAATAGCGTCCGGATCTGGAGCATCTCTAGGCCATCTCTGGAGAGAAATCTGAATAAGCAGTAGAATAACATCCAGGTCAGGAGCATCTCTAAGCTATATCTGAAAGGAAATCTGAATAAGTATCAAAATATCGCCATGTCTGGGTTGCATCTGAACTATCTCTGGACGGAATCTGGAATAAGTATCAGAATGTCGCCATGCCTGGGTTGCATCTGAACTATCTCTAGAAGGAAATCTGAATAAGCAATAGAATAGCATCCGGATCTGGAGCATCTCTAGGCCATCTCTGAAAGGAATCTCTGAATAGGCAATAGAATAACAGTCGGGTCCGGAGCATCTCTGAGCTATTACTGGAGAGAAAATCGGAATAAGCAAAAGAATAGCATCCGGGTCAGGAGCATCTCTAAGCTATATCTGAAAGGAAATCTGAATAAGTATCAAAATGTCGCCATGTTTGGGTCGCATTTGAACCATATCTAGAAGGGAATCTGGAATAAGAAATAGAATAGCATCCGTGTTCGGAGCATTTCTAAGCTATCTCTAGAAGGGAGTCTGGAATAAGTATCAGAATGTAGCCATGTCTGGATCACATCTGAACCATCTCTGGACGGATTCTGGAATAAGTATCAGAATGTCGCCATGCCTGGGTTGCATCTGAACTATATCTAGAAGGAAATCTGAATAAGCAATAGAATAGCATCCGGATCTAGAGCATCTCTCGGCCATCTCTGAAAGGAATCTCTGAATAAGGAATAGAATAACAGCCGGGTCCGGAGCATCTCTGAGCTATTACTGGAGAGAAAATCTGAATAAGCAACAAAATAGCGTCCATCTCTGGAGCATTTCCCAGCTATATCTGAAAGGAAACTCTTGAATAAGCAAAAGAATAACATCCATCTCTGGAGCATTTCTAAGCTATCTCTATAGAGAAAATCTGAATAAGCAAAAGAACAGCATCCGTCTCTGGAGCATTTCCAAGCTATATCTGAAAAGAAATTCTTGAATAAGCAAAAGAATAACATCCATCTCTGGAGCATTTCTAAGCTATCTCTGAAGAGAAAATCTGAATAAGCAAAAGAACAACATCCGTCTCTGGAGCATTTCCAAGCTATATCTGAAAAGAAACTCTTGAATAAGCAAAAGAATAACATCCATCTCTGGAGAATTTCTAAGCTGTCTCTGAAGAGAAAATCTGAATAAGCAAAAGAACAGCATCCGTATCTGGAGCATTTCCAAGCTATATCTGAAAAGAAACTCTTGAATAAGCAAAAGAATAACATCCATCTCTGGAGTATTTCTAAGCTATCTCTGAAGAGAAAATCTGAATAAGCAAAAGAACAGCATCCGTCTCTGGAGCATTTCCAAGCTATATCTGAAAAGAAACTCTTGAATAAGCAAAAGAATAACATCCATCTCTAGAGCATTTCTAAGCTATCTCTGAAGAGAAAATCTGAATAAGCAAAAGAACAACATCCGTCTCTGGAGCATTTCCAAGCTATATCTGAAAATAAACTCTTGAATAAGGAAAAGAATAACATCCATCTCTGGAGCATTTCTAAGCTATCTCTGAAGAGAAAATCTGAATAAGCAAAAGAACAGCATCCGTCTCTGGAGCATTTCCAAGCTATATCTGAAAAGAAACTCTTGAATAAGCAAAAGAATAACATCCATCTCTGGAGCATTTCTAAGCTATCTCTGAAGAGAAAATCTGAATAAGCAAAATAACAGGATCCGTCTCTGGAGCATTTCCAAGCTATATCTGAAAAGAAACTCTTGAATAAGCAAAAGAATAACATCCATCTCTGGAGCATTTCTAAGCTATCTCTGAAGAGAAAATCTGAATAAGAAAAAGAACAGCATCCGTCTCTGGAGCATTTCCAAGCTATATCTGAAAAGAAACTCTTGAATAAGCAAAAGAATAACATCCATCTTTGGAGCATTTCTAAGCTATCTCTGAAGAGAAAATCTGAATAAGCAAAAGAATAACATCCATCTCTGGAGCATTTCTAAGCTATCTGAGAGGGGATCTGAATAAGCAATAGAATATCATCCGCATCGGGAGCATCTCTAAGCTATCTGAAAGAGAATCTGGAATAAGTATCAGAAAGTAGCCATATTTGGGTCGCATCTGAACTATCTCTAGAAGGGAATCTGGAATAAGTATCAGAATGTAGCCATGTCTGGATCGCATCTGAACTATATCTAGAAGGAATCTCTGAATAAACAATAGAATAGCATCCGTGGTTGGAGCATCTCTAAGTTATCTCTGAAAAGCAACTCTGAATAAGCAACAGAATAGCATCCGGTTTGGAGCATATCTGAACTATCTCTGAGAAGAACCTCTGAATAAGCAAAAGAATAGCATCCACATCTGGAGCATTTCCAACCTATCTCTGAAAAGAAACTCTGAATAAGCGATAGAATAACATCCATATCTGGAGCATCTTTAAGCTATCTCTGAAGAGACAATCTGAATAAGCAAAAGAACAGCATCCATATCTGGAGCATTTCCCAGCTATATCTGAAAGGAAATCTGAATAAGCAATAGAATAACATCCGTGTCCGGAGCATCTCTAAGCTATTTCTGAACAAGCAACTCTGAATAAGCAACAGAATAACGTCCATCTCTGGAGCATTTCCCAGCTATATCTGAAAGGAAACTCTTTGAATAAGCAAAAGAATAACGTCCATCTCTGGAGCATTTCTAAGCCATCTCTGAAGAGAAAATCTGAATAAGCAAAAGAACAGCATCCATCTCTGGAGAATTTCCCAGCTATATCTGAAACTTTGAATAAGCAAAAGAATAGCATCCATATCTGGAGCATTTCCAAGCTATCTCTGGAGATAAATCTGAATAAGCAAAAGAACAGCATCCATATCTGGAGCATTTCTAAGCCATCTCTGAAGAGGAAATCTGAATAAGCAAAAGAACAACATCCATGTCTGGAGCATTTCTCAGCTATCTCTTTAATCTCTTTAATGTAGATATGCCTTGGCTAGATACAGGTATCGAATCTGGAATTGTGATAGTTGATAGTAATTATCTTTGGATTGATCTTTTTCCTGAAAAGGCAAAACATCAGTTGTATGCAATGTCATGATGTATGAAGTGCATGATGTCATGATGTTCTCAAAAATAGATGAGATTGTGTGATATGATGCGTATGTCCATGCATTGTGTATGTAAGAAGGATGTATGAAATGTGATATGTTTATGAATGTATTTTCGTCTGGGAAGATAAATCCTCGACGGATGTCGGGAGTTTGTTGAATCCTGGGCTGATGTTTGAAGAGTAGAGCTCTTCATTTCCGTTGGGGACGACGGTTGTAAGAATAAACCGGTAGGAGAAGATGACTCCGTTGAGGAATAAACTTGCTGGAGAGATTACTCTGCGGGGAATTACTCTGTGGGAAGAGATACTTCGCTGAGATTTTGATGATAACTCCGCTGGGGATACCATTGATGAGTTATGTTGGAAGACTTGATGAACTCCGCTGGGGATAGGAAGAACTTCACCGAGGACGATCTTTCCGTGGCAATTAGCTGAGGATAACCCAGTTATAAGCTTTGGTGGAGAATAACCTTTGAATAAAGTCGGGGAGACGCGTTCGTATTCTACAGGGGACAAGCTTCCAGAATCTACTGGGGATAAGCTTCCAGAATCTACTGGGGAGATTGATTCAAATTTCCTGGGGAAACTTTTGAACTGTACTGGGAAATGGCTCTACTGGGGTGTCTGGTATTCCGCCGGGGAACAATCTTAGGTTAAGACTGCTGGGGATGCTTGCTCAAGAACATTTGTATACTCCGTTGGGGAATATTGAGATCTTCTGGGCATACCCAACTTCCTTGAGGCTGACAGTAGACTAACTCTGCTTGGGGAGAGTGTTGATGACTTGCTAGAGATATTGTGCCTTCTCGGGGCTGATTGGAGACCAACTCTGCTTGAGGAGAATTGTTGAATCTTGTTTTACTTTGCGGGGAGTGAAGGTATCTTGGTCATGTTCTTCAGCCGAACCTACCTTGGTACCTTGTGGACAGAGCAGTTAGTACAGTTTGGACCATTTCTATTGCCCCTGTTTCTGTGGGAGAAGGTACCTGTAGAGGTGCTTGAGGACTGCCGATTTGACAAATCTTCTTCTGGTAGGCAAGCGACAAGATGACGGGACATAGTCGCACGCTTTGATCCCTAATTTTTGCCTGGACCGCCCTTTCGGGTTTTCAGTCCATCGGGATACCCATTTTTGCCTAAGCCGCCTTTTCAGGTTTTTGACTTGCCGGGTGTACAGATTTTTCATTTTCATCCCTTATTTTTGCCTGAACCCTTTTGGTTCGCCGGGAAGCCCTTATTTTTGCCTAGGTGTGTCAACCTAGCGGGTCTTTGATCATGTGTAGTATTTTTTTCCGACTATGTCCACGCTCTCAAGATGTAGGGAGGTGCCCCTGTTGTAGTGTTGTGTTGCCATGCTACCAGAAGATGTTCGTTCATGCAAGACTCGTTGCTGGAATTCATGTCCAATGCCCCAAGTGATCCAGATGGAGATTTGCCCCAAGCTGGTTGGCCTATTGAGAGATTCTCCGAATCTTGACTTAACTGCCCCAGATGATGGACAATGATCATGCCACGCCCCTTGATTGGAGATGCTTTTGTTCATTAGACATTCATCGTGCGAACTTCTATGTTGTTCAAACAAATAGTCATATGCAAGCAATGTTATATTAAAATGCAAAGCTCATGTCTGTCTTGAAGTTTTTGAAAATGTGTTTTTTCAGTAAAACCAGTGAATTTTGTAAAACGTGATGTCAACTCAGTATTTTACAGCAAGCCTTAAGGATTCAAGATACCTTTCGTAACAGTATGCCTTCGAACTAACCCATGCTTCAGCTAGGACTTTTTAAGGGTTATAACGTGGCCTGGTTCACGGTTTAAGAAACAAAGGATAAAGGCTCAAATTATATTTGTACCCACCCGCTCTTCGTGATGTTCTTCAAACCTAAACTCAGTTGATCGTACGTTAGACCTTGTTCGAGTCATTGTCCTAATATTCCCATGATGGTTCGGATGTTGACATTTTATTTTGAATAGGCAGTCATTTCCTTGTTGAGGGTTTGCAGGTCCTCTTTTCTTTTTGATTTCGTTATCCCTGTTTTTTGCCTGAACTGTTTCTTTTGTGATTACAGTCAGCGGGATGCCCCAGTTTTGTAAGTCTCCTTCATAGGTTTTGACTTAATGGGCGTTTATTTTGAGGGATAATGACTGCCTGTCTTTATAATTATTCGGAACCATCACTGTCTTTTGTTTTGTGAGGACCTCTTTGGTGCTATTCGTTGTGCACTTGGATCAACTGAGAGAACTACCCTGCCCCAGGTTATGATTAAGGGTTTTAATTTTCGAAAAGAAAAACTCCTACTTCTTTGGCTCGAAGGGGTTGACGAGGGATTATCTTCCTTATAACTCCAGTGTTTAGGAATTGAAACAATGCATGTACCTCATCAGCGGGGTCTGTTCAAAAGCATACTGTAGATCGTGGTATTGTTTTCGTCATCCTCCCTCAAGAGGCTTAGAATTATTAATCGAGCATTGAACATCACAAAAAATGAAAGCAATTTTAAATATAGCGAATGCGAATATATTGATTCAAAACAGACAGGTGTAATGCATTAATGAAATAATAACGTTTGACATGAATAAAATGTTTGAACAATCAAAGAAAAATACAACTTGAACATTCGATGAACAAAAGTTTTTTTTTTTAATCCTAGGACTTGTCACTTCAAATGGTGAATCTCGTAGGGGTAGTAGAAGAACTCGACCTGACCATCTTGGGTGAATTCCACTGCTCCTTCATCAATTAGGTTTTGGATTTTGTATCTCAACTTCCAACAGTCATCGGTATCATGCCCCGGGCTGTTAGAATGGTATGCGCACCTGGCCCCAGGATTATAGTTGGGTGAAGAAGTCTTAGGATTAGGGTGAGGTCCTATCAACGTCACCAGATTCAACTTCAGCAGGTGTTGCAAAGCTTGGGACAGCGACATGTTGAGCTGGGTGAATTGTCTCATGGGCTTGCTCTGATCAACCCGTTGCTCCGGGCGAGGTTGTGGTTGGACTTGTGAAGTGGTAGCAATTTAGAGAGGTCTATTTTTCACCATACCAGACCCTTGTCCTCTTGGAAGCTGATCAATGACCTGGTCCCTGACTTGGACTGGTTGCTTCATGTTGTATCTGTCTTGATGAAGCTGACTGATCATGGTCCTCAACTCTTCTTGCTCCCGAGCTAAGCCTTGGATGAGAGCCATTTGCCCCAGCATCTGGGTTCTCATTGTATCTACCTCAGCTTGTAGACGTTTCAGCCGTTCATCCTTATCATCTTCGGGACTTTTCTTGGCCAAATTCCCCATGAGGAGTGTCCTCAACTCTTCCTGCCCCTTAGATAGGCTTAGGAAGATCTCCCTGAACTGAGTCTCTTGAGCATGAAGTCCCTGGTTATCTTGTTGGGAAGCCATTGCTGAAATAAACAGCGAAGAAGGTAAGAGACCTGTACCAAGGGTACCTGTAATGCAATGATATGTAAGTATGCATGCAATTTTTTCAAAGATCCCGCGGGGTAAACAAGAAAAATTGTTAGAATCTGGTAGCTTGATTGAAGGAACTTCATGTTGTTGAGAGCCCTTCTTCAAGAGTCAAGGCTCACCATATCAAGTGGGTCATAGACCCTGACTCAAGTTATCAACCTTGGCTTAGAGGAAAATAAATCCCCTTTGCCCCTTGCTAGACATTTTTGATTCATCATGACCTGCATCACAAACCCCTGAGATCCTTGAAATGGATTAGTCCTTATGTAGGATGTATGCGATGGTACGATGGTATGATGTTATGCTATGCATGGAGTGATGTAAGTAGGCCCTGTAATGAGTCCAGATTGAGGACTGTAAACAAAACCTGCAAGAAACTCAAGTGTCAGATAACAAGCATGCAAGTAGTTCAAGTATGAAGGCACACAAGTCACAAGATAGCCCTTAGAGTTTAGGCCAGCATGAAGTTTGGGGTACTACCCTCTTGAAGTTGGTGGGCTCAAAAACATGTCCTATCAAAAGTAACCGGGTTCTAAGGAGCTCAATATCATTGGGTTGTTTTCCGTGTTCATTGTTTTGATTTAGCCACTGAACTGGCGATCAAAATATTCCAAGAAAACAACCCTCAATGAGTGTAGTATCGAGTATCAACCAACTTCGGACTGCACCAAAGTCAGTTATCTCACTACCCCTAAAGAGGCCAGGATGGTCAAGTAAGGTTCCTAAGGTCAGTTGATGCTTCACGACACCACACGGCAGCCCCGTACTCTCCTTGACTTGACTCAAGGGTTACCGGTACTCACCAAAGTGCCACATCATCGTAGAAAACTGCTTCAACCGTGTCGGTATACCCCGCACAGTTCCCTCACAGTTTGTTGCTACTTTCTAAAAGGTATCCCCCAGATCCGGGTTAGGATCTATGAAACTCCCAAAACAGGCCCACAACATTAAATCAATCAAAGCAAGCAATTGAAAACACAAGAGTGGTCTAATTCCTAAGGTACACCTCACTTTATAATGTCCCCAGCAGAGTCGCCAGTTCTGTGATCGGTGGAAATAGAACTGACTATTTTTAGCTGGTTTCGCGAAATGTCGCGGTAAGCAAGAGTCGCCACCGTCTTTTATGTTCTCCAACATAGAAAGGACAAAAGCACATCAAAATTCCTTATTCGAGATGTTTCTCGGTTCGGGAGGTAGATTTATAGAAAGGGAAGGTGTTAGCACCCTTTCTATCTGTGGTTATCCACGGGCTCTTAGGTATTTGCTCTTATGTTTTCAAAATTTGTTTTCTTTTCAAGTGTGTGTGGGTTTTGAAAAAAGTTCGTTTGAAAACTTCTAGGTAACTCTTGTATCGGTCCTCAAGAGTGTATGAAGTATTGTTTGAAAACTTTTTGAAAGTGTAAGGTGTGAAAAGTATTTTGTTTGTTTTTGAAAAGAGCAAGTACCCATGAGTCATCTACCTACCCTAAGGAATTAAGCTGTGTAAGAGTCCTTTAGATAATGCTATCCCACCATTGAGAGGTAGGTAGCACCGTCGTTGGAGGTATTCGGGTCAATTCGATTATAGGGACATGTGTGGTCACCAAAGCAATGGTAGGACACCTTAGAAGTAACCCTAATGTCCTAGATCCTTTTATCCGAGGCAACCGTTTCGAGGCAACTGGATCTTAGACATAAGGGTGACCTCTAAGACATCCTATACTTGATGACCACGTTTCGAGGCAACGAGTGAAGCGTACCCTAGGAGTGGCATGTGCTTTGTGTGTTGTTTTTCAGTTAATGTTTTTGTACATGTTATTTGTGAGCTACGGGTCAATTTTATTTACATACATTCTTTCATGCATTTAACAGTTTAGGGGGTGCAGAAAGTAAATTGCGGAAATATAAATTCTAACTATTACAAGGCGCGGGTCTATACATCGCCAAAAAACAAAGACCCATTTTGATAAAGTGTGGAAAGTAAAGAAAGCGGTAAACCTATTTACTATTACATTCTTGAAAGCAATTACATAATAATCAAAATAAAATGCGCGCGAATGAAAAATTAATCGGAAATGTCTAAGGGTTTTGACCCTTTTAAGAAAAGAAATTGAATTTTTTTTTTGTTTTTTTTGTGATTAAATGAAATTAAAATTAATAACTAATTAATTAATTTATTAAAAGAAAATATTTTTGTATTTTTATGTTTTTATGAAATAAAGTAAAATAGAAATAAAATGTTAAAAGAAAAGCCTAAGTCTAAGTTGATTTTATTTATTATGAAGAGATTAAAATTAAACCTAAATTAAACTACATTAATGATATTTAGAATTTATTTACAAAATAAAAGAGTGAATTTAATAATAGTAATAAATGAAATATTTTGTTTTTTTGTTTTTTTATTATGAAAAATGAAACAAAAGGAATTAAGATTAAAAGAAGAAAAAAAACCTAGTTCTAAATTTATTTTAGTTATTAAGAAAAAGATTAAAGTTGCCTATTTAAACTAATTAATTAATCATAATTTTATTTACAAAAATAACATGAGATTAATAAATAATAATAATATTAGTTTTTTTTTTTGGTTTTTTATGAAAAATATTAATTATGTTAATAGTTAATAAAAAAGGAGTAAGAAATAAAATAAGGCAAATAAAATGAAATAAAATGACAAAAATAAAAATGCAAACCCAAGGGGGGTTTGGGCCAGAATTGGGAGTTTGTTTAGCATTGTTGTGGCCCATTTGCCTTGAAGCCACATTGACTTCTTTGCTTGCCTATGCACAAGGTTGACCAGGGTACGTGGTGGGGATCAGTTCATGGTCTTTGGATGCATGCTTGAGGACACATGGCGTGTTTGGGTGTGAGGTGTATGATGCACCTTTCTTGTGAACCTGCACATAAGCACATAAAGAAAAAAATGCGTGGAAATTATGGGGGACCTGGGAATACTTACAGTGCTTGATAATGGACCTTAGGACGTGGCAAGGGTTGCTTTAGCTTCAGGGTATGGCAAAAAAGAGAGTCGCGTTCTCCTTTTGGCCTGAAAATGCTTGCAAAACTCTTTTTGATCTCACACTTTTTTTTTTACACTTTTTGGATTTTGCTCTGGCCATTTGTGTAATGTTCTAGGTTGTGAATGAGGCTTGCAAGGCTTCTATATATAGTAATGAGTGAGAATAAGTCACATTTAGGAGCCTTTAACCATTGCCATTAAGCTTTGGATTTTCTCATAACCACCATTAAAGAAACTTGCCATTTTTGTTCAAAATTTGAATTTCATGCTCATAATAGGCTTGGCACGAAATTGGCATGTGTATTATGATGAATCAAGGTCATTCAAACCACAAGATATCACTTAATTAATTTTTTTGATTTTTATTTGAATTTTATGGATTTAAATGAATTAAATCAAATAAAATTAAATAAAAATAGAAAAATTAATGTTTAATCTTGAAATTGATCATGGGACACGTGGGTGGCATGACAAGGCTGAACCAAGTGGAAAAAGTGGGCCCTTTTGTCAAAAATTGAAGTTTCAAGGATAGTTGACTTTGGCCATTTCACAAAAATTTCCCAACTTCTCCAATTCATATCTTGCTCAATTTTGATCATATGGACATGTTCTTGGACATTTTGGAAAGGCCTTGAAGTCCTCTAACCAATGCCTTTAGTCCCGTGTCATTTGAATTTACCAATCTCAAGTTATGGTCTTTAACTTAAAGTGCCTTTTTGTTGACTTTTGAAAATGACCTATAATGTTGAAATTGATAACTTTTTTGTGAGAGCATTTCTTGGATTTGGAATGTGAAGATGAGTTATAGGAAATGTCCTCCCTTTCAAAATTAGCATTGGATGGGATTTTTCTGATGAACCATGAAAAAGTTATGCCTTGGTCAAGTTACAGTTGACTTTTCAACTGTCCAAAAATAGAAACTCTTGACACCTTGATGATTTTTGAGCCATTCTTGTGAAATCATGGTCAAGATTTGACCAAATGATGATTGTGGCTTCAAAATAAGATGTTGACCAAAAATTTTGACTTTTGACTGCCAAATGACCATTTTGCCCCTACAGTTGATTGTGAAGCAATTAGGGTTTTTGACTGTGCAACTTGACCTTGTGAGCCTTGAAACTTGACATGTAGGTGCTTGACAATGTATATGAGCATATGGGACTTGATTGAGCCCTTGAAAACCTCAACTTCCTTGCAGGAACCAAAACCCTAGTTTGACTGGCTTAGGAGGGTGGTTGACTGTGCAACCCTTGAGTAGACTTTGAGCAAATTGAGATGATGCTTGTCAAAACTTTGAAGAATATGGGAGGGAAAATTTTGGGGTACAACACCTTCTACCACTGATTTCCAAACTTCCTTTCGTTGGGATTCTAAATGAGCCTTCATGCGTATTTTCCAGAATTCGAAATATTCACCATAGAATAATGGAGGCTTATTGTTGTTACCACCATCTTTAAAGACCGGATTTTGATTTACGGAAGCCATTCTAGATCTTTAGGAATAGGTTACTATAATACGGTGGGAGAACTGACTTGGTGTTTTACGTTTTATCGCAATTATTGCGGATAGAAAGAGTCTCCACCGGATTTTCTTTTATCCAATAAAGAAAAGGGTGAAAAGAACAGGAAATACCTTTTGAGATATTTTCTTGAGTTCGAGGGGTAGGTTATGAAAAGGGAAGGTGTTAACACCCTTTTCATCCGTAGTTATCTATGGGCTCTTAGTTTCTAGCTCACTTTGAAATGCTTTATTTGAAATGTGTTTGTGATAGTTTTGAAAGTATTTTTGAAAAGTTCCTTTGTTTAGGCGAAATTTGTAATGATTCCCGTCTCTATAAGAATGCATACAACGTGTTGACTTTTGAAAATATTTCATTTGAAATGTTGGTGTTTTTGAAAGATGTTTTGAAAAATTATGAGCAAGCAACTACGAGTGTTCTACCTACTCAAAAAGTCTTAGTTCTTTTCCTCCTCCTTTAGATATCGCTATCTTATCATTGATTGATAATAAGCCATATCATTGGATGTTAAGGGACAGGCGTGCGTCATCGTATAGTCATAGAAATTAACATTGTAGGATACCTTAGCAATTTGTTATGAGGGTCTAAGATCGTTTACCGAAGGCAACATTAAAGGATCATCGAGGGACTACGATCTTGTAATTGATTAATTTTTGCTAAAGCATCCCACGTTCGAGGGACATGATTGTTTATTCTCAAGGCAACAAGTGAGGTTAACCCTAGAGGTGAAAGTGTGCGAAATATTTGTTTCTCATGTATTTTTATCTTTGAATTAGGGTTTTCTATTTGTCAATTTTAGTCTTTCCATACAAATCCTAATTACTAGCATTGATATTGAAAGCGATAAATTGCAGAAATGTAAAGTTCTACGTTATTATATCATTTAGAGATGGGGGTACAAATTTACAAATAGGGAGATGACAAGTAATTAAAACCTAATTATCATTACAACCATATCAAATTGAATAATAATGTACAAGAAATAGGTAAAGATAATGTGTAAAGAAAAAGAAAATATTTTTATTTGTTTGAACTTATGAAGAAGTTTGACCTAATTAATTAAAATAAAATAATTAAGTGATTTAAGAAAATTAAATCTAAGTTAATTAAGAAAATAAATTAAATTTGATTAATAAAATAAAGTTTTTTTTGTTGTTTAATATTAATTAAACTAGTATGAAAGGTTAATCAATTAAAGGAAACCTAGATTCTAAATTAATCTTAAATTAAAAGAGAAAATAAAAATAAGTTTACAAAAAAATAATTTATATTTAAGAAAGGAAATTAATTTGAATAGAAAATATTTTTGGTCTTTTGGTTTAAAAGAAATAAAATATAAGTATATAAAATATGTAAGTAACAAATAAAAATATTTTTGGGATTTTTATTAATAAAAAAAAAAAAAAAAAAAAAAATAATAATAATAATAATAATAATAATAATAATAATAATAATAATAATAATAATAATAATAATAATAATAATAATAATGATAGGAATGATAAAGAAAAATAAAACATAAAATTAAAGTCAGGGGGTTTAAAAGATGAAAAGGATGTGACTGTTAGCAAAAAAAAAGCCCAAACAGTTTTTTTGTTTAAAAGTAGAAAATAAAATAAAAGATTGGGCCTGCTGTAAAAAATAGTAATCAGGGGGTGAGATAAAAACAAAAATGCTAAGCTCATTTGCAGTGAGCCTGGCACTTCATGATTCAATGTGAGAGGCTTCTGGAAGTACATCATGAGGATGGCCTTATGGTGCATTGAATCTGAGGATGATGAGATCAATTGGTGATACTATGAAGTGTACCAAGGGTGCGTATGCCTTACCTGCATGGGATCTGTGAAGAGAAAATATGAAGGAAAAAAAGGGTACCACTAGGGCTCGAACTCAGGTCCCAAAAGTTAACAGGCGCGCGCTTTACCATTGGGGTGGCTATACATCTGTTTATTAATACAAAACCATAAATATATATTACAAACCCAATCTTGAATGTGTCATCTTCTTCTTCTTCCTCGTGCCAGCTTCCATGGACAAGATTTTTGAATTTGTAATTTCTTCATCTCTCCACCATTTGCAAAAGTACAAACATGAAACTTGTTCCATTTTTTACAACGATTCCAAACATATAAATTTCATAAACTATAAATCAAAGATGAGTGAGAATTTTGTTTGCCCCCAAAATAAAATCTAACTTTTCTGGATTTTGAGTTCTAAAATTATCAACATATGGTTAATCAAAATGAAAAGCAAGCATATGGTTAGCTTCAGGGTGATGATATCTATATTTTATCTTCACAAATGAATCACTAATGATGCTTGTATGAAGAGTTCAAAGTCAAGAAAACTTACCTTGAAACTAAAATTTGTGTTTTGGTTTAGAGCACCTTTCAAGGTGTTATGATGATCAAAATAGCTTCAGTGAACCTCCAGGAAGCTAGTGCAATGATTAGTTTAGATTGAAGATGGTTGAATCGTGTTAGAGAAGTCAACGTGCAACACCCTGTTTTTTGTTATGGAGGATGAACAAGATGGTGTTACAGTTGGAAAACATGGATTGGGATAGCCTCCATATGTGTATTAGAAGCTTTGTGATGGATTAGAAGTGAAAACGCACGAGTAGATTTGAAGATTGAGTTTCAAAGTCAGAAATGACAATTTTTTATGCTTGTGTTACAATTTCTGGTTTGAGGGAGAATGAGGGTACTTGAGGGCTTGCAAACTCGTGTCTATGCTTGCAAACGAAGGTTTAATTTATAGGCAAAGAGTTTGGAAGCTTGTAGAATTCAGAAGTACAAAATCACATGTTATAGATTTTGACTTGTTTTTGAAGCAAGCTTGGACAAACATGGTTTCCAGGAAAGGTAGGGTGGCTAGAAACTTTAAACATGCTTGTTATGATTGTGTATAGGATACTTGTGAAAAAAGAACAAGTGCAATGCTCAAGACAAGTTGACTTTGCATAAAGCTTGCTTTTCAAGAATGACAATGGTTACTTTCTTCCAAAAATGGAATGATGCATTGGATAAGGGCTCAAATGCTTGGAAAATGGCTCTCTCAGTTGTGTAAACCATTAATTATGCAGCATGGCTATGGATTTGGTCAAGTGTTCATCACAAAATTGACTTGTAATTCAAGTTTGAAACCATAACTTTATCTCTTCGGTTCTCCTAGCTCAAGAATGATCTCAATGAGTTATTGGACTTTTTGGAAAGCTTGTAACATCCTTTAAAACCTTCTTTTTTTCCATTTTTGAAGAATCCAATTGGAACTATGTGAAAAGTTTTCATGAAGTTGGTACCAAAAATCTGCCTAACTAGGTCAAATTTTCACCAAGTATTTTAAGAAAAGTTCATGACTTTATGGCCTTATAACTCTAAATCTAAGAATTTTTTGGACATGAGACATATAATTAAAGTTTGTAGAATTCACCAATATCTACAACTTTCATGTTGAAAGTTTCCCTTGAATCATCTTGCATCATGGTGAAAAATTGGCATGAAGTCATGAAGAAAAGCATGTATAAAACACTTAGAAATTTTGACTTTTCAAAATGAATTTTGACTTTCTTGATTTCACGATGATCAAGTTTCATGTTTTTTCATTTCTTGATGAAATGTGATCTTTGAAACTCAATTTTAATCAAAAAGTCAAAGTTTGACTTTCTAGTGTACAATTGACTTTTCATTAGTTGACCAAATTTCAACTATCAATCAATTGATTTTGAGGAATGAATTGAACCATGAAATTAGGTCCATATGATGCATTTTAATCCTTGATATCATTTTTCAAGCCAATAAGTCATGTATTTGGTCAAAAGTCAAAAATCAAACCTTCTCAGTTAAAACCCTAATTTTGACCATTTTGCCCTTTTAGTGATGTGATCAATTTTCTTGGGGAGTTGTGATCCAAACTTGATCAATTGATACATATGAGTTCAAAATGTTGATATGGGTCAAAAATATTGAAGTTTGACTGTAAGTTGACCCCAATTGACTTTTTACCCAATACATTTGAGTTTAGGTCATCTGATAAATTGACTGAGCAAACTTGAACTGCAAGACTTGAAACCTGACATGAGCAATCTTCAAGGTCCATAATGATCCATGGAAATCATATGAGGCATTAAAAGTCCAATTATCCTTATGAAAACTCAAAACCTAATTTGAGGTATCAGTGTTAAGGAGATGTCATGACCTAGTCAATCCTTGTGCAAGCTTGAGCTATTGAAGATCTTGTGGGAAATGTATTGAGAAATTAGAGGGCAAATTTTGGGTTACAACTGTTACCTATAACCCGTTTTAATGCCAAATGTAAGTATAAGGTTTTCCTAAGAGTGGGAGGGGGTGAATTAGGGCTTTTAAAATTATTTCAGGTTTTATGAATCTTTGATCTTTCTTTTCTGGTTTTCTTTTGGTTAAGTGACGAAAGCAATAAAATGTAGAAAGTAAATGACACAAGGATATATCCTGGTTCCTCTCACAGTCCGAGAGTACTCCAGTCCCCTTTAAACATGAAAGAGATTTCACTATAGTTAGAATAATTGTACAGCCTATTCACACCAATTATGATGCTTACTATCTAACCTATAGGAAGATCAAAGGTTTTTAACACCTTTAAGATCTAAACTCAAAGTGCAATAAGCACAATCCTCTTTAATGCATACACTTGCTTTTAACAATCCTGAATAGCAAAAGAAGTAATAATGCATTCTAAATTTTTAGAAGAGATTTTGAAATATGATACAATATATAAATCTTGGATTGATCTTCTCCTTTAAGCAAACAATTCTCAATAATGAATACAAGTGTTTACAATGATGATATGAAACTTAGAACAATTTTTCAATGAAAATGAGTGCAAAAAGTTTCAACAGAAATTCTGGTGTAGAACACTTGAAAATTTGAAAGATAAAGAGTTTATGTAATTTGAATTGTAGATTGAAAGAGGTTGAAAAATAATTATGAAATTATGAGTTTATATAGGACTCTATACAGGCTTTCAAAAAGGTATGATTGAATGCAAAGATGCCATGATTCATAAACAAAACCACACAACTTTTCTATTAGAAAAATATAAAGTTCTCTGGTACTTCTTCAATGGTAACTGGTTCCCATTAGGGCTGGAAAAACGGGCCTGGCCCATCGGGCATGCCCGTTTTACCCGCACTTTAGTGAAGGATGGGCCAAGAATTTAGACCCTCACCCTCTAATGTAACCGCCCTGCCTCGCCCCATTTTCTTCGCGGGCTTTTGTGGGCATGATTATTAGCATAAAATTTTGCATTTTTAGGCCTAAAAGGTGCAGTACCCGCGGGCTTTTCCCGCCTCGCAATCACTTTTTTCCGGGGCGGGCCTAGGATTTAGGCCCTCATCCTTAACTCGGCCTGCCCCGCCCTGCCCCATTTTTTTGCGAGCTTTTGTGGGGCGAGCCTAAACGGGGTGGGCATGCCTATTTTCCACCCTTAGTTCCCATATATGGGTACCCTGTAACGCCCGTTAAGTTAATTAATTATTTAATTAAATTATTTTTGGATTAATTTTTGAAGTTGTGAGAAGTTGAGAATTGTTGGCATAAGTTATTAGATTATTATTAATTAATTAATTAATTAGTAATAATAATGTTGGAATTAATTATATTAGTTATTGGGTTGGTGTTGGTGATAGATGTAGTATTAAGGGGGTGTGAGAATTAATCCCAATAGAAATAATAATATTATTGAGTTTAGTTATTATAATAGAAAAATAGGGTTTTGTCAAGAAGAAGAGGAAGAAGGGTTGGAAGAGAGAAAGAGAACATAGAAGTTGCAGAGTAAAGAAGAAAAGAGGCAAAGCAAGGTTCGATCGGATAATTGTAGAGAAACCTTAAATCCAATGTAAGGGTGGGGTTCTGACTCTATAATTGGGTATATGATGCATGTTACATTGGAATTGGGTTATGTGAGATTGTTATTGTATGTGATGGTTGTATGAACAAATTGTTGTTTGGTGTTTGTGATAATTGTGCTAATGTTGCAGTGATTCAATCGGTGAATTGAGTGTTGGAAATTGTTATGTATTGATGTGGGTACAGTTATTATATTTTTGTGAATACGTAGTGTTGGTCTGGGATCATTAGGAGGTAAGAACCTTTACTCGCAGGGAAGATTGCAGAACTGGAGAAATTATGGACGTATGACGAGCGGCATACGCATGTTAATGAAGAGTGTCGACCGACACCACGCCTTTGTGCCGAGGGGCACGATCTTTCATGCCGAGGGGCATGAATACATTGCCCAGTGTTTCTTTAATTGTTCTTGTGTTTCCTGTGCGTGTCTGTTACTTGGTAATGTTAGCAGAAAATTAGTAATTAGCAGACAATGTAATGAAAATTGTTGGTAGCAGTGATATATGAAAGTAATATCAGTAGATATTTAGCAAGGATAATTAGTAAATTGCATGATTAATAACTGGTATAGTTTTAGTTGCAAAACTAGCAGTAAATAGCAGTAGTATTAGTACCCAAAATATATTAGCAGTAGAGATAACTTAAGTAGTAGTAAAAAATAGTTTCAATAATTTAGCAGAAAACTATTAATGAGGCTTATCAGTAGAATAATTTAGTAGAAGTAATTTAGTAGGAACGTGTTAATAGCATTATTGGCATGTATAAATTATTGTGTTGTTATTATTGATTATTAAAGTTGCAGGTGATGAACTTTGTTGTGTTGCCTCTATTGATTGGTGTGATACGGTGGCATAATAGACTGTTATACTGGTTTTGCATTTGTGTATGAAAATATTGCGGTAAGCAAGAGTCGCCATCGACTTTTTTTATCCAAATTGAGGAAAGGGTGAAAAGAACAGAAAAAGACCATTTCGGGAATTTTCTGAGTAAGGGGGTAAATTATGGAAAGGGAAGGTGTTACCACCCTTTCCATCCGTAGTTTTCTACGGGCTCTTAGATGCTTAGCTCATTTTTTAAATACCTTGTGCTATGTGTTTTTTTTTAAAAAGTATTTGAAAATGCCTTAGTACGGATATTCGCTTTATGATAACTCTTGTATCAGTCCTCAAGAGTGTTGATAAAGCGTTTTGAAAAGGTTTTTGAAATGTCTTATGTAAGTGCAAAAAGTTTGTTTTTGAGCAAGCATTAAAGAACTATCTACTTTTACTCGAAAAGGTTCGTTCTTTTCCTCCAATACTTTAGACAGTGCTATCCTACTATTAGTGAGTAGGTAGCCCTATTGTTGGACGTATGAGGGACATTCAAAGGGACGTACATTCATAAAGGCAATATATAGAGACGCTTTAGCAATTTTGTTTAAGGGACTAGATCATTTACCGAAAGGCAACTGTAGGGCCATCAAGGGACTATGATCTTTTGATTTAAGGGTCTTTTGCTAAAGCGTCCCTATTCTCGAGGGACATGACTATTTTATTTCCGAAAGGCAACCAAAGTGGGCGTACCCTAGAGGTGTATATGTGCAATTGATTCAATTAGGTTCATTTATCTTTGTTATTAAGTTTGCTAGCGCTTTATTTTCAGTCTTTCCATACAAGCCTAGTTACTAACAGTTAATATTGTGCAAAAATTTAAAGTGCGGGAATCGTAAATCCTACGCTATTACAAGGCTTTTTGGGAGGGAGATATTTACATGTCCAAAAATTTGGGAGGAAAATAAAGAAAAGTATTAAAAGCCCTAGTTAATTCTATTACAACCCAGGAACAATTACAATAATATGAAAAGTGCGAAAATAAATGTGCGTGGATTGAAAATAATGTCCAAGAATCCTAAGGAAAAGAAAGTCTTTTGGTTGTTTTTGTTTTTGAAAGAAAACAAAGCCTAACTCTATTTAATTTTAATTCAAAGAAAAGTTTAAAGTGATTAATTAATTAATTTAATTAACTTAATTAGAAAAAATACTAAGCTAATGTTTTATTGCGATTTTATTTGATTTTTGATTTAAAAGAAGTGAGTAAAATAAAAATAAAAATAAATGCAAGAAAAAGAATCCTTCGATCAAAGAAAAATGATGGCCTTCGATCCTAATGAAGGATGGCCTTCGATCCTATGAAGACAGGTGGTTTTCGATCCATGTGAAGGATGGCCTTCGATCCTGTGAAGGATGGCCTTTGATCTTGTGAATATATGTGGCCTTCGATCTAGCAAAGAATGTTGCTGGAGGCGTCTGATAAATTGCCTGTGGAGGAAAGCACTGAAATCTGCAAGAAAAAGTGTCAACAAAATAAGAGTATGACCTGGGTGTGAACCCAGGTCTTTTTCCTAATTTGACCTCCCCTTAATTTGACTCCTTTGAGTTCAAATCTAGGTTTGTTTGCCTTAAAACCCATGGTTTCTTAAGATTCTATGAAAAGCACAGATCATGCCATCTATATTTGTATGTCCCATGTGAACGATGTGCTATATAATACCCTGGGCATAAATCAAACACTGGAAAACATCAATTCATCATTAAAACATGAATATGAATTTGAAAGTTTACCAAGGATGAGATGCTTCGATTTGGTGTGGACTGGCTTGGAGTAGACTCTAGGGAGTCTCAGGGGCATAAATATAGTATTCCTTTGGAATGAGGGTGCCTTCAGAATTGGTTAGAATTTTGATATGTTTTTTGAGGTAGCGTGTGTGTATTCTTTTGATAGGCAGTCTGTATGTGTATGAGGCAGTATGTAGGCGTAGGTCTCTAGTGCATGTATGTAGTCTCTGACCAGTGGTGTGAGTGTCTTGTATTTATAGGAGATAGAGGGTGCATGGAAATGGTAAGGGACAGCCATTAGCTAGGTTTTGAAGGCCTTGAGACAAGAATCCAACACATTGAAAATTGGCTATATTTCGATAATTCTTCCCTTTTTGAAATCTTGAGTGAACCTGGACATGTTTCATTCCTTCGAATACCTTCAAGTCATGCCCTTCGATTGGCCTTGAGTTGCCTCCTTCGAATGGCTTTGGTTTCATTCTTATAGCCCCTTCGATTGAGCCCATCTACATCAATTCGAATTGCTCAGATCTTCCCTTATCAGGGCTTCTTCAAAAGCCCCTCAGATCTTTGATCTTCGATTGGATCTAAAACTACCCAACTAGCCCAATCGAAATACTTCATTATGGTCAGTCGAAGCTTCCTTTTGCATGAATGTGATTGTGCACGTTGGTTTGAACCTGGCAGTATGTTGGGTTTTGGGCCAACAAGCATCTTTGTATATTTCTCTTTCGTTTTGACCAACTGGATCTATCCTTCGACCATACCCCTTTTTCGACAATAATATGTGTTTCCAATCAAAGTGTCCTTCGAATGGGACCTTTGTGTATCCTTCATTTTGAACCAATGTGTGTGTTCTTTTGAAGGGGCATCCAGGTATGTCAATGCATGTCCTTCGAATGGGACACACAGGTATGTCATATTGCAGAAACTATGTGTATTGAAGGTTTTCAAGGGTGGAATCGAATCTTGCATGCAGGAGGTCCCTGCCTTATGAATGGAAGGAAATCTTTCAAAAGGCACTTGTCTTCTGAATCGAAGGAAAGAAACAGGAGGCCATTGCCTTGTGCCTGCTGGCATCAAGGAAGTTTCTACCTTGTGGATTGAAGGCAAGCGTAGAGAAGGCACTTGTCTTCTAAATCGAAGGGCGCAAGTAGGAAGCCAACACCTTCTGAATTGAAAGAGGCCAGTAGGAAGCCACTAACTTCTGAATTGAAGGACACCAACAGGAGGCCCTTCCCTTTTGAATCGAAGGAGGCTGTTTTAAGGGAAACAAATTCCCAGTCGAAGCTTGTATAAAGAAAACAAGCAAAAGGCCAATGCTTCAATTGAATCTTGGAAATTTGAAGCAAGTTTGAAGGAGGTTAGGTGCTCAATTGAAGCCCCTGAATCAAGTCTGCTCGAAGGAATCTAGATGCTTAATCGAAGCAAATTTTGTGCAGCCTTGACTTAGTGGAAATTTTGTGAGAAAAATCTTTGAGAAATGGGAGGAAAAATTTTGGGGTACAACAGCTGCCCCTGTTAAATCTTCTTAAACCTGAGGATTTAGATTGGATTATCTGCCTTTCGTGATCTAAAGGTGGAAGATGATTGAATATTAGAGTGCCCATAAATTTGCACTTGATGATGTTCTGGTTGATTGTGTAGGGAATGGGCTCACAAATGCCATTTGGAGGCGATGACAGAGAGTTGTCAGAGATGGGCTTAAAGATGCCATCTAGGGTAGGTGTTGACTTCATAAGAGGTCACTGCATGGGGAATTCCCGTTCCTACTGTCTAAGGAGGACTCCACTGGGGAATATGGGTTTTTGTTGTTCTTCCGCTTGAGGAAAACTCTGTGGGGAATAGAGTCTAAGAGCTTCAGTTGTCCAAAGCTCTACTGAAGAGTTATCTCTGGACTGGAGAGATGAAAGTTTGTTGTTTTCTGGTTGAAATAGAAGCTTCACAGTAACTTACTAGGGATAATGGAATTAACCGTTACCTTAAAATGTATTAGAAAGAGCCGGTGTAGGGCTGTTTTAGGATGAGTCCGTGTTAGTCTGCATCTGGATGATGAGAAGGAACCTGTGTAAGATTGCTTCAGGATAAGCCCGTGTTAGACTGCATCTGGAGATCATGAGAAGAAACTTATGTGAGATTGCTCCAGGATGATTTATGTAGATAGTTTTCCTGTCTGTTTTTAGGCGTTAATCTACAAATTAGTTGTTAACAGATAGTTGTCCTGTCTGGTTTCAGGCATTAATGTGGAACTTGAAAATTGTCGGGCGTTGAGATAGTTGTCCTGGATGGTTTCAGGTATTAATCTCTGACCCGAGAAAGAAAGATAGTTTTCCTGGCTTGTTACAGGTATTTATCTTTAATCTCCTCATGTAGATAGTTTTCCCGGCTTGTAACAGGTGTTAATCTACAGTCGGTTGTCCGCAGATAGTTTTCCTGGCTTGTTACAGGTATTAATCTAGAACTTGGTCCTCCACAAATAGTTGTCCTGTCTTGTTACAGGTATTAATCTGGAACTTGTTTCTGTCGGTCGTTGAGATAGTTGTCCTGTCTGGTTTCAGGTATTAATCTCTAACCTGAGAAAGACTTGTTACAGGTATTAATCTTCAATCTCCTCAGGTAGATAGTTTTCTTGGCTTGTTACAAGTATTAATCTACAGTTGGTCGTCCACAGATAGTTGTACTGGCTTGTTACATGTATTAATTTGGAACTTGGCAACATTGGTCACATCGATAGTTCCCCCATCTGGTTTCGGGCATTAATCCTTGGCCTTCTGCATTTGTTGGTAAACTCGTCTTGTTTCGAGAGTTCATACCACTTGGTCTTGTAGATAGTTTCCCCGTCTAGTTTTGGGCATTAATCTTTGACCTGTTGTATAAGTTGATAGTGTTTGTCTGTCTGCAAACTCAACCTGGAAAGGTAAAATCAATTTCATGTGATGTCATAATGTATGAATTGCATGGAGCTCTCAAAATAAATGAGATTGTGATATATGTATTTGTGCTGCATATGCTATGATGTTTGTAGAAATGGTGCATGAGTGCAATGTATGAACGTGTTAGTTGTTCTATTGCAGTGTTGTTGAACTAGGGAAAATAAATCCCAGATTGCAGTTGGAGATGAAGAATGTAGGTCTTCATTTTTTGTTTAAAGTTGACATGCTGGGAGATGATCTTTTGTTGTTAGAGAAATAAACTATGTTGGGGAAGGAAAACTCTATGCACTCTTTGAGGATTTTGTTTGAATCCGGGTGGGAAATCCTGAGAAGCTTGGTGACTTCACTGGGAAATTTCTTGTTGGAGCAGTAATTTGGAGATTCTTTCTCTGTCGGGGATATGAGAACACTTGACTTCATTAGGTTGCATGCTGAGAATATGGAAGTGACTTTATAGTAGGGTGTCCCTGCCTCTGTACCTGCTGAAGAAAGTATTTGCTGGAGAAAATACCTGTGGGGATTTTGTGGACGGCCCTTAGACATTGTCCCGTTTCTTAAAGTTATTAGTACCCGTCTTTCTATTTTTCATGCGTATATTTGTAAACAGTAATCACATTCAAATGCATATGTTCAAAAATAATCACTGGACGTTTTCGCAAACAAAAAAGAAAAATAAAAACAAATAGTTTTTCACTTTTAAAAGAATAATAGCTTTGTATTAACTTGAATAAGCGTTTTTGTACAAGGAGACGGACATCCCAGTAAGAGAATGTCGTCGCGAGAATAAAACTTTACAAAATAGCATACAAAGAAAATAGCTATGTGAAACAATCACATTGGGTTCCCATTCCGCTATTTCCTTTATGTCTTTGAGTGTCTCATCTCTTTGCTACTTGTCTAAAGCTGATTGGATCGATTAGTACCGTTTGAGCTTCATAGCTGATACTGAAAATTGGTTGTAAGGTGATCCAATGGGACATAATTATACACTTTAAATCCCTAACTTTTTCCTGGACCGCCCTTTCGGGTTTTCAGTCCACCGGGATACCCTTTTTTGCCCAAGCCGCCTTTTCAAGTTTTTGACTTGCCGGATGTACAAATTTTTTATGTATATCACTAATTTTTGCCCGAACCCTTTTGGTTTGCTGGGATGCCCTAATTTTTGCCTAAGCCAGTCAACCTAGCGGGTCTTTGTTCATGCGTAGCATCTTTTAACTATGTCTACATTTACAGGATGCGGAAGGTCGTCACCGTCCATAGTGGTTAGGATCATGGCTCCACCAGAAAATATGTTCTTGATCATAAATGGTCCTTCATATGTAGGAGTCCATTTTCCCCTGGGATCACCTTGTGACAGTATGATGCGCTTGATTACTAGGTCGCCAACTTGATACACCTGACGTCTGACTTTCTTGTTAAAATTTTGGATCATACGCTTTTGGTACATCTGACCGTGACAGACAACCGCGAGCCTCTTCTCATCAATCAAGTTTAATTGGTTAAGTCGAGTTTGAACCCATTCGTCTTTGCTCAGCCCTGCATCCTTCATGATTCTCAAGGAAGGGATCTGGACTTCTACGGGTAGGAAAACTTCCATACCATATATCAAAGAGAAAGGAGTTTCCCCTGTTGATGTGCGCATTGTGGTGCGGTAACCATGAAGAGAAAATGGTAACATATTATTCCAATCTTTATATGTCACTGTCATCTTCTGTATGATCTTTTTTTTTATTAGCAGCTTCTACAACGCCATTCATCTTCAGACGGTAAGGAGAAGAGTTATGATGTTGGATATTGAATTGCATGCAGAGCTCGGTGATCATAATGTTATTGAGATTGGTACCATTATCCCTAATGATTCTTTCTGGAATACCATACCGACAGATAAGGTTATGTATGATGAATCGGGACACAATGTTCTTGGTAACAGAAGCAAATGAGGCTGCCTCGACCCACTTCATTAAGTAATCAATGGCGACCAGGATGAAAAGGTGTCCATTAGAAGTTGTAGGTCTGATCTCTCCAATCATGTCGATGCCCCAAATTTTGAATGGCTAAGGAGTAGTCAAGACGTTTAGAGAAACCAGAGGCACATGCACTTTATTAGCATAGATCTGGCATTTGTGACAAGTCTGCGAATGCTGATAACAGCCTGCTTCCATAGTGAACCAGTAGTATTCTGCCCTTAGGATCTTTTTAGCCATTGAGTTCCCACTAGAATGGGTGCCAAAGGTACCTTCATGCAAATCATCCATAATCTTTTCTGCCTTAATCTTGTCTACACACCAAAGCAAAGAAGAATCGTGATTGCGCTTGTAGAGGATCCTGTTACTGAGGAAGAACTTGGAAGAGAACCTTCTTAGGAACTTATTATCATTGACTGGAGCTCCCTTAGGATACTCTTGAACTTTGAGATATCTTTTGACTTCAAGGAACCAGGGTTTGTCCACTACTTCTTCAGTACCAATCTCATGACAGTATGTCGGTTCATCCATTCTCTCAATAGTGATCTAAGGAGCTTCATTATCCCACCTGACCTTGAACATGGATGACATAGTGGCCAGCGCGTCTGCTAGTTGATTTTCCTCTCGTGGAAAATGCTCAAAGGTAATTTCTAGAAAGTATGGAATTAGTGTCAACACATGCTCTTTGTACGAGATGAGATTAGGATGCTTTATGTCCCATTCTCCTTTGATTTGACTGATCACTAGAGACGGGTATCCAAATACACTCAAGAATTTGATCCTCAAGTCGATAGCAGCTTTGAGACCCATAATACATGCTTCATACTCAGCCATATTGTTCGTACCATTGAAACATGATCTGGCAGTGAAAGGAGTATGACAGCCTTTGGGAGATATGATCACAATTCTGATGCCATTACCAAGAGAGTTGGAAGCTCCATCAAAAACCATATTTCATCGGGATCCTTTTTCAGGTTCTTCATCCGGTCCAGGTTCTTCACAATCAGTTACTAACATGATGTTCTCGTCCGGAAACTCAAAATTCATGGATTGGTAGTCATCCACAGCCTGATGATCCAAATGATCAGCCAATACACTTCCCTTAATTTATTTCTGGGTTGTATATTGAATGTCGTATTCGGTCTGGATCATTTTCTATCTTGTTATTCTTCCAAAGAGAGCGGGCTTCTCAAAGATGTACTTGATAGGATCCAATTTAGATATCAACAAAGTAGTGTGGGTCAACATATACTGTCTTAGTCGGCGAGTAGCCTATGTCAAAGCACAACATGTTTTCTCGAGCAGTGGGTATCTTGTTTCACAGTCGGTAAACTTTTTGCTAAGGTAGTATATTGCATGCTCTTTTTGACCAGACTCGTCATGCTGCCCCATCACACACCCCATTGAGTTCTCTAATATTGTTAAGTACATGATTATAGGTCTTCCTTCAACTGGAGCCATCGAGATTGGAGGCTCTTGAAGATATTCTTTAATTTTGTCAAAGGCATTTTGGAAATCTTCATTCCACTTCATTGCTTGATCTTTCTTCAGTAATTTGAAGATTGGCTCACAAGTAGCGGTCAAATGTGAAATGAATCTGGCAATGTAATTCAGACGTCCCAAGAATCCCCTGACCTCTTTCTCAATGCGAGGAGTTGGAATTTCTTGTATAGCTTTAACCTTTGCAGGATCCACTTTAATGCCTTTATCACTGACAACGAAACCTAAGAGCTTAACAGATCTTACTCCAAAGGTGCACTTATTCGGGTTCAATCTCAGTTTGTACTTCTTCAGCCTTTCAAACAGCTTCTGTAGATGATCAAGGTTCTCCTCTTTAGTCTTATACCTAGCTATCATATCATCAACGTAGACCTCTATTTCGTGATGGATCATATCATGAAACAGAGCTACCATGGCATGTTGATAGGTTGCCCCGGTGTTCTTTAACCCAAATGGCATAACTTTGTAACAAAAATTTCCCCACGGTGTGACAAAGTTCGTTTTCTCCATGTCCTCAGGTGCCATTTTGATTTGATTGTACTTGGAGAAACCATCCATGAAGGAGAATACATTATGTTATGCAGTGTTATCAACCAGAACATCAATATGGGGAAGCGGAAAATCATCCTTGGGGCTTGCCCTATTCAGGTCTCTGTAATCCATACACATACATACTTTACCGTCCTTCTTAGGTACTGGAACCACGTTAGCAACCCATTGTGGGTAATAAGTAACAACTAAGAAACTAGTGTTGAACTGTTTCATGACTTTAGCCTTGATCTTTTCTGATATCTCAGGCCGCATACGATGAACCTTCTATTTCACTGGAGGGAAATCCTCTTTTGTCGGGAGGCGATGAACCACAATATCAGTGTCAAGTCCTGGCATGTCTTTGTATGACCAGGAAAAGACCTCAACATAGTCATGTAACATCTGTATTTACCGCTCCTTGACACTATACTCCAGATCGGCACCTATCTTGACTTCTTTCTTATCCTCTTCAGTACCCAAGTTCACTGTCTCAACTGGCTCTTCATGAGGTTGTATTGCCCTTTCTTCCTATTGTAACAGTCTGGAAAGTTCTCCTGGCACTTCACAATCTTCCTCACCTTTGTCCTCGTCTTGGTAGATAGGATTTTCAAAGTAATAACTGGCAATAGCATAACTGTTATCAATGGGATCCAGAGTGGATGTGGATCTGCAGTTTGATATGTGTGTGTGTGTAAGAGCATAGTTGTATATTTTTTGATGAAGTAAATAGGCAGAAAAGAAAAACAAAGAGTGTAAAATTTGTATACAAAACGCCCAATGTTTTATTAATGACATATGAAAATGAAGTAATCACCCTCACAAATAGACCATTGTGCCTCGGGTAAGACACAAGGCTTTAAAGTTTCAATTGTTCAAATATTACACATCCTCAAAAACAAAAAGACAAATTACTCTTGAATAAAAGTAATGGGAACAAAATATTTGGCCTCCCAATTTCTAAGTCCACCGCTGATGGTTAGGAAGATCCACTTGTCCAGATCATAATCACTATCACTGTCTTCCAGAGTATTGACTCCATGGTTACTGATCCATAAAGGTGGTCCCTTGGTGCGAGCACGACGAACAGCTCTCTGGGCTCCTGAAGTAAAACCCAAACCAAATTTGTCAGATTTGTAGGGAATGTCCAGAAGATGGCCCCAAATTATACACCCACCTTCTTCAACTACTGCCTTGGCATCCTTTAGAGAAGACATCTTCAGTGGAGGTCTGGTAATCTTCGGGACCTTGGAAGCAGTCTTGGTCGCAGCAATCGTCAGTGGAACCTCCTCAAAGTTCTGACAGGGGGTCTCAATGAACTCGCCGTCCATTTCAACATACCTGAAAGAGTTCAGGTGGCTCACCATGTATTCCTCCTCCCCATGGACTGTGATAATTTTCCCATTGATTGGGTACTTCAACATCTGGTGCAGGGTAGAAGTAACAGCACCAGCCCCATGGATCCAAGTTCAACCTAGTAAACAGGAATAAGACGGGCAGATGTCCATCACATAAAAAGTGGAATTAAAATTATGAGTACCAACTTTGATAGGGATGTACACCTCCCCGTGCACCATTCTTTTAGAGATGTTGAAGGCCCTCACCACAATGTTACTGGGATTTAGTGCGAGTCCTTCGCAATCTAACCTGTCTAGAGAATTCTTGGGTAAGACATTAAGTGATGAAACTGTATCCACCAGAACATGGGCTAATGTAGTTCCCCTACACTCAATGGAGACATGCAGGGCATCATTGTGTTTCCTTCCCTTGGGAGTTAAATCAGCGTCGGAAAAACCCAGTACATTATCAACAGTCAGGCTGGCTACGCAATTCTCGAATTGATCAACGAAGGTCTCTTGAGGCACATGGGTAGACTTCAGGAATTTTACTAAAGCCTTAGCATGGGCTTCAGAGCATAAAAGTAAGGCCAGCATTAAGATTTTTTAAGGGGTATGCCCTAATTGCTTCACGACATTATAATCACTTTTCTTGATTATCTTTAATATCTCTTCCATTTCCTTTTTAGAAGCCTCTGGCATGACTTCTTTGTGCGCCTTTGTCTGGAAAGGCTCAACCAATACCTCTTTGCCCCGACTCTCGGCCGACTCAGTAGCAGGGATAACAATAGGAGTAAAAATGGGAGTATTGATAGGAGTAGCAGCAGGAATGATCACAGGAGTAGTAATGGTTTTTGAAGAGAACTCGGGAGAGAAAACTCTTCCACTTCACGTAATTTTACTGGTCCCTACGATATTGTCGATGTCAGGATCAGTACCTTCAGCAACTTTATCTTCAACAGCTAATAGGTCTTGCTTGACGCCATGGCAATAGACGTCAGCCCCATAATTCTAGGGAACAACTTTATCCGAGGAATACGATATTGGCCCAAGAAGGGTGATGATCAGGGGAGAAAACTTGGGAACATATGTAATCCTGACGGGTCTTTTGGTGGATACCCTGGGAGGATTGTCGGAAATGGTAATTATCGAGACATCTTCACAACATCTTCTTGTAAGGGGAAAATTTTCGAACATAATTTCTTTGTTAACCATCAGGCGCTAGACGCCCATCTTTAACAACCAACAACCATCTGGTAGAGACATGCATAAGTGTCAATCTTCACCATAACCCGAAAATAAACCGGCTCACAATAGATTCCGTTTGATAGTCAAAAGAGGAGTAGCTAACTCATCCGCAGAAGAAACAAACCGATCTTCATCAACAACATTGACCCCTTGGTCGTGTTTGGACATTGGCGCAGTTATTATGTTAGGTGTCTCGGGAAGGTCAAACTCAATCTCCTTCGTCTCGATGAGATCCTATACCTTATTCTTTAAAGCCCAACAGTCGTTTGTATCATGCCTCGGAGTTTTAGAATGGTAGGCACATCGAGCACTTGGGTTGTAGTGGGGAGAGACAGTATTAGGGTTCTTCAGGGCCTCCTTTAAGGTCACCAGGTTGGACTTCAGTAGGTGTGGCAAAACCTAGGATAAGGTCATGTTGATCTGAGTAAACTGTCTTCTGGGCACATCTGGCCTGCGCTGATTATTTTGTTGTTGGTTTGAGGCAAAATTGGAAATCATAACAGCCCCTACTGTCGGACGATGTTCAGTTTTGTTATGATTTTTTTGGCCATAAGCAGCACTGGCCTCCTTCTTTCCTGTGAAAGGTTTCTTTACAATACTGGAGGATGCATCTTGTTGGATTTTACCACTTTTGATTCCAACTTCTACCCGGTCACCAGTCAAGATTAATTCAGTAAACCCAGTAGACGAGCTTCCAATCAGATGGTTAAAGAATGGACCAGATAAAGTCCCCAAGAACATGTCCACCAGCTCCCTATCAGACAACGGAGGCTGGACTCTCCCCGCAAGGTCTCTCCACTTTTGGGCATAATCTTTAAAACATTTTGTTGTACCCCAAAATTTTCCCTCTCATTTTATCAAGATTTCCCCTCACAAGACTCTTTGGACTCAAGACCAAATTAGGGTTTGCTCTGCTCAAGACATCTCCTTGCACTGATGACCTGAAATTAGGGTTTGAGTTTGCACATGGATTTTTGGACTTTCAATGCTTGATATGACTTTCATACTTCATGTTGGACTTATAAGATTGCCCATACCAAGTTTCAAGCCTTGAATCAAATTTTTGCCCAATCAATTGGACAGTTGACCTAGAAATCAACTATATTGGAGAAAAGTCAAATGTGGCCAATTTACAGTCAAACCTCATCATTTTTTATCCAAATAAACATTATAGGCTCATATGAACCATTTGATCAAGTTGGGACCACAACTCCTCAAGAAATTTGATCAGATCACTAAAAGGGCAAAATGGTCATTTTTAAGGTTTTGACTACAAAAGGGCAATTTCTGATTTTTAACATAGCCAATGGCAAATTGGGTTTAAGCATGAATTCAAGGACTCAATGGCATCATCTTGACCTATTCACAAGGTTCAAAAGATCTCAAATGCATTGGATTGACAAATGAATTTTCCAGTCAACTGATCAAAAATCAACTGTACACTGAAAAGTCAAACTTTAACTTTTTGGTCAAAATCAAGTGCCAAGGGTCATTTTCATCAAGATGTGTCAAAACATGTAACTTTTTCACCAAGAAACCCAATTTTGAAAATTAGGGTTTAAAATGGAAAATTTTCATAACTTAGAAATTTTCTAAGTTATGAAAATTTCTTATTTTTTCCCAACTTTGCCCAACATTTTCACCATGATGCAATTGGATTCAAAGAAAACTTCCAACATGAGAGTTATAGTCCTCCACAAAATCTACAACTTTGATTCACAAAGTTTTCCAAAAAGATGTTTGGATCTCATGTTATGATTTTATGAACAAGGGTCCATGAAACTTTTAACTTAGTGAAATTTTGCCCTAGTTTAGGCAGGATTTTGACCTATCTTCATGGCAATTTTTCACATAGTTCCAATTGAAATTTAAAAATTCATTTCAAATATGGATTGTATAGAATGTTACAAGCTTTCCAAAATGTCCAATAACTCTACAAAATCATTTGTGGTTAGGGAGAATCGAAGGTTTGAATTTGGCAAAATATCACTTTGATCCATGGCATTTTTCATGTTGCTACAAGTTGCAAATTCTGTCTAACCTTGCTTGTACTTGGTTTACAGGTCCTTAAACCCTTACACACTCAAAAATTGAATGCAAACACTTTGGTTAGAGGCATTTTTCTGATCAATGAAGCATTATACAAAGGATTAATCCATTTTTGGCAAAAAGGTAGCATTGCCACTTTGATAAAGGTTGCTTTATGCAATTTTGTTTCTCTTGAGTTGTGAACCCAATCCTTTGCAGCAAACCAACTCCATAAAATTAGGCAAAGGTACACCAACTATCAGCATACTTGGAGCTAGCTTGTGCATGCCATATCATTGTCAAAATCACCTTTTCTTCAAAAGCAAGTCAACTTGCAAAACCTCAACAACTCTTGTATATGATATAACCAAGTATTGTAAACATTTCAAACAAGTTTTTCACATTGCCTAAGGTCAAAAATACGAGTTTACAAGTCCTCAAACCTTCCAAAACACCAAAACACAAGTTCTTGTCAAAACAGGGGAGGTTCTGCATTTTGATTTCCAAATCACAATCCACCGTGCGTTTTGCTTGCAACCAGTTCCAACACACTCCATACAACCTACCTAAACTATCCCAACCATTCCCAAGTCACTGTAACTCCATTAATACACTTCACCATTTTTGAATTCTGACTGTGCAGGTTGACTTCTACAAGCATATTCAGGCAAGTTCAAAGCAAGCTAGGCATTGGGAAAGCTCAAAGGAACTTCAAGCAAGCTCACAAGCATCTCAGGCCTCACTCACAACCCCTACATTGCCATACTCGAGCTTGACTAAAACAGGTAAAATTCAAACTTCTATCTCCCTATTTAGGAATCATTAGGATTAGGTTTGTGAATAAAAAATGTACTCCTCATTGCCCTTGAGCTGTGCATATGCATAGAATTCATTTAAGTTAACTGAGCTGGGAGAATTTGAATGATGAACTTTATGAAAAAACTAGGTTAGAAATTAGGGCCAGAGAAATTCTCTCTGGTCTTTGAGAGTTAGATTAAGTTTCTTACATGGTTAGAATCGTATGATCATGCTCTATAACTTTCATGTTGCAAGTTTTTGTTTTTAAGCACAAATGCAGGATTTCCAGTTTTGAATACAGGGCGCGCGTTTTTCATGTCCCAAGGTCAGGGATGAAGACCATCTGGGCTGGGCCTGGCTGTTCCTTCCTATTGACACGCCCTAGCTTGCTGTTCACACCCCTTTGGCCCATTTCATTATTTTTCCATTTTTTTATTTCTTTATTTATTTTCTGATTTTTATTTATTTTCTAACTATTAAAAATCACTAAAAATATTTTATTAAATTTTCACATTTTCACATTTTATTTTATTATTTTTATTATTTTTTGACATAGAAATAGTTATTAAATAATATATACTTTTATTTTCTTAAAATAAATTCATAAATAATACGAAAATATTATATATTTTTATTTTTATTATTTATATACTTAAATAATATTTTTCTCACACATTAAATTTTTTTTAACATTTTGTATATATTTTATTTTATGTTCTTGTACATAAATAAATAATTATAATACACATATTTTCTTAAAATAAAATTAGGGTTTCCACCCTTAATAAAAATAATCATTTTTTTTATTTTTGATACATTAAATAATTTATTGTTACATACATAAAAATAATACAAAAACATTTTTTGCATATTTATAATATATTGCATATTTAAATATTTGTCCATTTATTTATTTGTACAAAGAATTCAATATGGTTGTAATAATCTTAGGGTTTCATTTTCTTGCAAATATCCCCCTATTCAAACTTGTATCCCCCTCCCCATAATAATATTGTAATAGTCGTAGATTTATTTTTACGCACTTTATAGCTTTCAAATATGCCATGATAGAAAGATGAGGGTTTGTATGCAAAAATCCAAAATCAAACAAATAGCTTGACTAATACATAACAAAATGCATGAAAATGACAACACAATGCACACAAGCACCCCTAGGGTTTCATCCACTTGTTGCCTTAAAAACATGGCCATGGTATGCATGCTAGGTATCTTGGCAAAACAAAATCAAACAAAAAGATCATAGTCCCTCGATGACGCTATCTTGGTTGCCTATACAAAAATGATCTAGTCCCTCAAAAATATTGCTAAGATACTTGGCAACATTGTTATCATGGTCATACAATGACCCACGCCTGTCCCGTTTAACATCCAAACATATGGTTGTTTACCAAATGCAATGGTAAAACAACAATGTCAAAGGGTTAAAAATGTGTAGGAAAGATCTTTGAGTAGGTAGGTAGATGCTCCTAGTTACTTGATCAAACTTGCAAACATCCTTGCTATTTTCAAAAACACATCACAACACAATTTCAAAACATTTCCCAACAAACTTTCAAACATTGAAACATTTTTCAAAAGACAAAACACCTTTGTATACATTCAAACAAGAATCATTACAAAGGTTTCCACAACGATGGCCTCTTTTCAAAATACTTTCAAAACCACACACAAAAGCACCATTTCAAACAATTGAAAAGCAAAAGCAAGTGATCTAAAACAAGTAACTAAGAGCCCATGGAAAACCATGGATGAAAAGGGTGCTAGCACCTTCCCTTTTCATAATCTAACCCCGAACCCAAAGAAAACATCTCAAAGGTCTTTCCTGTGTTTTTTGACCTTTCCTTTGGATAAATAAAAAGTCGGTGGCGACTCTTGCTAAACCGAAACATTTGCGAACACAAACGCAAAACCTCAAGTCAGTTCTCCCACCACATCACAAAACTGGCGACTCTATTGGGGACTATCCTAAAAGTGGAGTTACCTTAGGGTTTTAGATCACCTTTACATGCTTATCTTGTTTGTCTTGATTGCTTTACATTTGGTTCTATTGTTTGGGTTTGAATCCTCTACCCGAATTTGGGAAACATTCATAGGTAAATAGCAATATGTTGTGGAAATTGTGCGGGGTATACTGACATGGTTGAAGCAATAGCTATATTAGTGCGACATATTTGTGGGTACCGGTAGCCTTTGAGTTAATCAAAGAGAATACGGGGCCGCTGAGTGATGTCATGAAGCACTAATGGACTTTTAGAACCTTTACTTAACCAACTTGGCCTTTTTAGGGGTAGTGAGGTGACCAGCTTTGGTGCAGTCCGAAGTTGGTAGATACTCGATACTACACTCATTGAGGATTATTTTCTTGGAATATTTAGGTCGCCAGTAAAGTGGCTAAACTGAAACAATGAACACAGAAAATAATCCAGTAATATTGAGCTCCTTAGAACCCGGTTACTATTTATAGGACAGGTTGAGCCAACTAAACTTCAAGAGGGTACTTACCTATGAAACCCCATGCAAGCCTGAAACTAGGATCTTGTGTGACTTGTTTGTACATATATACTTGTGCATAACTTCATAAACATCATGAAGCATCATATGCATCCACTAACCATTTCAAGGATTTGGATCTTCATCTTTGTTCCTGTTTTGTAGGTAATGGATTCACTTCACAGGAAAACCATTCAAGTCAACCTTGTAAGAATTCATCCTCAACTCAAGGAGCTAGCTTCAAGGATTCCTGAGAATTCTCCATTCACCGAGAGGCATGGTCGTCTTCTCAACTTAGTCAACACCAACACTGAGGAAGACATGGTGAAAGTTCTCTTCCAGTTCTTTGACCCCCTACACCACTGCTTCACATTTCCTGATTACCAGCTTGTGCCTACTTTGGAGGAATTTTCTCAACTCCTGAGGATTCCTATTCTCCATCAACTACCCTAAAACGGTACGGAAAGAGATCCAACGCCTAAAGATGTTGCTCAAGCCCTACACTTGCAACCATCTGATATCATAGGCCATTGGGAAACTAGAAGTGGTGTCAAAGGTTTCTTGTCAAAGTTTCTGTTTGAAAAGGCCCAAAGCTGCTGGAATTCATTGGACTTACAAGTTTTTGAGGAGATTGTGGTTCTTCTCATATATGGGTTGGTCTTGTTCCCAAACCCTGACCAACTTATAGATGCCAGTGCTGTCAAAATTTTCATGGCTGGAAACCCGATGCCTACATTGCTTGGGGATATACTCCACTCATTTCACACTCGAATAATGAGGAAAAGAGGTGTTCTCATGTGTTGTACTCCTCTTCTAGCAAGGTGGTTTATTTCTCACCTTCCCCAATCAGTTTTGAAGAATGAGCAAGGTTTGAGGTGGTCACAATGATTGATGACTCTTACACATTCAGATGTTCATTGGTGTTCTCGATCCAGAGAAAATGTTATCATCATTGATCGTTGTGGGGAATTCCCTAATGTCCCACTACTAGACATTAGGGGAGGAATTACCTACAACCCCTGCTTGGCTCTGAGACAGTTTGGGTATGCCCGAAGGGATGGCCCTCATGACATGCTGATTCCAGACTTGGTTTTTGATTTCGACAACAACGGTCAAGGACTTCGATAAAGGTTTATCCGAGCTTGGAGGATGCCCAACAAGGTGGACAGTAAGACCTTGGGACACAAGAATTCCATCCCCCTTGAGCCTTACCTCAAGTGGGTACGAACCCGCGCCCAAAGTCTAATGATGCCTTACCCCTACATTCTCCCTATGATTAAAGAGCCTGTTATGGAAGGAGAGGTTCCATACACCATCCTATATCCTGACATGCCAACATCACTTGAAGAATTACAAAGGAGTTGGATACAGCTCAAGGGAGAACGTGATACTTTTGAAGCCCAATTCTACGCCAGGGAGAAGAAGGTTTTGGAACTTACTCGCCAACTTCACGAAGAGCAGACTCTCAAAACCTACACAGCACCAAAGAGGATGCGCAACGTCTTTTTACATTAGAATTTTGTATTATTTTGCCCATGGGGCATTTATGTACTAACAAATTCTTCTTATTAATATGACGTGTGTTCCTTTTTGTTTAAAACAAATTTGAATTTCTGAATCCTTGAATGCATTACATGAATAACATATCATTCATCATATGCATAAGCAGGTCTTCACACCAGGTTTCCTTATCTCTCTGCTGTTTATTTCAGCAAGATGGATATAGAGCAGACGGTCAAAGACTTACAAGCGCAGAATTCACAGTTCCAACAGCTACTCATGACCTTGGCAAATGGCCAGGAGGAGCTCAAAACCTTGCTGGAAAAGGAAAAGGAGAAAAATAAAAAGAAGAGGGTTGGTGTGGCTACCTTGGGTAGAAGATTCGAAGGTCAAGCTAGAAGGGTCCTAGATTTCCCCTCAACATCTGATGAAGGGGTAGGTAAAGGTAAAGGAACTGCCGTGCAATCTGAGTCTGAGGAAGAAGAAGAGGAGGAGGATGAAGATTATTATGAGCAGCAGTACCCTCCTGCGGACAACAAATACAAGAATCTGGAAGAGCGTTTGGCTGCAATTGAGGTGCAAAGAGTGCCTGGGCTGGACTTTGAAGAGTTAGGGTTGGTTGATGGGATTGTGATTCCCCCTAAATTCAAGGTGCCTATATTTGCTAAGTACGACAGTTTGTCTTGTCCAAAGATGCATCTGCGGTCTTACGTCAGAAAAATCCAACCGCATTCTTCCGATAAGGATCTATGGGTTCATTTCTTCCAGGACAGTCTTTTGGGGACACAGTTAGATTGGTTTTACCAGCTAGAGAGGTCTGATGTGCACAATTGGGAGGATTTGGCTGCTTCCTTCTACAGACAATATCAATATAATGCGGATTTAGCACTAACCCGCACTCAATTATAGGGTATGGGCATGGTATCAAATGAAGGTTTCAAAGAGTATGCCCAGAAATGGAGAGATTTGGCGGGACGAGTACAACCACCCCTATCTGAGAGGGAGTTAGTAGATATGTTCTTGGGTACACTGTCTGGCCCCTTTTTCAATCACCTGATTGGAAGTTCATCTGCGGGGTTCACCGAGTTAATTCTGACTGGTGAGAGAGTTGAAGCAGGCATAAAGAGAGGGAAAATTCAAAAAGATGCATCTGCTTCTGCCGCTATCAAGAAGACCTTTCCAACAAAGAAAGAGGTATCAGCTGTCTACTTTCAGAGAAGTCAAGGAAGAGTTGAGCGCCGGCCAACGGTGGGGGCTGTAATGATTCAGAAGTATGCAGCTGATCAGCCTAGAAACAATCAACCCAGAACCAACCAAGCAAGAGTGGAAAGGCCTGCACGGAAATACACCCGGATCAATATGACACTTGCTCAGGTTCTCCCTCATCTTTTGAAGTTAAACCTTGTCAGTTTGAGGGAGGCTCCTAAAAACCCTAACACTTCATCACCATACTACCATCTGAATGCCAAGTGTGCCTATCATTCAGACAGCCTAGGGCACGATACCAACAATTGTTGGGCCCTCAGAAATAAGATTCAGGATTTAATATATGCTAAATAATTTGAATTCGACGCCCCTGAAAAGCCTAACATGATCTCTGCTCTGATGCCAAAACATGGCCACAATGCCCATGTTGTTGAAGAGGATCTTTTTGTTGCTACTGTTGATGATTTGATGACTCCACTACCGATAATCAAGTTGAATTTGCTGAAGGCTGGGATTTTCCCAAGATGTGAAGAAGATTGCTACCTTTGTTCATCCTTACCAACCGACTGTCTGTTGTTGAAGTTAGGCATCCAACGCCTAATGGATAACCAAGAGATACTTTTTGAAAAGACTCATGTTACACCGAATCCTATCAATGATGTTTCAATAATTACCATATCCGCCAATATTTCCAAGGTCTCCAAAAGACCTGTTAATTAAGATTACATCCGATCCGAAGATTGTACCTTTGAAGATAACTATGCCGGGGCCTATCCCGTACAAGTCCAACAAATCAATATCGTGGAACTATGGGGGAGAAATATTTTACCATGGTGTTAAACAAATTGAATCAACTGAAGAGAGTTCTGATGAAGAGACTTCCGACATTGGAAACTATGCCAGAACGAGTAAAATCACCCGCAGTGGAAGAATTTTCTCTCCGGAGATTGCGCCACCAAAGGAAATCTTCGGACCCTCAGCCGCTCCTAAGGTTACTCCTGCACCGATCAACATATCTGCAAGAACTCCAGTTATTGGAGAAGTTGTGACTCCTGAAGTTTTCCCCTCTGCTGTTGCTGATGATAGAGGGAAAGGGATCCAAGAAGAGCCCGTCAGAAGAGGGCTCAGCCGTTGATCATCCCTGAAACCTCTCAAAAAGAAATAGAAGAGATTTTGAAAATAATCAAGAAAAGCGATTATAATGTTGTTGAGCAACTAGGGCCAAACCCTTCAAAAATCTCTAAGCTGGCCTTACTGCTTTGTTCAGAAGCTCATGCCAAAGCTCTGATCAAATTTTTGAAGACGGCCCATGTACCCCAGGAAACCTCCACAGATCAATTCCAGGAATGTGTGGCTAGCTTAACAGTAGACAACGGTTTAGGATTCTCCGACGTCGATTTAACAATCAAAGGGAGAAATCATAATGACGCTCTGCATGTCTCGGTGGAATGCAGAGGGACTTCTCTGGCACACGTTCTAGTAGACACTGTTTCATCGTTGAACGTTTTACCAAAGAAGGCATTGGATAGGCTAGATTGTGAAGGTTTAACCTTGAAGCCCAGCAACATCATTATCATAGCCTTTGATGGTTCTAAACAGATGGTCCACGGGGACATGGACATCCCGATTAAAGTGGGAACTGAAACCTTTAACTCCACATTCTATGTCATGGACATTCGTCCCTCCTATTCTTGCTTATTAGGAAGACCCTAGATTCATCATGTTGGTGCCGTTACTTCAACTCTGCATCAAAAGCTCAAGTACCCTGTCCAGGGGAAAATTGTGATTGTTCACAGCGAGGAGGAATACATGATAAGCCATCTTAATTCTTTCCTCTATGTGGAATTGGATGGTGAATTCATTGAAACCCCCTTTCAGCATTTTGAGGAGGTAGCTCAGGAGTTTGCGGCAGCCAACACAATGCCTTCTGTACCCATGATTACCCGACCACCGCCTCAGATGTCTTCACTCAAAGATGCAAAGGCTGTTATTGAAGAAGGAGGAAGCACAATCTGGGGGCAACTTCCCGATTTTCCTTTCAAGTATGATAAATTCGGCTTGGGTTTCACTGCTGCTAGTCAGAAGGTTGTGCGTCGCTCCCGGGCTGGAGGGCCACCAATGAAGATCACCCATCTTAGAGTCAGTGCTTTGAAGGATGGTGAAGAGGAGAGCAACCTAGAAGACTGGATTTTCCCTACCGTTGAAGGAGGATTGTGCAATTGGGAGGCAAAGGACTTTGTTCCCATTACTTTCATCAATCAGTAATTTATCTTTCAAACATTTATGTTGGTTTGTAATAATTCTTGAATAATTCATACACTTTTAACCTTGTGCCTTACCCGGGGCACATATGTCCATTTGTAAGGGTTTGATTTTTCATCTTCATATGCCATTTTAATGAATCATGGACGTTTTCACATATAAAATTTTGTGTTCATTTTATTTCTTTTTACATTTTATTTGTTTAAAGGTGGATATCCCTTACACACACCCACACTCACCAATGCAGGTACCCATCCATTCCGGATTCCATGGGTAACAATTTTGCTATGGCCTTCAGTGACTTTGAAGATCTGGTCTACCATGCTGAATACGAAGGTGATGAAGACTGTGAAGCGCCTGGAGAATTGGCTAGACTGCTACAATAGGAAGAAAGGGCTATTCTACCTCACGAGGAGTTGTTAGAGACAATCAACTTGGGAACAAAGGAAGACATAAAAGAAGTTAGGGTGGGTGCCAACCTAGAGCCAAGTGTCAAGGAGCGCTTAGTTCAGCTGTTGAATGAATATGTTGAGATCTTCGCCTGGTCATACGAAGACATGTCGAGACTTGATACAGATATTGTGGTTCACTGTCTCCCTACAAGAGAAGACTGTCCACCAATTAAACAGAAAGTTCACCGTATGAGGCCCGACATGTCTGAAAAGATCAAAGCTGAAGTGATGAAGCAGTTCAATGTTGGCTTTCTTGCTGTTACTTCCTATCCATAATGGGTTGCTAACATTGTGCCCGTGCCTAAGAAGGACGGCAAGGTCAGAATGTGCGTGGATTACAGAGACTTAAACAGGGCTAGCCCTAAAGATGACTTTCCACTACCGCATATTGACATCTTGGTTGACAATACAACTCAGCACAAGGTATTTTCTTTCATGGAGGGATTCTCAGGGTACAACCAGATCAAAATTGCCCCTGAGGACATGGAGAAAACTACTTTTGTTACACAGTAGGATACGTTATGTTATAAAGTGATGCCATTCGGATTGAAGAATGTCCAGGAAACCTATCAACGTGCCATGGTGGCTTTGTTTCATGATATGATACATCATGAAATAGAGGTTTACGTAGACGACATGATAGCCCGTTCACAAACGAAAGAAGAACACCTCAACCATCTGCAAAAGTTGTTTGTCAGGTTGAAGGAGTACAAACTCAGACTGAACCCTAACAAGTGCACTTTCGGAGTCAGGTCCGGTAAACTCTTGGGATTCATCGTCAGTAACAAAGGCATCGAAGTTGATCCTGCCAAAGTCAAAGCTATACAAGAATTGCCTGCCCCTCGCACTGAGAAGGAGGTCAGAGGTTTCTTGGGACGCCTAAACTACATTGCAAGGTTCATTTCTCACCTAACATCTACCTGTGAACCAATCTTCAAGCTGTTGAAGAAAGATCGGGTGGTTAAATGGAATGATGATTGTCAAGTTGCTTTCGATAAAATCAAGGAGTATTTGCTGGAACCTCCTATCTTGATGCCACCCGTCGAAGGAAGGTCGTTAATCATGTATCTGACCGTCCTAGAGAATTCAATGGGGTGCATACTGGGCCAACATGACGAGTCTGGCCGAAAAGAGCATGCCATTTATTACCTTAGCAAAAAGTTTACCGACTGTGAGACTCGCTACTCATTGCTCGAGAAAACTTGTTGCGCTTTGGTATGGGCTGCTCGCCAGCTAAGGCAGTATATGTTGACACATACCACTTTGCTGATCTCTAAGATGGATCTGATCAAGTACATCTTCGAGAAGCCTTCTCTATCCAGAAGAATCGTTAGATGGCAGATGATCCTCACCGAATATGATATACAGTACACGACCCAAAAAGCTATAAAGGGGAGTGTACTAGCTGATCATCTGGCCCATCAAGCTGTCAAAGATTACCAATCCATGAGGTTCGACTTCCCCGACGAAGACATTATGACCTTCGACAACATTAAAGAAAACAGACCGTATGACGGACCTGAACAAGGATCCTAATGGAACCTATACTTTGATGGTGCCTCCAATGCACTTGGCAACGGTATCGGCGCAGTACTTATCTCTCCAGAAGGTTGCCATACACCTTTCACTTCCAGACTCTGCTTCAGCTGCACCAACAACATGTCCGAGTATGAAGCTTGTATCTTTGGTCTCAAGGCCGCTATTGACTTGGGAATCAAATCTTTGATTGTATTTGGGGACTCCGCTTTGGTTATCAGTCAAATCAAAGGAGACTGGGATGCTAAACATCCAAACCCCATCCCTTACAAAGAACATGTCTTGACATTGTTACCACATTTCGAGCAGATCACCTTCGAGAAGTTCCCGCGAGTAGAGAGTCAGCTAGCAGAGGCTCTAGCTACAATGTCATCCATGTTTAAACTTAACTAGGATAATGAGGCTCTCCAAATTACCATTTAACAGATGGACGAACCTGCACATTGTCACGAGATTAATACCGAAGAAGTATTGGACCGACCTTGGTTTCATGACGTCAAAAGGTATATCGAGGCGCAAGAATACCCTGAAGGAGCTTCAGTCAACGACAAAAAGTTCTTAAGGAGATTCTCATCTAAGTTCTTCCTGAGCAATGGTATCCTATACAAGCACAATCATGATTGAATTCTACTCCGTTGTGTGGACAAAGTTGAGGCTGAAAAGATCATGGCTGAACTGCACAATGGTACCTTTGGCACTCACTCAAGCGGACATACGATGGCTAAGAAGATTCTACGGGCAGGCTATTATTGGTCTACCATGGAAGCTGACTGCCATCAACATTCCCGTACTTGTCACAAATGTCAAATCTATGCGGACAAGGTACATATACCTCCAGTTCCTCTCAATGTCTTAACAGCTCCTTGGCCATTCACTATGTGGGGAATCGACATGATTGGAGAGATCAAGCATACACCATCCAATGGACATCGTTTCATTCTGGTGGCCATTGATTACTTTACCAAGTGGGTCGAAGCAGCTTCCTTCGCATCCGTAAAAAAGAATGTGGTTTCCCGGTTCATCAAGCAGAACCTTATTTGTCGATACGGTATCCCTGACAGGATCATCACTGATAACGATACAAACCTGAACAACACTATGATCACAGCCTTGTGCGAGCAGTTCCAGATTCAACGTCACAATTCATCTCCCTATTGGCCAAAGATGAACGGTGTTGTTGAAGCTGTGAACAGAAATATTAAGAAGATCATACAAAAGATGACAGTCACCTGCAAGGACTGGCATGAGATGTTACCGTTTGCTCTGCACGGGTACCGTACCACGGCACGTACATCAACTGGGGCAACACCCTATTCTTTGGTATACAACATGAAAGTTGTTTTACCTATCGAGGTTCAGATTCCCTCCTTGAGAATCATGAAAGATGCTGGTTTGAGTGAAGACGATTGGATTCAGACCCGGCTTGATCAACTTAACTTGATTGACGAAAAGCGACTTATTGTTGTTTTCCATGGTCAGGCATATCAGAAATAAATGATCAAGGCTTTCAACAAGAAAGTCATACGCCAGGTATATCAAGTCGGGGACCTTGTAATCAAGCGGATCATCTTGCCGTAAATGGACTCCTACTTACAATGGACCATTTGTGATCAAAAACATCTTTTCTGGTGGGGCAATAATCCTGACCACCATGGACGGCGACGACCTGCCGCACCCTGCGAATGCAGACAGTCAAAAGATACTACGCATAAATGACCCGGCAAGTTGAAAACCCGAAACGGCGACTTGGGAAAAAATGGGCATCCCGGTGAATCGAAAACCCAAAAGGGCAGTTCAGGTAAAAATTAGGGATAAATAAAAAAAATCTGTACACCCGGCAAGTTGAAAACCCGAAAGGGCGACTTGGGTAAAAAAGGGTTTCCCGGTGGATCGAAAACCTGAAAGGGCGGTCCAGGAAAAAGTTAGGGAACTAAAGCATATGACTATGTCTCGTCGGATCACTTTAAGGACAATCTCTTCATAGACAAGCTCTGGGCTTCTGATTAATCCAATCATCTTCGGAAGAAATAATGAATGGACAAGATATTCAGAGTTATGAAGGCTATAGCAGAATGGGAACCCCATGGAATTTTTACACATAGCCATCTTTCTTTGTATAAATTTTTCTCAATTTTATGACAATATTCTCTTACTAGGATGTCTGTCTCCTTGTACAAAATACTTACACAAAGTTAATACAAAGATACTTCAAAGTGCAGAAAACTATTTGCCTTTTCTTTTTCTTTACACTTGTGTTTTATTTGAAAACGTCCAATGGTTTATTAAATGAGCATATGCATTTGAATATAATCACTGTTTACAAATAAACGAAATATGAAAGAATAATTACTGACAGGTTGAAAGGATAGGAAAACGTCTTTAGGCTATTCCAAGAGAAATCTCCTGCAGCACATCAGCTAGTTCCCCAGCGGAGCTAAAACCTTGAAATATATATCCCCAGCGGAGTTAAATTTCAAAGTCCACACTAGAGTTAAAACTCCCAATCCCCAGCAGAGTTATATTTCCAAACCTTTATTTACCATTACAGTTATGTCTTCAAACTCCCAATCCCCAGTGGAGTAAACAAAACTTTGGGTCATAAATCCCTAGCAAAGATGAAACTTTCTTCCCCAGGGAAGTCAAATTTCCAACTACCAATCTACAGCGGAGACCGTTCAGTTTTCCCCAGATTCCCCGGCAAGTTGTCTTAAAATCTGAGAATCAACCAGATAACAGTTAACTTTTATCCCAAACCTCCGGATAATTCCCCAATAGATTGGCATACAACCCAAACTCCTGAACTTTTTCCGAACAGGAATAAGCTTTTCCCCCAGAGTCTTGAATTTACCCTCCAGAAGGATAGCTTACTCTCCAGCAGTATAGATACTCCCCACAGAGTTTCTTACTCCCCAACAAAATGAAGATTCTCGTTCTTAACTCTCCAATTTGAAGTCCCCAGGGATTCATTTTCCCCTAGAAGATTGAAGATTCTCAGTCTGGATTCCCCAGTGAAGTTGCCAGAGCCTTCATGACTCCCCAGCACGAGTTTGTCAGAATTTTCTAAAATCCCCTGCAAATCGAAGATTCTCATTCTCATTTCTCCAGTGAAGCCCCCAAGGTTTCAGTTTCCCCAGGAGATCGAAGATTCTCATTCCTAGTTCCCCGAAGAAGCCATCAGATTTTTCCTTATTCTCCAGCAGATCATGGTTTTCCTTTATTCTAATCCCCGGTAGAGATCGCCAGAATTTTCCTTATTCCTCAAGCAGGTTTCTCCAAAGACTTGAAGGATCCCTATATCCCAAGGAAAGTCGTGAAGGATTCTCACATCCCTACAGAAGTTGTCAAAGTTCTTGTTAATCCCCACAAGTTGCCAAAGATTTTCTATCCCCAACAGTGGTCCAAGGATTTCTCATCCTCAGCAATCAAAGATTCTGAATCTCCAGCATCGGTCATGGATTTATTTTCCCCAACAGCATTCAAGGATTTCATTATCTCCAACCATCAAGGATTTATTTTCCTCAGCAAGACAGCTAATCAGCTTACATGCGCATACATTACATTCATATATCATGAACATTGATAAAACACATATATTGCGTCATACATTTCATGCAACATAACTTTGTGTTTCAGCTAACATTTTACCCTTTTCAGGATAAGATTAACAAGCTACCAATATACAATCAGAAAACAGCTTAGAGACGCTCCAGACACGGATGCTATTCTATTGCTTATTCAGATTCAAATCTCAGAAAATAGCTTAGAGACGCTCCAGACACGGATGTTATTCTATTTCTTATTCAGATTCAAAGCTCAGAAAACAGCTTAGAGACGCTCCAGACACGGATGCTATTCTATTGCTTATTCAGATTTCCTCTCAGAAAACAGCTTAGAGATGCTCCAGACACGGATGTTATTCTATTGCTTATTAAGTTTCAAAGCTCCGAAAACAGCTTAGAGATGCTCCAGACACGGATTCTATTCTATTGCTTATTCAGAAAACAGCTCAGAGATTGCTCCAGACACGGATGCTATTCAGTCGCTTATTCAAATACAAGATTCAGATACAGTCCAAATATGCTCCAGACACGGTTGCCATGTTGTCACTTATTCAGACTTTTTCCCCAGCCCAGAGTTGCTCTAGACACGGATGCCCTTCTATCGCCTATTCAAAATTCAGATTCAAATACATTTACAGCTCGGATACGCTCCAGACACGGATGTTATTCCCTTGCTCATACAGATCCAATCTCCAAATACAACTCAGATACGTTCCAGATACGGATACCATTCTGATGATTCATTCTCTTGATTTTCAACAAACATTCTTGGATGGCATCTTTAAGCCCATCTCCAGCAAGATTCTACCATCTCCAAATGGAATCTTTAAGCCCATTTCTTCAACTACATTTTGACGAGTGCAAATTTACGGGCACTCTAGTGTCCAATCATCTTTTATCTTCGAGTCACGAAAGGCAAACTCGCCAATCTAACTCTTCAGGTTCAAGAAGATTGAACAGGGGCAGCTGTTGTACCCCAAAATTTTCCCTCTCATTTTATCAAGATTTCCCCTCACAAGACTCTTTGGTCTCAAGACCAAATTAGGGTTTGCTCTACTCAAGACATCTCCTTGCACTGATTACTTGAAATTAGGGTTTGAGTTTGTCGAGGGATTTTTGGACTTTCAATGCTTGATATGACTTTCATACTTCATGTTGGACTTATAAGATTTCCTATACCAAGTTTTAATCCTTGAATCAAATTTTTGCCCAGTCAATTGGACAGTTGACCTAGAAATTAACTATATTACGGAAAAAGTCAATTGTGGCCAATTTACAGTAAAACCTCATAATTTTTGATCCACATCAACATTATAGGCTCATATGAACCATTTTATCAAGTTGGGACCACAACTCCTCAAGAAATTTGATCAGATCACTAAAAGGGCAAAATGGTCATTTTTAGGGTTTTGACTGCAGAAGGGCAATTTATGATTTTTTATCCTAGCTAATGGCAAATTGGGTTTAAGAATGTATTCAAGGACTTAATGGCATCATCTTTACCTATTCACAAGGTTCAAAAGATCTCAAATGCATTGGATTGACAGATGAATTTTCCAGTCAACTGATCAAAAATCAACTGTACACTGAAAAGTCAAACTTTGACTTTTTGGTCAAAATCAAGTGCCAAGGGTCATTTTTCATCAAGATGTATCAAAACATGTAACTTGTTCACCAAGAAACCTGATTTTGAAAATTAGGATTTAAAATGGAAAATTTTCATAACTTAGAAATTTTCTGTGTTATGAAAATTTCTTATTTTTTCCCAACTTTGCCCAATATTTTCACCATGATGCAATTGGATTCAAAGAAAACTTCCAACATGAAAGTTATAGTCCTCCACAAAGTCTAAAACTTTTAGTCACAAAGTTTTCCCAAAAGATGCTTGGATCTCAAGTTATGATTTTATGAACAAGGGTCCATGAAACTTTTAACTTAGTGAAATTTTGCCCTAGTTTAGGCAGGATTTTGACTTATCTTCATGGAAATTTTTCACATAGTTACAATTGTAATTTCAAAATGAATTTCAAAGATGTACTGTAGAGAGTGTTACAAGCTTTCCAAAATGTCCAAGAACTCTCCAAAATCATTTGTGGTTAGGGAGAATCGAAGGTTTGAATTTGGCAAAATATCACTTTGATCCATGGCATTTTTCATGTTGCTACAAGTTGCAAATTATGTCCAACCTTGCTTGTACTTGGTTTACAGGTCCTTAAACCCTTCCACACTCAAAAATTGAATGCAAACACATTGGTTAGAGGCATTGTTCTGATCAATGAAGCATTATACAAAGGATTAATCCATTTTTGGCAAAAAGGTAGCATTGCCACTTTGATAAAGGTTGCTTTATGAAATTTTGTTTCTCTTGAGCTGTGAACCCAATCCTTTGAATAAAACCAACTCCATAAACTTAGGCAAAGGTACACCAACTATCAGCATGCTTGGAGCTAGCTTGTGCAGGTCATAGCATTGTCAAAATCACCTTTTCTTCAAAAGTAAGTCAACTTGCAAAATCTCAACAACTCTTGTATTTGATAAAACCAAGTGTTGTAAACATTTCAAACAAGTTTTTCACATTGCCTAAGGTCAAAAACACGAGTTTACAAGTCCTCAAACCTTCCAAAACACCAAAACACGAGTTCTTGTCAAAACAGGACAAGTTCTGCATTTTGATTTCCAAATCACAATCCACTCGTGCGTTTTGCTTGCAACCAGTTCCAACACACTTCATACAACCTACCTAAACTATCCCAACCATTACCAAGTCACTGTAACTCCATTTACACACTTCACCATTTTTGAATTCTGACTGTGCAGGTTGACTTCTACAAGCATATTCAAGCAAGTTCAAAGCAAGCTATGCATTGGGAAAGCTCAAAGGAACTTCAAGCAAGCTCACAAGCATCTCAGGCCTCACTCACAACCCCTATATTGCCATACTCGAGCTTGACTGAAGCAGGTAAAGTTCAAACTTCTATCTCTCTATTTAGGAATCATTAGGCTTAGGTTTGTGAATAAAAAATGTAGTCCTCATTGCCCTTGAGTTTTACATATGCATAGAATTTATTTAAGTTAACTGAGCTGGGAGAATTTGAATGATGAACTTTCTGGAAAAAAATAGGTTAGAAATTAGGGCCAAAGAAATTCTCTCTGGTCTTTGAGAGTTAGATTAAGTTTTTTACATGGTTAGAATCGTATGATCATGCTCTATAACTTTCATGTTGCAAGTTTTTGTTTTTAAGCACAAATGCAGGATTTCCAGTTTTGAATACAGGACGCGTGTTTTTCATGTCACAGGGTCAGGGATGAAGACCATCTGGGCTGGGCCTGGCTGTTCCTTCCTATTGACACCCCCTAGCTTGTTGTTCACACCCCTTGGCCCATTTCATTATTTTCCATTTTTTTTTATTTCTTTATTTATTTTTTGATTTTTATTTATTTTTCTAACTATTAAAAATCACTAAAAATATTTTCTTAAATTTTCACATTTTATTTTATTATTTTTATTATTTTTTGACATAGAAATAATTATTAAATAATATATACTTTTATTTTCTTAAAATAAATTCATAAATAATATAAAATATTATATATTTTTATTTTTATTATTTATATACTTAAATAATATTTTTCTCACACACTTAATTTTTTTTTAAACATTTTGTATATATTTTATTTTATGTTCTTGTACATAAATAAATAATTATAATACACATATTTTCTTAAAATAAAATTAGGGTTTCCACCCTTAATAAAAATAATCTTTTTATTTTATTTTTGATACATTAAATAATTTATTTTTACATACATAAAAATAATACAAAAACATTTTTTGCATATTGAAATATTTGTCCATTTATTTATTTGTACAAAGAATTCAATATGGTTGTAATAATCTTAGGGTTTTATTTTCTTGCAAATACCCCCCTATTCAAACTTGTATCCCCCTCCCCATAATAATGTTGTAATAGTCGTAGATTTATTTTTACGCACTTTATAGCTTTTAAATATGCCATGATAGAAAGATTAGGGTTTGTATGCAAAAATCCAAAATCAAACAAATAGCTTGACTAATACAGGACAAAATGCATGAAAATGACAACACAATGCACACAAGCACCCCTAGGGTTTCATCCACTTGTTGCCTTAAAAACATGGCCATGGTATGCATGCTAGGTATCTTGGCAAAACAAAATCAAACAAAAATATCATAGTCCCTCGATGACGCTATCTTGGTTGCCTATACAAAAATGATCTAGTCCCTCAAAAACATTGCTAAGATACTTGGAAACATTGTTATCATGGTCATACGATGACCCGCGCCTGTCCCGTTTAACATCCAAACACAAGGTTGTTTACCAAATGCAATGGTAAAACAACAATGTCAAAGGGTTAAAAATTTGTAGGAACGATCTTTGATTAGGTAGGTAGATGCTCCTAGTTACTTGATCAAACTTGCAAACATCCTTGCTATTTTCAAAAACACATCACAACACAATTTCAAAACATTTACCAACAAACTTTCAAACATTGAAACAATTTTCAAAAGACAAAACACCTTTGTACACATTCAAACAAGAATCATTACAAAGGTTGCCACAATGATGGCCTCTTTTCAAAATACTTTCAAAACCACACACAAAAGCACCATTTCAAACAATTGAAAAGCAAAAGAAAGTGATCTAAAACAAGTAACTAAGAGCCCATGGAAAACCATGGATGAAAAGGGTGTTAGCACCTTCCCTTTTCATAATCTACCCCCCGAACCCAAAGAAAACATCTCAAAGGTCTTTCTTGTGCTTTTTGACCTTTCCTTTGGATAAATAAAAAGTCGGTGGCGACTCCTCCTAAACCGAAACATTTGCAAACACAAACGCAAAATCTCAAGTCAGTTCTCCCACTGCATCAAACATTCGCTGGAACCCATAGACATACTTTGCAATTGTGTACGAGATGGGGCGAGGTCAGTGTTATATTGGTACTGCTTGTAGAAAGCAGCAACCAGATCTTCCCAATTACGAATATTAGTTCTTTCCAGTATATAGAACCATTCCAAATGAGTCCCTGACAAACTCTCCTAGAAGAAGTGTACCCACAGATTCCTATCAGTAGTGTGGGGTTGAATCTTCCTGACATACGACCTTAAATCAGCTTAGGACAGGAGACACCTCCGTACTTAAAAAATGTAAGGACCTTGAACTTTCGCGAGATGACCACCCCTGAGACCAGTCCCAGCTCCTCAAAATCCAGCCCGGGTACCCTTTGGATCTCCATAGCATTGAGTTGATCCTCTAGCTGTTTGTATTTATTATCAGCAGGAGGATACTGCTCCTCAGAATAGTTAGGTTCATCTTCCTTAGACCCTGGGTTGTTGTCTCCCTCCTTGGGCTTTTCTTCTTGATTGTCCCCTTCATCCGACGTGGTTGCAAAATCTAGAGCTCGCTTGGCCAGATCTCTGAACCTTCTACCCAAATTCAAGACACCAGCTGGTTTCTTTGGCTTCTTGGTCTTCTCTTTGATGATCAGAGCTTTCAGATCTTCTTTCCCCTTGGCTAGAGCCAGGAACATCTGCTGAAATTGAGCGTTTTGAGCTTGAAGATCCTTTACTATTTGTTCGAGAGCCATTTCTTTTACTGAAATAAACAGCGAAAAGAATAAGAAACATGTCTTGAAATATCTGCTTATGCAATGAAGTGTATGATATGCTTATGCGATGTTTTCAAGGACTTCGGGAAATTTAAATTTTTGAACCAAAACAAAACAAAGATTTTATTAGTAGAATTTAAAATACAATTGCCTTTTAGGCTTACAATTGAAAAAAAATCTAAAATCTAAGAAATCAGGTTTCCCATGGGCGCTTCCACTTTGTGCCGAGATAGACATTAATACTTTTCTCTTCGTGAAGTTGCTTCATGAGCTCCAAACACTTTCTTCTCATTGACATAGAAATGATCTCTAAAGGTATCCCGTTCTTTCTTCAACTGAATCCAGGATATCTGAAGCTCTTCAAGATCAGTGGGCATGTCAGGATGGAGAACTGTATAAGGAACATCTCCCTCAGTGATGGGTTCCACAACCACTGGTAAGATGGCTATATACAGCATTATAAGGTTTTGAGCGTGAGCTCGTACCCATTTGAGATAATGTTCCATAGGGATGGAAGTCTTAGGCCCCAAGGTCTTGGTATCAAATCTGTTTACCATGCCCCAAGCTCGTATGAACCTCTAACGATACCCTTGAACATCATCCTCGTAATTAAACATAATTCCCTGGATAAGCATATCGTGGGGACCATCCCTTCGAGCATAACCAAATTGTCACAAATCCAGAGAAGGATTATAAGTTATGCCTCCCCTAATGCCAAGTAATGGGACATTAGGGAATTCCCCGCAGCGGTCAATGACAGAAATATCTCCCATAGATCGGGAATACTAGAGAATATCCGAGTGAGAAAGTGACATTATCCTTCGCGACCAACTCAAACCTTCTTCATTCTTCAATACTGATTTAGGGAGGTGAGAAATAAACCACCTTGATAGCAATGACACGCAACACATAAGAATCCCTTTTCTCTTCATGGTGCGAGTATGGAGGGTATATAAGATGTCTCAGAGTAGAGTAGGCACAGGGTTACGAGAGAGGAAAACCTTGATAGCATTCACATCTATAAGTAAGTCTGTATTAGGGAACAACACTAAACCATATATTAGAAGGGCCTAAACCTCCTCAAAATCTTGGAAATCTAGATCATCCCAAAATAGTTGAGCCTTCTTTAATAGGAATTTGACTAGAAAACCCTTGACTCCACTTCTTGTTTCCCAGTTGGATACAATGTCGGACCGTTTCAGATGCAAAGTTGTTGCAATGACTTTTGGCTTTGGAGCTTCTTCTAAACCGGTGAAAGGCATCTGATCAAGAATAGGTATACCCCATATTTGAGAGAATTCTTCCATGGTGGGTACCAGCTGATAGTCTGGGAAAGTGAAGCAATGGTGTTTAGGGTCAAAGAATTGAAAGAGTACACTCATCATCTTCTCATCAAAGCCCGGGGTAACTAGATTAAGAAGTCCACCATATTTCTTGGTAAACGAAGAAGTCTCAGGAACCCTTGATACTAGCTCTTTGAGTTGGAGAGGTATTTTTACAAAGCTGATACAAATAGTATTTCTACAAGCGGAAGCCATGATCTACAAAACAAAAGAAAAAAATTCCCTTGGTCCTTGAAATGGTCAGTGTGATGAAAAAATGGATGTTATGATGTATGATGTCATGTTTAAACAAATTAATCACACACAAGAAAAACACACAAAACCTTAGGTTTAGGCCTGCATGAAGTTTATAGGTAAATACCCTCTTGAAGTTTAGTTGGTTCAATATGTCTTAAAAAATTAATCGGGTTCTAAGGAGTCTCAATATCATTGATCTTTCTTTATCGAGCATTATTTTAGCTTAGCAATCTTTTCTTGCGGCCGAAACATCTCGAAAGTCCGATCTCAATGAGTATAGCATCAAGTATCAACCAACCCCCAGCTTTACATCGAGGCCAGCTATCTCACTACTTTCTAATGGCCAATTTTGTTTAACTAAGGTTCTAAGGTTCATTAGTGCTTCACAACACCACGCGGCGGCCCCGTATTCTCCTCGATTCAACACAAGGGATACCAGTACCAACTAAAGTGTCACACCAACACAGCTATCGCTTCAACCATATCGGTATATGCTGTACAGTCTCCATGATCTATTGTTGTTTACCTAAAAAGATGCGCCAGATCCAGGTGTAGGATCTATAGTAACAACCTAAACAAACCTCCAAGAATAAAGCATACAAAGCAAGCAATTAAAACAGTTTTAAAATGAACTAACTCTTAAGGTAACCCCAGTTTTATTCAAAATCCCTAGCAGAGTCGTCGATTCTGTAATACGGTGGCAGAACTGACTGTTATATTGGTTTTGCGTTTGTGTTCGCAAATGTTGCGGTAAGCAAGAGTCACCATCGACTTTTCTTTTATCCAAATTAAGGAAAGGGTGAAAAGAATAGAAAAAGACATTTTCAAGAATTTTCTGAGTAAAGGGGGTAGATTATGGAAAGGGAAGGTGTTAGCACCCTTTCCATCCATAGTTTTCTACGGGCTCTTAGATGCTTAGCTCATTTTTTAAATACCTTATGCTTTGTTTTTTTTTAAAAAGTATTTGAAAATGCCTTAGTACGGAGATTCACTTTATGATAACTCTTGTATCAATCCTCAAGAGTGTTGATAAAGCATTTTGAAAAAGGTTTTTTAAATGTCTTGTGTAAGTGCAAAAGGTTTGTTTTTGAGCAAGCATTTACGAACTATCTACTTTTACTTGAAAAAGCTCATTCTTTTCCTCTAATCCTTTAGACAATGCTATCCTACTATTAGTGAGTAGGTAGCCCTATTGTTGGATGTATGAGGGACATTCGAAGGGTCGTACAGTCATAAAGGAAACATATAGAGACGCTTTAGCAATTTTGTTTAAGGGACTAGATCATTTATCGAAAGGCAACTGTAGGGTCATCGAGGAACTATGATCTTTTGATTTAAGGGTATTTTGCTAAAGCGTCCCTATTCTCGAGGGACATGACTATTTTATTTCCGAAAGGCAACCAAAGTGGGCGTACCCTAGAGGTGTATATGTGCAAGTGATTCAATTCATTTCATTTATCTTTGTTATTAAGTTTGCTAGTGCATTATTTTCAGTCTTTCCATACAAGCCTAGTTACTAACAGTTAATATTGTGTAGAAATTTAAAGTGCGGGAATCGTAAATCCTACGCTATTACAAGGCTTTTGGGGAGGGGGATATTTACATGTCCAAAAATTTGGGAGGAAAATAAAGAAAAGTAGTAAAAGCCCTAGTTAATTCTATTACAACCCATGAACAGTTATAATAATATGAAAAGTGCAAAAATAAATGTGCGTGAATTGAAAATAACGTCCAAGAATCTTAAGGAAAAGAAGTCCTTTTGGTTGTTTTTGTTTTTGAAAGAAAACAAAGCCTAACTCTACTTAATTTTAATTCAAAGAAAAGGTTAAAATGATTAATTAATTTATTTAATTAACTTAATTAGAAAAAATACTAACCTAATTTTTTTTGCGATTTTATTTGATTTTTGATTTAAAAGAAGTGAGTAAAAATAAAAATAAAAATAAATGCAAGAAAAATAATCCTCCGACCAAAGAAAAATGATGGCCTTCGATCCTAATGAAGGATGGCCTTTGATCCTATGAAGACAGGTGGTCTTTGATCCATGTGAAGGATAGCCTTCGATCCTGTGAAGAGATAGACTTCGATCCTGTGAATATATGTGGCCTTCGATCCAGCAAAGAATGTTGTTGGAGGCGTCTGACGAAATTCCTGTGGAAAAAAGCACTGAAATTTGCAAGAAAAAGTGTCAACAAAACAAGAGCATGACCTGGGTGTGAACCCAGGTCTTTTTCCTAATTCGACCTCTCCTTAATTCGACTCCTTTGAGTTTGAATCTGGGTTTGTTTTCCTTAAAACTCATGGTTTCTTGAGATTCGATGAAAAGCACAAATTGTGCCCTCTATCTTTGTATGTTCCATGTGAACGTTGTGCTATATAATACCCTGGGTATAAATCAAACACTGGAAAACATCAATACATGATGAAAACATGAATATGAATTTGAAAGTTTACCAAGGATGAGATGCTTCGATTTGGTGTGGACTGGCTTGGAGTAGACTCTAGGGAGTCTCTGGGGCACAAATATAGTATTTGTTTGGACTAAGGGTGCCTGCAGAATTGGTGAGAATTTTGATATGTTTTCTGAGGCAGCGTGTGCGTATTCTTTTGATAGGTAATATGTGTGTGTATGAGCAGTATGTAGGCGTAGGTCTCCAGTGTATGTATGTAGTCTCTGACCAGTGGTGTGAGTGTCTTGTATTTATAGGATATGGAGGGTGCATGTAAATGGTAAGAGACAACCATTAACTAGGTTTTAAAGGCCTTGAGACAACAATCCATGTTTCATTCCTGCCTTTTTGATAATTCTTTCCTTTTTGATAATTCTTGCCTTTTTGAAATCTTGAGTGAACCTTGACGTGTTTCATTCCTTCGAATACCTTCAAGCCATGCCCTTCGATTGGCTTTGAGTTGCCTCCTTTGAATGACTCTGGTTTCATTCTTATAGCTCCTTCGATTGAGCCCATCTACATCAATTTGAATTGCTCAGATCTTCCCTTATCAAGGCTTCTTCGAAAGCCCCTCAGATATTTGCTCTTCGATTTTTTCTAACACTACCTAACTAGCCCAATCGAAAGACTTCATTCTGGACAGTCGAAGCTTCCTTTGGCATGAATGTGCTTGTGCACATTTGTTTGAACCTGGAAGTATGTTAGGTTTTGGGCCAGCAAGCATCTTTGAATATTTCTCTTTCGTTTTGAACAACTGGATCCATCCTTCGACCAGACCCCTTTTTAGACAATAATATGTGTTTCCAATCAAAGTGTCCTTCGAATGGGCCCTTTGTGTATCCTTCATTTTGAACTAATGTGTGTGTTCTTTTGAAGGGGCATCCAGGTATGTCAATGCATGTCCTTCGAATGGGACACACAGGTATGTCATAGTGCAGAAACTATGTGTGTTAAAGGTTTTCAAGGGTGGAATCGAAGCTTGCATGCAGGAGGTCCCTGCCTTGTGAATGGAAGGAAGACTTTCAAAAGGCACTTGTCTTCTGAATCGAAGGAAAGAAACAGGAGGACATTTCCTTGGGCCTGCTGGCATGAAGGAAGTTCATGCTTTGTGGATTGAAGGCAAGCATAGAGAAGACACTTGTCTTCTGAATCGAAGGGCGCCAATAGGAAGCCAACGCCTTCTGAATCGAAAGAGGCCAGTAGGAAGCTACTAACTTCTGAATTGAAGGACACCAATAGGAGGTGTTGTACCCCAAAATTTGCCCTCTCATTTCTCAAAGGATCATCCTGGACTCTCAGGTTTGTTTCTATCAAGTTTCAAGTCTTGAATTACAACTTTTCAAGAAAATCATCCACAAGGGCAAAATGGTCAAAAGCACACTGAAAAGTCAAACTCTGACTTTTAGATCAAATCAAGTTTCAACAATTATATTTCATCAAGACATGAAATTGCTTCATCAAAATAAATCAGAAGTCAGAAATTACTTTGAAAAAATCAAATTTCTAAACATTTAGAAAACTTTCTAAGTGTTAAGAGAATATGATACTTCATAACTTCTGGGCCAGCCTTCACGCGAGTACCATCAGAATTTGCAGACACGGTTCAGAACACGATACTTCAATCATAACATATGGAAGCAATGTTCTTTGGTCATAACATGACTCTTCAACATATGGAGGTTACATTTCTGATCTTCTGTGATCAGGACATCACCAAATCCCAAAACCTCGTTTAAGCAACCTACTGCCCTGCTATATCACAGTCGTGCAATCAGCTGATGATCCAGTCCACGCCTGCACTTTCCCAAACCCCATATTTGCATCAAATTAGCATACAAAAACTGTGATTAAAAAGCAATGGAACAGTATGCCAAAAAGGTTAAAAATCCCATTTGTTTTTCCCCAAAAAACCACAGAAAATCCATCTATAAATAAGTGGCTACATCACACATTCAAGGGGCTGGCTTTCGGAGAGAGAAAATTGTCAAGAGAGAGAAAAGAAAACTGCGAAACCTTCATAAAAATCCAGAATTCCCAAACAGAAAACCAAACTTTTATTCTTCCCTTTGAGTCAAAGAACTTGGCATATTCTCTTCCATTGCTCTTGCTGATTCTAGAACATTTGAAGGTAGCAGTTCAAGTTCCAAGCACACGCTCTATGTTCAAGGTAAGTCTTTCTAACTTTGCATCTTTTCATTCATAACATTATTAAAACATGTAAATATCACAGTATTAATATTGTCCATATCATTGCATAAGTAGGAAAACTGTGGATCAGAACTTCTTGATTAGGGCTAGACTCAGATTAGGGATTTGAACTTCTATAAATTGTTGTGCTTTTATCTTTCTGACCTTCTGTTTGTTAAATACTGAATCAATTGTTGATGTGCTGATTAATATGAAGAAGGAGTTGAAATGTGGCACAAAACCCCTGTTTTTTTCACTCACTGTTTTAGCATAGCACAGAACTTATGAGTTCTCCCAACACGTTAAGGACACATAACTTTTAGGCTTTCTTACTGTTTTAACACACAGAACTTCTGATGCTCACTCACTATTTTAACACACATAACTTTTGATGTTCACTCACTATTTTAGCATAATACAGAACTTCTGAGTTCTCCCTACATGTTAAACACACAGAACTTCTAGGCTTTCTTACTGTTAAGCACATTGAACTTCTGATGTTTCTGCTCGTTGTTTTAACACTCAGAATTTCTGATTTTTCACACGCTGACAACACACTGAATTTCTGATGTTCACTCACTATTTTATCACAATATAGAACTTCTGACTTTTGGCTCACTATCTGAATACCACCCATAACCTATGTTTCCTTTCCCTCTGACATTTCTTGCAGGGCCTTAGAGTGTATCAATCCAGAACTTCTGATTCCACTGACAATCCATTCTGAGTCACAATGCGCCTGGCTTCAGAACTTCTGATCCTTGTTGTTTTTCTTGCAGCAGCACGTTGTTTCTATCTTTCATTATTTTCCTTTTTATCATTTTCAATATTAATACTCTTTTTACCAATATAAAAAATATATGAAAATATTTTTTTTACTAACTAATTTATTTCCTTTTTTTAAATCCGTTAAGACAAAAAAAAAACCATTTTCTAAACAAAGTCCTTTTTCTTTCTTACATTGTACATTTCAATATGGTTGTAATAGTTAATTAGGATTTATTTTCTTGCAACCCCCATACTCATAAATTTGTACCCCCATCCCCTTAATGATGTAATAACATAGAATCTTTACTTTCCGCACTTTTATTGCTTTCATATATTGTTAGTAATTAGGTGTGTATGGCAAGACATGAAATCAACAAATAGATCATCCTAATCAAGAAAAAATGCATGCAATCAAACACACTTTGCACACATGCACCCTTAGGGTAATCTCACTTGTTGCCTATCGGAAATTAGTCATGTTCCTCGAACATGGGCGTTTTACCAAAAGACCCTCGATAAAAGATCGTAGTCCCTCGATGACCCTCGATGTTGCCTTCGGTAAACGATCTAGTCCTTAAAACGACATTGTTAAAACGTCACATGGGTTTCCTTCTATGACTATACAAACGTACCACGATCGTACCTTCACATCCAACGATGAGGCTTCTTACCAAATCAATGGTAAGATATCGACATCTAAAGGAGGAGGAAAAGAACATCTAAGACCTTTTTGAGTAAGTAGATTTGCTCCTAGTTGCTCGCTTGCTCATAACAAAATATTTTTACACCAACACTTTCATTTTAAAACATTTTTTGAAATACAAACACTTTGTACGCATTCTTATAGAGACAGGAACTATTACAAAAACATATTTTCAAGAACACTTTCAAAAACACATTCCACAAACACCTCTTTGAACTATTTTCAAAATAACACTTTGTACGCATTCTTATAGAATCGAGAACCATTACAAAGACATTTTCGAAATACTTTCAAACCCACAACACAAAGCATATTTTCAAACAAAGAAAGTGATCTAGCAAGAAACTAAGAGCCCATGGAAAACCATGGATGAAAGGGGTGCTAACACCTTCCCTTTTCATAATCTACCCCCCAAACTCAAGAAAATGTCTTTAAAGGTCTTTCTTGTTCTTTCCAGCCTTTCCTTGTTGGATAAAAGAAAAGTCGATGACGACTCTTGCTATTCGCAACATTTGCGATCAAACGCAAAACAAAAGTCAATGCTCCCACCGTATCACAGAACTGGCGACTCTGCTGGGGAATGTACTAAAAAAGTGGGGTTACCTTAGGGTTAGATCACATCTACTTGCTTTCATTGCTTGACTTGTATGCTTTACATTTCGGGTCCATGTTTGGGTTACTAATCCTACACCCGAATTTGGGGACACTTTTTAGGTAAATAGCAATAAACTGTGGGGGAACTGTGCGGGGTATACCGACACGGTTGAAGCAGTTGCTATGTTGATGTGGCACTTTGGTTGGTACCGGTAACCCTTTAGTCAATCAAGGAGAGTACAGGGCCACCGCGTGGTTTCATAAAACATCAACTGACCTTAGAACCTTTAAGTTGCACAACTTGGCCAGTAGGACGTAGCGAGATGGCCGACTTTGGTTTATTCCTAAGGTCGACAGATACTCGATGCTACACTCATTGAGATTTGACTCTTGAGTTTTGTTTGTTGCGAGTCAATCGCCTATTGAACAAAGCTTGGGGGGAAAATCAATGATATTGAGATCCCTTAGAACCCGATTACTATTTATAGGACAGGTTGAACCAACCCAACTTCAATAGTGTGTGACCTTAAAACTCATGCAGGCCTTAAACCCGAGGACTTGGTGTAACTTGTTTGTTTCTTGCTATACATGTGATTTTTTTTAGCATAATCATGACGTCATAAGCATGGCATGTCATACTAACAATTTCAAGGATTCTCTAGGGCACATCTTTGATTTGTTTTGTAGGACATGGCACCCGCCCGCAGAAACACTATCCAGATTAACCTTGTGAAAGTGCCTCTCCAACTAAAAGATTTGGCATTAAGGATCCCTGAAAGCTCCCCTTCACTGAAAAACATAGTCGGTTGCTCAACTTGGTTACTTCAAACCCTGATGAAGAATTGTTAAAAGTGTTATTTCAGTTCTTTGACCCTTTGCACCACAACTTCACCTTCCCGGATTACCAGCTAGTGCCTACTACGGAGGAATTTTATCGGTTGTTAGGGGTACCTATTCTTGGTCAGTTACCTTTCAACGGTACGGAAGAACATCCAAATCCTGAAGAGATTTCTAGAGCTATATCCTTACAACGGTCTGAGGTAGTGACAAGTTGGGAGACTAGAGGAAGTGTCCAAGGAATCCCGGTTAAGTTTCTATTTGAGAAGGCTTACCATTTTTAGGATACCCTGGATTTACAAGCTTTCGAAGAGGTGCTGGAACTTCTCATTTACGGGATGGTACTTTTCCCTTATGCGGATTAACTCGTATATGTGAACACTATTAAGGTTTTTCTATCTCATAATCTGGTGCCTACATTACTCGGGGATATTCTACACTCTCTGCATGCTCCCACTCTAAAGAGAATGGGGACCCTCCTTTGTTTCACTCCTCTTTTGGCTAGGTGGTTTATTTCGCACCTTCCTGGGTCTGCTTTGAAAAATGAGCAGGGTTTGAAATGGTCTCATAGGCTGGTGTCCCTTAAGCATTCAGACATTCATTGGTGTTCACGGTTCTCGGAAGATATTACCATTATCGATCGCTGTGGTGAATTCCCTAATGTCTCTCTCTTAGGAATTAGGGGAGGAATCACTTACAACCCTTGTTTGGCACTGCGTCAGTTTGGTTATGCGAGAAGAGATGGTCCTCATGACACGCTTATCCAAGGAATCACCTTCAACTATGAGAATGATACTCAGGGTTACCGCAAAAGGTTCATAAAAGCTTGAGGCATGGTACATAAAATTGATAGCAAGACACTAGGGCACAAGAATTCCATCCCTCTTGAGCCCTATCTCTGATGGGTACGAGCCCACGCTCAAAGTCTTTTGATGCCTTACCCTGCTATCCTACCAATAATTATGGAACCAATTGCTAAAGGAGATATTACTTCCCTTGTTCATCATCCTGACATGGCAACTGATCATGAGGAGTTACAGAAGTCATGGTTTCAACTTAAAGAGGAGCGTGACACGTTTGAAGTTCAGTTCTATGCCAGCGAGAAGAAGGTCTTTGAGCTCACTAGGCTACTTCATGAAGAAAGGAACATAAACTCCTACATTACACCAAAGAGGATGCACTCCTGGGAGATCTAGTTTCTTTTTTCTTTGAGTTTTGTTTTGTTTAAACTGTAAGCCTAAAAGGCATTCTTTGTAACAAATCAAACTCATTAAATACAATTAACATGTGTTTCTTTTTTGGTTAAGAAAATTTGAGCTTTTAAGAATCCATGAAATCATTGCATACGCATATCATCCATAGCATTGCATAAGCAGGTACCATTACGGGTTTCTCATCTCCTTCACTGTTTATTTCAGCAAAAATTTCTTCTGAACAAAGCATCAAAGATCTTCAGACACAAAATGCCCAATTTCAACAGATGTTCATAACTCTGGAAAAAGGGCAGGAGGATCTGAAAACCCTCATCCTGAAAGAGAAGAAGAAGAAGAAGAAGAAACCCGCTGGCATCCTTAATATGGGCAGAAGATTCGGGGGGCCGCTAAGTTGATGAAGTTTCTACTCCCCTTATGACTGTTAAGAAGGATTTGTTGCTGGCCGGTTTATTTACGGGTTGTGGTGAAGGTTTCCACATGTGTTTATCTCTAACTTCTGGTTGTTATCTGCTAAAGACAGGTGTCAAGCGCCTGATGGACAGTAGAGAAATTTTGTTCGAGAAAACTTTGACTCCTGCTGTTCCGTTCGAAGATGTTGCTATTATAACCATTTCCGCCAATCCTTACAAGGCCTTCTCGAGAAGACTTGTTAGGATTACACCTGCTCCGAGAGTTGCTCCGTTAATAATCATATGTCCTGGTCCTGTCCTGTACACCTCGGAAAAAGCTGTCCCTTGGCATTATGGTGCCGATATCTACTATCATGGCGTTAAACAAGACCTGAAGATTGAAGAGGTTGATCCCGATGTCAGTAATATTGTTGGGACCAATAGGATTACTAGAAGTGGAAGGGTTTTCTCTCCTGAGATCTCCCCAAAGACTGTCACTAAGCCTGTTGTTATTTCATCTTCTGTTCCTACCAGTACTTCCGTCGCTACTCCTGTTCTTACTCCAATTGTCACTCCTGTCGTCGAGTCATCTAGGACTCGAGGCAAAGAAGCTATAGGTGAGCCTGCTCGAACGGGGGCTGTTGTACCCCAAAATTTGCCCTCTTTTCATACACGCATATTATTGGTTTTATGGTTATGGAATAAAGGTATATTTATCAAGCTTCTTCAGGTTACACGTGACGTTTATTTCGCCAATGGATGTTCTCAGAGTATTTTCCGTGTTGAAGATCGGTTCGCCGTTTTGCAATGATTCGGAGTTCAAAGATTCACAAGTCCAACCCGGCGCGTCATATTCAGGTGTTCTTTCGCCAAGATATCTTTGATAACGTATTCTCAAATTCAGGTTCGACTCAAGAGTCAATTCTTTAAAGAAGGTCTCCAAATGTGTGAATTTTCTCGAAGAAATATGGTGAAAAAGTGTGTTGAAAGTGCAGTTTTTACGCACTAAAAAATTCATAACTTGAAGATCGTGGCTCGTTTTGAACCCGTTCCAGTGGCAAAAATTCCGTCTTAACATCATTTACGTTTTCATCTCTGACGGATGGAAGCCAATTTCAATCAAAAGGTCTTCAAAAATGTGAATTTATCAAGTATTTTCGTATAAAATTTGTGACAAGTTTATTTGCGTCATGTTCAGAAAATCATAACTTTGTCGATTTTCATCATATCGAGCTGGTTCCGGCGCCAAAATTTCACAAATTAAGTTGGCTAAGCTTTCACAGGAGGTATTGAGTTCGAACGGTATCCAAAAGGCCTTCGTTTTTTGCTCAGAGTGCGGGTGACGCGCCGAAAATCCTGAATGCTGAATATTATTTCATCTGGGTCGAAACTTCAAAAATTCATAACTCGGTCAATTTTTATCGGATCGGGCCCATCTTTTTACACAAGTTCATTGACTCATATATCTACAACTTTTCTTCCAAAGTAGAGAACGGATTATACTCCGATCAATACCAGTTTTTTATTGAATAACGTGTCAGAGTCGACACTAGAGCCCAAAATAAGTTTGTTTGAGCTGAAACTTCAAAAATTCATAACTAATTCACCGTTTATCCGATTGAGACCATTTTTGGACAGAAGTTAGTTCTCGATGTCCGATACATTTTGTTTTCATATTTCAACTTCAAAAATTTCATTTAAGCCCCTGCGATTTAGCCTGCAACATGACGAACTCAAGTGAACATTGGAGGCCCAATTGCACATTCAAAGCCCATATCTTTTCTCTAATTTCCATTATATAATCTCACTTTTTTCACACAAACAGATAAAGGAGACGAAAAAACCTTTGCCACAACCCAGTCAGAATATCAAATTCTTTTAAGAACCCTAAAACTTTTAAATCCTTATTACAAACTCACATCTCACTACTTCTCCAGTAAGGGTAAGGCTGGTTTGATCTCCATGATCAAAAGGGCATAGAAGCATTCATCTCACTACTTCTCCAGTAAGGGTAAGGCTGGTTTGATCTCCATGATCAAAAGGGCGTAGAAGCATTCATACAGCCCATATCGGTTTTAACATTAAAAAATATTTATATATTTATTTTCTTTGTATTTCATGATATAGTAACTTATTTAATGTGTTCATGAGATTCAACACTGCAGATTTAGACAGGGTCCCATGCAGGTTCATTATAGAATGTTGAGGTCAAAACACAAATGGCCAAAATAGAACAACCACCAATACATGATGAGGAAGACATTCTGAGAAGGTTAAGGGCGTGGGTTCAACAACCACCCCTATTAGTTTTGATTTTCTTCCTTTCTATTTATCCTTTTACCTATTTTCATTCTTTCTGTTTAAAACTTTTTTTTCCATAAAACTTAACATTTTTCATAAACCTTTGATTTTTCCTCCTAAACTCGAATAATTAATTTTAGGTCTTTTTTAAATTTAATTTTAGATTTTAAATTAATTTTTGGTTCAACAACCACCCGTGACATTTGCATTATTTTTATTTTCTAACCCTATTTTTCATTGATGTTTCTTCCCCTATCTATTTTTTGACAAACTTAATCTTTTTTATTAATCATTAGACATAAACTTTTTTTAAATCTTTTTTTAATTAAAATTAATTAGGTTTTAGGTTTTTTTTAATTAACCTTTTTTTTTCAAAATTAACCTTTTTTTATTAATTAAAATTAATTAGGTTTTAGGTTTTTAATTAACCTTTTCTTCTTTTTTTCAAAACTAACATTTCTTTTTAATTTAAACCAATTAGGATTTAGGTATTTTAATTAACTTTTTTCAAAATTAACATTTTTTACTAATTAAAATTAATTAGGTTTTTTAGGTTTATTTAATTAATTATCATAAATCACTTTTTCATAAAAAAATCACCAAAAACATTAACTTATAATTTTAAGTTTTAATTTTTCATTATTTTATTTTTATTTATTCTTTTATATTTTAATTCTAGAAAAATTGTATAGGTCGCGTTATCAATGTAATAGCGTAGATTTATCTTTTTCTCGCATTTTTTTCTAATTATGTAATTGCTTCTGGGATGTAATAGTTTTAGGATTTCTTTTCTGCACTCTTCATTATTATGTAATTGCCCCAAAGCTCTGTAATAGCTTAGGTTTACATTTCCGCCTCTTTATTTTCAGTCCAAGATAATTATGTATCTGTAAAAGCCTTGTAATAGCTAGGACTTTAAACTTTCTGCATTTTATTTTCGCAAACTATAAACTGCTTAGATGTATGTTAATAGGATTGTATGGAAAGACAAACTGAAAATTAACCCGGTAGAAAACCCTAATTGTGCAAAGATTAAATAACTGAAATCAAACACATGCACATACTCACTCCTAGGGTACTCCTCACTTGGTTGCCTCGGAAAACAATGGTCATGTCCCTCAGCAAAGACCCTCAGTTAAAATTATCATAAAGATCATGGTCCCTCGATGTCCCTCGAAGTTGCCTACGGTATATGATCTTGTCCCTCGATGTTGCCTACGAATATATGATGACAGTCCCTTCGAAATGCTAAGGTATCCTTACATGTTGTCTTCAATCACCATTACGTTCCTTTTAAATTGACCCTTACAAATCCAACAATGATGCTACCTATTTCTCAAATAGTAGGATAGCGTTGTCTAAAGGAAACAAGAATAGAAACGATCCTTTTTCGAGTAGGTAGATGCTAGTAAGTACTTGCTCAAAATCAAACTTTTTTCACACCAAACACTTTTTAAACAAGTTTTCAAAAACAACTTTGTAACACTTTTGAGGACAGAAACAAGGGTTAAAACGAAGTAAAACAAAACTTTTCCAAACAAGCACATACACAAGCAATTTTAAAAGATAAGCAAGTACCTAAGAGTCCATGGAAAACCATAGATAGAAAGGGTGCTAACACCTTCCCTTTCTATAATCTACCCCCCGTACTCAGAAACATCTCGAAAAAGGTTTTTTCTGTTCTTTTTTCCTTTTCCTTTGATTAGATAAAATAAAAGTCGGTGGCGAATCTTGCTTACCGCGACATTTTGTGAATACAAAATGTAAATCAGTATTAAACATTCGGTTCTGCCACCGTATCACAGGGGCACCTAGAAAGATTTTCGTAGAAACCTCTAAGCAAGAGATAGAGGAAATATTAAAAATAATTTAAAAAGAGCGACTACAATGTGGTCGAGTAGTTGGGGCAGACCCCCTCGAAGATTTCCCTGTTGTCTCTGTTGTTGTGTTCTGAGGCCCATGTGAAAGCTTTGATCGCATTCCTCAAGACTGCGCATGTGCCGCAAGAAACCTCGACTGATCAATTCAAAGACTGTGTAGCCAGTTTGACTGCTGACAATGGGCTGGGTTTTTCAGATGCCGACTTAAATTTGAAAGGAAGAAAACACAATGATGCTCTGCATGTCTCGGTCGAATGCAGGGGCACTACTATGGCTCATGTGCTGGTGGATACTGGGTTTTCACTGAATGTCCTGCCTAAGAAGGCTCTCGATCGGCTAGAATGTGAAGGTTTGACCCTAAAGCCTAGTAACATTGTGGTAAGGGCTTTTGACGGGTCGAAGAGAATGGTGCATGGGGAGGTGGACATCCATATCAAGGTAGGCTCTCAAACTTTTAAGTCTACCTTTTACGTGATGGACATCAGGCCATCGTACTCTTGTTTGTTGGGTCGTCCTTGGATCCATGAAGCTGGGGTTGTTACTTCTACACTACACCAAATGTTGAAGTATCCGGTGAAGGGGAAGATAGTCATTGTGCATGGCGAAGAGGAGTATATGGTGAGCCACCTGAACTCCTTCAGGTATGTGGAGTTGGATGGGGAATTCATAGAGAACCCTTGTCAAAACTTTGAAGAGGTTCCCTAGATTTTGGCGTCGACCGAGACTACCACCAATACCAAGCCTCCTTTGAAGATGGCTTCTCTCAAGGACGCTAGAACAGTGGTTGAAGAAAGTGGGTGTACCAATTTGGGATGACTCCCTGATTTCACTCACAAAACTGACAGATTTGGTTTGGGCTTTACTTCAGGGGCTCAAAGGGCTGCTCGACGCTCTCGGGTTGGAGGACCTCCCCTACGCATCAGTAATCGTGGGGTCAACGATATTGAAGATAGTGAGGAAGACCCTGACATTAACATCTGGATCTACCCGACTACCAACGGTAGACCGAATAACTGGACGGCTAGATATTTTATTCCAGTTTCTTTTATTCTGCAGTAATTGTCTTACTTATGTTCTGAATTTGTAATGAACAATTTTTAAAAACTTTTTGGCCTTGTGTCTTACCCGAGGCACAATGGTTCTATCTATGAGGGTTATTGTGATACGATGGAAAGAACTGACTGTTTTTTGGAATGTTGGTTTGTGTTTTGCGTTTGTTTTCGCAAAATGTCGCGGTAAGCAAGAGTCGCCACCGACTTTTATTTTATCCAACAAGGAAAGGAAAAAAGCACAGAAAAATTCCTTTTTTTTTGAGATATTTATCGGGTTCGGGGGGTAGATTATAGAAAGGGAAGGTGTTAGCACCCTTTCTATCCATGGTTATCCATGGGCTCTTAGGTACTTGCTCAATTGTTTTCAAAATTGCATTCTTTGTGCTTGTGGGTTTTGAAAAAAAGTTTTTGTTTTGAAACTTCGATTTAACTCTTGCTTCTGTCCTCAAGAGCGTATGAAGTGTTTTTTTGAAAACTTTGTTCGGAAAGTGTAAGTGTGAAAAGTTTTTGTTTTTTGAAAGAGCAAGTACTTAAGAACCATCTACCTACTCGAAAAAGGAATCGTTTTATGCTATCTTCCTTTAGACAATGTTATCCCACTATTAGTGAGTAGGTAGCATCGTCGTTGGAGTTTAAGGGTCAACTCGAATTAGGGACTTACGGTCACCAAAGCAATGTTAGGATGCCTTAGCGGTAACCCTAATGTCTTAGATCATTTGTTTGAGGCAACAATATCTGAGACAACCGTTTCGAGGTAACTATGATCTTTGGACAAGAGGACGACCTCTAAAGTGACCTATACTCAATGACCGCGTACGAAGGCAACCAAGTGGGGTGTACCCTAGGAGTGCTCATGTGCGAGTGTGTTGTTTTCAGTTAATTTTATCTTTGTACATGTTAATGGTGATCTAAGTTGATTTTAGGTTAAAACATTCAGTCTTGTCATGCCATCCTATTATCAAACATCTAACAGTTATATTTTGCGAAAATAAAATGCGGAATTTAAATTACAAGGCGTCGGGTATTTACATCGCCAAAGACAAACCCTTTAAAGATAAATAAAGCGATAAAAATAATAAAAGTCCTATTAAGCTATTACAAACCGAAGAAAGTACAATATTGAATAAATAAGCAAACGCGTGCGGGGAATTAAATCGAGCGCAAAGTTCTAGGGTTTTGACCCTTTTTTGTTAAAGAAAAGATCTTTTGTTGTTTTTTTTTATTTTAAGAAATAAATAAATCTAAATTAATTACTAATGAAATAAATTAATTAATTAATAAAAATAAATATTTTTGGGTTTTTGTTATTTTAAGAAAGAAAAATAAAATAATCAATGTTAGTAAAAATCTAATTAAGTCTAAGTTAATTTTAATTATTTACAAAAATGTGAAAGTTATTATAATTAAAATTCTACATCAATTAATTAATGTTTATTAAAAAATAAAAGTTAGAATTTAATTTGATAAAGAAAATATTTTGTGGTTTTTTATTTTATAAAAAAAGGAATTTTTTTCAATTGGTTAGTAAATAAGCAAATAATATAATGATTAATAAAAATAAAATAAATGAAATAGAAAGAGAGAAGGGGGTGTGGGCCTGTATAGGGTGGTTTGAGAAGCAATCTGAGGCCTAACAACATGCTGGCCTTGTTGACCTTCCTGGATCTGGTGTGTGCGCGTTGACTGGATCTATGATGGACCCTCACTCCTGGATCACCAGATTTGGCCTTGGGCCATCTGGCACTTTGATATGTGAAGGTATATGGTGAGTTGCACGTTTGGACTATGCATGTGATTCCATGGAGAAAAAATATATTGAGAAATTTGGAGGACCTGGGATTCGAACCCAGGTCCTGTACGTGATTGCCAGCTCGTTTTACCACTAGGCCGTTTGCTTCAATTGTTAATAATATACAAACAAAATATAATATGTTAAAATACGTTAATATGCCAGTAAACAATAAAAGCGCGCGTGGTTTTTTGAATTGGCCATTGGGGAAGAGACATGCCATCGTCCCCTACCTCCAGCCCCTGTAAATATTACCTGCGGACTTAGATCCGCAGCTAAATGCACAAGCTTGCTCTAACATCCATTATAGGCCACATAAATCAACTCCAAACACATGGCTGAGTTCTTCTTGGCTTCCTGATTAACATTATACCCTTCTTGAGCCCTGATTTCTCCTGAAAAAGAAAACCCTAAAAACAAGAACGCAACCCTAGCTATGGCGATTTGGGGTTACAGCACCTATAAATGGAATTGGCTATTACAGAAAGTTAGCAAATGACATGGTGATCATGAATATGCAGTTAATTTGTACAAAGGATGCAAGAATAATGATTTACGAATTCAAATGCAGAGCTAGGTAACGTGATGCTTACAGCGTGTTTGGGCGTGTATGGAAGCCTGCTTTGGATTGGTTTTAACTCAGTGAACCTCCAAGAATCGATTGGGATGCTTCTTGGCTTCTAAGATTGCCTCTAAGTATGAATTCGAATTCAAGCTTTTTCACCACTTTTTCAAGTTTTGTTCTCTCTATTCTTGCAGCCTCCAACCCATATTTTCGTGTGCCTATCTTGCTTATGTATTGTGGAATGTGCTAGGGTAACAAATATGGCTTGAATCTTCCACATCAATGCATTGCATATTTGATTTGATTCACCATTACCAACTTGCCAAATTTGCCAATTTTTCAATCTTTTTGCACATGGTATGGTGAGATTCGAGTTTGATTATGATCTTGATGATAATTATAACCTGAAATAACCAAAAAGATCTTAAGTAATCAATATTTGGATTTTATATGATTTAATTTGATTAAAAATTAAATAATTCAATAAAAAATCAAATAAAATAATAAAAAAGAAATATGATCTCAAGGCTGAAGCTAGGACACATGTGAAATGCTGCAAGCTCAAATCAAGTGGAAAAGAATGGGCCCATTTGACAAAATTTGAAGTTTTGGGGATAGTTGACTTTTGGCAATTTTGCAAAAATGTCCAACTTCAACAATGCATAACTTCTTCAATTTTGAACTTTTAGAAGTTTTCTTGGACTTTTTAGATAGCTTGAGATGTCCTCTAACCAACCCTTTTGGTCTCATCTCATTTTGATATTCCATGCTCAAGTTATAAGCTTTGGGAAAAAAATGTGTTTTTGTTGACTTTCAAAAATGACCTATAATGTCCAAATTTATAACTTCTTGTGAGTGCATTTTATAATCTTGGGGTTTGAATATGTATTGTAGGAAATTTCATCCTCTTCAAAATGATCTTTGTATGGGTAATTTCTCATAAAGTATGAGAAATTTATGCTTGGTCAAAGTTGAGTTAACTTTTCCTACAAAACCCTAATTTAGCAACTTTTGAGTCTTGATGAATTTTGAGCAATCCTTGATGAATCATGACCAACCCTTGATCAAATGATGAAATATCCTTCAAAATGAGAATGTTGACAAAAAATCTTGAAGTTTAACTATTTGTAGGTCACAGTTGACTTTTGCCCTAGCACGGTCGATTTTTGGACCCTTTGAGCAATTGACTGAGCAAACTTCCTCTGCAAGGCTTGAAACTTGACATGGATGACCTTGAGAACATATTAGGACATTGGGGAGCACCTGAGGACATTTGGAATCAAGGATCTTGATTCAATGTGAAACCCTAATTTGGGGTTGACTGCCTTAGGAGATAGCTTGACTGTCCAACTCTTTAGCAAACTTGAGCCACTTGGAGATTTTTCTTGCAATGTTTTGAGAAATATGAGAGGGAAAATTTTGGGGTACAACAGTTATTATATATCATTTCATATATCATCAATGAAGCATTGGAAGTTCTTTACATACAAATTTTGCGCTCTCTGTTTTTTTTTTCTTTTATGTTTTTACTTTATCAATTCAATTATGCTCTTACACACACGCACGCATCAAATTGAAAATCCATATCCACTCTAGATCCCATTGATAACAATCCTGCTATTACCAGCTATGACTTCGAAAATCCGATCAACCGAGCCAAGGACGAAGGTGAGAATGATTGTGAGGTGCCTGGAGAACTGGCTAGACTATTACAACAGGAAGAGAGGGCTATACAGCCTCATGAAGAGCTAGTTGAGACAATAAACTTGGGCACAGAGATGGACAAAAAAGAAGTCAAGATCGGTGCAAATCTGGAAGTTAAGATCAAACAACGGTTAATACAGATGTTACGCGACTACGTTGAGATTTTTTCCAGGTCATATTAAGACATGCCTGGTTTAGACATTGACATCTTGGTACACCGTCTTCCAACTAAAGAGGATTGTCCTTCGGTTAAACAGAAGGTATTTTGTATGCACCCTGAAATGTCAGAGAAGATCAAGGCAGAGGTCATGAAGCAGTTCGACGCAGGGTTCTTAGCTTTCACCTCCTATCCGCAGTGGGTTGCTAACGTCGTTTCGGTACCTAAAAAGGACGGAAAGGTATAGATGTGTGAGGATTACAAAGATATGAACAAGGCAAGCCCCAAGGATGACTTCCCGCTTCCCCACATTGATGTTCTGGTTGACAATACTGCACAGCACAAAATCTTCTCCTTCGTGGATGGTTTCTCTGGCTACAACCAGATCAAGATGGCTCCTGAAGACATGGAGAAGACGACCTTCGTCACACAGTGGGTCACCTTCTGTTACAAGGTGATGCCTTTTGGGTTGAAGAATGCTGGGGCAACCTATCAGCGAGCCATGGTCGTTTTGTTCCACGATATGATTCACCACGAGATCGACGTTTATGTTGGTGACATGATAGCCAGGTCTCAAATCGAAGAGGAACATATCGATCATCTATAAAAGTTGTTCGACAAGAGATGCCGGCTCCCCGTACTGAGAAGGAAGTTAGAGGTTTCTTGGGACGCTTAAATTATATCGCCAGGTTCATTTCACATTTGACTGCTACTTGTGAGCCCATCTTCAAGCTTCTGAAGAAATATCAAGTGATAAAGTGGAATGATGAATGCCAGACTGCTTTCGAAAAGATCAAAGAATATCTTCAAGAACCGCCAATTCTGATGCCTCTAATTGAAGGAAGACCTTTGGTATTATAATTAACAGTGCTAGACAATTCAATGGGGTGTGTGCTAGGGTAGCATGACGAGTCTGGTTGAAAAGAGCACGCAATATACTACCTTAGAAAAAAGTTTACCGACTGTGAGACAAGATACTCATTGCTCGAGAAAACTTGTTGCGCTTTGGCATGGGCTGCTCGCCGACTAAGACAATATATGTTGACCCACACTACTCCATTGATATCTAAGATGGATCCAATCAAATACATCTTCGAGAAGCCTGCACTCTCTGGAAGAATAGTGAGATGGCAGATGATATTAACCGAATACGATATACAATATACAACCCAGAAAGCAATCAAGGGGAGTGTATTGGCTGACCATTCCGCTCACCAGACCGTGGATGACTATCAGTCCATGAATTTTGAGTTCCCAGCCGAGAACATTATGCTGGTGACTGACTACGAAGAACCGGGACCAATTGAAGGACCTGAAGAAGGATCCTGATGAACTATGGTCTTTGATGGAGCTTCGAGCGCACTTAGTAATGGCATCGGCGCTGTAATTATATCCCCTGACGGCTATCACACTCCTTTCACTGCCCGATTATGTTTCAACTGCACTAACAACATGGCGGAGTATGAAGCCTGCATCATGGGTCTCAAAGCCGCTATTGACCTCAGAATCAAGTTCCTAAATATCTTTAGGGATTCATCCTTGGTGATAATTCAAATCAAAGGCGAATGGGATACGAAGCATCTGAATCTCTTCCCATACAAAGAGCACGTACTGACATTGCTCCCACACTTTGAGGAGGTAACTTTTGAACATTTCCAACGAGAGGAGAATCAGTTAGAGGACGCGCTAGCTACCATGTCTTCTATGTTCAAAGTTAGGTGGGACAATGAAGCTCCCCGAATCACCATTGAAAGGTTGGATGAACAAGCGCATTGCTGTGACATTGATACTGAAGAGGTGACATACAAACCTTGGTTTCATGAAGTAAAGAAGTATCTCGAGGCTCAAGAGTATCCTGAATGGGCATCTGTCAATGATAAGAAGTTTTTGAGAAGGTTCGCTGTGAAACTTTTCCTCAGTGATGGAATCCTCTACAAACGCAACCATGACTCTACCTTACTACGGTGTGTAGACAAGAGCGAAGCAGAGAGAATCATGACAGATCTACATGAAGGTACCTTCGGAACCCATTCCAGTGGACATACCATGGCTAAGAAGATCCTACGGGCAGGATACTATTGGTCAACTATGGAAGCATATTGTTATCAGCACTCCTGAACTTGTCATAAATGCCAAATTTATGCTGATAAAGTGCATGTGCCTCCGGTTCCTTTGAATTTCTTGACAGCTCCGTGGCCCTTTGTAATATGGGGCATTGACATGATCGGAGAAATCAGGCCCACCGCCTCCAATGGGCATCGCTTCATCCTGGTGGCCATCGTTTACTTCACGAAATGGGTTGAGGCAGCCTCCTTTGCCACTGTTACCAAGAATGTTGTGGCGCGGTTTATCAAGCATAACCTGATATGTCGGTATGGTGTGCCAGAGAGAATTATCACTGATAATGGTACGAATCTCAATAACACGATGATCACCCAACTCTGTAAGAAGTTCAAGATACAGCATCATAACTCTTCTCCCTACCGGTCAAAGATGAATGGCATTGTTGAAGCGGCTAACAAGAACATCAAGAAGATTATACAGAAGATAACAGTGACCTACAAAGACTGGCATGATATGTTACCATTCGCTCTGTATGGGTACCGTACCTCAGCATGGACATCGACAGGGGCAACACCCTACTCTCTGGTATATGGCATGGAGGCAGTCCTATCCTTTCTCTGAGAATCATGAAGAATGCAGGTCTGAATGAAGATGATTGGATCCATAATGGACTTAATCAACTGAATCTGATTGACGAGAAGAGACTTACTGCTGTCTGTCATGGTCAAACGTATCAAAAACGGATTATCAAGGCTTTCAACAAGAAGGTCAGCTGCCAAGAGTATCTAGTCGGGGATCTAGTGATCAAGGGCATCATACTGCCGCAAGGTGACCCCAGAGGCAAATGGACCCCACATACGAAGGGCCATTTGTAATTAAAAACATTTTCTCGGGTGGAGCCATGATTCTGACCACCATGGACGGTGACGACCTTCCTCACCCTATCAATGCAGACATAGTGAAAAGATACTACGCATGATAAAAGACCCGCTAGGTCGACTGGCCTAGGAAAAAATAAGGGCTTCCCGGTGAACCAAAAGGGTTCGGGCAAAAATAAGGCATGAAAATGAAAAATCTGTACACCCAGCAAGTCGAAAACCTGAAAAGGCAACTTGGGCAAAAAAAGGGTATCCCGGTGGACTGAAAACCCGAAAGGGCGGTCCAGGAAAAAGTTAGGGATGAAAAGCGTATCACTATGTCCCATTGGATCACCCTGCGATCTGACCTCAGTATCAATTGTCAAGTTCAAACAGCATCGATCAACCTAATCAACTTCGAACAAGCAGCAAAGTGATGAGACGCTCGAAGACATAGCGGAAATAGTAGAACTGGAACCCAATGGGATTGTTGTACATAGCTATTTCCTTTTTACACAATATTGTATAACTTCTATTTTTACGGCTCTCTTACTAGAACGTCAGCCTCCTTGTACGAAAACGCTTATTACAAGCCAACTTCAAAAAAACAATACAAAATCATTTTCATAAGAAACTTTGAGTTTTTCTTTTTCTGTTTTGTTTCGCAAGAACGTACAATGATTTATTTTTGACATATGCATTTAAATATGATCGCTGCTCATAAATACTTACATAAGGAAACAAAAGACAATTACTCATAATTCCAGAAACAGGGGCAAAAATAAGAAATGTCAAACCCGACAGTTACTCTGTCCAGCAGGTACCAGGCAGAGACAGCTTTGGAGCACAGTCATCAATACATCCGACCTTGTAACATCTGTATTCCCCACAGAGTAAAGGATCGTGAGCGGATCATCATAAATTATTATCTCCCCAAGCAGAGTTTGTTTCTCTAGATACAGAAGCTCAACAGAGCTTAACAAGAGTCATTCCCCCACAGAGCTATTCTCGAACAAAGTCTCTCCCTGGCAGAATATTCAAAAACAACAAAGAGAAAATCTTTGGCACAGTCATTTCCGTTCACCATCTCCAATGGAAGTAGAAGAACCACAGTTCTCTACAACAGTCAGAAATGTTATATTCTCCAGCAGTAATCAGGGATTTATTTTCCCAGACTCAGATATGACACAAATAACATCTCATGCTCATACATCATGACATGCACATACATTTTATGCACAGCATAATCTCATTTATTCTGAGGACTTCATCTCATAACGCATTTCATGCATCACATATGGTTAACCCTGTTATCTTTTCAGGAAAGACAATTATCACCAACAATTCCAGCAATTATACATGTCATATCTGCAGACAGATGATGAAAAAAATCAGTTCCCGAAACTAAACGGGTCAACTAATCTACATGATCAAGCAAAGTAACCCTACGACCCAGGTTCCTTCTCATGGCCCTACTACCCAGGCTTTCATTTCGAAGTAACCCTACGACCCAGGTTCCTTCTCATAGCCCTACTACCCGGGATTTCATTTTGAAGTAACCCTATGATCCAAGTTCCTTCTCATAGCCCTACTACCCAGGCTTTCATTTCGAAGTAACCCTACGACCCAGGTTCCTTCTTATAGCCCTACTACCAGGCTTTCATTTTGAAGTAACCCTACGACCCAGGTTCCTTCTCATAGCCCTACTACCCAGGCTTTCATTTTGAAGTAACCCTACGACCCAGGTTCCTTCTCATAGCCCTACTACCCAGGATTTCATCTCGAAGTAACCCTAACCCCCAGGTTCCTTCTCTTAGCCCTATTACCCAGGCTTTCATCTCGAAGTAACCCTACGACCCAGGTTCCTTCTCATGGCCCTACTACCCAGACTTTCATCTCGAAGTAACCCTACGACCCAGGTTCCTTCTCATAGCCCTACTACCCAGGCTTTCATCTCGAAGTAACCCTACGACCCAGGTTCCTTCTCATAGCCCTACTACCCAGGCTTTCATCTCGAAGTAACCCGATGACCCAGGTTCCTTCTCATGGCCCTACTACCCAGGCTTTCATTTTGAAGTAACCCTACGACCCAGGTTCCTTCTCATGGCCCTACTACCCAGGCTTTCATTTCGAAGTAACCCTACTACCCAGGTTCCTTCTCATAGCCCTACTATCCAGGCTTTCATCTCGAAGTAACCCTACTATCCAGGTTCCTTCTCCCTTATCTCCAGACAACAGTTTACAACACTGTAAGGCCCAGACCCGACTAGATACAGTCGATTTCACATTTCCCCAGTAAGTCATTGTACAGTCTGGGCCCTGACCAGGTATACATTCTATTTTCACCTCCTTAACCAAGAGTTAATTCCTCAATAGAGTAATGGACAACCGAAGCTCCTAGACTCTACTTCCCAGGACATAAATCGACATTCCCCAGCGAAGTCCTCCTCAATAGAAGGTACAAGGATTCTCGCCAAGGAATCTCTTATGCAACCGATCTCTTCCAAATAGCATCTATAAGCCCATTCCCGATATCACCAGTCAGTATTACTTCATGCGAGTGCAAACTTTCGGGCACTCTAGTGTTCAATCATCTTCCACCTTCAGATCATGAATGGAAGACCTACCAGTCTAACTCTTCAGGCGTAAGAAGATTGAATAGGGGCAGTTGTTGTACCCCAAAATTTGCCCTCTCATTTCTCAAAGGATCATCCTGGACTCTCAGGTTTGCTTCTATCAAGTTTCAAGTCTTGAATTATAACTTTTCAAGAAAATCATCCACAAGGGCAAAATGGTCAAAAGCACATTGAAAAGTCAACTCTGACTTTTAGATCAAATCAAGTTTCAACAATTATATTTCATCAAGACATGAAATTGGTTCATCAAAAAAATCAGAAGTCAAAAATTTCTTTGAAAAAATCAAATTTCTAAACATTTAGAAAATTTTCTAAGTGTTAAGAGAATATGATACTTCAGAACTTCTGGGCCAGCCTTCACACGAGTGCCATCAGAATTTGTAGACACGGTTCAGAACATGATGCTTCAATCAGAGCATATGGAAGCAATGTTCTTCGGTTAGAACATAACCCTTCAGCATATGGAGGTTACGTTTCTGATCTTCTGCGATCAGGACATCACCAAATCCCAAAACCTCGTTTAAGCAGCCTGCTGCCCCTGCTATATCACAGTCCTACAATCGGCTACTGATCCAGTCCACGCCTTCACTTTCTCAAACCCCATATTTGCATCAAATTAGCATACAAAAACTATGATTAAAAAGCAATGGAACAGTATGCCAAAAGGGTTAAAAATCCCATTTGTTTTTCCCCCCAAAACCACAGCAAATCCATCTATAAATGAGTGGCTCCATCACACGTTCAAGGGGATGGCTTTAGGAGAGAGAAAATTGTCAAGAGAGAGAAAAGAAAACTGCGAAACCTTCGTAAAAATCCAGAATTCCCAAACAGAAAACCAAACTTTTGTTCTTCCCTTTGAGTCAAAGAACTTAGCATGTTCTCTTTCGTTTCTCTTGCTGATTCCATAACATCTGAAGGCAGTAGTTCAAGTTCCAAGCCCACGCTCTAGGTTCAAGGTAAGTCTTTCTAACTTTGCATCTTTCCATTCAGAACATCATTAAAACATGTAAATATGACAGTATTAATGTTGTCCATATCATTGCATAAGTAGGAAAACAGTGGATCAGAACTTCTTGATTAGGGCTAGGCTCGGATTATGGATTTGAACTTCTATAAATCATTCTGATTTTATTTTTCTGACCTGTTGTTTGTTAAATACTGAATAAATTGTTGATATGCTGATTAATATGAAGAAGGAGTTGAAATGTAGCATATAACCCCTGTTTTTTTCACTCACTGTTTTAGCATAGCACAGAACTTCTGAGTTCTCCCTACACGTTAAACACACATAACTTCTAGGCTTTCTTACTGTTTTAACACACATAACTTCTGATGCTCACTCACTATTTTAACACATAGAACTTCTGATGTTCACTCACTATTTTAGCACAACATAGAACTTCTGATTTCTCCCTACATGTTAAACACACAGAACTTCTAGGCTTTCTTACTGTTAAGCACACTGGACTTCTGATGCTTTCGCTTGCTGTTTTAACACTCATAATTTCTGATTTTTCACACGCTGACAACACACTAAATTTCTGATGTTCAGTCACTATTTTAGCATAATATAAAACTTCTGACATTTGGCTCATTGTCTGAATACCACCCAGAACCTCTGTTTCCTTTCCCTCTGACATTTCTTGCAGGGCCTTAGAGTGTATCAATCTAGAACTTCTGATTCCAGTGACGTTCTGTTCTGAGTCACAATGCACCTGGCTTCAGAACTTCTTATCCTTGTTGTTTTGCTTGAAGCAGCATGCTGTTTCTATCTTTCATTATTTTCCTTTTTATCATTTTCAATATTAATACTCTTTTTACCAATATAAAAAAGATATGAAAATATTTTCTTTTTACTAACTAATTTATTTCCTTTTTTAAATCCGTTAAGACAAAAAAAACCATTTTCTAAACCAAGTCCTTTTTCTTTCTTACGTTGTACAATTTAATATGGTTGTAATAGTTAATTAGGATTTATTTTCTTGCAACCCCCATATTCATAAATTTGTACCCTCATCTCCTTAATGATGTAATAGCATAGAATCTTTACTTTCCGCACTTTTATTGCTTTCATATATTGTTAGTAATTAGGTGTGTATGGAAAGACATGAAATCAACAAATAGATCATCCTAATCAAGACTAAATGCATGCAATCAAACACACTCTGCACACACGCATCCTTAGGGTAATCTCACTTACTGCCTATCAGAAATTAGTCATGTCCCTCGAACATGGGCGTTTTAGTAAAAGACCCTCGATAAAAAATCGTAGTCCCTCGATGACCCTCGATGTTGCCTTCGGTAAACAATTTAGTCCCTAAAACGACATTGTTAAAACGTCCCATGGGTTGCCTTCTATGACTATACAAATGTACCATTCTCGTCCCTTCACATCCAACGATGAGGCTCCTTACTAAATCAATGGTAAGATATCGACATCTAAAGGAGGAGGAAAAGAACATCTAAGACCTTTTTGAGTAAGTAGATTCGCTCCTAGTTGCTCGCTTGCTCACAACAAAATATTTTTACACCAACACTTTCATTTTGAAACATTTTTTTGAAAGACATACACTTTGTACGCATTCTTATAGAGACGATAACTATTACAAAAACATCTTTTCAAGAACACTTTCAAAAAACACATTCCACAAACACCTTTTTGAACTATCTTCGAAACAACACTTTATACGTGTTCTTATAGAATCGAGAACCATTACAAAGACATTTTCAAATAATTTCAAACCCACAACACAAAGCATATTTTCAAACAAAGCAAGTGATCTAGCAAGAAACTAAGAGCCCAGGTAAAACCATGGATGAAAGGGGTGCTAACACCTTCCCTTTTCATAATCTACCCCCCGAACACAAGAAAAAATCTCTAAAGGTCTTTCCTGTTCTTTTCAGCCTTTCCTTGTTGGATAAAAGAAAAGTCGGTGGCGACTCTTGCTATCCATAACATTTGAGATCAAATGCAAAACAAAAGTCAGTTCTCCCACCGTATCACAGGAGGCCCTTCCTTGAATCGAATGAGGGTTTTTCAAGGGAAACAAATGCCCAGTCGAAGCTTATATAAAGAAAACAAGCAAAAGTCCAATGCTTCAATCGAATCTTGGAAATTTGAATCAAGTTTGAAGGAGGTCAGGTGCTCAATCGAAGCCCCTGAATCAAGCTTGCTCAAAGGAAGCTAGATGCTTAATCGAAGCAAATTTGGTGCAGCCTTGACTTAGTGGAAATTTTGTGAGAAAAATCTTTGAGAAATGGGAGGGCAAATTTTGGGGTACAAAAATTGGCAATTGTTAAGTTATAGGCTTATGCCAATGTTGTTATGTTATTGTTGATGATGTTTCATATAATCATGTTATCGCATACATCGCATACCAAGTTGGAGCTGATGCTCGTTAAGTTGGCCTAGATTGGCAAAATATTAAGTTGAAGACTTATGCCTTGTTGATGCCTCTATTTATTGGCAGAATTCTAAGTTAGGAGTTCTTCTCCATTGGTACCACATGCATGTGCATAGTAACAAGTTGCATTTCACGTTGCATATTGAGTTGTTGTGTTGGTAAATTATTTATTATATTTCGTTGATGTTTTCGTTGTGATTGAAGTTTTTTAAAGTTGTGAAGTGGTGATTTGGAATAGACTAATTCTAATGTAGTATTATCATACATCTGATTATAATGCCCGATATCTCACCCCTTCTGTTTGAATGTCACCCCGATGTTGGTAAGATGCAGGTAATCCCGAGTGAAGGCGAGTTACCTTCAGTAGTTTGAGTCGGTGTCATTTCTCTGATATGTAAAACTCATGGGGATGAACGCTTGTTGCTTTATTGTTGATTATTTCAGTTGATTGAACTTTAATTTGTTGTTCGTTAAATATTTGTTATTTGAAGTTGTTTCAATTGGATAAAGATGTTATATTCTTTTAAGTTGAATATTTGATTCCGCTGCGTAGTTATAGAAGTTGTTGATTTTAAAGGATTAATTTATGTTGTTGTTGGTTCATCCAAGTTTAATGTGTTATGTATCTGCAATAAATGCAGTTGTTTTAAGTTGAAATTGTAGCATCTTGGTTTGGCTTTTGAAATTTTGTAACTCTGATTTTTATAATAATTGTCGGGTAGAATTGGGGTGTTACAAGTTGGTATCAGAGCAAATTCGGTCCGTCCAACCAAGTTGTCGAGTCGTAGTTTATTTAACAGTCGAGTATTGTTAACTTGAGTTCTAACTGTGGTTTATGTGTAGAGTTAAGTTGAGATGGTTGGAAGGAATGATGTTGCACTTGTTACTGCTTTAAAAGCAATGGCACGTGCTATAGAGAATGAGCCGAACACTGATAGGAAGGCTGGATCTCGTAGCTTGGCGACTTTCCAGAGGGAGAATCTGCCTACCTTCAAGGGTAAGTATGATCCTGATGGAGCGTTGGATTGGTTGAAAGAGATTGAGAGAATCTTCCGTGTGATGGACTATACTCCAGCACAGAAGGTTCGTTATGGTACTCATATGCTAGCAGTCGAAGCTTATGACTGGTGGCTAGAGACGTGTCAGAGGTTGGAAGTTGCAGATGAAAATGTCACTTGGGCTGTGTTTCGTAGGGAATTTCTGGGTAAGTATTTCCCTAAAGATGTTCGTGGTAAGAAAGAAATTGAATTTCTTGAGCTGAAGCAGGGGAGTATGTCGGTTGTTAAATGTGATGCAAAGTTTGCTGAGTTGGCTAAGTTTTATCTGCACTATAGCGAGGCAAATGCTGAGTTTTTGAAGTGCATCAAGTTTGAGAACAGGTTGCTCCCAGAGATCAATAAGGCAGTTGGATACCCAAATATTCATGTTGAAATTCTGGCTGCAGATACTCAATGTCACGTTCAATGTTGTGACACCGTATCTGACTTTCTATAAGACAGTAAATACAAAAACAGTAAAGAACACAGTCAATTGTTTACCCAGTTCAGTGTGCAACAACACCTACTCTGGGGGCTACCAAGCCAGGGAGGAAATCCACTATAAGAGATGTTAATTCAGGAATAAACCAACCAGTTTATCTCCTTCACTTAAGACCTACCCAATGCAACTTCAATCTAAGTACAACTTAAACCTGAGTTCCTACTCACTCCCCCTCAATCACAGCAGTGATACATAAAACAGTTTGACTAATGAATTGTTGAAGACACTCTTCAAAACATACACTTGATTATGCTTCACAGCTTTTTAATCAAGCAACACAAACACTCTTGCTTCACAGCTTTGAGTGATACACAAACCTAACTTGACTTTGCTTCACAGCTTTAGTCAAGAGACATACAAACACTCTTGCTTCAAAGCTTTGAGTGTTACACAACCCTTACAATTAAAACCTATTCCAAGTCACTTATCACAATGATAATTGCTTGGATTACAATAGTAAAAACTATACAACTTCTAAATGATCTTCAGTCAAAAAAGGGATTGCTTTCAAAACAGCAGCTCTGTTGAATATATAGCAGCTGCATCTTCAGTTAGGGTTTCCCCAAAAAGCTAGGGTTAACTCCGTTTGACCTTAAGACTAGGTCACAAGACTTTATCAACCAGGTTACGGTTGAGCTAGGTTAACCCAAAGAAAACGCAAGATTCTGTTCTGGAAAGACCGAGTCATTTTCCTGAAAAAACTCAGAATTAACCAAACTGCATACCTGTTAGTTCAGAACAGGATGTCTTAACATCTGTTATGACATCTGAAAACCTGTCTACTGATTTAGGTAAATGTGATCATTTTGCAAAATGCTCAGATACACACTCATAAACATCAGTACCTGTATGACAATATTTTTCTGCAAAGGTACCTAATGAATCAGTACATACTAAACTAGAATGTTATGACATCAGTCATGACATTCACACATACACTTGGGTTTTACCAAAAATGCAAGCCAATAACTAAACAACTACAAACTCCCCCTTTGGAAGATTTTTGGCTAAAGACCCTAAGCAATCAGAGATAGATAGCAACAGAAAGAAATGACTGCAGAAAAATAGAATGTCTAATTAAGTACCAAAATATATCTCCCCCTATTTAGCCACAAATGGGCCAAAGATACATGTTCATAAAAATTATACAGTCATCCAGAAAAAGTAATAAGAGCAGCAACTAAAAACTGAACACACTTCCAAACTCCACCAGGGACCAGCAGCAACTCCACCAAACAGCAACTCCACCAACCTTTAAGCATTGTCATCAGACTCAGAGGAGCTAGTTTCTTCAGTATTGAGATGACCTTCAGCTTCTACACCCTCTTCCCTTCGGTTTCCTTCAGCTTCCTCCTTTTCTAACCTGGCAATTAGGTTTTCTAGGGTCTTTTTCCTAGCTTCCAGTTCTTTGCAGGTCTCTTTTAATACAGCTATGACATCAGATGTCTTGGACTGGGTCTTCACAGACGATGTCTCAGCTGATGTTATGACAATATCAGGAGCATGAGATCCCTGAAACAGTTTGTAGTGCAACCCAAGGGCAGGAGCTCTTTTGCAAGCAGTATCTCTTGCCACCAGGATATCAGGGTATTGTGCAAGGATAATTCCACAAAGGAGGGAGGGAAAGGCAATTGGTCCTTTGACAACATAGCTACCAGCATGTTTTAAAGTTTGTTTAAAAATATACCTGCCATAGTCAAAAGCAGTCTTGGTTCCCACAGCATAAATAAATCTCCCCAATCCTGTGGAGATAGTTGATTTATGGTTTGTAGGCACCCAGTTGGCTGCACCAATCTTGTGCAGGATGGCAAATTTCATGCTAAGTTTGCTGGCATTCAGTTTGCCTTTCAAGGGCCAGCACTTCACTTGCCTTGCTGTGATGGTTTGACAAACTTCATTGTCAGTGACTTCCAGATCAAGACAATCCTCATTTGATCTTCCAAGAAATTTGTTAATTTCTGATGGAGAGAAATTAACCCTTCTTCCTCTAACAAAAACACTTTCAAAGTCAGCTGACCTTCCATCAGCACAATCATTAGACAAGTTAACTATGAACTCCTTGACCAGATTTTCATAACACTTGTTAAATTGTATCATTGTCTTCATCAGTCCAGCATTCTTGATCAGGTCCATGATGTCTTTGCACTCCATGGCATCATTGTTGAGTTCTCTTTCTAAAGCTATTCTCTTCAAGCAAACATACTTCCATCTGTTTGCATTGTCAGGGTGGTGGAAAGAGATGTTGTCTGTTGGGACTTCAGGAACTCTAGCAATTTTGCTGGAGGGCAGTTTCCTTCTGATAGGAATTTCTTCAGCATCAATCTCAAACTCTGATTCCTCATCAGAATCAGAATATTCAGGATCTTTTCTCTTCTTTGTAATTGGTTGTCTACCAGTATACACCTGGGCTTTCACATTCCCTTTGGACTGACCAGTTTTCACAGATTCTACCCCAGCCTTGCCTTCAGCCTTGGATTTCTTAACAGCAGGTTTATCTTTGGACACACATTTTGCATCATTCTGATTACCCTTTATTTTCATCAATCTCCTAGATGTGCTAGGGTTTACATTGGCAATCAGATCATTATCTGAGTAATCCTCATCCACATCAATGATAGGTGGATCAGCAGTCTTTTCTAAAGGGTTCTGAATGTTGTCATTTTGTGTCACAACATTCTCAGAGACATCTACATTCTCAGAGACGTCCACATTTGGGCTTCCAGAGGCTGCAACTTGAGCTCTTCCTGCATGTCTAGTTCTCAGCTTTTTAACTTTGGCGGGGTCAGTTTCCATCTCTCTGAGAGGAGTGACCTCAAGAACTTCAGATTCTATGCATGTGGTGATTGCTCTAGAGTCTTGGTCAGATGATGAAGATGATGAGGATGATGAAGTCGCCTTGGTGGAAGATGATGTTTGAGACATTTTGATTGACTTAGAGCACCAGTAGCAATTTGAGAGAAAATTTTGATTGAGAGAAGGGAACAGGTTGCAAAGTCGAGAGAGGTAGGAGGCAAAAGAGAGTCTTTTCAACTTCTTAAAGATTTTGAAAGAATTGGGAAAACATATGATTAACCCACTAAAAATAGACTTAACAAAATTAACTCCTTCAACCCTTGTTTTAAGCAAAATTAATTGCTATAATTTCTCATGTTGGCAAATACCCAACCTGTCCCTCAAGTTTTCAAGTTTATTTCCAACAAGAGCCTTGGTAGAAGAATCAGCCAGCTGAAGCTTAATGATACCATGTTCCAGTTTAATTGACTTCTTCTCTACAAAGTCAATGTGCTTGGTCCTGCTATGCTGAATAGGGTTCATGGAAATATTGATTGTATTCAGATTGTCACAATATAATGTCACAACATCTTGTGAGACATTATACTCAGTGAGCATTTGTTTTGTCCAGATATTTTGAGAACAGTTACTCCTAGCTGCAACCATTTCAGCACAGAGTTGGGAAGGCATTCTTTTGACATGAATCATAGTTCTGGTTGATTCTTGAATGATCTTATTTTTCTTTTTGTCAACTCCATTTTGATGGTGAGTTATAGGAGAAGAGACTTCACGACTCATTTCTTCAGGGAAACAGAATTTATTAGACTTGTTGTTTCCAACATCCTTGTCATGATTACTTCTGGTTCTGACAACACATCCTTCTTCAAGTTTATTCACCACATCATAGACATGTTTCTTTTTACCAAGCCTTTCAATTTTAAGTTCACCACAAACCCTTCTTTTATCAATCTGTAGTTTTGGAGTCCTTCTGACTGCTTCCATAGAGATAGCTCTTTTCATTCTTCTTAGATGAAGATGACCAAGCTTATGGTGCCACAGTTTCATCTCTTTTTCTTCTTTGGTAATTGGACACATAGTGGAGTTATTAGTGTTCTCAGGCTGCCACAAGTAACAGTTATCTTTGGATCTGATTCCTTTCATTACAACTTCTAGTTTTTCATTAATTACTAGACATTCAGATTTTGAGAAGTTGACCTTGAATCCTAGATCACACAATTGACTGATACTAATGAGATTAGCAGTCAGTCCTTTTACCAGCAGTACTTCACTCAGACTTGGAACTTAAGGGAAGTCCAAATTATCAACTCCTTTGATTTCACCTTTAGCACCATCTCCAAAGGTCACATAACTAGTGTTGTGAGGTTTAACATGATTGAGAATGTTCTTTATTCCAGTCATGTGTCTAGAACACCCACTGTCAAAGTACCAGCCTTCCTTTGCAGACACTCTCAGGGAAGTGTGGGCTATCAGGGCAGTAGCCTTTTTCTTCCATTGAGGAGTATGTGGTACCCTTTTTGACTTAGGTTTAACACCTGAGTTTTGATTAGGGTATCCATGCAATTTGAAGCAGAAGGGCTTTATGTGTCCATACCTCCCACAATGATGACATCTCCATATTTGGTATTTTTTCTTCATATATTTCTGTTTCTGATGTTGAGAGTTGTGTTGAGACATCTGCTTTGACAATTGTTTATCAGGCCTGATCTTCTTGTCTGCACCAGATTTCTTAGCTTCCACAAATCCTAGTCCAGATTTGTTTCCCACATTTTGTCCAACTTGAAGAATCTCTTCCAATTTGTCTGTTCCATTGGTCAGCATCTTGACAGATTTGGTCATTTGGTTCAGTTGTGAGTTCAGCAATTGAACTTCCCCTTCTAGATGACTTATAGTTTCAAGATCCGCCCTTTTTTCAGCCTCCAGCTTTATAATGAGTTTTAATTGTTTCTCATTCTGCACACAGACTTCATCACTTCTGATACACAATTTCTTGTAGGTATCAGCCAGTTCTTCAAATGTCACTTCTTCATCACTGGTGTCACTTTCAGATGTACAAACACCAGTTAGAGCAGTAACTAGTTTGGCAGATTCTTCTTCAGAATTACTTTCTGAATCACAGTCAGACCAAGTAACAATCATTCCTTTCTTTTGTTTCTTAAGAAAGGTTGGACATTCAGCTCGAATATGCCCATATCCTTCACATCCATGGCATTGAATTCCTCTGCCTTGGTTTCCCTTCTCTTCTGACCTTGATCTTCTGCTGGAACTGTCAATGTCAGAGGGAATGTTATGAACATTAGACCTTGACTTTGGATCTATTCTTTTGATTAGTTTGTTGAACTGTCTTCCAAGCATGGCTATAGCTTCTGAAATATTTTCTTCTTCATCCTCCTTGTTTTCAACATCAGTGTTGGATACAAGTTCTATGCTCTTGTTCTTCTTGTCACCATTATCAGTGATCCCCATCTCAAAAGTCTGAAGAGACCCAATAAGTTCATCCACTTTCAACTTGCTGATGTCATGGGCTTCCTCTATGGCAGTTACCTTCATTGCAAATCTTTTAGGCAAGGATCTGAGAATCTTTCTCACCAGTTTTTCTTCTGACATCTTTTCTCCCAGTGCTCCTGAGGTGTTGGCAATCTCCAAGATGTTCATGTGAAACTCATGAATGGTTTCATCTTCCATCATTTTTAGATTCTCAAACTTGGTAGTCAACATCTGAAGCCTTGACATTTTTACTTTGGAAGTGCCCTCATGAGTAGTTTTGAGAGTGTCCCAAACTTCCTTGGCCAGTTCATATTGATGTACTAGTCTGAAAATGTTTCTATCAATTCCATTGAACAAGGCATTTAAAGCTTTGGAATTTCCCAGGGCTAACTCATCTTCTTCTTTACTCCAATCTTCCTCAGGCTTCAGACTGATTGTCCCATCTTTCTCAGTTATGGTGGGATGGTTCCATCCTTTGTCAGCAGCTCTCCAAGCCTTTTTGTCCAGAGATTTTAAGAAGGCAATCATACGAGGTTTCCAATAGTCATAATTAGTTCCATCCAAAATGGGTGGTCTATTTCCAAAAACTCCTTCTTTGTCCATAGTGCCAGAAAGTGATATCCCTAGATCTCACCCAGTAATACAGGCAGGGTGCCTGCTCTGATGCCAATTGAAATTCTGGCTGCAGATACTCAATGTCACGTTCAATGTTGTGACACCGTATCTGACTTTCTATAAGACAGTAAATACAAAAACAGTAAAGAACACAGTCAATTGTTTACCCAGTTCAGTGTGCAACAACACCTACTCTGGGGGATACCAAGCCAGGGAGGAAATCCACTATAAGAGATGTTAATTCAGGAATAAACCAACCAGTTTATCTCCTTCACTTAAGACCTACCCAATGCAACTTCAATCTAAGTACAACTTAAACCTGAGTTCCTACTCACTCCCCCTCAATCACAGTAGTGATACATAAAACAATTTGACTAATGAATTGTTGAAGACACTCTTCAAAACATACACTTGATTATGCTTCACAGCTTTTTAATCAAGCAACACAAACACTCTTGCTTCACAGCTTTGTGTGATACACAAACCTAACTTGACTTTGCTTCACAGCTTTAGTCAAGAGACATACAAACACTCTTGCTTCAAAGCTTTGAGTGTTACACAACCCTTACAATTAAAACCTATTCCAAGTCACTTATCACAATGATAATTGCTTAGATTACAATAGTAAAAACTATACAACTTCTAAATGATCTTCTGTCAAAAAAGGGATTGCTTTCAAAACAGCAGCTCTGTTGAATATATAGCAGCTGCGTCTTCAGTTAGGGTTTCCCCAAAAAGCTAGGGTTAACTCCGTTTGACCTTAAGACTAGGTCACAGGACTTTATCAACCAGGTTAGGGTTGAGCTAGGTTAACCCAAAGAAAACGCAGGATTCTGTTCTGGAAAGACCGAGTCATTTTCCTGAAAAAACTCAGAATTAACCAAACTGCATACCTGTTAGTTCAGAACAGGATGTCTTAACATCTGTTATGACATCTGAAAACCTGTCTACTGATTTAGGTAAATGTGATCATTTTGCAAAATGCTCAGATACACACTCATAAACATCAGTACCTGTATGACAATATTTTTCTGCAAAGGTACCTAATGAATCAGTACATACTAAACTAGAATGTTATGACATCAGTCATGACATTCACACATACACTTGGGTTTTACCAAAAATGCAAGCCAATAACTAAACAACTACACATGTCTTTGTTGATTTGGTTAATAGTTGCAGGATCTATGAAGAGGATAATAATGCTTATTATAAGATTATTAGTGAGAAAATGGGTAAGCACCAACAGAATCGTGGTAAGCCTTATGATGCCCCAATTGGTAAAGGTAAACAGAAAGTTACTCAGGGTCAGAGAACTAGTGGGGAAGATGATCCTGCTGGTGTGGGATCTTTTAAATGTGGAAAACTTCGTCATAAGAGCAATGTGTGTACTGCTGAGGTGAAGAGGTGTTTTCGTTGTGGTAAGACTGGACATGTTGTATCTGAGTGCAAGCATAAGGAGATGATTTGTTTCAACTGTGGTGAATAGGGACACATTGGTAGTCAGTGTCAGAAACCAAAGAAGGCGCAAACCAGTGAAAGGTGTTCGCTTTAGCTGAGAATTAGATGGCGAATGAGGATAGACTTATCAGAGATATGTGTTTCATTAATAGTACTCCTTTAATTACTATTATTGATATCGGTGCTACTCATTGCTTTATTGCTGTTGATTATGTTGAAAGATTGAGTCTTATGTTGTCTTCTATGAATGGTGAGATGGTCGTCGATACTCCAGCCAAGGGATCAGTGACTACTTATCTTGTGTGTTTAAAGTGCCCTTTGTCGATCTTCGACAGAGACTTTGCTGTTGATTTGGTTTGCTTACCTTTAAGTGGGTTGGATGTGATCTTAGGTATGAACTGGTTAGATCATAACTATATTCATATTAACTGTTATAACAAGTATGTGAGGTTTTCTACTCCTGGAGAAGAGGAAGTTGGTTTGTTGTCTACTAGACAGTTGTGGCAGTTGATGCAAGAGGAGGCTCAGATGTTCTCGTTGATGGAGTTGCTGTCTGTCAAGAATCAAATTGTAATTGAGGAATTGCAAGTGGTGCCTGAATTTCCTGAAGTTTTCCCTGATGAAATTCCTGATGTACCGCCAGAAAGAGAAGTCGTATTTGCTATTGATCTTGTACCTGGTACCAGACCTATTTCTATGGCACCATACAGGATGTCTGCATCTGAATTGTCAGAAATAAAGAAGCAATTGGAAGAGTTACTTGAAAAGAAATTTGCAAGACCAAGTGTATCACCGTGGGGAGCTCCAGTGTTGCTAATAAGGAAGAAAGATGGAAGTATGAGGCTTTATGTTGATTATAGACAATTGAATAAAGTGACAATTAAAAACAATTATCCGCTTCCGAGAATAGATGACTTGATGGATCAATTAGTGGGTGCTCTAGTGTTTAGCAAGATTGATTTGAGGTCAGGTTATCATCAGATTAAAGTGAAGGATGAAGATATCCAGAAGACGACTTTCAGAACGCGGTATGGACATTATGAGTATTCAGTGATGCCTTTCGGTGTTACTAATGCGCCGAGAGTATTTATGGAATACATGAACCATATCTTTCATACTTATTTGGACCGGTTTTTAGTGGTGTTCATTGATGACATTTTGATTTACTCTAAATCGGAAGAAGCACATGCAGAACACTTAAGAATAATATTACAAGTTTTGAAAGAGAAGAAGTTGTATGCAAAGTTGTCTAAGTGTAAATTTTGGTTAAAGGAGATTGGTTTTCTTGGTCATGTTATCTCGAGTAGTGGCATTATTGTAGATTCATCTAAGGTAGATGTTGAGTTGCAGTGGGAAACTCCGAAGTCGGCTACTGAGATTAGAAGCTTTTTGGGATCAGTTGGGTATTATAGAAGTTTTATCGAAGGTTTTTATAAGTTGGCACTTTCGTTAACTAAGTTGACTTGTAAAGGTAGAGATTTTGTGTGGGACGTTATGTGTGAAGAAAGTTTTACGGAATTGAAGAAGAGATTGACGTCGGCTCCGATTTTGATATTACATAATCTAGGAGAACCTTTTGTTGTATATTGTAATGCTTCTAATATGGTTTTAGGAGGTGTGCTTTTGCAGAATGATAAGGTAGTTTCTTATGCGTCAAGGTAGTTGAGAACTCGTGAGAAGAACTATCCTATGCATGATTTAGATCTTGTTGCTATTGTTTTTATGCTGAAGATTTAGAGACACTACATCTATGGTTCTAGATTTGAAGTATTTAGCGACCATACGAGTCTAAAATATCTATTTGATCAGAAAGAATTGAATATGAGACAACGAAGATGGTTGGAGTTATTAAAAGATTACGATTTCAGTTTGAATTATCATCCGGGAAAAGAGAATGTTGTGGCTGATGCGTTAAGTCGAAAGACTTTACATATGTCAGCAATGATGGTTAAAGAGTTGGAATTAATTGAACAGTTCAGAGATATGATCTTAGTTTGCAAGGTGACACCACGGAGCGTTATGTTGGGGATGTTGAAGATTAACAATGATTTTCCAGATAATACCAGAGACGCTCAGAAGTTGGATGCAAAGTTGGTAAATTTAATGGTTGGGATCGATCAGTCTGAGAATAGTGATTTAAAGTTAGATATGAAAGGTGTATTGATATTTCGTAGTCGAATTTGTATTCCTGATGATGCAGAGATGAAGAAAGTGATTCTTGAGGAAAGTCATAGAAGCAAGTTGAGCATTCATCTAGGAGCTACAAAAATGTATCAAGATTTGAAGAATTTGTTTTGGTGGCATGGAATGAAGATTGATGTGGATCGGTTTGTGTATGCATGTTTGACTTGTCATAAGTCAAAAGTTGAACATTAGAAGCCTGCAGGGTTGATGTAACCGTTAGAAGTTCTAGATGGAAATGGGATAGCATTTCGATGGACTTTGTGACGGGATTACCTAATACTCCAAGAGGACATGATTCGATTTGGATGATTGTTGATAGGCTTACAAATTCAGCTCATTTTATTCCTATTAACATCTGTTTTCCAGTGTCGAAGCTGGAAGAGATTTATACTAGTGTAATTGTAAAGTTGCATGGTGTTCCTTTGTGTATTGTTTTGGATAGAGATTTGAGGTTTACGTCTGATTTTTGGAAGAGTTTGCAAGAGGCGTTGGGTTCTAAGTGGAGGTTGAGTTCGGCGTATCATCCTCAGACGGATGGTCAGGCAGAAAGAACTATTCAGTCGTTAGAAGATTTATTGAGAGCATGTGTTCTTGAACAAGGAGGTTCATGGGATACTTATCTTCCGTTAATAGAGTACACCTATAATAACATTACTATTCTAGTATTGGAATGACACCTTTTGAAGCCTTGTATGGTCGGAGATGTAGAACTCCTTTATGTTGGCATGAATCTGGAGAAAGTGCAGTACTTGGACCTGAACTTGTTCGTGAGACTACTAAAAAGGTGAAGTTGATTCGAGAAAAGATGAAAGCTTTCCAAAGTAGACATGATATTTATCATGACAGGCGAAGGAAATATTTGTAATTTTAAGCAGGTGACCATGTGTTTTTTAGAGTTACACATGTGGCTGGTGTTGGGCGAGCATTGAAGTCTAAGAAGCTCACTTCTCGTTTTATTGGTCTGTATCAGATTTTGAAAAGAGTTGGAAATGTTGCTTATAGAGTGGCATTACCGCCTAATCTCTCGAATTTTCATGATGTGTTTCATGTGTCACAACTCCAGAAGTATATTTCAGATCCATCTCATGTGATTCATATGGATGATGTGCAAGTAAGGGATAATCTTATTATGGAGATGATACCTGTATGAATCGCGGATCGTGAAATGAAGACTCTAAGAGGCGAGGAGATTGCTTTGGTGAAAGTAGTCTGGCTAGGAGCTTCCGGGGAAAGCATGACTTGGGAGTTAGAAAGCAAGATGTGGGACTCCTATCCTGAGTTGTTTGAATAAGGTAAATTTTCGAGGACGAAAATATTCTAAGTGGGGGAGAGTTGTAACGCCCGTTAAGTTAATTAATTATTTTTGGATTAATTATTGAAGTTGTGAGATGTTGAGAAATGTTGGCATAAGTTGTTAGATTATTATTAATTAATTAATTAGTTGATTAATAATAATAATGTTGGAATTAATTGTATTAGTTGTTAGGCTGGTGTTGGTGATAGATGTAGTATTAAGGGGGTGTGAGAATTAAGCCCAATATAAATACTAATATTATTGAGTTTAGCTATAATAATAGAAAAATAGGTTTTCATCAAGAAGAAGAGGAATAAGGGTTGGAAGAGAGAAAAACAAAGTAGAAGTTGCAGAGCAAAGAAGAAAAGAGGCAAAGCGGGGTTCGACCGGAAAATTATAGAGCAACCTTCGATCCAAGGTAAGGATGGGGTCCTGACTCTATAATTGAGTATATGGTGCATGTTAAGTGGGAATTGGGTTGTGTGAGATTGTTACTGTATGTGATGGTTGTATGAACAAATTGTTGTTTGGTGTCTGTGATAATTGTGCTAACATTGTAGTGATTTAATCAACGAATTGAGTGTTAGAAATTGTTATGTATTGATGTGGGTATATTTATTATATTGCTGTGAATACGTAGTGTTGGTCTGGGATCATTAGGAGGGAAGAACCGTTACTCGCAGGGAAGATTGCAGAACTGGAGAAATTATGGACGTATGTCGAGCGGCTTATGCATGTCGATGAAGGGTGCCGACCTGCACCATGCCTTTGTGCCGAGGGGCACGATCTTGCATGCCGAGGGGCATGAATCCATTGCCCAGTATTTCTTTAATTGTTCATGTGTTTCCTGTGCGTGTCTGTTACTTGGTAATGTTAGCAGAAAATTAGTAATTAGCAGACAGTGTAATGAAAATTGTTGGTAGCAGTGATATATGAAAGTAATAGCAATAGATATTTAGCAAGGATAATTATTAAATTGCATGATTAATAACTGGTATAGTTTTAGTTGCAGAACTAGCAGTAGTATTAGTACCCAAAATATATTAGCAGTAAAGACAACTTAAGCAGCAGGAAAATAATAGTTTCACTAATTTAGCAAAAAACTATTAATGAGGCTTATCAGTAGAATAATTTAGTAGAAGTACTTTAGTAGGAATGTGTTAATAGCATTATTGGCATGTATAAATTGTTTTTTTGTTATTATTGATTATTAAATTTGCAGGTGATGAATTTTGTTGTGTTGCCTCTATTGGTTGGCAATTATTAAGTTATAGGCTTATGTCAATATTGTTATGTTGTTGTTGATGTTGCATTTAATCATGTTGTTGCAATTAGGATATATCCTGGTTCCCCTCGCAGTCCGAGAGTACTCCAGTCCCCTTTTAACACGAAAGAGATTTCACTATAGTTAGAATGATTGTACAAACTATTCACACCAATTGTGATGCTTACTATCTAATTTATAGGAAGATCAAAGGTTTTTAACACCTTTAAGATCTAAACTCAAAGTGCAAGAAGAACAATCCTCTTTAATGCACACACTTGCTTTCAACAATCTTGAATAGTAAGGAAAGTAATAATGTATTCTGAATTTTTACAAGAGATTTTGAAATATGATACAATATATCAATCTTGGATTTATTTTCTCCTTCAAGCAAACAATTCTAAATAATGAATACAAGTGTTTACAATGATGATATGAAACTTAGAACAAATTTTCAATGAAAAATGAGTGCAGAAAGTTTCAATAGAAATTCTGGTGTAGAACACTTGAAAATTTGAAAGATAAAGAGTTTATATAATTTTAATTGTAGATTGAAAGAGGTTGAAAAATAATTTTGAAATTATGAGTTTATATAGGCCTCTATACAACCTTTCAAAAATGTATGATTCAGTGGAAAGATGTCATGATTCATAAACAAAACCACACAACTTTTTTGTTAGAAAAATATAAAGTTCTCTAGTACTGCTTCAATGGTAACCTGTTCCCATATATGGGTACCCAGGTTCCATCATTGCAACGTTTAAAATTTTTGAAAATTTACGTTGGGTAACCGGTTCCCATATATGGGTGACCGAGTTCCCCATGACATAAGCTTTTATTTTTTAGAAACGATACAGGGTAACTGACTTCCCTAAGATAGCTTTTATTCTTGTATCACTTCCCATTCGGTCAAGATAGAGATATTATATTTATCGTCTTTCATGACACCATCATCATCAAAATTGGGATTTTTCCAATGAGTGAAAACTTCATCCATTTGTATCGGGCTATCAAGTTTCACCTTATCATACATCACACAACCACATGGGAGACCATAGGTTCTCACAAGTGTGAAACTAAACTTTGAGCTATCAGAACCTACATTATCATCTCTTTTGGCTCCATGAAAAATATAATTCAGAGATGCTCGAGATATGTTATCGACCAATTGAGAATATAGATTGTTGTGTTTCAACCTGTGTTCTAACATTGTGATGCTACGGCCAAATAATGTTCGTATCTCATTATACTGGTTTTGAATCATTTGGTTCACATAATCCCAACCTCTACATAAATCACCCTTACTATTTCCTAACCAATTCTTTAGAGTAGCATGGGCAGACTCAACTCAGTTTCTTGTTGTTTTTCTAAGGTGTTTAACCTGATCGGTCCAAGCACATACAATCTTCTCCTTAACATGGTCCAAAATTATACTTTCAATATATTTCAATAAATCTGGACATTTTTCACACACCTTTCTGAATTGTATAACAGTATCGCCATATAACTCTTTTGTAGAAGAATTTATTATAACATTCCATGCGACCATTATTTTTTCCACTATGACGTCCACCTTGACCATTTTTCTATCCCCTCCCTCTATCGCAGGTTTGACCTGACTTTTCACATTTTTCGTTATGTGATACATACAAATTAACGCATAAGAAGTAGGAAATACCTTTGCAACCAAATTCATTAAAGTGGTATCACAGTCGGTAACAATTACTTTTGGCATTTTTTATTGATTCTTTAGGATTTCCCGACACACCTCTAAAGCCCAAATAAATTCTCATATTTTTCACTATCTAGAAATGCAAACCTAATAGAACTTGTAAGATTAAACTTAATGTGATGGAGCACAAGTTTCTTGCAACTGCAACTACTAGGGATGAATGAATATGGTATAATAGAATTTGTCATCTCAACTTCAAAGACATGAGAGATCTGAAAAGAAGAAATATGGTTTCGGTATTACCATAAATGGATATTTTAAGTGAAATGTGTGAACAGTGTGTATAGGAAATGCAACACAAGAATAGCTTCATCAAAGATGCAGGAAGCAAATCGAAGACAATTCTTAAAATCATATATTTTGATGTGTGTGGTATTATCAAGATGGATTTGATTGGAGGTAACAAATACTTTGTAACATTCATAGATGATTTTAGTCAAAAATTATGGACTTATACGATCAAAAAAATGAAATGATTGAGGTATTTGCCAAGCTTAAATCTATGATCGAAAGACAATGGCCAAAAGCTCAAGATTCTAAAGACTGGTGGTGGCAGAGAATATGTATCGAAATACTTTGACACATTATGTGAGAAAGAATGGATTATGCATGAGGTGGTGCACCCTACACTCCACAATAAAATGGAATTGCATAAAGAAAGAATAGAACCGTTATGAACATGATGAAAAATATATTAAAAGGCAAGCATTTACCTAAATAATTTTAGGGAGAAGTTGTGTCAAATGTGTCACACTCTAAATTTCACCCTGACTTTTTTATTTTGTTTTACTGATTCAGTTTCATTTACATCAATTCATCTACATCATTGCATTTTATTAAATATACCATATACATTTTACGTATCATTTTGTTGAATTTTGTGATTAACTTCACATTTATCATTTGCTGTTATATCAAATTCATTTAAATTGCATTTGCATATTTTTTGTTTTTATTATTAAATGTTTAGTTGAATATTAAATTAGCATAACTTTGCAATTTTTTGTTGATCTACATTGAAATAGAAATAATAAAGTTAAGAATTTGTCTCAAATAAAACAAAACAAAAAAAAGGGTTTCATTTTTATTAATTTAAATAGTGCATCAGCTTACCTCACAGAAGCGTAATGGAACCGACACACCATCAGACCACCAGTAGATTCCAGAAATAAGACAGAAGGAGAGAAGAAGAACTGAAAGAAGAAGTCAAAATCACTTTTTTTTTGCGATTTCCATTTGTAGTTGTAATGTTTAGACTTGTGTGGTTTGGTCGTAGGTTTTCATGCTTTTTAATTATTCATCACGTGTGCACAAGATTTTTTTTAAAAGAATTAATTTTCGATTGCGAGTCATTTTTCATCTTGAGTCCCGACTAAGCTTTTAAGCGTCGCAACAGCTATACATAGTACACACGTCACACTTTCCCTTTGAGTTTATAAATGGAATTTTAGTTGATTAATTAAACTTCATTTGAATTATCTAATTAGGCTATTTAAAATTGATTAGGTTATCTAATTAATTTTTCTTGACCTAATTACTTAATTCAATCTTCATTTAATTAATCAATTAAATTTATTTCGTGCATGCACTTACACAATTTCAATTACCTTATCATTTATGTGAGCCACCTTGTATGGGCTTGTAATAATTTACTTACTTGCTTTATTTTCATGCCTGTAATTATTCGCAATTTCTCACTCCACACTTAATAAAATCAATCAAACTTTTTTCACAATATTTGTCCAACGCCAAGCGATTCTATTCTTTAAGATCTTTCATAATCTAATTCTCCAAACCTCGATCCAACATCAAGTGACTTTTCTCAAATAAACAAGGGTCTCATGGTGGAGGCTAGGCACATGCCTATTTTCTCGACATTAATCGATGACAAGTCACGTGACTTGTATTGATTAATCATAATCCGACTAAAATACCTTAATAAAAGATCACACTCTTTTCACAAAAAGGACTAAATGGAGGTTTAAGGTGCATGCCTCATTCGACCCTAAGTGTGTGGGTGGCCAAGAACATACTTGAACATTCTGTAGCGCTTGTGTCCTAATAAAAACAACCCAACTCATCAAACATGTCCCACGTGTGAATACCATTTTCTAAAACTTCGCTCACACGCGACTTCTGTCGATCACATGCAAATTGCACTAGTGATGTCTTATCGTCCATGTACGGTTAAGCTCATATTTTCATAAATAAATTCAACACACCAACAAAAAATTTAGTTCACCAAGAACTACATAAGCTTTGACTTTCCCATTATAGTTGGAAAATACGTAGGCACGCGGTTGTGAAACCAAGGTGAGCCCACTTTCAAAAAACAAAAACATTTCTCCTTTTCTCTTTTATCACTTAATAAGTAGAAAATTGTGAATTTACTTTATAAACACACGAACACTTAGAACTAAATGGTTCCCATCGAGTATGATGGATGTGAGGGGTGTTAATACCTTTCTATTGCATAACTGACTCCCAAACCATTTATTTGGTCTCGAAGACCATTTCTTTTCATTTGTGGGTTTTCTCTATATCTTCCCTTTCCTCTTAGGAATAAATAAAGTTACATGGCAACTTCATTGAATGGAATAATACTTTTTCGAAGTGCTACAGAATGCAACATACATTTTGAACAAATATCTGACGAAGAAGTAAGAAGAAATCATGCTAGAAGAATGTTGTTCTGGTGTCAAGCCTAACTTAAGTCATCTGAAAGTATTTGGATCTATAGCACATAGACATGTGCTTGATCAGTTATGAAGAAAACTTGATGACAAGTCGAATAAAATGATCATAAAAGAGTATTATTTAACTGATGGATACAAGTTGTTCAACCCAGTGAACAAGGAAGTAGTGATCAACAAGGACATGATCATAGATGAGCTTAAGGAATGAGATTGGACTGAAAATGTAAAGAATGATTCAGCGATAATCTTATGTGAATAACCAGTAAGTGAAGTCAAAAGAGAAGTTCGACAAGAATAAGTCATAGGTCAAGCAAGCACAAGTGTACCTCAAAGAACAAGACACATGCATGCTAGGTTGCAGGAATTTATGACTATATCTGATGATATGGTCGATGATGAAGGTGAGCTAGTACACTATACTTTCTATGTATATGTCGAACTAGTTAATGTAGCTGAGCCATTAAAGGACTCAAAATGGTTGAAAGCAATGAATGAGGAACTGAAGTCTATCGAAGTCAACAACACTTGGTCACTTGTTAAATTGTCTCAAGACAAGAAGGAAATAGATTTGAAGTGGGTATACAAGGTGAAGTTGAATCCCAAAGGAGAAGTAACTCGACACAAGGCAAGACTTGTGAAAAAAGGAGTTCTTCAGAAAGAAGGAATCGACTTCGACGAAGTTTTACATCTATTGCTAGGATCGAAACAATCAAGTTGGTTGTTGGTCTAACAAACATGAACAACTGGCATATGTGTTAGATGGATGTGAAATGTGCAATCTTGAATGGCCCCCTTAGATGAAGAAATTTATGTTGCACAACCAAGTGAGTTTGTGAAACAAGGCCAAGAAAGTAAGGTATACATGCTGCATAAAGCTCGATATGGACTCAAACAAGCTCCAAAAGCTTGGAATAAGAAGGTAGATTGTTTCTTGAGGGAGAAGGAATTTATGAAATGCAAAATTGAGCATGAAGTATATGTAAGAAGGATCAAAAGTGAGTTTCTTATATTTCATTTCTATGTCGATGACTTGTTAATAATAGGTAGCGGCTAGAAAGAGATCAAAGACTTCAAAGGTGATCGTAGCAAGGAATTCAAAATTTATGATCTGGGAAACATTTCATAATTCCTTGGTATCGAGCTCTACAAGATTAGTATAGGCCTGATGATGCATCAAACAAGATATGCAAGTGAAATACTCAAAATATTTGAAATGAAATATTACAATGCAACTTCGACACTTGCTGAACCAAGACTACAATTGTCAAAAGACTCAGATGAAAATGATGTCGATCTAACATAGTACATAATACTTATTAGGTCATCAAGAAAACTTTGTTACACATGGCCTGATCTAGTATACAATATATGTATGGTGAGTAGATTCATGCAGAAGCCAAAGATATCACATCTAACAACAACGAAGAGGATGCAAAGGTATCTCAAAGGAACTATAGAATACATAATTTTGTTTCCTGTAGTTGATGAAGGAAAATTATGCAAACTACTGAGTTACACTAATTCAAGTAGGTGTATTGATGCTGAGCATAGAAAATTCACAGCTGGTTATGTATTTATGCTAGGTGGCTGGTGCACCAGTTGCTTGGATATCAAGAAAAGAACTAGTGGTAGCAATATCGTCGTGTGCAGAAGAGTACATAGTTGCTTCTCTATGTGCATGTCAAGTAATGTGCATGGTGAATTTGCTCGAAGAAAATGCAGGGAAGAATTGTGGAGCAATTACCATGAAGTTCGACATCATGTTAGCTATTAATTTGGCGAAGAATCTAATAGTTAGGTTAGTTGGATATTGATTGGTGTGTAAGCAATCTCAGTCTATAAATAGGGAGGTACCTTATCATTTGTAAGTGTAGTTCCATAGAGAAAAGATTGAATAAAACTTCAGTTTGAAGACAAAGAGAAATTCTGCAGAAATATTCCTTTTTTTTTTCTCTTTTCTCTCAAGTCCTAATTTCTCTTTTCTTTCCTAATTCATATTTTCTTGTCTTCTCTCATAATCGTTGTGCAGTGAAATCATCTTGCAACCAATGTGTGATTGATTCACTTGAGTGGAGAGTGAAGAACAACAGGCGAAATCAATCAGAAGAATTGATTCTTATCCTTGAAGATTGATTCGAAATTCTCCAAGTTTTTGGTGTAATTTCAACAAATAGTTCTTTTTAAAAATTTCATTTCATGCATCATACAAACTTGAAAATATTTAAGATTAAAGGTGTTAATTGTTCAAAAACCTTGAAAAACAGCAAGTATTCCATAATATCAGTTAGCAGAAGGGTTCCACAATCGAACAAACAACATGTGGCACCAACTACTTGTAACTGGTTGTGTTAGGTGTGTTCTTGGTGTTTATACTGTAACAAGTGTATTGTTGTAAGAGTTAATTGTGGGAGTATTTGGACGGTACTTATTTTTATAAGATTTTAACCCTTCTTGTGCTCCTATAATTAATTCTCTTTGACTTTTCCAAAAAAAATAATAATAATTCAACTATAGAGCATATCATAAGGTTTATCATGTAATGCAGTATGGAAAATTATAATGAATTCCACAAACTGCATATATTTAATTTATCTTTTATAGGAAAAACATTTATATGGTATTCTATTCTCCAATAGAACTCGATAATAACATTTATGTGTTATTTTTCTCTTTCAGAAAACTCGTCATATAGGTGGGTAAATTTTTAGAACATACTTGTTTCAGTTTTAAAAAAAAGGATTTTTTTTTTGTATTTTTTAAAATAGATTTTATAAAACTGTTTTTTAAAATATTATAATTTTTTTTATATTTGTTTTTTCTAAATTAAAAAATTAATTTTATCATCATATAACATAAACATATATTATTTAAGATCAAAATATAATTAAAATTGTAATTTTTTTAAAAAGTTATATTTCAAAAATAATTTTTATGAAAATCTATTTGAAATAGCTTTAAAACTAAGTGATTTTTCAAAATTTTGATTTTCAAATATTTTTTTAATAAAAAAATAAAATACTTAAAATGACATTTTAAAAATAATTATTCAAACTAAACATTCATTTAAATTTTTACAAAAAAATTCTTTTGTAAATTTTATTTACATAAAATCATAAAAATCATTAAAAAAAAAAATCAAAACAAATGAACCCTAAAGTGTTTTCATAATAGATTATATTGACTCCAGTCAAAAATTATGATATCCCACATAATAAATTTGAAACAACAAATAAATTAATCAAATAGTGATTTCATAGAAAAGTTCGAGAGAGAAAATATGATATCCATTTTTTTTTACATTAATTGCCTAAGTGATCGACTCTTTTTTTATATCATTAATAATAATTTATTGATGATATAAATATTATCTTAACTTGTAAAGAGCTTTAAAATTGAACTTGTAAAAAAAGAATTTAAGATGAAATATTTAAAAGGTATAACTATTTATTTTGAGATTTCTAATTAAGTATTTAAAGTTTTCTTTTATGAATTATAAAAAATGTTTAAAAATGGATCTATATTGACAAATCAAATCGGTTGTGCACAATAATTGTTGCAAGGTCGTGAAAAAATATCATTTGAGTTCAATAAAATGATGATTACTAGTTTATCTTGAACTACCATATATTACTACAATCAGACACTGATGTGTCTTGCTAATAATTATTTGTTGTGAAATATCATTAGTTGTTAATATGTAATTTAATTTTCATAATAATTAAGTTGAAAATAAAATAATTTATTTATTCATATGAAAAATGATATAAAAGTTTATTATAAATTAACATTTTCAATATTTAATTTCAACTTAAAATCAATTTAGGAATTATAATATTGTTTACGTGAGAACAAGTAAATATTAGACATTCTTTCTTTCTTTGTCTTTCGAATTAACTTACTAGAATTTTTTACTATATGAAATAATTTAATATTTTGTTTTTAGAGGATTTTCAGATATACATATCCGAAATAACACAATATTTTATATTTATGGGATTTTTGAATATGTATGTGTTGGCTCTTAAATTCGACACCCTTGTTTCATTAATGTCAGCCATTAAAGCTGAAGGATGTTTTCGATCAGCTGGGTCTGTCGAAATGCCCATCGAAAGATGACACTGTACTTAGAAGATTTCTTCCAAGGGAGAAGTTGGTTGCCTTCGACGTCGAAGGTGTTTCTCGTCGAAGATGCTTCTCGACGAAGGTGTTCGATGGTTCAGAGTGGAACGGTTTGAAATTCAAGCGTTTGGAGGGAAAACGGTTTCCAGCGGTTACCAAGTGCAACGTGCAAAGATCTGGAGCGTCGAACATGGAGAACGTGCCAAGTGGAATCATCTCGAAGCAGTGCAACTGCCCGACGGTTACTTGGGATGTTTTAGTATAAATAGTAGTAGTTCACGCAGTTTCTCGCGTGTGTTCACAATTATATACAAAGTCACTCATATAGATTCGAGTACCCAGCGTGTGAGAAAGAATTGTTGAGAATGTATGTGTGAAACACCACTTTTATTAATCAAAGTCATTTACTTTTCCAGAAACTTTACTTGCTTTCTTCTTTACTTTCCCTGTCGAAGTCCTTTACTTTAAGCCTTCATTTATTTTACCAAGCCTATTTCTTCATGCAATTTACTTAAAGCCTCTTTATTTTATTGTCATTTAATCATTATCCAATTTAATCAAAACCTCAAAATCAACCTATGTCCTAGGATCAATCTGATCGATCCTGCGAGTAACTAAATAAGTAACCATTTGGAGGATCAGCGGTTGTTTACCAATAACCACGGTAAACAAATTGGCACACCTGGTGGGACCGTGTGTTGATTTTTGAACATAATCTCATCCTTTTCGAGGAGTGTTGCATGTTATTGAGAAGTGGTAGAATATACACTAACGATAACAATACTGCTAGAAGAAGGGAAGAGATGGCGAATCCGCCAAACAATAACGAGATCCCACAAACAAATGTGGGAGCAACGGTTATCCCGACCGTAAGTGAAACGGTAACCGCTGGTTCGACACAAGCAGTAACGGTCACAGCAACGGGGCCATTACCTCCGTTCACAGGCCCCAGAGTGCCTTTGGGAACTCCCCCACCAAGGGGAAATTTAGGCACAAGGCCTTTCGTTCCCCCAGGATTTATGACAGGCGGTCATAATCGAGAACCACTCTATGGCATGCCAACTTCTGACTTGGCTAGCCTGACGAATGCTGCGTCCACTTTTTCAGACCCTTTAGTGAGTGCCTCTTCGCCACTCCAAGGTTCTGGAGTAGGTATGGCGAATAGAAATAGGACCCAACTCTTAGGAGGAACGTCCCAAGTAGCGCATGGCCTTACAAATGCCTCGACAGCAGTCTTGAGGCAACAAATGGACGAAAGCAACCATGATATGGTTCAAATGTTGGCACAAACTTTAAGTACAATGCTGAACCCTCTAATACAAAACACTACTCAATCGAATCAGCAGATGACAGCGCAAATGACGCGTTTGGCTGATTTCTTTGGAGTACCCCAACCTATTCGACAGCCCCAAAGGGCGCAAATAAGGGGAAACCAGGGTGTGTTCTTAGAAGAAGAGACCACTATCAACCAGGTCCAACAGCCTGTCGAAGAAAACCTTAGGGCACGATTGGAGCAACCTGTCGAGGAACCTAGGGTGATAACCCCATAGGTAAGGTTAGTTAACAGAAACCAAAATGCTGACGAAGTGGTTCAGCATATCCAATACCAAAACATGGGTTTGGAAAATAATCTGGCAACCATGATCGAAAGGATCATGACTCAAAATGGGATGAACATGGGCTTTCGAAGGCCCAACTTCACATCCCCGTTGTCAGAATACGTGTTACAAACAGATTTACCTCCTAGATGTAAAGTCCCCAAATTCACTAAGTTCTCTGGGGACACGACAGAATCTACTGTCGAACATGTGGCGAGATACTTGATCGAAGCAGGAGATATTTCGAATAACGAAAACCTGAGGATTAAGTACTTCCCAAGTTCTTTAACAAAGAACGCTTTTACTTGGTTTACAACTCTCCCCCCCAATTCGATCCATCATTGGACCCAGTTGGAAAGATTGTTCCATGAACAATTCTACATGGGACAAACCAAGATAAGCCTGAAAGAATTGGCCAGTGTAAAGAGACGTTTCACTGAACCTATAGACGAATATCTAAATAGGTTTAGGTTGATCAAGGCGAGATGTTTTACACAAGTGCCGGAACATGAGTTAGTCGAAATAGCCGCAGGCGGTTTAGATTATTCCATTAGGAAGAAGTTAGACACTCAATACCTGAGAGACATGGCCCAACTGGCCGATAGAGTTCGACAGGTAGAACGCCTCAAAGCTGAAAAAGCAAAGGCAACGAAAGCTCATAAGAGAGAGAGGATAGCGTATGTTGAGATGGATAACGAAGATCCAGAATCCTTCGACGATACTATAACTGTCGAAGAAGGAGAAGTCGATCTAGCGGAACTAAAACAAGGGCCACCATACTCTTGCAAACTGTTAGTCCCCTCAAGTGGGAAAAATCCCATTGGTCCAGAAAGGACCAACGATAGGTTCCCCAAAAAGACTTATAGTTTTGACATTACAAAATGTGATGAGATATTTGACTTGCTGGTAAAAGATGGCCAAATGATAGTACCCCCAGGGGTAAAAGTGCCTCCCCTTGATCAAAGAAAGAAGAGAGGCTTTTGCAAATATCATAATTTTTTGGGCCATAAAACTTCTCAATGTTTTCTTTTCAGGAATCTTGTGCAAGACGCTATCGAAGAAGGGAGGTTGAAGTTTGCTGACAAGACCCCCATGGCTGTCGACTCAAATCCGTTGCAGGCTGAAGCCCACTATGCTGAGCCTTCTAAGGTGAACGTGATCGAGGCATCCAGGAGCCAGTCGAAGAGGCCAGGAATCACAATGGTCGAAGTCTCAAAGGACCATATCAACATGCCAATCTTTGGCAGTTTTTCTGGGAATTTATCCAGAAAGACAATTGAAGCGGTTCAGAAAGCGGTCGAAAGCCCAAAGCTGGAGACCGTTGAAGCACAAAAAACTGGACCAAAACCCAGTTCTCACTTGGCCACAGTTCAAGGCCAGACGGAGAATTTGGAGATTCAAATGAAGCAGTTGACTCTTGCAACAAAGATGCAATGAATGTCAACATGGTCGAAGTCTCTGACCCAAAAGCATCAGAGGAGGCCATGAGGCAAGAACAAGCTAACAAGACTGCATTCCCTCGGGAAAATGAAAATCTGGCAGATTTCCTGCAAAGATGCCAGAAAAAGAAGTCAGAGGTGATGCTGTGTCCAAGATGCAGTTCGATCTTTGACAAAAAAGCTGCTGAGCATATTCAAGGCGTAAGAGCAGCAAATAAGAGAAGGGAAAATGTTGATCTTCGACATGACCCCAGAAGAGCCTCCCAAAGAGGTTCAAACCAAGAAAAGAGGCCATTGACTTTCAGGCCTCCAACAAATGTGCCGGTAGATACCTGGTACAAAACATCTGGTCGAAAGAGGCCAAGCGAGGAGAGATGGCACTCTTTCAACGTGCCAAGGGGTTCATCTTTAACACAAAAGAAAGAGCCTCAAGTTGCTGCACCCAAAGTTGCACAAGTGTCAAGCAACTACAAAGGGAAAAATCCCATGTCTCGATCTCAATGGAGGAGATACCAAAGGAGATGAAAAGCTGAGAGGGAGGCTTCCAATGAACCAAAGGCAGAAACCAGTTCAAATGTTCCTCTAAGGAAGCAAAGGAAACCTCTAGAAAGAGAGCCAGTAACCAACAGGCTAGTTTGGCCTAACCAAGGTGAAATCGAAGACGAAGATGGTTCTGAGTCTGATGATACTTTGGACATAATGGTGAATATAGTCTCAGTGCTGCCCAGAGAATTCAACCGACAGGTGGAGGTCGAAACAAGTGACTGGGAAGTGGAGCAAGAAATGGCCAAACATAGGCCAGTGTGCTATTTCGTCATGGACAATGGCACTACTGAGGAACAAAATGGATTCTTCGAACCACCCACAGAGGCGATGAAAAATCACCTCAAGCCTTTATTTATAAGGGCTAAACTCGAAGAAACCACAGTGAATAAAATATTGGTGGATTGTGGGGCAACCATCAACATTATTCCTCACTCTATGCTAAGGAAAATTGGCAAAAGGGATGAGGACATTAAGCCTCACAACATGGTCCTGTCGAACTATGAGGGCGGCATAGGGACCACTATGGGAGTGATCCAACTAGATATCAAGGTAGGATCTATCCTTCGACCAACAATGTTTATGGTCATATCGGCCAAACCTAACTACAACCTTTTGTTGGGCCGTGAATGGATTCATGGTGTTGGAGCTGTGCCATCATCAATGCACCAGAGGCTGCTGCTATGGCGTCCAGATGGGATGGTCGAAAACATAGAGGTAGATCAAAGCTATTACCTGGGCGAAGTGAATCACCTAGGGCTGGCAGATTTCGACAAGAACTTGGCTCACATAGGGCCATGTCCAACACGTGACTTCGACTTGGCGCCAGCGCCAAATACTTTTTGTTCCCTATACCTGCACCCTGAGCATGGTTTTCAATGGGACAAAGAAGACTTGTCCCACATAGACTTCAGTGGGTTAACTGATATCCAACCAACTGGTTGGGGAAGTGAATTCAGTGATAATGACTGAGTCACAATCATTGAAGCGAATTTCGGCTTATGTAGCCAAAACAAAGATGATAACGGCTCTCGAAGCCGAAGTAAAGTACATGGCCACACAGGCCAATGATCAACAGTTATCTGCTGCAGGTCCAGGAAAAGATTTCGATCCAGAACCTCCTGATATCATGCCAGAAGCAATGCAGGAACAGAGGCTCGACGCCATCTATGACGATGAGCCTTTGGGCTTCGAAAAGGACCCCTTGGCGAACAACATTAAAATGTTAGCGCAAGATCCTTTAGAAGAAATCAACTTAGGCGAAGGGTCAGAGAAAAAGCCAACTTACATCAGCGCCAAAATTGACCCAGAACTTAGGTTGGAAGTAATCCAATTGTTGAAAGAATTCAAGGACTGTTTTGCATGGGATTACGACGAAATGCCTGGTCTCGACAGAGGATTGGTAGAACTTCAGTTGCCAATCAAACCTGGGAAGAAGCCAATCAAGCAAAGTCCAAGACGCTTCGCTCCAGAAATACTGTCGAAGATCAAAACGGAAGTCGAAAGACTGCTGAAGTGAAAATTCATACGCGTTACAAGGTATGTCGAATGGATTGCAAACATTGTGCCAGTAATTAAGAAAAATGGTACATTAAGGGTGTGCATAGATTTCAGAGATTTGAATGCTGCTACGCCCAAAGATGAATATCCTATGCCTGTGGCGGAAATGCTAGTCGATTCTGCCGCTGGCTATGAATACCTGAGTATGCTCGATGGTTATTCAGGATATAATCAAATATTCATTGCTGAAGAGGATGTGTCGAAAACAGCTTTTCGATGCCTTGGGGCCCTAGGCACTTACGAATGGGTAGTGATGCCTTTTGGCCTAAAGAACGCTGGGGAAACATACCAGCGAGCGATGAATTCTATCTTCCATGATTTTATTAACACTTTTATGCAAGTATATATTGATGACATTGTTATAAAATCTGTTTCCAGGAAGAATCATATTGACCACCTTCGACAATCATTCGAAAGAATGAGAGAACATGGTCTGAAGATGAACCCTTTGAAGTGTGCATTCTGTGTGAAAGCTGGAGATTTCTTGGGCTTCGTTGTCCACAAGAAAGGAATCGAAATCAACCAGAACAAGACGAAGGCTATTCTGGAAGCGAAAGCGCCATCGAATAAGAAGGAACTGCAATCTCTGTTAGGCAAGATAAATTTCTTAAGGAGATTTATATCTAACCTAAGTGGGAAAGCCCAAGCCTTTTCACCCTTACTTCGACTGAATAAAGAGGGGTTCGAATGGGGGCAAGAGCAACAAGAAGCCTTCGACAAAATCAAAGGGTACCTCACTAAGCCACCTATTTTGGTGCCTCCTTGTAGCAATAGGAGTATGAAATTGTACATAGCTGCATCCGACAAAACTTTGGGAAGCATGTTAGCCCAAGAAGATGAGAATGGAGTCGAAAGACCCATCTACTATCTTAGTAGAGTTTTGAACGATGCAGAAACTAGATATAGTGAAGTTGAAAAATTGTGTCTATGTCTGTATTTCTCTTGTACAAAACTCAAGCAATATATAAAACCAGTTGATGTGTATGTTTCGTCTTATTTTGATGTTTTCAAGTACATGTTGTCGAAACCTATCTTGCACAGTCGAATTGGCAAGTGGGCACTAGCATTAACTGAATGCTCCTTGACCTTTATGCCTCTTAAGGCAGTGAAAGGACAAGTGGTTGCAGACTTTATAGTCGACCACTCAATTCAAGTTGAGGATATTAATTATGTGGAGATAGAACCTTGGAAATTCTACTTCGATGGTTCCAGCCATAAAGATGGAACAGGAGTAGGAGTCTTGATCATTTCTCCAGAAAAAATTCCAACAACATTCAAGTACAAGATATCAGGTTCTTGTTCGAACAATGAGGCTGAGTATGAAGCTCTAATTACTGGCCTTGAAATATTGTTGGAATTGGGGGCAACTCGAGTCGAAATAATGGGAGACTCAGAGTTAGTCATTAAGCAAGTCACAAAAGAATATAAATGCATAAGAGAGAGTCTCATTATGTACTTTGTGATAGCAAATCGTTTATTGAAAAAATTTGAAATGGTCAATATTCGACACATACCCAGATTGGAAAATCAAATAGCCAACGACTTGGCACAAATTGCATCTGGGTACAAGATTTCAAAAACGAGATTACAAAGAGCAATCGAAGTTCGAGAAAAGATAAAAGCAACTTGTCTATCACCAACGGACTTGGAATCGACAAGACTAGGATATGCTGATCAAAGTAACTTCGAAATTTCGTTCATAGATAATTTGTCAGAGCAAGATTGGAGGAAGCCCATTGTGGATTATCTTCAAAATCCAGGAGCTTCGACAGAACGAAAAACAAAGTACAGGGCATTGAGTTATGTACTCATGGGTAATGAGTTATTCAAGAAGACGCCTGAAGGGGTATTGCTAAATGTTTAAGTGAAACTGAGGCATACATAGCCCTTTCGACTACGCACGCTGGAGCATGTGGGGCTCACCAAGCAGGCCATAAGATGAAATGGTTGTTGTTTCGACAAGGACTATACTGGCCCACTATGCTGAAAGATTATGTCGAGTTCGCTAAAGGTTGCCAAGAATGTCAAGTCCATACAGGCATCCAACATGTACCAGCAAGCGAACTTCACTCGATAGTGAAACCTTGGCCCTTTAGAGGATGGGCGTTGGACCTCATTGGAGAGATTCGACCAGCATCATCAAAGAGTCAGAAGTATATATTGGTAGGCATTGATTATTTTACTAAGTGGATCGAAGTTGTCCCTTTAGTCAATGTAGACCAAGAAAATGTCATTGAATTTATTCAAAAGAACATTATCTTTAGGTATGGAATCCCTGAGACTATAACAACTGATCAAGGATCAGTTTTCACTGGTCGAAAGATGCAGGAATTCGCTCAGGAAACAGGTTTCAAACTCCTAACATCAACGCCTTATTACGCACAGGCAAATGGTCAAGTCGAAGCAGCGAACAAAGTAGTGATTGGCTTGATAAAAAAGCATGTTGGGAAGAAGCCAAAAAATTGGCATAAGACGTTAGACCAGATTTTGTGGGCTTGTCGAACGTCCCCAAAAGAAGCCATAGGTACAACACCATATAGGCTAACTTTTGGCCATGACACAGTGTTGCCAGCAGAAATTTGTCTTCAATCTGCAAGGGTTCAGAGACATTATGATATTCCCTCTGAAATTTATTGGAATATGATGTTAAACGAACTAGTGGATTTAGACGAAGAGAGATTGCGCGCTCTTGACCTACTCAGGCTTCAAAAGAAAAGAGTAGAAGACTCTTATAATAAAAAGGTGAAACCTAAGGTATTTTCGCCTGAAGAACTAGTTTGGAAGGTGATTCTTCCCATGGATCGAAGGGATCGAAGCATGGGAAAATGGTCACCCAAATGGGAAGGACCATTCAGAGTTATCCAGACTTTTTCTGGTGGAGCCTATGAAGTCGAAGAGCTAGGTGAAGATAAAAGGCTCTTGAGAGTAAATGGTAAATATTTGAAAAAGTACAAACCTACACTCCAAGAGATAAAAATAAAATAACAAGTAACGACTGAATTAACCATAAAGAAGCCAAAATGGAAAATTTTTATAATTTAGCCAAAATGGCAATGTTGGCGAATACATATTACAAAATATGGTTAAAAGGCTGAATCAATCAGAAGGGGATGGAGTCCTTGAGTCGAAGGTATTTTGTTTGCTGCAGCTCCAATCTTTTGTTGCACAAAGCATTCGCCTGCGCAAGCTTGGCAATTTGATCGTCGAAGGATTGAGCTTTCTCAGCAAATTCTAGGCCTTGTGTGATTTCAGCTTGACTTTCGGTGTCTGGAACAGTCGAGAGAAGTTCCTCCCTGCGCTTAGTATTGGCATTTATCTTAGCCTCTATTTCTTTGATCTGCGCCTTGAGGGAAGCGTTCTCTCGATCGATGGCATCAACTTCTTCTTGTTTAGATGCTTTTTGCTTCGACAACTCCGCAATTCGAGAAGTTGTCTCTGCTACAGCAGTCCATGCTGAAGAGCTTTTTCCATATAACACTTCAAGCTGGCTATTAAAGCCCCTTTGTCGCCGATAATCTGCTGAGACTTGATCAATAATGGAGTGTAACTCCATGATAAAGCCTGAAACTTCTGGAGGCACAGCTAACAAGTCTACGGCATTCAAAACATCCCTCAAGTATGATGGAGCAGTAGGGTCCCCCTCCAAAGCTTTCATCAAGTCCTTCTTGAAAAACTGAGCCTTAACCTTCGTCAAAGCCTCATCGAGAGGAGAAGTTTCAGTGGACTTCCCCGACAGAGTAGGAACCTCCTGACTAGCATCAGACGAACTTTTGCTCTCGATGATGGCGTTCAGATAGCTAACAGGATCAGTTTGCTTCAAGAGTTCTAAGTCCTCTTTCGACCTATGCTTTGTTGAGGTAACAGCCTTTGCAACAGCATTGTCTTGGGTTTCAAGCTGTTGAGTAGCATTTGCCTCGACTTGACTCTCTTCGACTCGGACTGCGGCAGTACCAGCGTCATCATGGTTCCCTCCGCCAGCGTCACCTTGGTTCCCTTCGCCAGCGGCACCTAAATCTTCTTCGCCAGCGTTGCCGTGGTCCCCTTCGTCACGATTCTCTTCCGACAGATCCACCACCTGAATCTCTTTTGGCTGTTGCTCTTCTGTTTGTGGATCTTCTGCTGGTTTTTCTGCTGTCTCAGCATTGGCCTCATTTATTTCAGTATTGGCTTCATCGTTCGCCAAGTCTTTTTCTTGTGGCCTGCTGAGTTCAGCAGACTCCAATGTTTCAGAAGTCCTTGGCGCTGAGCTTTCAGTGGTGTCCTGAAAAGAGAAGAAGAAGAGTCTTCTAAATTCGAAAGAGACATAGTCGAATGTAGGTATCGACACCTGAGTTACAAAGGGATCAAAGAGATTACCTGTAAAGTAGCTTCAGCCCCAGGGCTGGAATTGTCGCTTTCGACAGGTTTGTTGAGAAGAACGTTTAATTCCTCCTCCGTTGGCTCCTCAATGATTACTGGAGGTGGCTTGGGCTTTCTCCTAGCAACCTTTATTCTAATTGTTCGACCCTCAGGAAGAGGAACGTCCTTCTTCAGCTTTCGCCTTTTTAGAGGAGCAGGGGGAGAATCATCTTCTTCGTCGCTCCCGGATTCGACCGTCAGTGCTGGCCGTTTCTTGGGCGAAGGTGCCTAAAAAACCAATTGGAGTTCGATTTAGCAGTTGCATCGAAAGTCAAAAAGTCAAAGCCAGAAGAAAATAATGAAAGTCTGGTTACCGATGCAGAAGGCTTTTTCGAAGGGCCTTCCCCCTGTTGGTTTGTTGTGGTCTTCTCCGGTGCTATAGTCTTCGCCGGCGGTGGAGGTTTTGTTAAGGGGCCTCCTCCCTGTTGGCCTTCTGCAGCCTTTTTGGCTGCAGGCTTTCGAACAACTGAAAGTAGATAAAATAATTAACAGGCTAGCAGTCGAAAGAGAAAGACAAAGTAATTTGGAAGGATGAACTTACATTTCTTTATTTTGTCCAAGACAAGGACAAAAGATTTCTGAAGCTCATCCACGAAGTCCTTCTCGTCGAAAAACTCCTCAGCGTAGTAACTTTTCCACCACTCCTCGAAGGATGGTGAACAGAGAAAGTTAAGCTGGTAGTCAAACAACGAAAGAACTGTTCGACCAGCATATCTGCCGATATGCTTAGTGGCAGCTTCTTCAGTGTAGTCGTTGCAGAAGTATAACATAGACTTCTCCCTGGGAAAAATTGGAGAAGGCAGTGTTTGGATAATACCAAACTGGCGAGATACCAGGTTTGGTTGATATGCAATCAGACTCAGGTGAGTCTTAGAGCTCCTGAATCGAAGGGGCATTATTCTTGGTGTGAGAAATGCCTCCCACACTGTTGTATGTTCGTCCACCTGAGGATCACTCGACGTCCTAGGATGTGGCCTTGTGAACCACTCTGGGCCAACCTTCCGTCGAGCAAACGGAGCCATGGTCGAAACAAACTCTTTCCTTTTAGCAAACATCAAAACGAAGTTTGTGAAAGTTTGTTGAAGCTCCAGCCCATCTTCTGTTGGAGTCAACAGAGCCAATCTGGTTCCTTCGACGCGTCTGTTTGCTATTTCTGGAGCCTGCTCATTTATTTGAATCTTCTTAGGCAAGAAAGACTCGAAGGTGGCATTGAGCCACAGTTGAAGCAGCCAAAAAGGTCCAGCAAGCAGCAGACTGGCTCTGTTCTCGATGATCTTCAGAAGAGTCGCTCCGTTGCTAATCGACTCATACAGACTAGCCAAAATCAATTCTGCCAAACAGATATTTTGGCCATGATGGAGTTGAGTGGCGAGAGTGACCATCTTCTTGGTCACCTGTAAGGACTTGGAGAAAAACACGAAGCGTGTCAGCCATAAAGCTAGAAACGCAATATGTTCGACATCCGACACAGTTTCTGTCGACCTATCGTGGTAGTGATTGATGAAGGTGGTGTAGGTTGGTTTTGTGGCAGAGAATCCAATCTGATCCTCCGACATTTCCTCCGGGTCGAAGTAGTCCCCAGTGGGTCGAAGGCCAGTGATGGCGGCCACGTCGAAGAGCGTGGGAGTCAGCATTCCACAGGGAAGATGGAAGGTGAAATGGGTGTAATCCCAGAAGAGTAAAGAAGCTATCAACATCTCTGGGGAATAGTTAAGACCTGTCTTCGACAGCATAACCAGGAGTGAGACTAGGACCAGACCTGAAAGCCCTAACACCTTTGTTGAAGAAACGGAGGTCGATTTTCTCTTTAGCAGGATCTTCATTATCATCTGCATCTTTCTTGGAGCATCCAACCGGTTTGAGTCTCTCAAGTACCGGAAAGTAACTTTTGATCTTCATGGCCTCAGCAATGCTTGGGTATAATAGGCCAGACATAGCAAAGATCTGGTTGGAATATCCAACCGGAATCATGAGGTGGCGTGAGTAAGCATCACGTACAGCAATGTCCAAAGGCTCAGGGACCCTTCGTTGGCCCGTGGGAGTCACTACTGGAGTGGTGGAGAAAACCCTAGGTTTGACATTTCCAGAGGGAGTGTTGGCGCTAGGAGCGTTAGAAGAACCAGATGCCATTGTTGGTAATGAGGTTGAAGATGAAGTGAAGAAAAAGAGGTTCGCAAAAGTTGACAAGAGTTTGTATGCAAATGAGGAATTCTGAAAGCAAGGTAGCGTAAAAAGTCCCACAATGGGTACTTACCGCTATTTATAGTAGTGGGGAAAATCCCCAAATTCGAGGACATTAAATGCCATTTAATGTTGCAGAAGGTAGTGGGACACGTGGCGTCTCCCTGTTGTTGTAGCCGTTCTGCAGAAATGGAAGGGTGCAGCGTGCGCCCTCGTTTTTGGGAATTGTCATGATGACAATTTGTGAAATGACGTTTGGCGCACTGCACGCCGTACTGAAGTGACGTCTTAGGTACGGATAAATGATGGTTTTTCCTTGGGATTGTCAGTGGTTGGTAGAAGACAACAAAAAGTGCATAATTTAATTTGTAACTAAGAATGAAAAGACATGTGTCGAATGGCATTTCAAAGAATGCCTTTTTCTTTCAGAGTCGAAATAAGGCATTCTTGGGGGGCAATTTGTTGGCTCTTAAATTCGATACCCTTGTTTCATTAATGTCAGCCATTAAAGCTGAAGGATGTTTTCGATCAGCTGGGTCTGTCGAAATGCCCATCGAAAGATGACACTGTACTTAGAAGATTTCTTCCAAGGGAGAAGTTGGTTGCCTTCGACGTCGAAGGTGTTTCTCGTCGAAGATGCTTCTCGACGAAGGTGTTCGATGGTTCAGAGTGGAACGGTTTGAAATTCAAGCGTTTGGAGGGAAAACGGTTTCCAGCGGTTACCAAGTGCAACGTGCAAAGATCTGGAGCGTCGAACATGGAGAACGTGCCAAGTGGAATCATCTCGAAGCAGTGCAACTGCCCGACGGTTACTTGGGATGTTTTAGTATAAATAGTAGTAGTTCACGCAGTTTCTCGCGTGTGTTCACAATTATATACAAAGTCACTCATATAGATTCGAGTACCCAGCGTGTGAGAAAGAATTGTTGAGAATGTATGTGTGAAACACCACTTTTATTAATCAAAGTCATTTACTTTTCCAGAAACTTTACTTGCTTTCTTCTTTACTTTCCCTGTCGAAGTCCTTTACTTTAAGCCTTCATTTATTTTACCAAGCCTATTTCTTCATGCAATTTACTTAAAGCCTCTTTATTTTATTGTCATTTAACCATTATCCAATTTAATCAAAACCTCAAAATCAACCTATGTCCTAGGATCAATCTGATCGATCCTGCGAGTAACCAAATAAGTAACCATTTGGAGGATCAGCGGTTGTTTACCAATAACCACAGTAAACAGTATGTCCGAACTAATTGAGTGTTAATAATCAATTGAAATTAATGTGTATCAATTAGAATCAATGTGTATAAATTGTATTACCTTATTATATATCATTTATATGAATATAAATATACTCTAATGTGGTCTCATTAAACACATATTATAATACAGAAAATGTCTTTTCAATAAAAGAGAATTAATATGGATACAAATTTCTTTTAATTAAGAATGAATGTCGTCAATATTGTTTTTTTAATCTGTCTTAATTTCTCTTTTATTGAAAATATATTTTCTGTATTATAATATGTGTTTAATGAGACCACATTAGATATATTTTTTTGACTAAAAATAAATGATGTTCATTCATTCAAATTGATAGAGTACATTATTGCAATATAAATTCAAAATCGCCAAAAGGATGAATCTGCGAATAAACTCACAACATCCATGTTAATAGCATAAAACAACAATATAACTGTATTGAGATGTCTAAAATATTCATGCTTTCAGATATGTAGCGTTAATGAAACTAAAGTCATTGATTGCAAACTAAACTAGATTGAAACTAAACTTTCAACCTGAAACAAATAAACACCGCACAAAGACAAAAAAACAAAATATCCTGCACAAAGACGAGAAATCAAAATACACCATGTAAATATGGGAAATCAAAACAAACAACAACCCACAAAATCACAAAAAAAAAACAAAAAAAAACACTAAATATAATGTGAAAATCACTTATTAAACTAATAGAGAAACAAAAACGATTTAAAGAGTAAAGAGTGATTTTGGATCAAAATTGATCCTAATCCACCTCTCTTTGAGAAAAGAAGAAAAAGAAGAAAAGTGATGATGGTCAGGATAGAGTAGGAGATCGATATATTGGTTCAAAAATAAATGAGAGATTGTTTTTGGTTTTGTGTTTTATATCGACAATCTTTTGACTATTATTTTATTATAAATTCTATATTTATACGATTGATATAAATTAATATATAATAAGTTAATACAATTGATACACCTTAATTCTAATTGATACATATTGATTTTAATTGATTCTTAACACTCTATTAATTTAGATATGCATATTCGAAAATTCCATAAAAACGAAACATTAGATTATTTTGGATATATCCGAAAATTCCATAAAAACGAAACATTAAATTATTTTAGATATATATATCCAAAAACTCTCTAAAAATAAAATATTAAATATTTTTAAATATACATATCTGAATTATCTGAATTAGAGATATTACATAAATTTGGCTAAAGATCCTTAAAAACCTTTAAGAGTGTATTAAGAACCTCTCTTGGTAGATTCACATATCTTGTTTATAGAATATGGAAATTGGGCTGCAGTTACTTTTGGTTTGATAACTTTTTGAGGCTTTAATCGTGCACCTCCCAAATTAAACCTTACACTTTCCCATAATTCTTAAATCTTAATAATGCCTCTTTTATAAGTTACATTTTCCAATTTTTACACTTTTCGGAAAATAATATTCTCCAAAAGTCACGTGAAAGTTAAATATGTGGCAGTTACATAAAATAAAATTCTGTAGAACCACAAAAACTTTAAAAGACAAAAGTTTGGCGATTTACCAGTCATTTATTGTCAATCAAAAATCTATATTTATTTACACAAGATGTCTAAAAAAGTCACGTGCACAATTTTCATATACCTTATATTTTTAAAATTCGGTACACCAGATTTTTTCACTCTTCCCTCTAAATAATTCTAGTGTCATTGTATTTGTTGTTAAATTTATCATCATGAATTAATCTGCATGGTGCGATCACATAAGATTTTACACAATTATTTACTATAGAAATATTACCATGGACGCAATATATTAGGAGACAACGTGGTATTATTATGGTTATTATTATTAAATGGGTAATTTAATATTTGTTATATTTGAAATATTCGCTCTTAGAGCCTATGTAGCATTTTTATCTTTGTGTATAAATAGGTATATTAGGTTTCATTAATATAATTCAATTCAATTCAATTCCTTACCAATCATTTGTAGTAGCTTTTTATCATTCATCATTTTCTCTCATCTTCCTCAATTTCATCACCTTGCACCAACAAATTGATATCTAGAGCACTTGGTTCTTCTGAATTTCTGAGAAACACGGTGAAAGCGAGCTGTGTGTTTGATTTCTGTTGAATCTTCAACAAAATCTGAACAGAATCACACTGGTTCTGTGGATTTGGAAAACAGAGTGAGATTTGAGATATGAGATTTGTGTAAGGTTTAAGATGAGTGGAGGGAGTAGTTTGAACACTAAACTTCCAGTCTTTGATGGCAAAAACTGGAACAGATGGATGATACAGATGCGTGTGTTGTTTGGTGCTCAAGATGTTCTGGATCTTGTTACCAATGGTTATGTTCCAGTTGCGGCAGATGCTACTGAAGAACAAAGATCTGCAGAAAGAGCTACGAGGAAGAGGGATCAGAAAGCTATGTTCTATATCCATCAGTGTGTGGATGAAAGTGTGTTTGAGAAGATTACTGATTCGACGATGTCGAAAGAGGCATGGGATATACTAGTCAGATGTTACGGTGGTGACACGTCAGTGAAGAAGGTGAAGCTTCAGTCCCTGCGAAAGCAATATGAGAATCTCAACAAGAAGAACAGTGAGAAAGTTTTTGAATACATCTCTAGAATGATTCTGATCACTAATGAGATGAAAGCTTGTGGAGAAACACTTTCTGAACAGGTAATCATAGAGAAGATTCCGAGGTTGCTTACTCATCAGTTTGATTACATTGTTGTTTCTATTGAACATTCTAAAAATCTAGAAACCATGAGAATAAAAGAGTTGCAAAGCAGTCTAGAAGCGCAGGAGTTGCGTCTGACTAAAAGAACTTCTGAGAGGGAAATTGAGAAAGATCTGAAGGATTCTTTTATCAAGAAGGACCAGAAGCAGAATAGACGTGGTAATAAATTCCAGAAGTCAGAAACCTCAACTTCTGATGAAAAGAAATATCATAAGGGAAAAAAAGGTATGACAAGAAGAAGGTTAAATATTACTGTTGTAAACAGTTTGACCATTTTTCCAGAGATGTAGAAAGAAAGGAAAGAAATCAGAAGAAGAAAATATAGCCAGAGGAGATTCTGATGATGAACCTGTGCTACTGATGGCTTCTGATTCTGGTGGAAAGTGTTCAGAAGATTGGTGGTATATGGACACTGGTTGTTCAAACCACTTGACTGGGAACAAACAATGGCTAATAGACTTTGACTCCAGAAGGAGAACAAATATCATATGTGCTGATGATAAGTATCTTAATGCAGAAGGTATGGAAAATGTCAGAGTCAGAATAAAGAATGAAATAAACATTCTGATCAAAGATGTTTGGTATGTTCCTGGAATTAAAAGCAATCTGATGAGTGTGGGCCAGCTCATTGAGAAAGGTTTCTCAATTTTTATGAAGGACAACCTCTTGACGTTATATGATTCCAATCAGAAGTTGATTATGAAGTCTGAGCAGGGAAGCAACAGAACATTCAAGGTGAATGTAGAGACAGCTGAAGAAGAGTGTCTTAGTGCAGAAGGCGCTGAAGGTGATAGTAAGCTGTGGAACAAGAGGTTAGGGCACTTGAACTATATAAGCTTAGTGCATCTAAGTTCTAAGAAGCTTGTACATGGAATTTTGAAGATTGTGAAGCCTGAGAAGTTATGTGAGATATGCATGAAAGGCAAGCAACCCAAATTGCCATTTGCATCAGAAGTAGCCCCCAGAGCGAAGCATGCTTTAGGAGTAGTATATTTTGATGTGTGTGGACCATTTACAGTATATTCACTTGGAGGAAACATATATTTTGTGTCTTTTATGGATGAGTTCACAAGAATGACATGGGTAACACTCACCAAGTTCAAGCATGAAGTGTTTACTGAGTTTCAGAAGTTCAAGGTGAAGGCTGAGAAGCAGAGTGGTCAGAAGTTTAAGATTCTGAGAACGGGTGGTGGAGGTGAGTATAACTCTACAGAGTTCCAGAAGTTCTGTGAGGAGAATGAAATATAACATGAGGTTACTGCTCCATATACTCCTCAACACAATGGTCTTGCTGAAAGAAGAAACAAAACTTTGCTTGATATGACCAGAAGTATGCTGAAAGAGAAGAAGTTACCTTACATGTTATGGGGAGAAGTTGTTGCCACATCAACATATGTTCTGAATAGGTGTCCAACGAAGAAGATGAAGAAATTGTTCCTTTAGAAAAGTGGACTGGAGATAAGAAAAGATTTATCCATATGAGGGTGTTTGGTTCTGTATGCTACAAACACGTTCCAGAAGCTAGAAGACGGAAACAGGATGATAAAAGAAAAGTAATGTTACTGGTGGGGTACTGTTATACCCCAAAATTTGCCCTCTCATTTTTCAGGAAATCACCCCGGATTCTCAAAAGTTTTCTCTTGAACGAATCCAAGCCTTGAAATATCATTTCTTTCCAAGTGAGCCATCTACAAGGGAAAAATGATCATTTGCAAGCTAAAAAAGTCAAACTTTAGGTTTTGGATCAAAATCAAAACACAAAAATCATATTTCATCAAGACATGTTGGAATATGAAGTTTGTTTCATCAAGAAGCTCAAAAGTCAAATTTTACCTTGGAAAAGTTAAATTCTAAATACTTAGAATTTTTCTAAAGTATTTAAGAAAAATGACATTTCAGAACTTCTGAACCAATCTCCAGGAAGGAACAGTCAGAAGTTGCAAACTTGGCTCAGCATATAACATTCAGTCAGAATGTGGCTCTTCAGCAGCTACGCCAACTCAGTCAGAGGTTGCAAACTTGGCTCAACATATAACATTCAGTCAGAATGTGGCTCTTCAGCAGCTACGCCAACTCAGTCAGAGGTTGCAAACTTGGCTCAGCACATAACATTCAGTCAGAATGTGGCTCTTCAGCAGCTACTCCAACTCAGTCAGAGGTTGCAAACTTGGCTCAGCATATAACATTCAGTCAGAATGTGGCTCTTCAGCAGCTACGCCAACTCAGTCAGAGGTTGCAAACTTGGCTCAGCACATAACATTCAGTCAGAACATGGCTCTTTCAGCAGTTACGCAAGTTCAGTCAGAGTTTGCTAGAGGAATGCAAAGAAAGTAAAGAAGCCTGAAAACTCTTTCAGAACATGCTGGAATCAGAAGACGAAGGGGGTCAGAAGAATGGTTATTACACTGAAACAGAATCTCTATGTCCAGAATTTTCAGAAGCAAATTCAAAAAAAAAACATGCTAGAAAGTCTGGAGAACCCTCAGAATTTATTGAGTCAGCAGGATACTAAGATCAGAGTTTGAGTGCATTGTATGCTGAAGTAGGAACTGCTGGCTCAAATATAAGTAATGATGCAAATCTCACATTACAAGATTTCTTAGTCTTGACCAATCTCATCACCATTTAATGCTCATTAATGCTCACGAGTACTTATGAACATTTGTCCAAGGGGTCTCTCCACGTGCAGCATAACAACGTTCCTGTGCAGATTTAGGTATGGGTTCATGCGATGCTTTTCGCTCATGGGTGTCACTTTTCCTTAATCCTCGCTTACTAACCCATCCTAGGCTCAAAGCTGTCAATCATCACAACTTTTTATGAACCTTTCTTCAAGAATAAGTCAGCATCTAGTGCATGATATTGGCGCCACTTAACGTTTAAAAAACCCACAAAGCTTTACCTATAAATAGAGCACCATTGTCCAATTAAAAAAGGGGGAGGAACATCAGAAAATTGCTAGAAAAGAAACAGAATTTTTTTAGCAAGAAAACACCTTGAAACTCTGTCAAACTCCTAGTGTTTCAAGAGCCTTAAACACAACTTTAAATCTCCTGCCTCAAAACTTCATTTGCACCCAATTTGTTTCTTGACTAAAGAACTCCCATACAGTTTCTGACCATATATATACTCTCCATCCACCCATACTAAGAACCTGTCCAAGAACACTATCAAAGTTTAGATTAACTCCAGTTCACAGAATTTCTTCCAATAGCAAGGTACGTACCTGCTGACTCTCACCATATTGTTTAAGCACCATCAGATTTGCATGCTCAAGAAACACAATGTAGATATCATGTTGCTGTTGCTGTACATGTTTTGAGATTTTCACGCCTCTGTATGTTTAAGTAGGAAGTGAATCAATACAGAACTTGCCTGTGACCTTTTTGGTTCTGTCTTCTGAAACGCTATGACACTTTCTGAGACTGTCCTAGGCATGCCTTCTGTTTTGTGGAAAAATAATCAAACTGCAGATGTTCTGATTAGCACAGAGAGAGACCAAACTCTGACTTTGACGCCAGCACTTCTGATGCCTGTCTTAATATCAGAACTTATGAAAATTACGGTGTTCCCACTGGGGTCAGAACTTCTGACCTCTCCACTAACAGAATTCTGTTTTGCAGCACACTAGGGTCAGAAGTTTTGACCCATACATTTTCACTAACAGGTTGATATCCTGCAGCAGGCCAGGGTCAGAACTTCTGACTTCCTCTCAGAAGCGCGCTGACCCCCTCCTTCTTTCTTTTTTTCTTCCCCTTGTTATTTTTCTTTATTTTTCTCGCTGGATTCCCTATTCATAAGTGTGTACCCCCACCCCCTAAATATTGTAATAGCGTATGAATTTACATTTCCGCATTTTTACCGCTTTCAAATGTAAATGCTAGCAATTAGGATATGTATGGCAAGATAAAATCAATGAAATAGAAAATCCTAATTCAAGATAAAATCATGCATGCAATAAAACACACTTGCACACAAACACCCTTAGGATTCCTCCACTCGGTTGCCTTATACAAAAATAGCCATGTTACGCATGCAAAGTATCTCGGTAAAAAAAACAAAATCAAAAGATCATAGTCCCTCGATGACGCTATTCAAAAAGATGCCTTACAAAATGATCTTAGTCCCTCAAAAATACTAAGATACTTTGCAACATTGCTAATCATAGTTATACGATGACCCACGCCCGTCCCGTTTACATCCAAAGATAGGGTTGCTTACCAAATCAATGGTAAGTCAACAATGTCAAAGGAATAAAAATGCACAAGAAAGACATTTGAGTAGGTAGATAGCTTCTAAGTTACTTGCCTCATTTCAAAACAATCCTTGCTATTTTCAAAAACACACACACATTTCAAAACATCTTATAAAACATTGAAAACATTTTCAAAAGACAAACATCTTTGTATACATTCTTACGAACGAGAATCATTACAAAGATTGCCTAAACGAGTGACCTCTTTTACAAAATACTTTCAAAATCACGCCAAACACCATTTCAAACAAAACAAAGCAAGTGATCTAAACAAGTAACTAAGAGCCCATGGAAAACCATGGATGAAAAGGGTGCTTGCACCTTCCCTTTTCATAATCTACCCCCCGAACTCAAGAAAACATCTCAAAGGTCTTTCCTGTGCTTTTTTACCTTTCCTTTTGGATAAACTAAAGGTCGGTGGCGACTCTTGCTAACCGCAACATTTGCAAACACAAACGCAAACCCTCAAGTCAGTTCTCCCACCGCATCACAGAACTGGAGACTCTGCTGGGGAATAATTTAAAAGTGAGGTTACCTTAGGGTTTAGATCATATTTATTTGCTTGCAATTGTTTGACTTGTTTGCTTTATATTATGGTTCATTGTTTGGGTTTGAATCCTCCACCCGGATTTGTGAAACATTATAGGTAAATAGCAATACATTGTGGAAACTGTGCGGGGTATACCAACATAGTCTAAGCAATAGCTATATTAGTGTGACATATTTGTGGGTACCGGTAGCCTTTGAGTCAATCAAAGAGAATACAGGGCCACTGAGTGATGTCATGAAGCACTAATGAACTTCTAGAACCTTTACTTGACCAACTTGGCCTTTTAGGATGTAGTGAGATGACCGACTTGGTGCAGTTCGAAGTTGGTAGATACTCAATACTACACTCATTGAAGGTTGGTTTCTTGGGATATTTCGGTCGCCATTAAAGAGGCTTGAGCTGAAACAATGACCAAGGAAACAATCCAGTGATATTGAGCTCCTTAGAACCCGGTTACTATTGCTAGGACAGGTTGAGCCAACTAAACTTCAAGAGAGTACTTACCTATGAAACCCAATGCAATCCTAAACTAGGAACTTGCTTGATTTGCTTGTACATATATACTTGTGCATAACATCATGGACATCATGAACATCATATGCATTCACTAACCATTTCAAGAATTTTGGAGATTCATCTTTGTTCTTGTTTTGTAGGTTATGGATTCACTTCGCAGGAAAACTATCCAAATCAACCTTGTAAGAATTCCTCCACAAATCAAGGAGCTAGCTTCAAGGATTCCTGAGAATTATCCATTCACCGAGAGACATGGTCGTCTACTCAACTTGGTCACTTCCAACACAGAGGAGGATATGAGGAAGGTTCTCTTCCAGTTCTTTGACCCTTTGCACCATTGCTTCACATTTCCTGACTATCAACTTGTGCCCACTTTAGAAGAATTCTCTCAACTTCTGAGGATTCCTATTATCAATCAACTACCATTCAACGGTACAGAAAGAGATCCAAAGCCAGAAAAGATTGCTCAAGCTCTACACTTGCACTCATCTTATGTCACAACTCATTGGGAAACTAGAAGTGGTGTCAAAGGCTTCTTAGCAAAGTTTCTATTTGAGAATGCCCAAAGCTGTTGGAATTCCCTAGACTTGCAAGCTTTTGAGGAGATTGTAGCTCTTCTCATCTATGGGATGGTCTTGTTCCTTAATCCTGACCAACTCATAGATGTAAGCGCTGTCAAAATCTTCATGTCTCGCAACCCGGTGCCTACATTGCTTGGGGATATCCTACACTCTTTTCACACTCGTACAATGAGGAAAAGGGTGTTCTTATGTGTTGTACTCCTCTCCTGGCAAGATGGTTTATTTCTCATCTTCCCCAATCAGTCTTGAAGAATGAGCAAGGTTTGAGGTGGTCACAAAGGTTAATGACACTTACACATTCAGATATCCATTGGTGTTCTCGATCTAAAGAGAATGTTACCATTGTTGACCGTTGTGGGGAATTATCTAATGTCCCTCTACTTGGCATTAGGGGAGGCATCACCTACAACCCGTGCTTAGCTCTAAGACAGTTTGGTTATGCCCGAAGGGATAGCCCACATGACATGCTGATTCAAGGATTGGTTTTCGACTACGACAACGACGACCAAGGACTTCGCCAGAGATTCATCCGAGCTTGGAGGATGCCAAACAAGGTGGATAGAAAGACTTTGGGACACAAGAATTCCATCCCTCTTGAGCCTTACCTCAAGTGGGTACGAACCCATGCTCAAAGTCTTATGATGCCTTATCCCTCCATTCTCCCAGTGATTATTGAGCTTGTTAAGGAAGGAGAAGTTCCATACACTATCCTACATCCTGACATGCCGACATCACTCGAAGACCTACAAAGGGATTGGATACAGATCAAAGGAGATCGCGATACTTTCAAAGCCCAATTCTACGCAAGCGAGAAGAAGGTTTTGGAACTCACTCGGCTACTTCATGAAGAGCAGACTCTCAATACCTACATTTCACCAAAGAGGATGCGCAATGTCGTTTTACCTTAGAATTTTGTATTATTCTGCCCAAGGGGCATTGATGTACTCAAATTCTATCTTATTAATATGACGTGTGTTTATTTTTTGTTTAAAACAAATTTGAATTTCTAAATCCTTGAAAACATTGCATGAATACATATCATTCATCATAAGCATAAACAGGTCTTTGCAACAAGTTTCATCATCTCTCTACTGTTTATTTCAGTATGATGGATCTCGAACAAACGGTCAAAGATCTGCAAGCTCAGAATACGCAATTTCAACAGTTGCTCATGACCTTAGCCAAGGGGCAGGAGGAGCTGAAGACTCTGCTATAAAAAGAAAAAGAGAAAACGAAGAAGAAGCCAACCGATGTGGTAATCATGGGCAGAAGGTTTCAGGGACAAGCTAGAAGGACCTTAGATTTTCCAACAACATTTGATGAAGGGGAAAGAAAAGGAAAGGGAACGGCAATACCATCAGATTCTGAAGAAGAAGAAGAAGAGGAAGAGGAGGACTACTCTGAACAACAATACCCTCCGGCTGATGACAAGTACAAACACCTTGAAGAGCGATTAAGCGCTATGGAAATCTAGAGAGTACCAGGGCTAGATTTTGAGGAGTTGGGGCTGGTGTCAGGAATTGTAATCCCGCAAAAGTTTAAAGTGCCTTTATTTTCCAAGTATGATGGGGTGTCTTGTCCTAAAATGAACCTCAGATCATATGTCAGGAAGATCCAACCACATTGTGCCGACAAAGACTTGTGGGTCCACTTTTTCCAAGACAGTTTATCAGGAACACAACTTGATTGGTTCTACCAATTAGAAAGGGCTGACGTCCACAATTGGGAAGACCTGGAAGCAACTTTCTACAAACAATATCAGTACAACACCGACTTGGCGCCTACCCGTACTCAGCTTCAGAGTATGGCTATGGTTTCCAACAAGGGCTTCAAAGATTACGCTCAAAAGTGGAGAGATCTAGCCGGAAGGGTGCAACCCCCTCTATCTGAAAGGGAGTTGGTGGACATGTTCTTGGGAACTCTATCAGGTCCTTTCTTCAATCATATGATTGGGATTTCTTCTGCAGGATTTATCGAATTGATTTTAACCGGCGAAAGGGTAGAGGCTGGTATAAGAAGTGGGAAAATTCAAAAAGATTCGTCTGTCTCTACATCTGTGAAAAAACCCTTCACTAGGAAGAATGAGGTATCTGCTGTGTATCCACAAAGGAACCAAGGGAGAGCTGAGCGCCGACCAATGGTAGGAGCCGTTATGATACTAAATCTACATCTGATCAACCAAGAAATAACCAACAAAGGGTAGAAAGGCCAGTTCGGAAATTCACCAAGATTAACATGACACCAGCCGAAGTTCTACCATATCTTCTGAAGTTGAATCTGGCCACTTTAAAAGAGGCCCCAAAGAATCCCAATACTACGTCTCCACATTACCATCCGAATTCCAGGTGCGCGTACCATTCTGAAAGTCCAGGGCACGACACCAACAACTGTTGGGCTCTGAAGAATAAAATTCAAGACCTGATAGATGCGAAGAAAGTTGAGTTTGAAGCGCCTGAGAAACCAAATGTTATTTCCGCCCCAATACCTAGACATGGTCACAATGCCAACGCTATCGAAAAAGATCTGTTTGTTGCTACCGTAGATGAACTGATGACTCCGCTCCCGACTATTAAGTTGAATTTGTTGAAAGCTGGCATATTCCCAGGTTGTGACAAAGACTTCCATATTTGCTTATCCTCCCCAATTGATTTCCCTCTGTTGAAGACAGATATCCAACGACTGATTGACAACCAAGAAATTTTGTTTGAGAATGCTCCTGTTTCACCCGTTCCAGTTAAAGAAGTTTCAATCATAACCATCTACGCCAATCCTTCCAGGGTCCCCAAAAGGCCCGCTAGGATTACATCAGCTCCAAAGACGACTCCACTCATAATTACAATGCCAGGGCCGGTCCCATACGAATCAGATAAAACAATACCATGGAATTACGGTGGATAAATATACTACCATGGTGTTAAACAAGATGGGTTGACTGCCGAAGAAGAGAGCTCCGAAGAGGACAATTCCGACATTAGCAATATTGTCGGAACTAGCAAGATTACCCGCAGTGGTAGAATCTTCTCTCCATAGATTGCCCCTCTAACGACAGTCTTTGGACCCGTGGCCATTCCGAAGATTACCTATGCACCGGTGATTATACCTGCAAGCGTACCTACCGAAAAAGACAATACAATCCTTATACCTACTTCCACTGCTGAGAATAAAGGAAATAAAGTTCAAGAAGAGCCCGTCCGAACGAAGGCTCAATCACTAGCTATTCCTGAAACATCCAAGAAGGAGATGGAAGAAATCCTGAGGATAATAAAGAAAAGTGATTATGATGTGGTTGAACAGTTGGGGCAAACCCCTTCCAAGATCTCTATGCTAGCTCTGCTGTTGTGCTCTGAAGCACATGCCAAGGCTCTGGTAAAATTTCTGAAGACAACTCATGTGCTACAAGAGACGTCTGCTGACCAGTTCCAGAACTGTGTGGCCAGTTTGACAGTTGATAATGGCTTGGGTTTCTCTGATGCTGACTTGACACCCAGAGGGAGAAAACACAAAGAGGCATTACATGTCTCAGTGGAGTGTAGAGGAACAACCCTAGCCCATGTCTTGGTTGATACTAGGTCATCTTTAAACGTCTTGCCGAAAAAGCCCTTGACAGATTGGATTGCGAGGGGATGACTTTAAAACCCAGTAATATAGTGGTGAGAGCTTTTGATGGTTCGAAGAGGATGGTCCACGACGAGGTGGACATCCCAATAAAGGTGGGAACTCAGATTTTCAACTCAACCTTTTATGTGATAGACATCCGTCCTTCTTATTCCTGTCTGTTAGGATGCCCCATGGATCCACAATGCCGGTGCCGTCACCTCCACATTATACCAGATGCTAAAGTACCCCGTCCAAGGAAAGATCATAAATGTCCATGGGGAGGAGGAGTATATGATTAGTCATCTTAATTCCTTCCGTTACGTGGAGTTAGATGGCGAGTTCATTGAAACCCCTTTCCAACATTTTGAAGAAGTCTCTCCAGAAGTAGCGGCGACCAAGGCAGTATCGTCAATTCCTAAGATCACAAGACCTCCACCTCGGATGTCATCTCTAAAGGATGCAAAGGCAGTAGTGGAAGAGGGAGGATGCACCATCTGGGGGCAGCTTCCAGATATTCCGTACAAATCAGACAAGTTTGGCTTGGGGTTTACTTTAACTGGTCAGAAGGCTGTGCACCGTGCCCGTGCTGGGGGGCCACCTGTGAAGATTAGCAACCAAAGCGTCAACACAGTAGAAGACAATGAAGAGGATGGCAGCTTGGAAGATTGGATATTTCCTACTGTCAGCGGAGGACTTCACAACTGGGAAGCCAGAGACTTCATCCCAATAACTTTCATCTCTCAGTAATTTATCTTTTACATTTCTGTTGGACTTGTAATATTCACGAATAATTCGCACTTTAAAAACCTTGTGTCTTACCTGAGGCACAATGGTCCATTTGTAAGGGTTTTTATTTCATCTACATATGACATTCAAGGAATCATGGACGCTTTTTCACATACAAACCATTTGTGCTCATTGTCTTTCTTTTACATTTTATTGTTTTAAGATGGCTATACCCTTACACACACCCACACTCACAAACGCATGTACCCTTCCATTCCGGATCCCACGGGTAACGATACTGCTATAGCCTTCAGTGACTCTGAAGATCTGATCTACCAAGCCGAATATGAAGGTGAGGAAGATTGTGATGTGCCAGGGGAATTGGCCAGACTATTACAACAAGAGGAAAGAGCTATTCAGCCTCATGAGGAGCTATTGGATACAATCAACTTGGGCACCGAGGAAGATAAAAAGGAAATCAAAGTGGGTGCCAATCTAGAACCGAGTGTCAAGGAGCGCCTAATTCAGCTATTGCATGATTATGTTGAGACCTTTGCCTGGTCATACGAAGACATGCAGGGACTCGATACAGACATCGTGGTACACCGTCTACCCACAAGAGAAGACTGTCCACCGGTGAAACAAAAAGTCCGCCGCATGAGACATGACATGTCAGAGAAGATCAAAGCAGAAGTTATGAAACAGTTCAATGCTGGATTTCTGGCTGTTACTTCTTATCCTCAATGGGTGGCCAACATTGTTCTCGTGCCTAAAAAGGACGACAAAGTGAGAATGTGCGTGGATTATAGAGATTTAAACAGGGCCAGCCCTAAAGATGATTTTCCACTTCCACACATCGACATCCTGGTTGATAATACAACCCAACACAAAGTATTTTCTTTCATGGATGGATTCTCAGGCTATAACCAGATCAAAATGGCACCTGAGGACATGGGGAAAACTACATTTGTCACACAGTGGGGTACGTTCTGCTACAAAGTGATGCCATTCGGACTGAAGAATGTCGGGGCAACCTATCAACGTGCCATGGTAGTTTTGTTTCATGATATGATACATCATGAGATAGAAGTCTACATAGATAACATGATAGCCCGATCACAAACTGAAGAAGAACACCTTGATCACTTGCAAAAGCTGTTTGTCAGATTGAAGGAGTACAAATTAAGGTTGAACCCGAACAAGTGCACATTCGAAGTCCGGTCCGGTAAACTCTTAGGTTTCATTGTCAGCAACAAAGGCATCGAGGTTGATCCTGCCAAGGTTAAAGCGATACAAGAAATGCCTGCTCCTCGCACTGAGAAGGAAGTCAGAGGATTCTTGGGACGCCTGAACTGTATTGCCAGATTCATTTCTCACCCAACGTCTACTTGTGAACCAATCTTTAAACTGTTGAAGAAAGATCAAGTAGTCAGATGGAATGATGAATGTAAGATTGCTTTCGATAAAATCAAGGAGTATTTACAAGAGCCTTCTGTCTTGATGCCGCCAGTCTAGGGAAGACCACTGATCATGTAGCTGACCGTTTTAGAGAGCTCAACAGGGTGCGTATTGGGGCAGCATGATGAGTCTGGCCGAAAAGAGCACGTTATTTACTACCTGAGCAAAAAGTTTACCGAATGTGAAACCAGATATTCACTACTCGAGAAAACTTGCTGCGCTCTGGTATGGGCTGCTCACCGGCTAAGACAGTATATGTTGACTCATACCACTTTGCTGATATCTAAGATGGATCCGATAAAATACATCTTCGAGAAGCCTGCTCTGTCTGGGAGGATAGCTAGATGGCAGATGATCCTAATAGAATATGATATACAGTACACAACCCAAAAGATATAAAGGGCAGTGTGCTGGCTGATCATCTTGCTCATCAAGCTGTAGAGGATTATCAGTCCATGAAGTTTGACTTCCCTGACGAAGACATCATGACATTAGACAACTGTAAATAGATCAGACCATATGACGAACTTGGACAAGGATCTCGATGGACCCTGTTCTTTGATGGGGCATCCAATGCACTTGGTAACGGTATCGGCGCTGTACTCATATCTCCGGAAGGATGCCATACTCCTTTTACTGCCAGACTCTGCTTCAACTGTACGAACAACATGGCAGAATACGAAGCATGCATCTTTGGTCTCAAGGCTTCCATAGACTTGGGAATCAAATCTTTAGATGTGTTTGGGGATTCAGCTCTGGTCATTAGTCAGATCAAAGGGGAATGGGATACTAAGCATCCAAACCTTATCCCTTACAAAGAATATGTTTTGACATTGTTACCACATTTCGAGCAGATTACCTTTGAGCATTTCCCGCGAGAAGAAAATCAGCTAGCAAATGCTCTAGATACAATGTCATCTATGTTTAAACTTAAATGGGATAACGAGGCTCCCCAGATCACCATTGAACGAATGGACGAACTGACACACTGTCACGAGATTAATCCCGAAGAAGTAGTGGACCAGCTGTGGTTTCATGAAGTCAAAAGGTATCTCGAGGCTCAAGAATATCCAGAAGGAGCTTCAATCAATGATAAAAATTTCCTAAGGAGATTCTATACTAAGTTCTTCCTAAGTAATGGCATCCTGTACAAACGTAATCATGATTCTATTCTGCTCCGTTGTGTGGACAAGATTGAAGTTGAAAAGATTATGGCTGAATTGCATAAAGGTACCTTTGGAACTCAATCTAGTGGGCATACGATGGCGAAGAAAATTCTACGGGCAGGCTATTACTGGTCTACCATGGAAGCAGACTGCTATCAACACTCTCGGACCTATCATAAGTGTCAAATCTATGTAGATAAGGTGCACGTGCCTCTGGTTCCTCTAAATGTCTTAACATCTCCTTGGCCCTTTGCTATGTGGGGAATCAATATGATTGGGGAGATCAAGCCTACAGCCTCCAATGGACACCGCTTCATTCTGGTGGACATTAACTATTTCACCAAGTGGGTCGAAGCAGCTTCCTTCGCATCCGTTACTAAGAATGTTGTTGCCCGCTTCATCAAGCAGAATCTTATTTACGGGTACGGTATCCCAGAAAGGATCATCACTGATAACAATACAAACCTTAACAATACTATGGTCACCGCCTTGTGTGAGCAGTTCAAGATTTAACATCACAATTCATCCCCATATCGGCCAAAGATGAATGGTGCAGCCGAAGCTGCTAATAAAAATATTAAAAAGATCATACAAAAAATGACAGTCACCTACAAGGACTGGCATGAGATGCTACCGTTTGCTCTCCACGGGTACCGTACCACGGCTCGCACATCAACTGGGGCAACACCCCATTCCTTAGTTTATGGCACGGAGGCCGTCTTTCCTATCGAGGTTCAAATCCCCTCTTTGAGAATTATGAAAGGTGCAGGTTTGAGTGAAGACGACTGGATCCAGACCCGACTTAATCAACTGAACTTAATTGATGAAAAGAGGCTTACTGCTGTTTGCCATGGTCAGATGTATCAAAAGCGGATGATCAAGGCTTTCAACAAGAAAGTCAGACGCCAGATATACCAGGTTGGAGATTTAGTGATCAAGCGCATCATCTTGCCACAAAGTGATCCCAGGGGCAAATGGACTCCTACCTATGAAGGACCATTTGTAATCAAGAACATCTTTTTCGGTGGGGCAATGATCTTGACTGCCATGGATGGTGACGACTTGCCACACCCTGCGAACATAGACATAGTCAAAAGATACTACGCATAAGAGACCCGCCAGGTTGACACACCTAGGCAAAACAAGGGCATCCCGGCGAACCAAAAGCTTCGGGCAAAAATTAGGGATAAAATAAAAAAATCTGTACACCCGACAAGTTGAAAACCCAAAAGGGCGACTTGGGCAAAAAAGGGTTTCCCGGTGGACTGAAAACCCGAAAGGGAGGTCCAGGCAAAAGTTAGGGAATTAAAGCGTATGACTATGTCTCGTCGGATCACTTTAAAGACAATCTCTTCACCGACAAACTCGAAGCTTCTGATCAACTCAATCATCTTTGGACGAAGCAACAAATAGACAAGATATTCAGAGATACGGAGGCTATAACAAAATGGGAACCCCATGGGATTATCACATATAGCCATCTTTCTGTGTATAAATTTTTCTTATGACACCATCCTCATACTAAGATGTCTGTCTCCTTTGTACAAAATACTTATTCAAAGTAAATACAAAGATATCTCTTTCAAAGTACAAAAAAATATTTGTCTTTTTCTTTACACTTGTGTTTTTATTTGCAAAAACGTCCAATGATTCATTAATGAGCATATGCATTTGAACATAATTACTGTTTACAAATAAACAAAATGGAAGAGAACAATTACTGACAGGTTGAAAGAATAGGAAAACGTCTTTAGGTTACTCCATGAGTAATCCCTACAGTGCATCATTAAGATCCCTAGTGGAGCTAAAAATTTCAATCCCCAGCAGAAACCATTCAGTTTCTCCAATTCCCTCAGCAAGTTGCCTTGAAGCCTGAAAAGCAAGCAGATAACAGTTAACTTTTGTTTCTCCCCAACCTAGGATAAGTCCCCAGTAGAGTGGCAGACGATCGAAACTCCTGAACTTTTTTCCAAACAGGAATAAGTTTTCTTCCCCACGGAGTTTTTGTTAAATCCCCAGTAGAAGTCATCAAAATTCTCTGGATTCCCCAAGCAGTATGTGGCATTGCTCACAACAGAATTTTTGTTAATACTCCAACCTCAAGGCATGAAGAATCCACATATCCTCAGCAGTAGTCAAGGATTTATTTTCCTCAGCAATACAACAAATCAGCTTACATACGCATACATTACATCCATATATCATAAACATTGATAAAACACATATATTGCATCATGCATTTCACGCATCATAATTTTGTGTTTCAGCTAACATTTTACCCTTTTCAGGATAAGATTAAACAGCTATCGTTTAACAATATGCAATCATGATACAATTCAGATACACTCCAGACACGGAAGCCATTCTATTACTCATTCAGATTTAAGTTCAGATACAGTTTAGATACGCTCCAGACACGGATGCCATTCTATTACTCATTCAGATTTCAAGTTCAGATACAGTTTAGATACGCTCCAGACACGGAAGCCATTCTATTACTCATTCAGATCCAACTTTAGGATACAGTTCAGATACGCTCCAGACACGGATGCCATTCTATTACTCATTCAGATTTAAGCTCAAATACAGTTTAGATACGCTCCAGACACGGATGCCATTCTATTACTCATTCAGATTTCAAGTTCAGATACAGTTTAGATACGCTTCAGACACGAAAGCCATTCTATTACTCATTCAGATCCAACTTCAGGATACAGTTCAGATACGCTCCAGACACAGATGCCATTCTATTACTCATTCAGATTTAAGCTCAGATACAGTTTAGATACGCTCCAGACACGGATGCCATTCTATTACTCATTCAGATTTCAAGTTCAGATACAGTTTAGATACGCTCCAGACACGGAAGCCATTCTATTACTCATTCAGATCCAACTTCAGGATACAATTCAGATACGTTCCAGACACAAATACTATTCTGTTACTCATTCAGATTTAAGCTCAGATACAGTTTAGATACGCTCCAGACATGGATGTCATTCTATTACTCATTCAGATTTCAAGTTCAGATATAGTTCAGATACGCTCCAGACACGGATGCTATTTTGTTACTCATTCAGATTTAAGTTCAGATACAGTTTAGATACGCTCTAGACACGGAAGCCATTCTATTAGTCATTCAGATCCAACTTCAAGATACATTTCAGATACACTCCAGACACGGAAGCCATTCTGTTACTCATTCAGATTCAGTCTCTAGATACAACTCAGATACGTTCCAGATACGGACACCATTCTGATACTTATTCTTTTGACTTATAACTTACAATTCAACAAACATTTTGGGATGGCATCTACAAGCCCATCTCCAACAAGATTCTATCACCTCTCCAAATGGAATCTTTAAGCCCATTCCCTCAACTACACTTTGACAAGTGCAAATTTGTGGGCACTCTAGTGTCCAATCATCTTTTATCTTCGAGTCACGAACGACAAAAATCGCCAATCTAACTATTCAGGTTAAAGAAGATTGAACAGGGGCCGCTGTTATACCCCAAAATTTGCCCTCTCATTTTTCAGGAAATCACTCTAGATTCTCAAAAGTTTTCTCTTGAACGAATCCAAGCCTTGAAATATCATTTCTTTCCAAGCGAGCCATCTACAAGGGCAAAATGGTCATTTGCAAGCTAAAAAAGTCAATCTTTGGTTTTTGGATCAAAATCAAAACACAAAAATCATATTTCATCAAGACATGTTGGAATATGAAGTTTGTTTCATCAAGAAGCTCAAAGGTCAAATTTTACCTTGGAAAAGTTAAATTCTAAATACTTAGAATTTTTCTAAAGTATTTAAGAAAAATGACATTTCAGAACTTCTGAACCAATCTCCAGGAAGGAACAATCAGAAGTTGCAAACTTGGCTCAGCATATAACATTCATTCAGAATGTGGCTCTTCAGCAGCTACGCCAACTCGGTCAGAGGTTGCAAACTTGGCTCAACATATAACATTCAGTCAGAATGTGGCTCTTTAGCAGCTACGCCAACTCAGTCAGAGGTTGCAAACTTGGCTCAGCATATAACATTCAGTCAGAATGTGGCTCTTCAGCAGCTACACCAACTCAGTCAGAGGTTGCAAACTTGGCTCAGCATATAACATTCAGTCAGAATATGTCTCTTCAGCAGCTACGCCAACTCAGTCAGAGGTTGCAAACTTGGCTCAACATATAACATTCAGTCAGAACATGACTCTTACAACAGTTACGCAAGTTCAGTCAGAGTTTGCTAGAGGAATGCAAAGAAAGCAAAGAAGCCTGAAAACTCCTTCAGAACATGCTGGAATCAGAAGACGAAGTGGTCAGAAGAGTGGTTGTTACACTGAAACATAATCTCTAAGTCCAGAATTTTCAGAAGCAAATTAAGAAAAAAAGCTAGAAAGTCTGGAGAACCCTCAGAATTTGTTGAGTCAGCAGGATACTAAGATCAGAGTTTGAGTGCATTGTATGCTGAAGTAGGAACTGCTGGCTCAGATATAAGTAATGATGCAAATCTCACATTACATGATTTCTTAGTCTTGACCAATCTCATCACCATTTAATGCTCATTAATGCTCATAACTACTTTTGAACATTTGTCCAAAGGGTCTCTCCACGTGCAACATAACAACGTTCCTGTGCAGATTTAGGTATGGGTTCATGCGCTGCTTTTCGCTCATGGGTGTCACTTTTCCTTAATCCTCGCTTACTAACCCAACCTAGGCTCAAAGCTGTCAATCATCACAACTTTTTATGAACCTTTCTTCAAGAATAAGTCAGCATCTAGTGCATGATATTGACGCCACTTAACGTTTAAAAAACCCACAAAGCTTTGCCTATAAATAGAGCACCATTGTCCATTGAAAAAAGGGGGAGGAACATCAGAAAAATTGCTAGAAAAGAAACATAAATTTTTTAGCAAGAAAACACCTTGAAACTCTGTCAAACTCCTAGTGTTTCAAGAGCCTTAAACACAACTTTAAATCTCCTACCTCAAAACTTCATTTGCACCCAATTTGTTTCTTGACTAAAGAACGCCCATACAGTTTCTGACCACATATATACTATCCATCCACCCTGTGATACGGTGGGAGAACTGACTTGAGGTTTTGCGTTCGTGTTCGCAAATGTTTCGGTTTAGCAAGAGTCACCACCGACTTTTTATTTTATCCTAAGGAAAGGTCAAAAAGCACCGGAAAGACCTTTGAGATGTTTTCTTGGATTCAGGGAGTAGATTATGAAAAGGGAAGGTGCAAGCACCCTTTTCATCCATGGTTATCCATGGGCTCTTAGTTACTTGTTTAGATCACTTGCTTTGCTTTTCCAATTGTTTGAAATGGTGCTTTGTGTGTGGTTTTGAAAGATGATTTGAAAAGAGGCCATCATTGTGGAAACCTTTGTAATGATTCTTGTTTGAATGTATACAAAGGTGTTTTTGTCTTTTGAAAAGATTTCAATGTTTGAAAGTTTGATTTGGATAATGTTTTGAAATTGTGTTGTGAAGTGTGTTTGAAAATATCAAGGATGTTTTTTCAAGCTTTTTGATCAAGTAACTAAGAGCTATCTACCCTATTTTACTCAAAGATCTTTCCTAATGTTTTTAACCCTTTTGACAGTGTTGTTTCACCATTGCATTTGGTGAGCAACCTTGTGTTAGGATGTTAAACGGGACAGGCGCGGGTCATCGTATAGACCATGATAGCAATTGTGTCAAGTATTTTTGGAAATTTTTTGAGGGACTTGATCATTTTTGTTTAGGCAACCAAGATAGCGTCATCGAGGGACTATGATCTTTTGTTTTGTTTTTGTTTTGCCAAAGTACCCAACATGCATAACATGACCCATTTTTGAAGGCAACAAGTGGATTATAACCTTAGGGGTGCAAATGTGCACTGTGTTTGATTTTCATGCATTTTTGTCTTTGATTAGGCCAAACTATTTGTTGATTTGGATTTTTGCATGCAAACCCTAATTCTCTAATCATGGCATAATTGAAAGCGTAAAGTGCGAGAATTAAAATTCTAAGCTATTACAACATAATTATAGGGATGGGGGTACAATCTTTGAAGGGGGGGTATTTGACAAGAAATATAAACCCTAGTTTACTATTACATCCAAATTGAATTTAATTGCATGAATAATATTTAAATAAACAAAAAAGACAAATATATCAAATAATATGAAATATGCAAAAAAGGGGTTTTTGTTCATTAATGTATGTAAAATATTTAATGTAAAAAATAAAGGAATAAATAAAAGATTTATTTTATTTGTTTAAGGGTAAAACCCTAATTTATTTAAGAAAATAAATACATTATATTATTTATATACAATAAAATATATTAATATATGTAAAAATAAAATATACTTAGAAAAAAGTATTTTTTAGTATAAATAAAAATAAAAGTAAAAATGTAATATTTTGTATTTTTTTATTCTAGAGTATTTAATAAAATAAAAAGTATATATTTATATATGTATATTAATCAAATTAAATATGTACAATATAAAATAAAATATGTACAAAAATAAAATATATTTAGGAAAATATTTTTAGTATGAATAAAAATAAAGAACAAAAATAAAAGTATAAATTATATATATTTTTCAAGTCTTAATAAATAATATAAAAGTATTTAAATACTTTTTCATGTTAGAAAAATTAAAATAAAATGCCAAATAAATGTAAAAAATTTATGAAAATATTTTTGAGCAATTTTTATATTTGGAAATAAATAAGCAAAATCAGAAATGAAAACAAAAATGCAAAAATATAAAAATATAAGAAATTGAGCCAGGGGGTGCAAAAAGGAAAATAGGGGGTGTCAAGAGTGAGCCAGAACAAGCCCAGCCCACCACTTCATCTTCAACCTCCAGATTTTGAAAAAAACGCGCGCGCCTGTACAAACTTGGACATCCTGCATATGAGCTCTATTGAAAAAACTCACAACATCAAACTTGTAGAGAATTTCAAGACGATTCCAACCATATAAACAACTTGTCTTGACTCTCAAAGACCAGAGAGAATTTCTCTGGCCCTAAAATCTGACCTAGTTTTTTCAGCATGTTCATGGATGAAATTCTCCTAGCACACTTAATATAAATGAAAATTGAGCATATGTACAGCTTCATGGCAATGAACACTACATTTTTTATTCACAAACCTAAGGCTAAATGTTCCTAAATAGAGAGATAGAAAGTGGAGAAAAACCTGTTTCAGTTGGATTCGTGTAGGGCAATGTAGTGCTTTTCAACAAGGCTTGAGATGTCTGGTAGCTTGCTTGAACTTCACTTGACCTTCTCCAATAGCTAGCTTGCCTTGAATGTCCTTGAATCAGCCTATAAAACTCCACCTGCACAAGCTCAAAATGAAAATGGTGAACACTGTAAATGGAGTTACAGTTGGTGTTTGAGGTTTGGGATAGCTTGGGTGAGTTGAATGGAAGGTTTTTGAAGCAACTTGGGGCAAAACGCACGAGCAAAATGAGCTATGGAACTCAAGTTGCAGAACCTGCCCTGTTTTGCCAAAGGAATGTGATTTCTGGCTATGGGGTGTTTAGAGGCTCAAGCAATCGTATTTCTAGCTCAAAGGGGTGTGAGAAAGATGTTCAAACTGTTTGCATAAGTTGGTATTGGCTGGTTTTCAAGTTCTAAGGTTTTGGACAAGTTTCTTGTTTTTGAAGTAAGAATGTGGAAGTTGTTGTTACAGGCCTGTACATGCTATCAAATATGCTTGCATACTTTGCTCTTGGCCCCTCTAACTTGTGGATTTGATTTGCCCTCTGAGATATGGACCAATGCTCAAGGGATAATGGTTTGACATAAAGCACATTATGGCAAAAATGGAAATGTGCCTTTTTCTACTTAGGGCTTAGTTTTGTGTACAATGTCCAAATGGCCAAAACAAAAGCTTAGACTGATGGATTTGCATTTAATTATGGAGTGTGAAGTGGTTTAGAGGCCTGCAAACTAGTGTAAGGAATTCTGACTTGAAAATGCAACTTGTATGAACATGAATATGCCATGGATGAAAAGTGAGTTTTTGCCAACTTCAAGCATTCGATTCTCCCTAACCACAAATGTGTTTGTGGAGTTCTTGGATAATTTGGAAAGCTTGAAACATTATCTATAATCCATCTTTGAAATTCAACTTGAGATTCCAAGTGAAACAATGTGAAAAATGGCCAAGAAGATAGGTCAAAATCCTGCCTAAACTAGGGCAAAATTTCACTAAGTTAAAAGTTTTAGGGACCCTTGTTCCAAAAATCATAACTTGAGATCCAAGCTTCTTTTGAGAAAACTTTGTGAATCAAAGTTTTAGACTTTGTGGAGGAATACAACTTTCATGTTAGAGGTTTTGTTTGAATCCATTTGCATCATGGTGAAAATGTGGGGCAAATTTAGGAAAAATCAAGAAAATTTCATAACTTAGAAAATTTCTAAGTTATGAAAATTTTCAACTTTAAACCCTAATTTGCAATTTTGGGTTTCTTGATGAACAAGTTTCATAATTTGACACATCTTGATGAAAAATGACCCTTGGCACTTGATTTTGACCAAAAAGTCAAAGTTTGACTTTTCAGTGTACAGTCAAATTTTGATCAGTTGACTGAAAAATTCATTGTCAATCCCATGCATTTGAGATCTTTTGAACTTGTTGAATAATTAAAGATGATGTCATTGAGTCCTTGAGTCCATGGTTGAACCTAATTTGCCATTGGCTAGGTCAAAAAGTCAGAAATTGCCTTTGTATAGTCAAAACCCTCAAAATGACCATTTTGCCCTTTTGGTGATTTGATCAAATTTCTTGTGGAGTTGTGGTCCAAACTTGATCCAATGATTCATATGAGTCCATAATGTTGATGTGGGTCAAAATTCATGAGGTTTGACTGTAAATTGGCCACAATTGACTTTTTCCCCAATACAACTGATTTCTAGGTCAACTGTCCAATTGATTGGGCAAAAATTTGATTCAAGGCTTGAAATTTGGTATGGACAAACTTATGAGACCAATATGAAGTATGAAAGTCAATTAGAGCACTGAAGGTCCAAAAATACTTGTGCAAACTCAAACCCTAGTTTAGGTCATCAGTGTAAGGAGATGTCTTGAGCAGAGCAAACCCTAGCTTGATCTTGAGTTCCAAGAGCCTTGTGATGAGAAATGTTGATAAAATGAGAGGGAAAATTTTGGGGTACAACACACCAACCAAGAACTTGTCCAAGAACACTATCAGAGTTTAGATTAACTCCAGTTCACATAATTTCTTCCAATAGCAAGGTACGCACCTGCTGACTCTCACCATATTGTTTAAGCACCATCAGATTTGCATGCTCAAGAAACACAATGTAGATATCATGCTGCTGCTGCTGTACATGTTTTGAGATTTTCACGCCTCTGTATGTTTAAGTAGGAAGTGAATCAATACAGAACTTGCCTGTGACCTTTTTGGTTATGTCTTCTGAAACTCTATGACACTTGCTGAGACTGTCCTAGGCATGCCTTCTGTTTTGTGGAAAAATAATCAAACTGCAGATGTTCTGATTAGCACAGGGGGAGACCAAACTCTGACTTTGACGCCAACACTTCTGATGCCTGTCTTAATATCAGAAATTCTGAAAATTGCGGTGTTCCCACTGGGGTCAGAACTTCTGACCTCCCCACTAACAGGATTCTGTTTTGCAGTGCACCAGGGTCAGAAGTTATGACCTATACATTTTCACTAACAGGATGATATCCTGCAGCAGGCCAGGGTCAGAACTTCTGACTTCCTCTCAGCAGCGCGCTGGCCCCCTCCTTCTTTCTTTTTTTCTTCCCCTTGTTATTTTTCTTTATTTTTCTCGCTGGATTCCCTATTCATAAGTGTGTACCCCACCCCCTAAATATTGTAATAGCGTAGGACTTTACATTTCCGCATTTTTACCGCTTTCAAATGTAAATGCTAGCAATTAGGATATGTATGGCAAGATAAAATCAATGAAATAGAAAATCCTAATTCAAGATAAAATCATGCATGCAATAAAACACACTTGCACACAAACACCCTTAGGATTCCTCCACTCAGTTGCCTTATACAAAAATAGCCATGTTACGTATGCAAAGTATCTCGGTAAAACAAACAAAATCAAAAGATCATAGTCCCTCGATGACGCTATTCAAAAAGATGCCTTACAAAATGATCTTAGTCCCTAAAAAATACTAAGATACTTTGCAACATTGCTAATCATAGTTATACGATGACCCACGCCCGTCCTGTTTACATCCAAAGATAGGGTTGCTTACCAAATAAATGGTAAGTAAACAACGTCAAAGGAATAAAAATGCATAAGAAAGACATTTGAGTAGGTAGATAGCTTCTAAGTTACTTGCCTCATTTCAAGACAATCCTTGCTATTTTCAAAAACACACACACATTTTAAAACATCTTACAAAACATTGAAAACATTTTCAAAAGACAAACATCTTTGTATACATTCTTACGAACGAGAATCATTACAAAGATTGCCTAAACGAGTGGCCTCTTTTACAAAATACTTTCAAAATCACGCCAAACACCATTTCAAACAAAACAAAGCAAGTGATATAAACAAGTAACTAAGAGCCCATGGAAAACCATGGATGAAAAGGGTGCTAGCACCTTCCCTTTTCATAATATACCCCCCAAACTCAAGAAAACATCTCAAAGGTCTTTCCTGTGCTTTTTTACCTTTCCTTTTGGATAAAAGAAAATTCGGTGGCGACTCTTGCTAACCGCAACATTTGTAAACACAAACGCAAACCCTCAAGTCAGTTCTTCCACCGCATCACAAGTACCATAGTACATGTGCCTATAAGCTTTATTGTCTAAAAACCAACAAAGTTGAAATCAACAGAGACGTTATTGTGAAAGATTCAGAAACATGGGATTGGAATAAGCCTCAATCAGATTCTGGTGTAGCGCCAACACTAGAGTTAGTTTCAGAAGATTCTTCAGAAAGTTCTGAAGACGATTCAGAGTCAGAAGATGAATCTGATTCTGAAGACTCTGAAGATGAGTCAGAATATCAAGGAGATTCTGATAGTGGATCTGATTCTGATCCAGATTCTGATGATGATCCAGAATCTGGTGGTGATTATATTTCTGGAAGGGAAAACTCTGAAGACATAGGGTCTGGAGGACAAGTTTCCAGAAGTAACTCTGAAGGTGGTAATCCTGAAGGAAGTAGTTCTGGACAAGGTCCAAAAGCTAGGATCGTTCCAAGTTATAGAAAGCTTCAGAACAAGTTCAGAGGCCATAGATAATCAGATAAATACCAAGTAGGTTTGCAGATTTTAGCATGTTGCATGACACTGAAGTAGATTCTGAATCAGTAGGTATTGAAGAAGCTCTCAAGAAGAGAGTATGGTTGAATGCCATGAAGGAAGAAATTAAGGCTATTGAAAAAAACAAAACTTGGAAGTTGACAAAGCTTCCAAAAAAGAAGAAAGCCATCAGCATCAGATGGGTTTTCAAGGTGAAGCTTAAGCCAGATGGATCAATTGGCAAACACAAAGAGAGACTAGTGGCTAGAGGTTTTCTTCAGAAAACTGGGCTAGATTACTTTGAGGTGTTTCCACCTATAGCTAGACATGAAATAATCAGACCGGTGATTGCTTTAGCTGTAAACAGAAATTGGCCTTTGATACATCTGGATGTGAAGTCTGCATTTCTGAATGGTCCGTTACAAGAAGAGGTATACGTGTCACAACCTCCTAGATTTGTGAAAAATAATTGGGAAGGGATGGTATACAAGTTACATAAATCCTTGTATGGACTGAAACAAGCGCCCAAAGCTTGGAATCTGAAAATTGATTCATTTTTCAAGAGGCAGAAGTTTCAGAAATGTGAGATGGAATATGGCGTGTATGTGCAGCATTTTGGTGGAAATATGATTCTGGTGTGTCTATATGTTGATGACATATTGCTAATAGGAAGTTGTCCAACAGATATAATCAAGTTCAAAGAAATTCTAATGAATGAATTTGAGATGACAGATCTGGGAAATACGGTATATTTTCTAGGAATGGAGATTATGTACTCAAAGAAGGGTATCATTCTACATCATCTGAAGTATGTGCTTGAATTTTTGAAGAGATTTAAGCTGCAGAATTGTAAAGTTGTTGTGACACCATCAAAACCAATCATAAATTGGATTCTGATTCTGATGGTGATTCTGTGGATGCTACGACCTTCAAACCGTTGGTTGGTTCTCTTAGGTACTTGTGCAATACCAGACCCGACATTTGCTATGTAGTTGGAATGGTTAGCCGATTCATGAGTAAACTAAAATGGTCTCATTACCAAGCCGCTATCAGGATTCTGAGGTATATCAAGGGAACTCTGAAATATGGAGTGCTATTTCCTTCTGGAAGAAAGACGAAATCAGAATTAGTGAGTTATTCTGATTCTGACTGGTGTGGAGATAGAGTTGACAAAAGAAGTACTTATGGTTACTTGTTCAAGTTTCTGGGAGGTCCTATTTCTTGGAGTTCCAAGAAACAGCCTGTTGTGGCTCTATCAACGTGTGAAGCTGAGTACATTGTAGGTGCTGTAGCTGCATGTCAAGCTGTTTGGCTTCTGAATCTAGAGGATTTGAAGATTGAGATAGAGAAACCTCTGAAGCTGTTGATTGATAACAAGCCTGCAATAAATCTTGCCAAGAATCCAGTGTTGCATGGAAGAAGCAAGCATATTGAGACGAATTATCATTTTCTGAGAAGTCAAGTGCAGAAAGGAGTGTTAGAAGCTCTGCACTGTAGCACCCAGAAACAGCTGGCATATGTTTTGACAAATGCCATCAAAACAGACCAATTTCTTCATTTGAGAAATGAAATTAGTGTTGTTAGTTTCTGATAGATACTAAATTAAGGGATGATATTAAAGGGGTAATTTAGTATTTTCTATATTTGGAATATTCTCTCTGAGGGCCTATGTGGCATTCTTATCTTTGCTATCTTTGTGTATAAATAGGTGTACTAGGTTTCATTAATATAATTCAATTCAATTCCTTACCAATCATTTGTAGTAGCTTTTTATCATTCATCATTTTCTCTCTTCTTCCTCAATTTCATCACCTTGCACCAACAACTATTCACTTTGATACAACAAATAGGCGAAAAGACATGAAGAACAAACTGATCATTGGTTATAAAAGGGAAGGAAATTAGAAGAACAAAGAAAATTTAGAAGTTACTTGTAGTAGAATGGTTGTGTGCCTCTTTCATTTGAGATATATGTCAAGTGGTTGTGGTTGGAACATAAAAGTTAGATGTGGTATTCCCTGTTGGAAAAATGACTCCAAATACAATAGGGAGTGGATAAATTGTGGTATTTAAAATTTGTGATTGATTTAAATTTTTTATTACCTAACAAAATCTGTGTTAGTATTCACAAAATCAGAAACAAAAATGTGGAAAGAAAATAAAACAATAAAGAAAATAATAGAATTTGAAGAGATTGGGTTAGAGAGATGGTACCTACGTTTATAAAAATTCGAATGAATGTTGTCTTAGTCTTGTCCCCAAGAGATCTTATTGAGATTTTATACTGACTTATTCTCCTAACCAAAAGAGAGTTTTTCCACAAGACGAACTCACGAACCAAATAGAGATTTTATTGACTACTCTCAATAACCAAACATAATTTTTGTAGGCTTATTTCTATAACCAAACATATATTTTCCAATGGTTGATCTCAAGAACCAAACTTAATTCTCAAGAGTGTCACACTCTTAAAAGTAGAACATTGGAACGACACTAGTACAACACTTTCCTATCAAGTAGTTTTCACTCAAAAGGCACTAAGGCAGCTTTGGTGAAATAAAATATTTAATGAGAAAGAAGAGAGTACTAAAATGTAAAGAATTAGGAAAACTCTGAGTTCTCGTGTGAAATGAAAGTAGAAGAATCCTCGTATATATAAAAAAATTTGGCTCAAAAAGGAAACAACCGATGGACCGAATTAATGGTCCAATTAATTAGGTAAGTCGATTAGGTAGCCTAAATAATTGATTATTGATGCTCAAAATGGAAGATTTTTATATAGATCCATTATCATTTATTAAGAGATTGTGCTAATAGATTATAGACTAAACTAAGTATGATCCAATGGATTAGGCAAAACATCTAATCTTTGGAATTACTCTTCTACTTTCACAAGACTCTGGTCACTCAGATAGACATGACAGGGTGAACTTTTACACTTCCTCTCTTTCACAACTGAAGTTTTCAAGTTCTTTTTCCAGATATCCCAATAATATAAGAACTTCATTGGAACCTTGAATCTTCTACTTGATGAGACTTGAGACATCTTCAAGTTAATCACCATCATCAAAGAGTTGTAAAGATATCACCATCGACTTCAAAATTCATCAGAGTTGTTGTTGTCAAAATATCAAGAAGATTTTCAACATCAGAATCATTAGTTTCATACTTGTAAGCACATATATCCATACTCATAACCACGATCTAGATGAGGATTTAGACGGTCATGACATACTAGGATATCTAAAATCTGAAGAAAGATAGTTTGTGAATGACATGACAAAGTACAAAATGAAGCTTAGGTACATAATGAGTGCATTGAAAGACAAGAATGTTGAGAATATGACTAGTGTAGGGAAGTGTATAAGGAAATATCGACTTATTGATCTTCTATTAGAGGTCCATTGACGAAAATTATATATTTCTTGACCTTAATTCATAATGAGAAGTATATGTGTTGGACTAGAAATAGGGAGGACTCAGACGTTATGGGTGATATATTCTGGACACGTCCTAATTTAGTGAAACTTTTGAATATATTTCATCTACTTTTGATCTTTACTACATGTAAAAAAACTAATAGGTACCAGTGTCAGCATAGAAGTGCAAGTGTTTTATCGTTTCCAGAGGGACTGGATGAGTTTTAACACCGTTCAATAGTTTCTATGATTTTAAGATTGATTTTCAAAGGTTGTTTGTTTGCAAAATGGAGGTAACTAAAAATAAAATGACATAAAGTAAATTGAACTTTTGTGTTAACAATTTAGAAAACTCATTGGGTTAAGATTTTATCGACCTGTCCTCATGTATTATCATTGATCAATAATATGAAATTATAATAAGCTATTAATATTATCATTCACCGCTCTATGTTGTAGCTCATGTATGAGTCAACAATGTGAGATAGGTCGTATTGCCTAATAGACAATTTCTCAGCCTATTAACCAATATGATAACATTAAGTTTCAACAGTTCATACATATACTAGACATAAATTTATCTCAAGAGTTTATCATATCTAATAGAGGAAAAGCTTGGATCTAGTTATGACAAGGATCTTTCTACTTTCGAGTCAAACCATGAAAATGTGTTTTAGGTGGCTAATACAAAACAAGCATTAAGTATGAATAATCACAAATGGCGCAATGAGCATGATCAATACACGAGTATTAGAACAGCTGGATATAACCCCAACAAAAGAAAAATTAGCTACACTTGCTTATATGGATTTAAAATTAAAACCAAGAATAAAGATGTTGAAAATCATGAGGCGATTCCTCAGACACCGCTTCTCATTTCCTCTCATGTGGTGGTTTTAGTTTACGATGAATTCCTCTCAATCTTTTCCAATAATAGTACCAAATTCCCACTAATTTTTTTCAATGCACTAACTGGCACCCATATTTATAGGGTTCTGATTTTCCATTCTTGCTAAGCGGGGCTTATAGCTCGCTTAGCGCACCTACTTTCTTCTCCCTTATGTTTTTCGGATCATTGACATTGCCTTTTCCTTCTTTCCTCACTTAGTGTGCCACCCAAACTCGCTTAGCGAGCAAACCCTTACTTCCTCATGAAGTAACTTAACCTTAAAGTCATGAACCACCATACTTCGCTAAATAAGCTTTATATTGCACTAAATGAAGGTAGAGAAAACACAAGAAAGAGGGGTTTGAATTTTTTTCATAAAAAACACCCCCTTTAGAAAATTTAAGCGCTCAAATGATAATAGCTATAAAGACAATAAAGAAAAAAGGACACAAGAAATTTATCCAGGTTCACCGTTAACTAGGCTACTCTAGTCCACCCCCGTGATGATTTCGCCTTATTCAAGGACTTAATCCACTATAACAAACTGATTACATTTGCATGGGAAACCACCAGTGACTAACACACAATGACACGTTTAGTGATCCAACCGGATATGACGTTCATTGACCCAATAGAATCTGATCCCTCAAGATCTCCTACCAGTATTTCCTTTCAATGATATCCATCAGTGATCTCGCAAGAGTATGACCTTTACTCGGTCCTCTTTAAGATATGAATACCATTGACCTAACAGAATTTGATCCCTGATCAATTATTTTTCCACCTTTATTTACAGTTGATTTTAGTTATATTTCTTTATCTTGCCAAGTTTTTTATTTCATTCTTTGATGTTTCATGTGTTGGTTGTATATTTTTTTGTTTTCAGGCTCAGAGGAATAAAACCAGGAAAATCAGTGTGAAAAGTGCAAATTCAAAATTTTGGAGGAAGTCTCAAAAACCAAGCTACAGGGTTCCTGACACAGCCACACGTGTCACCTGACACGGGCCGTGTCAAGAGATGATGCATAGCTAGAATTTGGGAGCAGAGGCTGACATGGGTTCCCGTGTCAGTTGACATGGCCCGTGTCAGAAGGTCTGGGCGAGAGTTATTGTTGGAACGATGGACAGAGGCCGACAAAGGTGCCCGTTTAAGGTGACATAACCCGTGTTAGCCAGGACGCTGATTTTGAGTGTTTTTATGATTTTTTATGATTTGGGACCCATAGGGGCGTTTTGGGTATTTCTGACCGAGACAAATGAATTGTGCACTATTAGATGAGTTTGGAAGAAGAATTAGGGACCTTTTTTTGCAGAGAACAAATTCTAGAGTCTAGGAGTGGGGATATGAGATACTTGAAGAACTGAGATCTTTCATGAGCGGACGCAATTGAAGACCAAAGTTCCTTCATGATCTGTAATGTCTAACTCTTATATTATTGTAATTATTTTGAACAATATGAACGACTAAACCCTCCAATGTCAGGGGATGTCCCTGATATGAATCATTAATGATTATGAATTCCTGAATTCTTTAATAAAGTTGTTTTCTTATTCAATTTAAGTGTGCAACATTTTCATGCTTTCTTGATCGGACCAATTGGGATTGATTACAGTTAACAACTAGCTAGACCGCGGTTGTTGAGGTTTTTGTATGATCAGGCTATAGTAGATATCATCTAGGACTAGGGATACCCTATAGTTACCAAATTTAACCCTTGATAAAATAAAGGCTTGACTCCATCAGATATCTCTAAGGAATTAGGATTTAAGATGGATGGTTAAAGGTTTTCTCACTAAGGATTTAGGGGAAAATAATCTAAAGGACTGGTATTTGAATTTTATGAACATGGTGAAGAAATAAGGATTCAAGGTCGTTATAGGGAAAATTACACACCACACCCTAGCATGTTCATCATATATGTGAAAAGACATATTTATATTTCTGCTTATTCTTAAGTGACAATTTCTAAAACCAAATTCCCAAGTTAAGTTTTTGTATAATTGGACGTGAATTGAACTCGATAATTGTACGCGGTCCTTGAGATCGACATTTGGGGAATTTCCCTATTATTAAAAGGGGAAAAATTGTACACTTGCTATTTTTCCTATCAAGCTTCTGGCCCTGTTGTTGGGGACTGCCTAATTATTGAGTGTAATTTGAGTTCAATTAGAATTTTGTTACTCTGCAACTAAAATTCCTTTTCTGTAATTTTTATATTTTTGTTATTAATGATTTTTCCTAACCTTTGCATGAAAGGAAAACCCTCAGCTGAATTTCCTTTTGATATACAGACTCAGGTTCAGAATCAAAACCTAACACTATGGGTGAAAACCCACCACCACCAGAGAGACTTCTTGGGGATTATGGAGAAGCAAATGCTCTAGCAGGTCGATTGACTATTGTGAATCAACTGGTCAATGTTGCAAATTTTCAACTGCATCCTTCAACCATTTGCCAGCTCAAGAACAAATCTTTCACCGGAAAGATCAGCGAAAATGCAAATAAGCATTTACAGAGATTCCTCAACATGAGTAATACTTTGAAATTGAGGGGCACTCTGAAGAAGCAAAAAAATTAAGGATGTTATTATTCATGCAATATGAAGATGCTGAAGAGTGGTTTTACTCATTGCCTGTTGGAAGTATCACCACTTGGGAGCATATGGAGAAGACGTTTCTTGATGAGTACTTTCTTGCTTCTGTTTATATTCGTAAAAGATATGATATTGTGAATTTTAAGTAGAAAGAAGGAGAGTCACTAGGTAATGCTTATAAGAGGTTCAAGAGGTTATTAATAGTCTGTCCCGCTCACAACATGGATCAAACTGAGCAAATGCAGATGTTTGTGAATGGCCTCAGATGGAAGATGTTGTACCCCAAAATTTGCCCTCCCATATTCTTCAAGAAATTGTCAAGTCAAGCTTCAAATCTCCCCAAGGGTTGCACAGTGCAAGGGCCTCCTAAGCAGGCAAAATTAGGGTTTTGGTTCTGATCAAGAAAATGAAGTTTCAAAGGGCCCAATCAAGTCTCACATGCCTAAAAATATGGTCAAGCATCCTCATATCAAGTTTTAAGACTTTCAGCACAAAATTGCACAGTCAAAAACCCTAATTGCACTACAGTCAACTGTAGGGGCAAAATGGTCATTTGACAGTCAAAAGTTCAAATTTTTGGTCAACATATCATTTTGAAGCCACAAACATCATTTGATCAATGCTTGATCATGATTCTCAAAACTTGGCTCAAAAATCATCAAGATGCAAAAGTTTCTATTTTTGGACAGCTGAAAAAGTCAACTGAAATTGACCAGGGCATAACTTTCACATGGTTCATCAGAAAAATTCCATCCAAAGCTCATTTTGAAGAGAAAGAAATTTCCTACAACTCATCGTCATACTTCAAGTCCAAGAAATGCTCTCACAAAAAGTTATCAATTTCAACATTATAGGTCATTTTCAAAAGTCAACAAAAAGGGACTTTAAGTCAAAGGCCATAACTTGAGATTGGTAAATCAAAATGACATGGGACCAAAGGCATTGGTTAGAGGACTCAAAAACCTTTCCAAAATGTCCAAGAACATGAGCAAAGCTTAAAAATTGAGCAAGTTATGCATTGGAGAAGTTGGGAAATTTTTGTGAAATGGCCAAAACCATTTATCCTTGAAATCTCATTTTTGACAAAAGGGGCCCACTTTTTCCACTTGAATTAACTTGGCCATGCCTCCCACGTGTCCCACCTTTTATTTCATATTTTTTAATTAATTTTTTCATTTTTAATTGATTTTATTGGATTTAATTAAGTTTAAATCTTTTAAAATCAAGAAAAAATCAAAAAGTTTGATTAAATGAAATATTTGGCCTTAACTAGCCTTGAAACATCATTATGTGCCTACCAAATTCGTGCAAAGGAGTAAACAAGGCAAGAATTCAAAAATGGAAAGTTGGTTATGGAGTTTGATGGAGAATCTTGGAATTTAAGGCTATACATTATGGAGCCATAATTTCTCTTCCTACACATTGCATAAGACCTATACAATTGATAGAGAACAAGAGGAGACAAGAAGCTGCGCAGGAACCTTGAAACAAAAACTCACTTTTTCACAAAAAATCTCAATTCTGAAAATTGACTTGTAGGTAGTTTCAAGGCATAATACCTATCCCATTAGCTTCCTTGAGCATCATTGGACGTATCCCAATCACAAACATCAAAGATAACCTCTTGAAACGCTGTACAGAAGTCCTACTTTTCTTATTTATTTGCATAATCGTATTCCAAGTTTTAAGCATTTTTATTGCATATTGTTAATGGATTCATGCTAATTAAGGTGTTCTGAAGCTAACCGTTTATCTTAATTATGTTTTCGTGTACTATATGCTATTATGCCATTGATGCAGATTAGGGTTCATGAAGCTTGAAATTGGGCGTTTCGTGATATGGAAAAATTGAACCCTCTAAGTATCACCATTAGAACTAGCGCACTTGGACGAAGAAGAATCCATATTCGCGCCCAATTTATGAGCACCTAATAGCTAATCGCTATTTTTCCAAAACTGGCCTAAGAGAGCACATCAAAAACCGTTGCCTATGTTGTCTATGTTTCAGGAAAATGAAGTCTCATGAAGAAGATGACCTCGTGGCGTTGTTGGATTGGTTCTTTTTAAATTTCACGCTAAAACATTGTATATGCGTGTTTTCATTTTATATTAATTGTTTTATGTTTAATATACAAGCGCGTTGTTTGGATCAGATGGCAAACGAAGTTATTGGTAAAGTGAATGACCTGGGTTCGATCCCAGGCCTTCACCCTTTCCATTTGTTTTTTCCCAATTAATGTTCATATGCAGGCATAAGGTTGTGGTCCATGGTACGTCCCTCTATCCAGCCATCCACCTGTCCAAATCCACCAATCCAAAGGCCACGCTCTGAGGTACATGGTGAGGCCAAGTCAAAGATCCCACAGGCATCCTGGAAAAGTCAACAAAGCCTCCAAAATGGGCCAAAATTACTTGGGCTACACCCCCTTGGTTTGTTATTCCTTATCTTTTTTTTATTATTTATTATTTATTTGTTTGCTTAATTTCTATTTAATTTTTTTTTCAAATCAATATTTTCGTAATAATATAAATACACAAAAAATCAGAAAAAGATAAAAAATAATAAAATATTTTATTTTAAGTATTTTCATAAATAAATTTGTATGTAATTAATTTAGATTTAATTTTAGGTTATAATTTAATTCTTTTTTTACAATAAACCAAAAAATAATAAAAATAGATCTTTAACACTTTTTTGCCTTTTTTTAATTAATTAAATATTTTATTATAAGTATTATCAACCATTAATTTTGTAAATAAATTTTATAATTAATTTAGTTTTAATTCTAGGTTTTAACTTTAATGCATTTTCTTTAATAAATTAAAAAACAATTAGAATTAGAATTAATTATTTGACTTTTAATTAATTTAATTTTCTTTAATGTCATAAATACAAAAACATAAAAAATAAGTTCTTTCTTTTTTATTTTAACTTAATTATTTTAACTTAATTGTTTTAAATTCCTTCAAAGGGTTCAACGCCCTCGCATTCGATTACATTTTTGTTCGCGCGTTTTATTTATTTCTTTTGTGAATATAATGTACTTGTCCAAAGCCCTGTAATAGCTATTAGACATTTATTTTCTGCACTTTATTTTAAATCGGGTCTGGATTAATTTGGCGTTGTAGACCCGCGCCTTTGTAATAGCGTAGGACCTTTATCTTTTCCGCACTTTAAATTCCTGCACCTTTAACTGTTAAACAATAACATGAAAGAATGAATGCCCAAAAATAAAATCAAAACGTAGATCACCAATGTATGACAAGACAAACAATAAACTGAAAATGACACACAATTCACACACCACCCCTAGGGTACGCTTCACTGTTGCCTTGCCCCTCGAAAGGTGGTCGTCGAGTAGAGGATGTCTTAGTAAGTCCTCATGATCCGGGAACCTGGCATGAGGGTAGCTTCTAAGGTGTCTTCCTATTACTCCGGTGATCACCATGTCCCGAACCTCGAATTGACCCGAACACCTCCAACGATGGTGCTACCTACCTCTCAATGGTGGGATAGCACTATCTAAAGGACATTTACACAGACAAATTCCTTAGGGTAGGTAGATGACTCATGGATACTTGCTCTTTTCAAAAACAAATCAAAATACTTTTCACACCTTACACTTTTCAAAAGCTTTCAAAACAACTTTTCAAACACTCTTGAGGACTGATACAAGAGTCGATCTGAAATCTTTCAAAGAAACTTTTTTAAAACCCACATTGAAAAGCAAACAAAACAATTTTGAAAACACAAATGAGCAAGTATCTAAGAGCCCATGGATAACCATGGATAGAAAGGGTGCTAACACCTTCCCTTTCTATAATCTACCTCCCGAACCGAGAGCAATCTCTTTAAAAGGAATTTTTCTGTGCTTTTGTCCTTTCTATTTGGAGAAAATAAAAGACGGTGGCGACTCTTGCTTCCGCGACATTTCGCGAAACCAACTTTAAAACAGTCAGTTCCAGATCCACCGATCGCCAGAACTGGCGACTCTGCTGGGGATAAACTTTTAAAGTGAGGTGTACCTTAGGACTAAGATCACTGTGTTTTCAATTGCTTTGACTTGTTTGCTTTAAATTGTGGGACTGTCTTGGGAGTTCTATAGATCCTAACCCGGATCTGGGGATACCTTATTAGAAAGTAGCAACAAGGCTGTGAGGGAACTATGAGGGGTATACCGACATGGTTGAAGCAGTCTGCTACGTTGATGTGGCACTTTGGTGTGTACTGGTAACCCTTGAGTCAATCAAGGAGAGTACGGGGCCTCCGCGTGGTGTCGTGAAGCATCAACAGACCTTAGGAACCTTAATTGAACCATCTTGGCCTCTTTAGGGTAGTGAGATAACTACTTTGGTGTACTCCGGAGTCGGTTGATACTCGATACTACACTCAATTGAGGGTTGTTTTATTGGGATATTTTGATCGCCAGTCAGTGGCTAAATCGAAACAATGAACAATGAAAGCAATCCAATGATATTGAGAACCTTAGAACCCGGTTACTTTGATAGGACAGGTATGAACCGACAAACTGAAAGAGGGTAATACCTAGACCTCATGCTGGCCTAAACTCTAAGGGTTTCTCTTGTGTGACTTGTGTGCCTTTGTAATTGCCTACTTGCATGCTTGTTAGCTGACACATGAACTACTTGCAGGTTTTGTTTATAGTCCTTAATTAGGACTCATAACAAGGTTTACCGAGTTTCTTGCAGGTTTTGTTTTAGTCCTTAATTGGGACTCATGACAGTTTTTACTTGAGCTTCTTGCAGGTTTTGTTTATAGTCCTTAATCGGGACTCATAACAAGAGTGTACTAAGTTTCTTACAGGTTTTGGTTTGCAGTCTTTAATTGGGATTCGTAACAGGGCTACTCACATTACCCCATGCATACCATAACATCATACCATTGCATACATCCTAACCCATTTCAAGGATCTCAAGGGTTTGTGATGCAGGTCATGATGAATCAAACATCTAGCAAGGGGCAAAGAGGATTTATTTTCCTCTAGCCAAGGTTGTCAGAGGCTGTGACCCACTTGATATGGTGAGCCTTGACCCTTGAAGAAGGACTCTCCACAAACATGAAGTTCCTTCAATCAAGCTACCCAAATTCAAATGCTAACAATTTTCTTGTTTACCCCGCGAGATCCTTGAAAACATTGCATATATATACGTACATATCATTGCATAACAGGTATCCTTTTGACAGGTCACTTACCATCTCCGCTGTTTATTTCAGCAATGGCTTTCCAACAAGATAACCAGGACCTTCATGCCCAAGAGACCCAGTTCAGGGAGATCTTCTTAAGCCTATCCAAGGGGCAAGAAGAGTTAAGGACACTCCTCATGGGGAATTTGGCCAAGCAAACTCCTGAAGATGATAAGGACGAGCAGCTGAAACGTCTGCAAGCTGAGGTAGATACGATGAAAATTCAGATGCTGGGGCAAATGGCCCTTATCCAAGGCTTAGCTCGGGAACAAGAAGAGTTGAGAACTGTGATCAACCAGCTTCAGCAAGACAGTATGAAGCAAGTAGCCAAGGCTGGAGACCAAACCGATAATCAGCCTCCAAGAAGTCAAAGGCTTGGTTCAATGAATAGACCTCTCCAAGCTGCTACTACTTCACAGCTCCAACCACAACCTCGCCCAGAGCAACGGGTTGATCAGAGCAAGCCCAGAAGGCAATTCACCCAGCTCAACACGTCGCTGTCCCAAGCTTTGCAACACCTGTTGAAGTTGAATCTGGTGACGTTGATAGGACCTCACCCTAATCCTAAGACTTCTTCACCCAACTATAATCCTGGGGCCAGGTGCGCATACCATTCTAACAGCCCGGGGCATGATACTGATGACTGTTGGAAGTTGAGGTACAAAATCCAAAGCCTGATTGATGAAGGAGCTGTGGAATTCACCCCAGATGGTCAGGTCGAGTTCTTCTACTATCCCTGCGAGGTTCACCATTTGAAATGACAAGCCCTGAGACTAGAAGACTTTTGTTCATTCGAATGCTCAAGTTGTAATTTTCTTTTGATTGTTCAAACATTTGTTCATTGTTAAACATTGTTATTTCATTAATGCATCGCATATGTCTGTTCTAAAACAATATATTCGTATTCACTAAATGCAAATTATTTTCATATTTTTTTCTGATGTCAACTCTCGATTAATAATTCTAAGCCTCTTGAGGGAGGATGACGAAAACGATACCGCGATCATTACAGTATGCTTTTGAATAGACCCCGCTGATGAGGTACAGGCATTGTTTCAATCCCTAAACACTGGAGTTATAAGGATGATAATCCCTCGTCAACCCCTTTGAGCCAAAGAAGTAGGAGTTTTTCTTTCGAAAATTAAAACCCTTAATCATAACCCGGGGCAGGGTAGTCTTCTCAGTTGATCCAAGTGCACAATGAATGGCACCAAATGAGTTTTCCAAAAACAAAAGACAGTGATGGTTCCGAACAATCATAAGGACAGGCAGTCATTATCAAAAAAAAAATCATAAATGAAAAGCCCAAAAAGTCAAAACCAATGAAGGAGACTTACCAAATTGGGGCATCCCGCTGACTGTAATTCCAAAAAAGGAAATAGCTCAGGCAAAAAATAGGGATAACGAAGTCAAAAAAGAAAGAGGTCCTACAAACCCTCAACAAAAAAGGAAATGGCTGCCTAATCAAAATATACTTTCAATATCTGAATCATCATTGGAACATCAGAGCAAAGACTCAAACAAGGTCTAACGTATGATCAACTGAGTTTAGGTTTGGAGAACACCACGAAGAGCGGGTGGGTACAAATAATTTGAGCCTTTATCCTTTGTTTCTTAAACCGTGAACCAAGCCACGTTATAACCCTTAAAAGTCCTAGCTGAAGCATGGGTTAGTTCGAAAGCATACTGTTACAAAAAGGTATCCTGACTCCTTAAGGCTTACGGTAAATACGGAGTTGACATCACGTTTTACAAACATTCACTTGTTTTATGAAAAAGAATGCATTTTCAAAATCTTCAAGACAGACATAAGCTTTGCATTTTTAACATAACTTTGTTTGCATATGACTTTTGTTTGAACAACATGAAAATTCGCACGACGAATGCCTAATGAACAGAAGTACCTCCAATCAAGGGGCAGACATGACCATGGTCCATTATCTGGGGCAGTCCAATCAAGATTCGGGGAATCTCTCAAAGGGTCAGCTAGCTCGGGGAAAATCTCCGCCAGAGTCACTTGGGGCATTCCGGCAACGAATCTGGCCCGGTCAGACATCTTCTGGTGACATGACATAACACTTATAACAGGGGCAACTCCATACTTTCTGAGAACGGACATAGTCGGAAAAATACTACGCACAATCAAAGACCCGCTAGGTTGACATACCTAGGCAAAAATTAGGGCTTCCCGGCGAACCAAAAGGGTTCGGGCAAAATGAAGGGATGAAATGAAAAAATCTGTACACCCGGCAAGTCGAAAACCTGAAAAGGCGGCTTGGGCAAAAATGGGTATCCCGGTGGACTGAAAACCCGAAAGGGCGGTCCAGGCAAAAGTTAGGGATCAAAGCGTACGACTATGTCCTGTCATCTTATCACCTACCTACCAGAAGAAGGTTTGTCCATCAACCACTATCAACGCCTCACAGGCCTTCCTCTCCCACCTCAGAAACAGGAGCAATAAAGAGTTGTCTAAGCAATCTAATTGTTCTATCCTCCAAGGTACCAAGGTAGGTTCAGCTAAAGAACATAACCAGATATCCTAATTCCCCAGAGAGTAAGCAGCCAGTACACTCTTCTTCAAGCAAAGTTATCAGACCTTAAGGAAAGTTGAGTATCCCCCAGCAGATATCAACATTCCCCAGCAGCATATATTCCTAACAAGCATCCCCGGCAGTCTTGGTCTAAAGATTGTTCCCCGGCGGTATATCAAACATTCAGTGGTGTCACTTCCCCCGATACATCTCAAAACTTCCCCAGGAGAATCCAATCCAGTTTCCCCAAGAAGTTGGAATCCATCTCCCCAAGCAGTAAGCTTATCCCCAGTAGATTCTGGAAGCTTATCCTCGCAAAGAACGAACGCGTCGTCCGGCTTTATTTAAAGAGTTATTTCCTTAACAGGATATAACTGGGTTATCCTCAGCCAAAAGCCATGGAAAGAGCATCCTCGACGGAGTCTTCTTATCCCCAGCGAAGTCCATTAACACTTCCAATATAACGATGGTATCCACATCAAGTTATCATCAACACTCAACAAAGTATCTCTCTCCCCACGGAGTATTGCTTCCCAGCAAGATCGTCAGGGTACCTTTCTCCCCGCAGAGTTATCCATTCGCCAAGTCTATTCCCCAACGGAGTCATCTTCTCCTACCGGTATTCTTGCAACTATCATCCCCAGCGGAAGCGAAATCTATTCTTCAACATCAGTCCAGGAGTGGCTTCCCGGCACCCGTCAAGGATTTACTTTCCTAGACGAAAAACACATACATAAACATCACATACATCATTATAGCATGCATAGACGCATTATATCATACAAATCTCATTTATGTTGAGAACATCATTGCTTGATCCATATCATGCATTGCATATGACTGACCTTTACCTTTCAGGATAGATGCAGTTAAAATTCTCAAACATATTTCAAGGCCTTCTCTAGTCCAGCTAAATCGACTCCTAACAGATTTTTCTGATGAAGATTCAGTAGAAGTTATCAGGTTATAATTTTGGGTGGTTCCCTCTCCGACGGTAAGTGAGGTGATAATTCCTTTTCAGATGGTTCCCTCTCCGACGGTGAGTGAGGTGATAATTCCCTTTCAGATGGTTCCCTCTCCGACGGTGAGTGAGGTTATAATTCCTTTTCAGATGGTTCCCTCTTCGACGGTGAGTGAGGTGATAATTCCTTTTCAGATGGTTCCCTCTCCAACGGTGAGTGAGGTGATAATTCCATTCCAGGTTTTTCTCTGACGCCCGCTTTTGAGATTATAATTTCCTATGGTTCCCTCTCCGACGGTGAGTGAGGCGATAATTCCTTTTCAGATGGTTCCATCTCCAACGGTGAGTGAGGTGATAATTCCATTCCAGGTTTTCCTCAGACGCCCGCTTTTGAGATTATAATTTCCTATGGTTCCCTCTCCGACGGTGAGTGAGGTGGTAATCCCTTTTCAAATGGTTCCCTCTCCGACGGTGAGTGAGGTGGTAATTCCTTTCCTTATGGTTCCCTCTCCGACGGTGAGTGAGGCGATAATTCCTTTTCAGATGGTTCCCTCTCCGACGGTGAGTGAGGTGATAATTCCCTTTCAGATTATAATTTCTTTTGGTTTTCTTCCCGATACTGCAAAAATGGTGATTCCCACCAAGATTTTTCTCAACGAGCGTTGTTGAAGTTAAAATCACTCAAGGTTCTCTCACCATTCACGCTAAGGTAGTAACCATCCCTGGTTCATTCATCATCTTTTGAAGCTCCAGACTCAGCTCCTGTAACCAGTCAGGACATATCTATGCCAAGCATCTGAAAAACCAGTTCTTGCAGCGTGTCAGGTACTCATTTTTCTTTTGCAGGTATGCAGGTTCTCGCTAAGGAATCTCCTACGCGATCGACATCCAGATGGCATCTATAAGCCCATCATCCTATCCAGCAATCTCTAAATGGCATCTGTAAGCCCATTTCACCATCACATTGTCACTATGTGAGCGCAAATTTCTGGGCACTCTAGTGTTCAATCATCTTCTACCCTCGGATTACGAAAGGCACGTCAGCCAATCTGCATCCTCAGGTCTAAGAAGATTGAACAGGGGCAACTGTTGTACCCCAAAATTTGCCCTCCCATATTCTTCAAGAAATTGTCAAGTCAAGCTTCAAATCTCCCCAAGGGTTGCACAGTGCAAGGGCCTCCTAAGCAGGCAAAATTAGGGTTTTGGTTCTGATCAAGAAAATGAAGTTTCAAAGGGCCCAATCAAGTCTCACATGCCTAAAAATATGGTCAAGCATCCTCATATCAAGTTTTAAGACTTTCAGCACAAAATTGCACAGTCAAAAACCCTAATTGCACTACAGTCAACTGTAGGGGCAAAATGGTCATTTGACAGTCAAAAGTTCAAATTTTTGGTCAACATATCATTTTGAAGCCACAAACATCATTTGATCAATGCTTGATCATGATTCTCAAAACTTGGCTCAAAAATCATCAAGATGCAAAAGTTTCTATTTTTGGACAGTTGAAAAAGTCAACTGAAATTGACCAGGGCATAACTTTCACATGGTTCATCAGAAAAATTCCATCCAAATCTCATTTTGAAGAGAAAGACATTTCCTACAACTCATCGTCATACTTCAAGTCCAAGAAATGCTCTCACAAAAAGTTATCAATTTCAACATTATAGGTCATTTTCAAAAGTCAACAAAAAGGGACTTTAAGTCAAAGGCCATAACTTGAGATTGGTAAATAAAAATGACATGGGACCAAAGGCATTGGTTAGAGGACTCAAAAACCTTTCCAAAATGTCCAAGAACATGAGCAAAGCTTAAAAATTGAGCAAGTTATGCATTGGAGAAGTTGGGAAATTTTTGTGAAATGGCCAAAACCATTTATCCTTGAAATCTCATTTTTGACAAAAGGGGCCCACTTTTTCCACTTGAATTAACTTGGCCATGCCTCCCACGTGTCCCACCTTTTATTTCATATTTTTTAATTAATTTTTTCATTTTTAATTGATTTTATTGGATTTAATTAAGTTTAAATCTTTTAAAATCAAGAAAAAATCAAAAAGTTTGATTAAATGAAATATTTGGCCTTAACTAGCCTTGAAACATCATTATGTGCCTACCAAATTCGTGCAAAGGAGTAAACAAGGCAAGAATTCAAAAATGGAAAGTTGGTTATGGAGTTTGATGGAGAATCTTGGAATTTAAGGCTATGCATTATGGAGCCATAATTTCTCTTCCTACACATTGCATAAGACCTATACAATTGATAGAGAACAAGAGGAGACAAGAAGCTGCGCAGGAACCTTGAAACAAAAACTCACTTTTTCACAAAAAATCTCAATTCTGAAAATTGACTTGTAGGTAGTTTCAAGGCATAATACCTATCCCATTAGCTTCCTTGAGCATCATTGGACGTATCCCAATCATAAACATCAAAGATAACCTCTTGAAACGCTGTACAGAAGTCCTACTTTTCTTATTTATTTGCATAATTGTATTCCAAGTTTTAAGCATTTTTATTGCATATTGTTAATGGATTCATGCTAATTAAGGTGTTCTGAAGCTAACCGTTTATCTTAATTATGTTTTCGTGTACTATATGCTATTATGCCATTGATGCAGATTAGGGTTCATGAAGCTTGAAATTGGGCGTTTCGTGATATGGAAAAATTGAACCCTCTAAGTATCACCATTAGAACTAGCGCACTTGGACGAAGAAGAATCCATATTCACGCCCAATTTATGAGCACCTAATAGCTAATCGCTATTTTTCCAAAACTGGCCTAAGAGAGCACATCAAAAACCGTTGCCTATGTTGTCTATGTTTCAGGAAAATGAAGTCTCATGAAGAAGATGACCTCGTGGCGTTGTTGGATTGGTTCTTTTTAAATTTCGCGCTAAAACATTGTATATGCGTGTTTTCATTTTATATTAATTGTTTTATGTTTAATATACAAGCGCGTTGTTTGGATCAGATGGCAAACGAAGTTGTTGGTAAAGTGAATGACCTGGGTTCGATCCCAGGCCTTCACCCTTTCCATTTGTTTTTTCCCAATTAATGTTCATATGCAGGCATAAGGTTGTGGTCCATGGTACGTCCCTCTATCCAGCCATCCACCTGTCCAAATCCACCAATCCAAAGGCCACGCTCTGAGGTACATGGTGAGGCCAAGTCAAAGATCCCACAGGCATCCTGGAAAAGTCAACAAAGCCTCCAAAATGGGCCATAATTACTTGGGCTACACCCCCTTGGTTTGCTATTCCTTATCTTTTTTTATTATTTATTTTTTATTTGTTTGCTTAATTTCTATTTAATTTTTTTTTCAAATCAATATTTTCATAATAATATAAATACACAAAAAATCAGAAAAAGATAAAAAATAATAAAATATTTTATTTTAAGTATTTTCATAAATAAATTTGTATGTAATTAATTTAGATTTAATTTTAGGTTATAATTTAATTCTTTTTTTACAATAAACCAAAAAATAATAAAAATAGATCTTTAACACTTTTTTGCCTTTTTTTAATTAATTAAATATTTTATTATAAGTATTATCAACCATTAATTTTGTAAATAAATTTTATAATTAATTTAGTTTTAATTCTAGGTTTTAACTTTAATGCATTTTCTTTAATAAATTAAAAAACAATTAGAATTAGAATTAATTATTTGACTTTTAATTAATTTAATTTTCTTTAATGTCATAAATACAAAAACATAAAAAATAAGTTCTTTCTTTTTTATTTTAACTTAATTATTTTAACTTAATTGTTTTAAATTCCTTCAAAGGGTTCAACGCCCTCGCATTCGATTACGTTTTTGTTCGCGCGTTTTATTTGTTTCTTTTGTGAATATAATGTACTTGTTCCAAAGACCTGTAATAGCTATTAGACATTTATTTTCTGCACTTTATTTTAAATCGGGTCTGGATTAATTTGGCGTTGTAGACCCGCGCCTTTGTAATAGCGTATGACCTTTATCTTTTCCGCACTTTAAATTCCTGCACCTTTAACTGTTAAACAATAACATGAAAGAATGAATGCCCAAAAATAAAATCAAAACGTAGATCACCAATGTATGACAAGACAAACAATAAACTGAAAATGACACACAATTCACACACCACCCCTAGGGTACGCTTCACTGTTGCCTTGCCCCTCGAAAGGTGGTCGTCGAGTAGAGGATGTCTTAGTAAGTCCTCATGATCCGGGAACCTGGCATGAGGGTAGCTTCTAAGGTGTCTTCCTATTACTCCGGTGATCACCATGTCCCGAACCTCGAATTGACCCGAACACCTCCAACGATGGTGCTACCTACCTCTCAATGGTGGGATAGCACTATCTAAAGGACATTTACACAGACAAATTCCTTAGGGTAGGTAGATGACTCATGGATACTTGCTATTTTCAAAAACAAATCAAAATACTTTTCACACCTTACACTTTTCAAAAGCTTTCAAAACAACTTTTCAAACACTCTTGAGGACTGATACAAGAGTCGATCTGAAATCTTTCAAAGAAACTTTTTTAAAACCCATATTGAAAAGCAAACAAAACAATTTTGAAAACACAAATGAGCAAGTATCTAAGAGCCCATGGATAACCATGGATAGAAAGGGTGCTAACACCTTCCCTTTCTATAATCTACCTCCCGAACCGAGAGCAATCTCTTTAAAAGGAATTTTTCTGTGCTTTTGTCCTTTCCATTTGGAGAAAATAAAAGACGGTGGCGACTCTTGCTTCCGCGACATTTCGCGAAACCAACTTTAAAACAGTCAGTTCCAGATCCACCGATCACAGAAGACAAAGTAGCTTATTGATACAGCTGCCGGTGGCTCATCCAACTTTACAACAACAGCTGGTATTAAAAATATCATTGAAGTCATTGTTGAAAATGAACACCTGGAATTATATGACCGAAGTGTGAGTAAACCAGAGGGAGTGATTGACTTGAAACTTGCAAATCAAGGGGTGAAGATAAAGATCAAATTGCCGTTGAAGTTGAGAAAAAACTAAAGGCTATGAATTTAGGTACCCAAACTGTAGCCCAAGTTCAACCTGCTCAGACTGTCAGTTGTGAGATTTGTAGGGGACCACACATTACTGTGCAAAGTCTTGCAACTCCATAACAAGTTTAAGAGATCAAATTTTTGAGGCAAAATAACCTATATTCTAACACCTATAATCCTGGATGGAAGAGTCATCCTAACTTTTCCTAGAAAGATCAACAACAAGCTCCTCAAAAGGCAGAGTGATAGGTGAATATTAAAAAGATGGCTGCCCATACCTCTCAATTTCAAGAAGATACAAGGAGCAATCACATAAATATCACAACTACAATAAAAAATTTAGAAGTTCAAATGGGACAGACTGCACAACAGGTAGCGTTGCAAGCACAAGGAAATCAGAAAAATCATGAGAATGTTAATGCTGCCGTAATAAGGAGTCAAAAAACTGCATAAGAAAAAGAAGATCAGGTAAAATTTGATGATAACATCATAGAAGTAGAGTTGGAAGTGAGAGAAAACAGGAAAAAAATAGGAAGAAGTGGTATCACCAGTGAAGCCAGTTGAAGAGAAAACTAAACCAGAAATTAAGTTGTCGTATCTATCTCGATTTGCAAAGAAGCACACAAAAGAGAAAGAGTTTGATAAATTTGTCCAGTTGTTCAAAAAGCTAGAGATCAACATACCATTCTTTGAAGCACTCGAGAAAACCCCTTTGTATCAGAAATTCATGAAGGAGATTTTATCAAAGAAGAGATCAACATGAGAGGGATCGGTACCATGCAATGAGAAATTGTATGTAATTGCACCAGAGAGGAAAATACCTGTCAAGCAAAAGGATCTGGGATCAGTTGCAATAGCATGCACCATAAAATATAGAACTTTCAAGAGGGTTATAATTAATTCTGGTTCTAGTGTGAGTTTGATGCCCTTGTCTATTTTCAAAAAGCTTGGTATTGAAAAGATAAGCGGGAGTGGGACAAAATTAAAATTTCCTGATCACACTATCAAGCAGTCATACGGGATATCGGAAGATGTATTGGTGGAAATTGACAACTTTGTCTTTCCTGTTGATTTCCAGATCATGGATATCCATGAAGATAAAAAGACTTCTATCATTCTTGTTCGACCATTTCTGCTGAAGAATCGGTTCAATTTTGATATAGAGACATGTAATCTTACATTAAAATCTTTTGATGAAGAGATGACCTTGAAATTATTGGAGATTAAGAAGAAGGGTACATGTGGAAAGAAACAATCTTCAGTTGGTATGATCAAAGTAGAAGGAGAAAATAAAATTTCAAAATCACTCCCATAAGAAGTCTCGGGCATAATCTCTCAAGTGGCATCAATAAAAATTCCTAAGCTCAATCAAGAATGAAAGAAGAGAAAGAAGAAGGACACTGACCTGAGAAGATGGAAGTTGGAAGTGGCTGGAAGCACAAAGGGGTTGATACTTTTGATCTGAATGACTTCTGGGTTGCGGAAAAGACAAGCAACAAGGTATGGAAGAGGAAGTACCCCCCATAAGGGGATGAACCGTTGAGCCATGCGACGTTAAATGAAGTGCTTCGTGGGAGGCAACCCACACTTTTAGTAACTTATTTTTTCTTTTTGTGTTTGTTTTGTTTTTCCTACAGGTAATAAAAAGGGACTCTTACTGGTGAAAGCTAGGAGGCAGCAATATGTGTTGCAGTTCCATCTATGAGTCACCTTCCTCGAGCTTGTTCTAAAACATTGGGGTTAATGTTTAGTTCAAGTTTGGTGAGGGTTTTATTTCTTTTCGTTTCAAATTATTTGTTGGTTCTATGCTAATTGTTGTGTAAATCCACGAGTTGAAGTCCTTCCTAAATTTTGCTGAATATTTATGTTTTGTTCAAGAACTTGTTTCTCATAGAGTTTAGGAATATTATATAGAGACAAAGGGATGGTTGTTCGAGGGTAGGAAGTTCATAATAACGTGACAGTGATACGAGTTTAACGTGTAGATTTGTACCATAATGCTTGAATTCTGAGAAGTACTCCTTAAGTAGTTTATCTTTATAGTCTGGCATAATATAGATTCACATACAAGTATGTTTGGTTGAGAAATAAATAAAGCTGGCACCAAATGATGAAAAGGCAGTAAAATGAAACTAGCTCTCTAAGTTGGGTAGCCCTCACCAGGTTATTCATCCCAAATAGGGTCGATCCCCAAACGCCGTCCATAAATGACAATATATAAACTAATTTTTTTTGAAAATTTCATCTGAAGTTAAAAGGACAAAAAAATCTTATTTTGTTCCTGAACAAAAAATTTCTTGATCAGTCTTGTGCGTGTGATGATCATAAAAAATTATCATTCCCTTAATTTTATTGTCTAAATGAAAAAGGAGGAAAATCGGAAAAAGACTTAAGTACAAAGCATAACTAGAGAGGTATCTGAATAGGAAGCTCGAGGTTTAAAGGTTCTCACATAAACTCTTTGCGTCACGTAAACATCAGACATATTGCTTTTTGACCAATTTGAGCGGATATCTCACGTATGAGTACCAGGCTGCTGTGATTTTCATGAGTTCTTATAATGGTCGTTTAAGGTCAAGCAACAATTTATGTTTGGGGGAGTTTGATCAATGGTTTTTCCATCTTTATTTACAGTTGATTTTAGTTATATTTTCTTTATTTTATCAATTATTTTATTTCATTCTTCTATGTTTTATATGTTGGTTGTGTATTTTGTTGTTTTCAGGCTCAGAGAATAAAACCAGGAAAATCAGCGCGAAAAGTGCAAATTCTGAGTTTTGGGGGAAGTCTCAAAAACCAAGATACAGGGTTCTTGACACAGCCATCCGTGCCAACTAACACGGGCCGTGTCAGGAGAGGATGCATAGCTAGAATTTGGGAGCAGAGGCTGACATGGCCCGTGTCAGAAGGTATGGGCCTGAGTTTTTGTTGGAATAATGGACAGAGGCCGACATGATTGCACGTGTCAGCTGACACGACTCGTGTTGGCCAGGACGCTGCTTTTGAGTGTTTTTATGATTTTTTATGATTTGGGACCCATAGGGGGCGTTTTGGGAATTTCCCACCGAGTCAAATGGATTGTGCACTATTTAGATGAGTTTGGAAGAAGAATTAGAGACCTTTTATTTTGGAGACAATGATTTCCAGAGTCTAGGAGTGAGGATATGAGATTCTTGGAGAACATAGATCTTTCATGAGCGGACGCGATTGAAGACCAAAGTTCCTTCATGATCTATAATGTCTAATTATTATATTATTGTAATTCTTTTGAACAATATGAACGACTACACCCCCCAATGCTAAAGGGTGTCCCTGATTTGAATCTGTAATGATTATGAATTCCCGAGTTCTTTAATAAAGTTGTTTTCTTATTCAATTTAATCGTGCAATGTTTTCATGCTTTTCTGATCGGAGCAATTAAGATTAATTTATGGTTAACAACCAGCTGGACCGTGGTTGTTAAAGTTTTTGTACGATTAGGCTATAGTAGATATCACCTAGGACTAAGGATAACTTATAGTTACCAGATTTAACCCTTGATGAAATAAATGCTTGACTCCATCAAATATCTCTAAGTACTTAGGATTTAGGATGGATGGTTAAAGGTTTTCTCACTAAAGACTTAGGGGGAAATAATCTAAAGGGCTGGTAGGTGAATGTTATGAACTTGTTGAAGAAGTCAGGATTCAAGGTCATTATATGGAAAATTACACACCACAACCTAGCATGTTCATCATATATTTGAAAAGGCATATTTATATTTCTGCTTATTCTTAAGTGACAATTTCTAAAACAAAATCCCCAAGTTAAGTTTTTGTTTAATTGAACGTGAATTGAACTCGATAATTGTACGCAATCCTTGAGATTGACATTCGTGGAATTTCCCTATTATTACGAGGGGAAAAATAGTACACTTTCTACTTTTCCTATCAATCCCGCAAGATCTCCTATCAAGATTTCCCTTAATGACCGAAACCATTATCTTCTTGAGATTCAACTTTCACCAAGTCTCCCAAGAAATCAATCAACAATAGTTGATGGTGATCTTGTGTTTACATGAAATCTTCTTCTAAGCAGATTACACAAGTGTTTTAAGCACATATTGTTTAACACTTCTTCGAGCTACAACTCAAGTGTTAAAATAATTTACATGAAGAGATATAAACAGAAACACTATACAAGAAACAACTCTAGTGTTCATTACTATGTTCTATAAAGATGTCTATGATCAGAAGTTGAGTAGCATTTTGAAATGTTCTTCTTCATCTTCTTATTGAGCAAGCTACGAGTAATAACTCCTTGCTTCTTCTGAGATCTACCAATATGTATGTGATTGAAAGTTGAATAACATCTTGAAGTCTTCTTCTTCTTTGAGTAAGCTACGAGTAACAACTTTTTGCTTCTTCTATTTCATCCAAGATGAATATGATGATAGTTGAATAGAATCTTGTTGAAACCTTCTTTCTTTCTTTTCTCTCTTCTTTGGTGGTCTTCAGAATGTGTAGCATTGCAGTTTTAACATATTCAACATCCACTGCTTTCCTTTCACAGGATGAAGCTTTATGGCTAATGGCAAACGGAAGCGACAACGTTTCTTTGAATCTTCAATATTCATTTATAGCCTTTGATAGAGAGAGATAGAGATGTTGTGAGGATAGAAAGGACTTTTCCTGCACAACTGGTTAGTTCCTAATGGATAGAATAAGGTGTAAGAGTTTAGACAATATAAAATAATATTTTTGTATCCTGTCACTGTTCAATGATAACTTTGCACCCTTTCTCTGAATAATATTTTTCTAGTAAGCTTGTATATAAAGATCCGTTAAGTAAAGAAAGATAGTTGTAAATCCACCTGTTTGTTCCTAATGATCATAATGAGAGTGATTGACAATACAATATAAAGGACTGTCCTTACGCCACCTAGAGGGTAGAGGTCACATACACTTTATGTACCTTTTGCACAACATCACACGTTAACCATTTAAACTTTCTGCTTATCTTCAGAGGCTTTAGATATTTGAATGTTGAATGTTGAAGCTTGTTGTATAAGAATCTCTCTTAAGCCTTAAAACCTAAGTCTTGGAGTTTTCAGAACTTGTCACACATAACTTTATCTTCAGAGTCTTCAACACTTGGTTGTAAGAACTTGCTTTTCTTCAGATCATCAGAAATTGGTCAGCAAAACCTTGTCTTTATAATCTTCATAACTTGTAACACATAAAATCAAATCTTTTAAAGGCCTCCAAAGCTTAACCATAAAGTCACGATCATAACCTCTTGTACTAACGTTCCTTAGACACGTTGCAGAAGATAGATTCAGAACCTTGACTTCAATTGTAAAACATAACCACATATTCTCTTCCAGTAGTGTATGTTCAGAACCTGATGATGTCACATGCCTTGTACCAGAGTTAGAAAATTATAGCAGCAGCTACACACTAAAATGAAACCATTAGTGTATATAATTGTTCTCTAAGAGAACATGTAAAGTTATCATAAAAATACCAAGGACATATGTAGAAACACTTCTTGTTATTAAAATCTCCCCATTTTTGATGATGACAAAACCATGTATTTTAGTAGAACAGTTTATACAAGGTAATCACTATAACCGACAAATTCAGAGTTAAGTTCACAGCTCCCCCTAAATTTATTAAACCCAAAATTTCATTTAAGCTTGTTCAGAGTCTTCCCTAAGCCCAACACTCACAAAATAAATTTTGAGTGTTCAGAACATTGAATAGAGAAGTAGAACTTCCCTACAATAACTCATCAAAGTCTGACTATAACACCTGGTCTTCATCTTAGAACCTGGTTTCTATCAACACTTGATGAAGAATCAAAATTTGATCTGAGCATGATTAAATAATGACATGCATCATGTATCAGCGCTTATGTTCCTTGATTCTGATATCACAACCAAAACACTATTCTTCTCAAGCATCAGTGTTTTATCTGATATATTCCAATGTATCAGGCATTCAGATAGTTCACAACTTTTGAATAAAGCGTATATTACCGAAACACATATATCAGAGCAAAGATTCTGAGTGGCATCTCTGTATGAGAGCATGCATCAAAATGTTGACTTGTTTTCCCTTCAGGAGAGCATAACTTGTGAGCTATAAGTATGAATTTCATACTTTCAGAAAGTTAACAACTTCTGAACACTATAATATCAAACAAGATTACCTTACTTTCAGTAAGTTTATAACTTCTGAATTGTGTTCGGTACATTAGTTTGAATATTCATATATTCACAAAGTGTACAACATCTTCTATATAAAATTAGAGTTGATTTCATTCATAAGGTTTTCAATCTTAGCATCCAGATCTTCATCTTCAACCTGTCTTTATAATACTTGGTGAACTTGTTTAGAGTTTCCGGATTGAAAACATCAAACAAACAATTAGTAGAAATAGAATTTTATATGTTTGAGTTTAATACTCTGAGAATAAACATTATTAAATATCATTTTACTTTCTCCCCCTTTGTCATAAATAAAAAAGGTAATAGAGAAATAGAAAATTATTGAAAAAGCAGTTGTAGGAAATAGGTGATAGAGAGAATCAAGACTAATAAGATACAGAACAGAAAAACTTAGTATTTTTTTGAATGCAGAGAGAGAATATAAATTACACAGAAAGGTAATAAAGATATAGAAAAAACTAAACTGAGAAGGTAACTAACACACGAAGCATAATTCATTAATTAAAAGAAAAAATAATACAGACTCAATAAAGCAACTAGAGAAAACAGACAAATAGGAAACTTAAATACTAAGCAGACATCATTTAACACTCAAAGACTTTACACTTTTTCTTCACCAGAAGCACTTGCAGAGCCAGTTTTCCGAATACCCAAAAAGAATACTTCTCTAAAGAAGATTTCAGATATAGTTATTCTAGAAGGTATGAAGGCTAGATGCTTATATCCTTATATTGAAAGACAAAAAATAACGCAACGAAAGAACATGCAAGTAGTTACTATAAAACAAGAAGGTGAATATGATGAGGGGTTCAAACTAATCAACCTATATTATCATGCACGACAAAGGTTTAAGGTAAATGATTGTCTTGGTTGTTTTGATCAAACTTTCTAATAAACTCCTTAATCATGTTATTGAACTCCATTAGTTTTTCCATAAACTCTTTAATCGATCCTTATTCCTTCTACATCTCCTCCATAGACTTTAGAAGCTTAGGAAATAACCCAAAACTTCTGCTGGAGAATTCTTCTATCTCAGCTTGATCCTTTCTGATAACTTCTCTTTTTGCGGCCTCCTTTTTAGTTGTTTCTTTTTAGCTACTCTTTAAGATTCTAGGGCTAGAGCCTTTCTTGCTGTCTCACTTAAATACTTTTCCTTGGTCTGGTCAGACAAGGCATGCATTCTTAAAAATTCAGCATTCATTCATTTGCTGAACTCATTCCAGTTGTTACTAAGAAGAGATCAATCAGTGCTTGAGCCATATAGGTTTCGAAGCTTCCAAATTTGAGTCAGGGAATCTTCTGTGAAAAGTGAGATACTCTCTTCAAGATCTAGATATGGTATATCATAATTTTGATGGAGTGGGGAGGCAACAATGGTTATGGGGAACACTATAGAGGATAAGGTTAGTGTTAAGACTGTATTTCTATTATTAGAGTTGGAGAAAAGGGAATTAAATTCATTCATATCCATAGATGAATCAATCATTTTCTTTTTCTCCTGAGATGTTTCAGACTCTTGAAATATGACATTTATGGATGACCTTTTCTTGCTAGATAGATTTTTGTGTGGTGGAAAGAGATGTGGTTTCTTACAACATCGTCTTCTTTCTTCTTCACCATCTGCTTCCATGCAAGAGTTTCTAAAAAAACATTGCCCTTAGGGTTTCATTTTGATTCTAAATTTTGAACTGAGGGGTTTTTCATGGTAGACTGATGTTCATAGCCTTTTCTTCAGGTGGTTTGGATGCCTTTTTCTAGAATTCCCATTTCTACCAGGTTCACAGAGTTGAAGGGTTCACCAATGGTCATATTAAGGTCTTTTTCATCCAGATCCCTCAGATCGATACTCCTAGTGATGATATGTGATAAGAGTCTTCCAAGAGGAATATAACTTTTCCTTCTATCACTTTCATCTATGGTTATTCTTACATGATCTCTTAGATGATGGAAAATAAGAGAGGGGAGATTTATACAAATGCCTAAGGAAATGAAGTATAGTATGTATAACAGATCTCCAAAAATAATCGATGTATGCTTCCTTTGAGGTACTTGGATTATTGATGATTCAAAGATTTTGGCCCAGATTCTAAGACGATCATGAAGACCATCACTCTTCGAGGCTTTTTGTGATTTGAAGATGACTTGATAAACTTCTATCAATTCTCACCATCGACTATTTGCTTCATAGCACCTTAATCCTTTCCATAAAGATTAAGAACTTTGGTGATGATTTGTTCATTGACGATAACCTTTTTCCCTTTAACAAATAACACTACTTAGAAGGTTGATGACTTAGCATGTAGCCAGAAGTCTTTTACAAGGTGAGGAAGAATGGGTCCTTTGAGAAGGTTGAAGTAGTTTTCCCACCCTTGGTTTGTAACATCATTCAAAAGATCAAAGCCATTATCTTTGATATTTTGAAAAACTACGAAGGGTTCACAAAGAACTTTTAAGGAGTCCAAATCTGTAGACAGAGTAACTTCATGAGCATCATATGGTTGTTCTTATATACTCTCTTGATCATTACTAGGTGATAAGAAGAGAAGATGAGAAAAAGGTTTGTGGTTAGGAGGAGAGAGCCTTTCAAGAGCGATTTTGTTTTGAGGGTTCATAACTGATTTTGGAAGTTTAGGGTTTGAACTAGAAATTTAGGAAAGCAATAAAAAAAGGAAAATATTATTTAAAATATATATAAAGATGATTTTGGAAACGTGTACTCAAGGAAAGTAATGATGAACGATACCTATTTTCAAGACGATGATATAGCGCATGATGAGACATATATCTGTGAAATAAAGTGACAACCTGTTGTACCCCAGTTTTTGCCCCTAAGATCCCTTCATCATACCATGTTGATTCACTCACAACAAGATCACACTAGGATTCTTGGTTCCCCTCCCTACTTTGAGTTTTGCTCCTTTTGAGGGATTACTAAGAACCTTGACTTATGCTCCTTTTGTGATCATGAATATTGTTTTGATTTCTTCACTTAACTAATAAAATACAATGTTGGCTTGTCTTGCTTGTTATCCATGTAGGTAAGGGCAGTGAGATTTAACAAGTTACTCCATGGGTTCATGAGTTTATTTCCATGCCCTAGTCAATATAGCTTGAGAAGTTCAAACCATACCATTGGATTGGTTTTGGGAGTATTGGCATGGCAAGGTTTCTTTGGTTCATCACATTTCAAGGTTACTAGATTTGACTCAAAAGTACAAGGGGTTGATTGGAGAAGTTGTCATGTTTGGACAAGGCCTTGTTCCTATTGGTCACAAGAGCATATTTCTCTCAAAATTCAAGATATGGAAGTGGTTTTGGTGGATAAGAGTTATAATTATCATCCTCAACAACTTATATTCACAAAGCAAGAATATTGGTACAAGAATTTTGTTCAAACTTGTCAAAGTTCCTCAAGGCATTCTCTTGATCTAGAAACTAGGGTTTTGAACTTCAAAGGAGTATATCTTGCTCACCTTTTGGTATTTTTGAGTGATTCCAAAGACATCCTTCTCTTCAAAGGGTTATCAACAAATCACTTCAAAAGTTCCAATGAGTTTTCATGTGTAAGAAACTTGGTGAAGAAGAAAGATTACAAGTCATCTAGATGAATCCATAATTTTACATAAGTAACTTCAAATAATCATAACTTGGTCAATTTTCATCAAATTTAGTCCATTATTTTTCCATAATGATCTTAAAGATGTGAACTTTATGCATTCTTTTATGTGCAAAGTGGGAAAATGGATGGAGGTTGCCTTAAATATGCAAAAGATTATAGGTCATTTCATGATTTTTGGCCAACTTCAACAAGTCATAACTTGCTCAATTTTTGGAGATTTTGAGTGGTTCAAGTTTCAAAATGTCATTCAAGAGATCTACCTCATTCCATCTTTTTTGGTCAAGGGCAAATTTCAAGTGGAAGGCCATGTTTGGATGCAAACGATTATAGGTCATTTTTGAAGAAGAATTTGAAATATTTCTAAGTATGGAAAGTCAACCCTTTTTCTTCAACTTTGACTCAATGTAACTTTCATCTCAAGTAGCCATTTAAATCCATTATTTTTCCATTGCAAATCTTGTAACCTCATATTTTTAAAGCATCAAGAATCATGCCCTAAGACCCATTGAGTTGAAAATGCCATTGGTCAGAAGTTGGCACTTTGAAATTGAATTTCTCACCAACTCTGAATTTTGAAATCCATAATGTGGCTTCTAATCACAAGTTTTCCACTCGTTTTTGCCTCTAAACATGTTTAGTGAAGTTCCAGATTTGTTTAGCACATTAAAACGTAAGAATTGGATGAGTTTTGATGAAGTTTGTATCACACTTCACTCGTGAATCAGGTTTGCACGAATTCCCTCCAAAACGCATCATTCACTCTTCCTTTTGATCCCATTCGCTTCTCCTATGAATACATGAACTATCCCATTCAATTTCCAATGCTTGGATAACAAGAATCACCCTGCCAAACTTGCTCCATAACTCAATTTTATGTAACTTCAAAATCCATTATCGAGCCTTTTTCAATCCAATTTTTCCATCAATTCACCTTGCTTGATCTTCCCTGAAGCTAACCACATAATTACATTCAAGAATCGTGCCCTATACTGCTCCATAGAAGTCCAGCTTCAGAGCTCTGCAACTTAACTTCAATAGGTAGATTCCTTCATCAATTCTTCAAAACTATGATATCATTGTGTTGCTCTCATTGCCTTGGTTCTAGTCGCAACACTTACCTTTTACTGGAAACACGTTTTGACCATGAAATTTCAAATCCCTTTTCAAAACTTTCCTTCCAAATTGCTTGAGCTACAATTTATATAAATTTGGCGCGAGAGTGTGGTTGTCTTCGTCTTGAAGAGACGAAGCGAATGGCACAGGTCCGAGCTTCTGATTTTACAGTTTTAGAGACCTGCAATTCATGATGGCTGGAGGTTGAATATGATCAACGTGTCATCTTCCAACCAATAAAGGCGTGCCATATGTATTTTTCAAATCCTGATTTAATTAATGATTCTGTACAATATTCGCTAATGACCATGATATGCACAACGCGCCAGATCCCATGGATTTGATTTCTAACGCGTTTTGACTCTCATCCAATGGTCCACATATTTTACTTTTATTTTCTTTTTCTGATTTTTATATTTTAATTGTTTTAAATTTCAAAAAATCATAGAAAATTCATTTTTAGTCCAAAAAATCTGAAAAAATTAAGAAAAATATTTTTGATTATTCTCTTTCTGATTATTTTTTTTTAACAATTTAATTTTGTGTTTTGGTATTTTTTTATAAATTTTACACTTATTTGATTTGTTATAAATGTTTAAAAATATTTTAATACATTTTAAAATTCTGAAAAAATTATGGAATGATCCAATAGATATTGTGACAAATATTGGTGACCTTATTTTATTTTTGTTTCTGACTTTACTATTTTTTTTAATCATTTTTTGTTTATTTTACCCATTTATTTTAATTTTAAAAATAGTTTCTGTCTTTAAAAAATTACCAAAAAATTTGTAAAATTATTTGAGCCCTTTTACTGATTTTTCTATGGTCTTACTTTTTATTTCTTGATTAATTTGAACATAGTTTATATTTTTCTCATTATTTTCTATTTTTAAAAACATTTTTAAAATCCTTGTTGTGTATATTAAATGTGATATTATTTTGTGATTATTTTCTGGATGATCTTGGGTTAGATTTTGGATCATGAACTTTATTAACATCATTGGATCCATGGTGTTGAGTTTAACTCCACAAAAATGGATGAATGATTTTAATAATAGTTTGATTAAAATTTAATTCAAAAGTGGTTTGTATATTTTTTCCCCATCCCTCTTCATCTCATCTCTTTCTTATTGCAATAAATGTTGTTGGAGCATGATCTCTATATCATGTCTAAAAAAAAAGGTGCATAGATTGCTATTTACCGGCCTCAAAATAGGTGCGAATTCTATATAAGTTCACTTACGATTGCTTAACATAGCGCTAAAATTTGTCTCGATTTGAATAAATGATCATTCGTGGCCCAAACTTATGATTTTAAACTCAAGTATGTTAATTTGATCTCTTTGATTCAATAACCTCGAGATTCATTGTGTGGAGGCTTTGGTTCTACCAATCCTCTAATGGATCTACAACACCTTTGGTCAATGCGGATCACTTAAACATCGTTGATCATTAAAATGGTACTTATGAGAATTCAAATGGATGATATACTTGACAAAAAGCAAATGCAACTTGTTGTGTGGAGGCTTTGGTTCTATCAAACCTCTAATGAGTTCCAAATGCAAGCTTCATGATGGTCATCCAACTAACCACTAATTATTGAATTGTCTTACCTTATGCTTTTATTATTTTTTATGCTTTATGTACCATTTACTTTTAGCATTTACATTTCATGCCATTTTCATCTTTTCTCATTTGAGCATTTACTTTCTTGCCATTTTTACTTTGCTCACTTGAGCTTTTCTTTTCCTTTCTTAAGATACTTAATAATCAACATAAACCCTAAAAAATCTTTAATGGTACTTGGACTATTTGGTTACTATCCTTGGCATTATGGAGCATGGGACTTTTTCTTAGACTTAGGATTAGAAACCTTGGCCTATCTTGGAGACCTTGTGATCTTATCTGATTATTCTGTCTGGAGTTCTTGAGGTTTACCTCAAGATATTGGGTTGTTTGTTTGTTTTTGTGTGCAGGTTCTTGTGATTACACCCTTTGTTTATAATTTGGAATTCGCCCGTATACAGCCGTTACTCTGCCCAATTTTTATGAAGACTTAATACACTTGAAGTTTGATTCTCTCAAGAGGTCTAGTATTTCTTTGCTTGATTGGTTCCAATCCAAGGAATGGGAATTTTGTCTTGGCTCATAATGTCAAGTTTTGGCTTCTTGTTGGTTAGATGGTTCTTATCTCTAGCTTTTACCTTGTACTATAGGATAATCCCTTCTTCTCCTCCCATCTTCTTTAATTTCAAAAATCTTCTTCCTTATTTTGAAAACTCTTCTTGTTTTAAACTGGAACCATTTTCATAATAAACTTGGACTTATGTCCATGCATTTTCAAAAAAATTTCATAAAGAAACTCCAATCAACTTAGTAATACCTTGACATTTTTTTTTGTGAGAAGACTAAAAGTCAATCAATCTCATTGCAAACCATTTTTCCACTTTGGCTTTTTACCTTTAAAACTTCTTTAATGATTAAACTCTTGTCAATCCTTGTAGTGATGCAAACGACTATACTTCTACAATATGTAGTGAAGAGAGATATTTTCCACTAGGGTGTTGAGTGAGGCATTATTGATTTTGAAATCCAAGCCATATCCTCCACTTTGAGATGATGCAAATTCTCCTTTCTCATGATTGTGGTTAGTAGGTGTGTTTTCCACACGGACAATGACGATGATGTTTTATCTTATAAAATTAACCAACACATTTGGGTTTTAAATTTTTGAAAGAGGAACTACGTGTACCCTGATCCCCTATTGCATGAAAAGGTGGTACATAGGCACTAAAGGTACGCAACCGCGGCGGGTGCAAAAATTATAAAATAAATATATTTCGTTTCTCACCTCCACCATCCATTTTTTTATATATTTTTTATATCCAAAATATACAAATTTTACAAAGAGGCTCCTGCGGAGTACCGTAGATGTTTAGGGTGCTAATACCTTCCCTTTGCATAACCAACCCCCTTACCTTGAATCTTTCCCCCTCTTTTTTGGGTTATTCGCTCTTTTCCCATCCCTTTGGAAATAATAAAGCGCGGTGGCGATTTTTATTTTGATTTGTATAAAGTCTAGTCAATCCAATGGCTTAGTCTTGAACATTTCTACCACTACAGAAAAATGACGACTTCATTGGGGAAAGATTGACCTCTTTCTGGTCCATCCCTAAGTGGGTTAAGCCTATCTTTGTTTATATCTGTATGTGTATTATTACTGTTTTTTGTGTTATATGTTGTATATATGTTTGTTTGGATTTTCCTGGTTTTCAGGGTGCTTGGTGATTACTCATAAGTCCTATACCCGGACTTAGGAAAAATTTAAGAATGGACGGACGATATAGTCATGTTAACTTTGAGGGAGTAATCCCAAAAAAGGAGGCATGATACCCCCCACTCAGTGGAGGCCCCTTTGACTGTAGTGTCGTTTACCGAGTAATCGGGAAGACGTACTGCTTTCGACCTGGGAGCCTGCTGAAACTGAGGACTGTAGAATACCAAACACATCTTGGCCTTTTAGGTGTAGTGCGGAAGCTATGATGGAGTAATCCGGAAATAGTTGTCACCCGATACTACACTCGGACGAGCCTTTCTTGAGAATATTACTAATTATCGAGTTAATCGGGAAGTTGGTAATATCTTAAGGAAGGATGTAGACTCTGGGAACCTCTAGAACCTTGTTCGGCAGTTGATATATTTAAACCAAAACCTTATGGGTAGTACCCTCGACCTCATGCTCGTGACGTTGAACCTATGAATCCTATATGTGTGATCTTGTGTGTGATTGTTGCATCATGCATCAATGCACTCATAAGCATCTTTTGAAGAAACCATATTTCAAGGGATTTAAAGGTTGACTATTTGTGAATATCTTAGGTACTTTTTAACCATGGATTCTGGAAAGAGAAAGCCGGGAAGTACAATTTCAAGGATCCCAAGATAGATGAGTTGATCAGTCTAATTCTCGAGATCGAGTGTTCTGTAGACTTTCGAAAGAAGTATGGATCCATTATTCCTCTCATGAAGCTGAATATGAAGGAGGGTATTCTCTCGACCTTGGTCAAGTTCTATGATCCGATGTATCATTACTTTACTTATCCTGACTATCAGTTGATGCCTACACTAGAGGAGTATTATTATCTATTGGATTTACCTGTTACTGATCGTATTCCTTTTACTGGTTTGGAGGGTGAGTCGAAATCACATAAGATTGCTACTTTGATTCATCTGGGGAAATCTGAGGTGGTAGCCCATATGACTACTAAAGGAGGGATTAGAGGATTACCAGCTTAGTTCTTATTGGATAAAGCTCATTACTTTGCCATAATGAAGAGTACAATTGCTTTTGAGGCCATCTTTTCCCTACTTGCTTACGGGTTGTTCTTATTTCCTAACGTGGACAAGTTTGTCGAAATTAACGCTATCATGATCTTCATGATTGGAAACCCAGTTCCTACACTGTTGGGTGATACTTCTTACTCTATCCATCTTCAGAATTCTTATCATGGGGGGATGATTATCTGTTGCACGCCTCTGTTATACTGGTGGTTTATCTCTCATATGCCCCAGTATGATGCTTTTTGGGATGTCAAGAAGGAACCCCGTTGGGCTCTTAAAATCATGGCACTTACTCACTCGGATATTGATTGGTATCATCGAGCTTACCAGGATATAGAGATTATTGACAGTTATGGTAGTTTCCCTAATCTACCTCTTCTTGGTACAAAGGGAGGAATTAACTATAACCTTGTTCTTGCACGGTGACAGCTTGGTTATTCGATGAGGGATAAACCAAATAGTATTCATTTGAGTAGTTTCTTTCTGAAGGAAGGGGATGACCATGGGGAAGCTAGGGAACAGATTGCGAAGGCCTGGCATCACATTCATAAGAAGGGTAGGAAGGATTTGGGACCTAGGGGTGTTGTTTCTTTGGAGCCATATATTCAGTGGGTCCGATCGAGAGCCATTCAGTTAAAGATGCCATATACCCGGGAGACACCCATGCCTGATCTATTTGTGAAGACCACTCCTCCATTATTAGATGATCTGGAAGAGCTGCAACTTGCTTTGGTTAGGATGCAACAGGAAAGGGATGCTTGGAAGAACAAGTTCCAGACTTTAGAGAGTTCATACAGAGCAGACCTAAAGGAGAAAGACGACTTGATTGAGATCCTTGAGAGTCGAGCGGTAGAGTCTATGGAGATGCAAGGGGATTTATTTTCTCCCGGGCCTCAATCAGGTGCTGATCACTCACTTCCTGATTCAGATGATTGGAAGGAGATTGTCATTAGATATATGGAAGAAAACCAGAGGTTAAAGGCTCAGATGGCCAGGCTCACGGGGAAGCGCCGGCCTATAGAGTGATCTCCATCAGTTTTACTTCTTAGGGTTTTAGATTTTATTTTCATCTTGTACTTGGGATCATTGAAACTTGTAATTCATTTTGGAGTTATTATAATAAAATTTTCAGTATTTCAAAAGCGCTATTACTTTGATGTTTGCAATATGTCTATAAACTTTAAATCCCTTGAAATATTAAATAACAAAGTAAAAATAATCATGTGCATTGCATATCATGCACCATATTGCACATGTTTCTTGCATTTTGTTATGCATATCCAGGTGTCTTACCAAGCTTCTTTACTTTGTTCAGCAAGCTGACTCATCACTACAACACTCGAGCTAATTTCAAAAAGAAGATGGACAACTTAGAACAGGAGAATCGCGAGCTGCGCGAAGAAGTTTTTGCTTTGAAGACCGGCTTGGCCAATTTGAATACTCTAATGGAAGCTTTGGTGGCTGCTCAGAATCAACTATCGAGTGTTCAACCTCAACCAATAAGGGAAACTACTGAAGCTCTGACTGTTCCTATATCTGCTACTCCGGCTGTTATTCAAAACCGTATGCCTCAAGGTTATCCATGGGGAATTCCAGAGAATTTTGCACCTGAAGGTTTCAATCTTGGGCCTCAAGATACTCCAATTGTTCAAATTATTTTTAATCCAGCACCTCATGTGGTGCATGCTGTTCCTGCTGTGCCTCCTTCGGTGAATATGGTTCCGTTTGCTAATGATGATGTGTGTCGTTCTTTCCCTCCACCAAGTGAAGACTTGGGTATTTATGACATAATGGATGATTTTCAAGAGCAGTTTGACAAGATGCAGAGGGAAATGAAGACCCTTAGAGGGAAAGATCTATTTGGGCAGAATGTGAATGAGCTATGCTTGGTCCCAAATGTTAAGATACCTGCTAAGATTAAGGTCCCGAAATTTGAGAAGTATAAGGGCAACACTTGCCCTCGTTCTCATCTGGTGATATACATGAGGAGAATGTCTACCCATACTGATGATCAACGTCTTCTGATTCAATTTTTTCAGGATAGTTTGACTGGTGCTGCGTTGAAGTGGTATATGAGTTTGGACAACGCCAATATCCATACTTTTAATGATTTGGGAGAAGCTTTCATCAAACAATACAAGTACAACATGGACATGGCGCCTGACCATGATCAACTTAGGGCGATGGTTCAGGAACACAAGGAATCGTTCAAAGAGTATGCACAGAGATGGCACGAGGTAGCCGCCCAAGTGATTCCTCCCATGGAAGAGAAGGATATGAATAAGATTTTCTTGAAGACGCTGGGTTCTTTCTACTACGAGAGGATGGTAGCAAGCGCGCCAGGTGACTTTACTGAGATGGTAGGAATGGGTATCCGCTTAGAAGAGTCTGTAAGAGAAGGCCTTTTGATGAAGAATGAAGGATCTGGAGGTGCGAAGAAGCCATCTTATGGGTTTACCAAGAAGAAAGAAGGCGATACAAATGCTGTTATACAAGAGAGAAGGTTAAACACTCTTAGAAGGAATTATCAACGTCATCAGTAAGTCGCCTCAGTTACTCCTATTGTGAGTGCAGCTCCCACTACCGTTGCTTATCAGAGACCGTCCCAGCAGGGGAATCAAGGGTATAATCATAGAAGAGAGAGTTATGACCCTATTCCCATGAGATATACAAAGCTACTACCAGCATTGATTCAGAAAAAGTTGGTCCATACACGACCACCTCCCGCCGTACCATCACTATTGCCTTGGTATTACAAGGCAGACCAAACATGTGCTTTTCATCAGGGAGCACCAGGGCATAATGTTGAGAATTGTTATCCTTCAAAGAATGAGGTGCAGAAATTGGTAAAGTCTGGTGTTCTATCTTTCAAGGAAATGGGACCTAATGTGAAAGATAATCCTCTACCCAAGCATGGGGGAGTAAATGCTGTAAATATGGTGTCCGGTTGTCCAGGCGACTTCCAGATTTTTGACATTAATCTGGTTAGAGGAGATTTGGTGAAAATGCATGCAGACCTCTGAATTTAACTAGTATACGCATGACCATACCGATTGTGCTACTTGCAGTATAAATATACAGGGTTGCGATAAGATAAAGGCTGATTTACAGGAGATGATGGATGAGGGCCTCATCCACATAATCAGGCCTAGGGCATAGTATGAAGAGGAAGTGAACATGGTTTCTGGATGTCCTGGTGAATTCAGAATTTTTGATGTGGAGTATATGAATAAGGATCTCGTGCAGTTGCATGCTACCTTCTGCCATACGGCTGGTCAGGTGGAACACCAATATGGATCTTGCCTAGTTTGCTGTCGAGATCTCCGAGGATGTTCAATCGTGAATAAGGGTTTTCATTTGTTGTTAGACAATGAAACTATCAAGATCATAGGCCAGAGGGATGATTATCATGAAGTTGATATGGTTGAGGTTTGTTTAAATGAAGAAGAGGAAGAGTATGCCTCCGCGGATGAGTATTTATCTTCAGAGGAAGATTTGTTTTCCAGAAATGACTTATTGATTACTGGTTGTGTTGAAGAAGGGGTAAACGTCACTGTGCCTTGTTTCGGTGCACCAGCCCATTTTGAGGTGGAGTATCATAGCAAGCCAGCTCTTACCCCATTGGTAATTAGTTTTCCAGGTCCTATCCCTTACAAATCAGATAAGGTTGTACCTTACAAATACAACGCTACAATATTAGAAGATGGGGTGGAAGTTCCCATCCAGCCAATGCCCGATGTTGGAAATATAGCTGAAAACAGCAGGGTGACCCGTAGTGGTCGTGTGTTTCCGCCAGTTTTTCGAAGAGATGTTGCTGCTGGAAAGAAAATTGTTGAGAATGTTGAACCTAAGAAGACTACATGAGAGACTAGTGGAGCTACGCTAGACAAAGAAGTGGATGATATTTTGAAGATAATTAAGATGAGCAACTACAGAATTTTAGATCAGCTACTGCAGACTCCTTCAAAGATATCTATCTTAGCTTTATTAATGAACTCCTCTGCTCATAGAGAATCCTTGATGAGGGTACTGGACCAAGATTTTGTGGAGAGTGACATGCCAATAGATCAATTCAGCAGCATAATTGGAAACATGTCATGTAATAACTTGAGTTTCTGCGATGATGAATTGTCAGATGAAGGGAGGAATCACAACCTGGACCTCCACATCTGTATGAACTGCAAGAATGATTCACTATCCAATGTGCTAATTGATAATGGATCTGCGTTAAATGTTATACCGAGGAGTACTCTCATGAAGTTGAAATATCAAGGAACACCTATGCGCCCGAGTGGTATCAATGTGAAAGCATTTGATGGGTCGAGGAAATCTGTCATCGGTGAAGTAGACTTACCTATCCATATAGGACCATATTTGTTCCAGATAACCTTCTAGGTCATGGACATTATTCCCGCATATAGTTGTTTGCTAGGATGGCTATGGATACATGAAGCAGGGGCTGTCACTTCAACTTTGCACCAGAAGCTAAATTTTGTACGTGAAGGGAAGGTGGTGATCATAAATGGGGAGCAGGCATTGTTGATATCTCATTTGTCCTCTTTCAGTATTGTAGAAGCGGATGAAGCTGCTGTTGGAACCCAATTCCAAGCCTTATCCATTGATAACATAAGAGGAAATGAGAATTCCATGTTTTCGCTGAAGGATGCGCAACAAGTTGTGCGCAATGGTCCTAATGCAGTTTGGGGACGAATTGTGGATCCACCCGTGAACAAGAACAAAACTGGCTTAGGGTTCTCTTCGAAGAATGGCAAAGGTAAGGGCATGAAGCCGAAGTCTGCTGCAGGCAGGTATCAAGACATTTTCCGCAGTGGAGGTTACCTCCATCCAACTGATTCTGGAATTAATGTTGTTGAGGAGGATGAAGCAGAGCAGGAAATGCCGAATTATGTGACGCATGGAGTCAGGGTTCAGAACTGGGTCACCATTGATGTTCCCTCTTGCATACATGTTTCAAAGTAATTTGATTTGATTAATCTTTTTTTTTGAAAGGCTTTCGCTCTGCCCAAGGTGGAAGTATTAATGTTGTAGGGCTTATCTATTTGTTGTGACTGTTAAGAACAGTAATAAAAGTTGTCTTTGTTTCCCAAATTATGTCTTTATTTTTTTTCTTTTCCTCGGAAAATGGTAATAAAAAAAAACCTTTCAAAATAAATAATAACTGAAATTTAATCTGCATGATCACTTGTTATATGTGTCAGTTTCTAAATGAAATCACAAATCATATGTGCAGGTTAACTAAAAAACCCGTTGAATACAATGACCCTGCACCCTCTCCCAACTTTGAATCTCATGTGTTTGGGGCTGAAGAAGAAAATTATGATGAGATTCCAGAAGAGGTCTCACGGTTGCTTAAGCACGAGGAAAATACCATTCAGCCATATAAAGAGCCTTTGGAAGTGATCAATTTGGGTTCATAAGAAGATCCGAAGGAAGTCAAGATTGGAGCATCGTTGCATCCCGATGTAAAGAGAAGGTTGATTGAGTTGTTGAAAGAGTATGTGAATATTTTTGCTTGGTCTTACCAAGATATGCCTGGTCTAGATACAGATATTGTCGAGCACCATTTACCGTTGAAGCCAGTGTCCGCCAATTAAACAAAAGTTGAAAAGAACTAACCCAGATATGGCAGTAAAGATCAAAGAGGAGGTTCTAAAGCAGATTAATGCTGGTTTTATTGTGACGTCAGTGTATCCTCAATGGATTGCCAATATTGTCCCAGTACCGAAAAAAGACGGAAAAGTCTGCATGTGCGTATATTACAGAGATCTAAATAAAGCTAGTCCAAAAGATGATTTTCCATTTCCACATATCGACATGTTAGTGGATAGCACATCAAAATTCAAAGTATTCTCATTCATGGATGGATTTTCTAGGTATAATCAAATAAGAATGGCTCCAGATGACATGGAACAAACAACGTTTATCACACCCTGGGGAATATTCTGTTACAGAGTGATGCCCTTCGGGTTGAAGAACGCTGGTGCAACGTACCAGAGGGCTATGACAACCCTATTCCATGATCTGGTGCACAAGGAAATTGAAGTATATGTTGATGATATGATTTCCAAATCCCAAACTGAAGAAGGGCATATAGAAGATTTGTTGAAGTTGTTTCAGCGTTTGAGGAAGTATCGTCTCCGCTTGAATCCAAATAAATGAATCTTCGGTGTTCGATAGGGGAAGTTGTTGGGTTTCGTTGTTAGCCCGAAAGGAATTGAAGTTGACCCTGATAAAGTCAAAGAAATTCAAGAAATGCTAGCACCAAGAACTGAAAAGCAAGTCAGAGGTTTCCTCGAGCGTTTGAATTATATTTCTAGATTTATTTCCCACATGACTGCAACATGCGAACCGATATTTAAGTTGTTAAAGAAAGATCAAGGTTGTGTGTGGACGAATGACCGCCAAAGGGAATTTGAGAGTATTAAGGAATATCTGCTTGAACCTCCTATCTTGCTCCCTCCCGTAGAAGGAAGACTGTTGATTATGTATCTGACAGTGCTAGATAAATCCATGGGTTGTATTCTGGGACAACAGGATGAAACAGGGAAGAAGGAGTTCGCCATTTATTATCTTAGTAAAAAATTCACTGATTGTGACTCGCGGTATTCCATGCTGTAAAAAACATGTTGTGCTTTGGCTTGGGCGGCAAAGCATTTGCGACAGTATATGTTGAATCACACCACTTGGTTGATCTCCAAAATGGGTCCAATCATGTACATTTTTGAAAATCCTGCTCTTACTGGGAGAATTTCCTGCTGGCAGATGTTGTTATCTGAATATGATATCAAATACCGCACTCAAAAAGCTATTAAATGTAGTGTGTTGGCAGATTATCTTGCTCACCAACCAGTGGAGGATCACCAGTATGCAAAATATGAATTCCCCGATGAGGATGTGATGTTCCTGAAAGTGAAGGATTGTGATGAACCATTACCTGAGGAGAGTCCTGACCCTGAATCTCGTTGGAGTATGATATTTGATGGAGCTGTGAATGCTTATGGTAAAGGAATTGGTGTTGTGATTGTCACTCCTCATTGATCACACATTCCTTTTACTACAAGGTTAACATTTGATTGCACGAATAATATGGTAGTATATGAGGCTTGCATCATGGGTCTCGAGGAAGTTATTGATCTCAGAATCAAAATTGTAGATGTGTATGTTGATTCAGCTTTAGTAATAAATCAGATTAAAGGACAATGGGATACTCGTCACCTTGGCTTGATCCCTTACAAAGATTATGCTAGAAGATTATTCCATTCTTCAATAAAGCTGAATCCCATCACATCCCTAGAGATGAAAATCAAATGGAGGATGCTCTGGAAACTATGGCTTCTATGTACCAAGTGAATACTTGGCATGATATACCCCAAATTACAGTCCGACGACTGGATAGGCCCGCTCATGTGTTTACAACAGAGGAGGTAGAAGATGAAAAACCTTGGTATTATGATATCAAGCATTTTCTTCAGACTCAGGAATACCCGATTGATGCATCGAAGAAAGATAGAAAAACAATGAGAAGATTGGCATGCAGTTTCTTCCTCAGTGAAAATGTGTTATACAAGAGAAATTATGACATGGTCTTGCTCAGGTGCGTGGATAGACACGAAGCAGACATGTTGATGCATGAGATTCATGAAGGTTCATTTGGAACTCATGCCAATGGACATTCGATGGCTAAAAAGATGCTAAGAGCAGGTTATTATTGGCTGACAATGGAATCTGACTGTTACAAATTTGCAAAGACGTGCCATAAATGCCAGATTTATGCAGACAAGGTCCATGTGCTTCCGACGCTTCTCAATGTGATTTCCTCCCCATGGCCTTTCTCTATGTGGGGTATTAACATGATTGGGATGATAGAACCCAAAGCTTCAAATGGGCACCGTTTTATCTTGGTAGGAATTGATTACTTCACCAAGTGGGTGGAGGCTGCTTCATATGCCAATGTTACTAAGCAGGTGGTTGTGCGCTTCATTAAGAATAATATTATATGCCGGTATGGTGTGCCGAGCAGAATCATCACTGACAATGGCTCAAATTTGAACAACAAGATGATGACAGAACTGTGTGAAGAATTCAAGATTATCCATCACAATTCATCTCCATACAGGCCAAAGATGAATGGGGTTGTTGAAGTTGCTAATAAGAATATCAAGAGAATTATCCAGAAGATGGTAATTACTTATAAGGATTGGCATGAAATGCTCCCCTTTGCTTTACATGGATACCGAACATATGTCCGCACTTCAACAGGATCAACCGCGTTCTCCCTAGTGTATCGAATGGAAGCTGTACTTCTGGTCGAGGTAAAGATTCCCTTGTTGCGTGTGATAATGGAAACCAAGATGACGGAGGCTGGATGGGTTCATAACAGGTTTGACCAATTGAACTTGATTGAGGAGAAGAGGATGACAACCTCGTGTCATGGTCAATTATGTCAAAAAAGAATGAAGAAAGCTTTTGATAAAAGGGTCAAACCTCATGAATTCAGAGAAGGCGACCTCGTGCTCAGGAAGATCATGTATTTCAAAACTAATTTTAAGGGCAAGTGGACTCCCAATTTTGAAGGCCCGTATGTTGTCAAGAAAGCCTTCTATGGTGATGCATTAATTCTTGAAACTATGGATGGAGAGGAGTTCCCACGTCCCATGAATGCTGACGCAGTCAAGAAATACTTTGCCTAAAGAAATAAAAGAACAACTTGCTAAGTTGAAAACCCAAAAGGGTGGCTTAGGCAAAAAAGGAGCGTCTCGGTAGGCCGAAAACCCGAAAGGGCGGTCTAGGAAAAATTAGAGACATAAACAGAATAAATTTCCCACTAAGGTGAAAACCTGCAAGGGCAACTTAGGCAAAAGTTAGGGATTTTCTTGGAAAGTAACTACGTCAGACAAGAATTGATCGTCGAAGCAACAATCTCCTCGGATCCTCACCATACTTCAACAAAAGCTGCTGATCAAGATTTCAAAAGTTGTTAGGGGGGATAGTGGTCATTGTATCTCAATGTATCTTTTCCATTATGTATTACCATTTCCCAAACTTTGTAATCATCTATGGAGTCTCGCCATTCGCAGACTACCATTCTATTAATGAAAGTCGAGCTTTTACCCAATTCTTTGTATTTCCTATGTTATTTAGCTTGCAAAGACTCCATTTATTAATGATAATAACTTTCAATGCAAAGAGATTAAATAACAAAATTGATTTTTCAAAAAAAAAAGATTTTTACAATTTACTTTTATTTTGAGATTTGTGATGAAACAATGACAACAAAAATGGTGATCCCAGGAATGGACAAACTCCGGTTGTTTTGAGAAGCTTTTGTTCCCCTCAGGAATGTCTACTCAGGATGAGTCGCTGCACGAGGTTTATGATTCTGGTATCCTCAGTCAAGTTTGGATTCATTTCTCCTTTTTCTGAGTTTTCATGATGTGAATCCGCATTTCCTCCAGTGAAGTGGGTCGGAATTCCCCAGTGAATGTTTGGATGTGTCGGTGTCAGTCTGCTTTATTTGAGACTAGTCTTGCAATCTCCAGTAGGCATGTTACTTTTGAGAAACACTGGTTTTCCCGATGAAGCCTGAAGAAGGATGTTCTATCCCGGTACCTGTTTGATTTGGCTACCTCCGGATTATCTTTCTCCTCAGTAAAGTTAAAAGTAGGAAGTAGGTTTGTTTTCCGTAGCTGGCCTTTACCTTTCTTGGAATTATTATCTTGGTTGAAGCTTAGACGAGTGTTGTTAGTGCTTGAGGAAGTTTTGCCTGGTTGTTCCCATGTTGTGTATCTGTTTTGTCAGCATGCACACGATAACACTCATACATTCATACATGCATCATGCATAGCTAAAATTGACAAGTCATTATTCATTGACATCTGTTAATATTTCTGTTGACATATTACCCTGTTTTGCAGATTTACGTTGTCCTCTCTTCAACAGAGTGTTGGACTTAAGCAGAAAATGTATATTCTTTCAATTTCCCTACTGAGTTTTCCCTCATAGAAGATTTCTGCCTTAGCCTTCCGGTACAGTTCCTTGTTTGGACGAATCTTGTTTTCCCTCTTGAGTTTATTTCTCAAAGGATGTTTTCTGGTTGACTGTTTCATTCCAGTTTATTTCTGGTTTGGATTTGTGGTCCCCGACAATATTATTTACTTTGGAATCATGAAAAACTCCAAGCTTTGGTTGGTGCATTTATTTTGCACAAGAAGACTTTATCCACTTAGCAAGAACATCATGGCCTCTCCCTAGGAAGTCATACCTCTTGCCCCAAAAAAGTCATTTCCTTTTACAATCCTCCGTGACCATAAATAGCAAGTTCTCTTTATTTGAGACAGCTTATGTATTATCCTTTCCAGGCGGAGTGCATTGGTTAAAGAAGAAGTTGAGACCCGTTCTAGGCGAAACACCAGAATCTTGTGGAAATTTGTTATCTTTTTGCTATCTTCAGTGAACGTTGATAGTTCATCGTCAGTGGACGACAATGATATGACATTTCTCTTTCTACCTTCAGTGAAAGTTGGTAGACCATCGACAGTGAACGTCGGTGTTTGTTATCTTTTTTCTACCCTCAGTGAATGTTGGTAGTTCATCATCAGTGAACGGAGGTAATATGATATATTCTCTTTCTACCTTCAGTGAAAGTTGGTAGACCATCGGCAGTGAACGTCGGTGTTTGTTATCTTTTTGCTACCCTCATTAAATGTTGGTAGTTCATCGTCAGTGAACAGAGGTGATATGATATATTATTTTTCTACCTTCAGTGAAAGTTGGTAGACCATCGGCAGTGAAATTCGATGTTTGTTATCTTTTTGCTACCCTCACTTAACGTTGGTAGTTCATCATCAGTGAACGGCGGTGATATGATATATTCTATTTCTACCTTCAGTGAAAGTTGGAAGGACATCAGCAGTGAACGTCAGTGATTGTTATCTTTTTGCTATCTTCAGTGAACGTTGATAGTTCATCGTCAGTGAATGGAGGTGATATGATATTTTCTCTTTCTACCTTAAGTGAAAGTTGGTAGACTATCGGCAATGAACGTCGATGTTTGTTATCATTCTCTCTGCCTTCAGTAAACGTTGGTAGCTTCGCCTTAAGTAGAAGTTAGTGTGTCTTTTGACCATCCTACCATCCTCTCTGATTCAGTTCTCTGGGTCCACCAGTGATTTATTTTCCTGGTGGGGGTGCTCCTTTGTTTCTTTAATATTTTTACATCCCTAGTGTTATTTTTGCATCTCTTTGGTCCTGTTCATATGCATTCATGATCATAAGCATTTGCATGGTATCTTAGGGCCAAAAATAGGGTTTGTTTAATATTTAAGTATCTTCGATCGCATCGACATAAAGATTTTTAACCTTCGTATCTTCGGATAGAAAAAAATTAAATAAGGGCAGCTGTTGTACCCCAATTTCCCCCCTAAGATCCCTTCATCATACCATGTTAATTCACTCACAACAAGATCACACTAGGATTCTTGGTTCCCCTCCCTACTTTGAGTTTTGCTCCTTTTTAGGGATTACCAAGCACCTTGACTTATGTTCCTTTTGTGATCAAGAATATTGTTTTGATTTCTTCACTTAACTAATAAAATACAATGTTGGCTTGTCTTGCTTGTTATCCATGTAGGTAAGGGCAGTGAGATTTAACAAGTTACTCCATGGGTTCATGAGTTTATTTCCATGCCCTAGTCAATATAGCTTGAGAAGTTCAAACCTCACCATTGGATTGGTTTTGGGAGAATTGGCATGGCAAGGTTGCTTTGGTTCATCACATTTCAAGGTTATTATATTTGAATCAAAAGTACAAGGGGTTGATTGGAGAAGTTGTCATGTTTGGAGAAGGCCTTGTTCCTATTGGTCACAAGAGCATATTTCTCTCAAAATTCAAGATATGGAAGTGGTTTTGGTGGCTAAGAGTTCTCATTATCACCCTCAACAACTTCTATTCACAAAGCAAGAATATTGGCACAAGAAGTTTGTTCAAACATGTCAAAGTTCCTCAAGGCATTCTCTTGATCTAGAAGCTAGGGTTTTGAACTTCAAAGGAGTATATCTTGCTCACCTTTTTGTATTTTTGAGTGATTCCAAATACATCCTTATCTTCAAAGGGTTATCAACAAATCACTTCAAAAGTTCCAAGGAGTTTTCATGTGGAAGAAACTTGGTGAGGAAGAAAGATTACAAGTCATCCAGATGTATCCACAATTTTACATAAGTAACTTCAAATAATCATAAATTGGTCAATTTTCATCACCTTGAGTCAATTATTTTTCCATAATGATCTTGAAGATGTGAACTTTATGCCTTCTTTTATGTGCAAAGTGGGAAAATGGATAGAGGTTGCCTTAAATATGCAAAAGATTATAGGTCATTTCATGATTTTTGGCCAACTTCAACAAGTCATAACTTGCTCAATTTTTGGATATTTTGAGTGGTTCAAGTTTCAAAATGTCATTCAAGAGATCTACTTCATTCCATATTTTTGTTCAAGGTAAAATTTTAAGTGGAAGGCCATGTTTGGATGCAAAAGATTATAGGTCATTTTTGAAGAAGAATTTGAAATATTTCTAAGTATGGAAAGTCAACTCATTTTCTTCAACTTTGACTCAATGTAACTTTCATCTCAAGTAGCCATTTAACTCCATTCTTTTTCCATTGCAAAGCTTGTAACCTCATCTTTCTAATGCATCAAGAATCATGCCCTAAGACCCCTTGAGTTGAAAATGCCATTGGTCAAAAGTTGGCACTTTGAAATTGAATTTCTCACCAAGCCAGAATTTTGAAATCTATAATGGGGCCTCTAATCACAAGTTTTCCACGCGTTTTTTCCTCTAAACATGTTTAGTGAAGTTCCAGATTTGTTTAGCACATCAAAACACAAGAATTGGATGGGTTTTGATGAAGTTTGTATCACACTTCACTCGTGCATCAGGTTTGCACGAATTCCCTCCAAAACACATCATTCACTCTTCCTTTTGATCCCATTCGCTTCTCCTATAAATACATGAACTATCCCATTCAATTTCCCAAGCTTGGATAGCCAGAATCACCCTGCCAAACTTGCTCCATAAATCAATTTTCCGTAACTTCAAAATCCATTCTCGAGCCTTTTTCAATCCAATTTTCCATCAATTCACCTTCCTTGATCTTCCCTAAAGCTAACCACATAATTACATTCAAGAATCGTGCCCTATACTGCTCCATAAAAGTCCAGTTTCAGAGCTCTACAACTCAACTTCAATAGGTAGATTTCTTCATCAATTCTTCAATGATATCATTGTGTTGCTCTCATTGCATTGGTTCTAGTCGCAACACTTACCTTTTACTGGAAACACGTTTTGACCATGAAATTTCAAATCCCTTTTCAAAACTTTTTTTCCAAATTGCTTGAGCTACAATTTATATAAATTTGGCGCGAGGGTGTGGTTGTCTTCGTCTTGAAGAGACGAAGAGAATGGCACAGGTCAGAGCTTCTAATTTTACAGTTTGAGAGATCTGCAATTCGTGATGGCTGGAGGTTGAAGATGACCAACGTGTCATCTTCCAACCAATAAAGGCGCGCCATCTGTATTTTTCAAATCCTGATTTAGTTAATGATTCTGTACAATATTCACTAATAACCATGATATGCACAACGTGCCAGATCCCTTGGATTTGATTACTAACACATTTTGGCTCTCATCCAATGGTCCACATATTTTACTTTTAATTTTCTTTTTCTGATTTTTATATTTTAATTGTTTTAAATTTCAAAAAATCATAGAAAATTTATTTTTAGTCAAAAAATCTGAAACAATTATGAAAAATATTTTTGATTATTCTCTATCTGATTTTTATTTTTTCACAATTTAATTTTGTGTTTTGGTATTTTTTATAAAATTTACACTTATTTTCTTTGTTTTAAATGTTGAAAAATATTTTTATACATTTTAAAATTCTGAAAAAATTATGGAATGATCCAATGATATTGTGACAAATATTGGTGACCGTATTTTATTTTTGTTTCTGACTTTACTATTTTTTATCATTTTTTGTTTATTTTACCCATTTATTTTAATTTTAAAAATAGTTTCTGACTTAAAAAATTACCAAAAAATTTGTAAAATTATTTGAGCCATTTTTTTTTTATTTTTCCATGGTCTTAATTTTTATTTCTTGATTAATTTGAACATAGTTGATATTTTTCTCATTATTTTCTATTTTTAAAATCCTTTTTGTGTATATTAAATGTGATATTATTTTGTGATTATTTTCTGGCTGATCTTGGGTTAGATTTTGGATCATGAACTTTATTGACATCATTGGATCCATGGTGTTGAGTTTAACTCCATAAAAATGGATGAATGATTTTAATAATAGTTTGATTAAAATTTAATTCAAAAGTAGTTTGTATATTTTTTCCCCATCCCTCTTCATCTCATCCCTTTCTTATTGCAATAAATGTTGTTGAAGCATGATCTCTATATCATGTCTCAAAATAAATGGTGCATAGATTTCTATTGACCAGCCTCAAAATAGGTGCGACTTCTATATAAGTCCACTTACGATTGCTTAACATAGCACTTAATTTTGTCTCGATTCGAATAAATGATCATTCGTGGCCCAAACTTATGATTGTAAGCCCAAGTATGTTAATTTGACTCTTTGATCCAATAACCTTGAGATTCATTGTGTGGAGGCTTTGTTTTTACCAATCCTCTAATGGATCTACAACACCTTTGTTCAACGCGGATCACTTAAACATCGTTGATCATTAAAATGGTACTTATGAGAATTCCAAATGGATGATATACTTGACAAAAAGCAAATGCAACTTTTTGTGTGGAGGCTTTGGTTCTACCAATCCTCTTATGAGTTCCAAATGCAAGCTTCAAGATGGTCATCCAACTAACCACTAATTATTGACTTGTCTTACCTTATGTTTTTATTCTTTTTTATGCTTTATGTACCATTTACTTTTAGCATTTACATTTCATGCCATTTTCATCTTTGCTCATTTGAGCATTTACTTTCTTGCCATTTTTACTTTGCTCACTTGAGCTTTTCTTTTCCTTTCTTAAGATACTTAATAATCAATATAAACCCTAAAAAATCTTTAATGGTACTTGGACTATTTGGTTACTATCCTTGGAATTATGGAGCATGGGAATTTTTCTTGGACTTAGTATTAGAAACCTTGGCCTATCTTGGAGACCTTGTGATCTTATCTGATTATTCTGTTCGGAGTTCTTGAGGTTTACCTCAAGACATTGGGTTGTTTGTTTGTTTTTGTGTGCAGGTTCTTCTGATTACACCCTTTGTTTGTAATCTGGAAATCGCCCGTATACAGCCGTTACTCTGTTCAATTTTTATGAAGACTTAATACACTTGAAGTTTGGTTCTCTCAAGAGGTCTAGTATTTATTTGCTTGATTGGTTCCAATCCAAGGAATGGGAATTCTGTCTTGGCTCATAATGTCAAGTTTTGGCTTCTTGTTGGTTAGATGGTTCTTATCTCTAGCTTTTACCTTGTGCTTTAGGATAGTCCATTATTATCCTCCCATCTTCTTTAATTTCAAAAATCTTCTTCCTCCTTCTGAAAACTCTTCTTGTTTTAAACTGGAACCATTTTCATAATAAACTTGGACTTATGTCCATGCATTTTCAAAACATTTTCATAAAGAAACTCCAATCAACTTAATAATACCTTGACATTTTTTTTGTGAGAAGCCTAAAAGTCAATCAATCTCATTTCAAACCATTTTGCCACTTTGGATTTTTACCTTTAAAACTTTTCTTAAAAGATTAAACTCTTGTCAATCCTTGTAGTGATTCAAACGACTATACTTCTACAATATGTAGTGAAGAGAGATATTTTCCACTTGGGTGTTGAGTTCGGCATTGTTTATTTTGAAATCCAAGACATATCCTCCACTTTGAGATGATGCAAATTCTCCTTTCTCATGATTGTGGGTAGTAGGTGTGTTTTCCACACGGACAATGACGATGATGTTTTATCGTATAAAATTAACCAACACATTTGGGTTTTAAATTTTTGAAAGAGGAACTACGTGTACCCTGATCCCCTATTGCAGGAAAAGGTGGTACATAGGCACTAAAGGTTCGCAACCGCGGCGGGTGCAAAAATTATAAAATAAATATATTTCTTTTCTCACCTCCACCATCCATTTTTTTATACAACATTTTTTATATCCAAAATATACAGATTTTACAAAGAGGCTCCTGCGGAGTACCGTAGATGTTTAGGGTGCTAATACCTTCCCTTTGCATAACCAACCCCCTTACCTTGAATCTTTTCCCCTCTTTTTTGGGTTATTCGCTCTTTTCCCATTCCTTTGGAAATAATAAAGCGCATTGGCGATTTTTATTTTGATTTGTATAAAGTCTAGTCAATCCAATGGCTTAGTCTTGAACATTTCTACCGCTACACAACGCAGATAATTTGTCTATTCTAAATAATCTTTTTTTAAATTCTGGTATCAGATATGTGGTGTCGAATGAGATGTCACGACACAAATATCTGAGGAACAAAGTAAAGTGCAACAATAATAAAAGCAGTAAAAACACAAAGGATTGCTAACCCAATTCATTGTACAACAACACCTACTCTGGGGGCTACCAAGCCAGGGACAAGTCCACTAAATGATATCAATTCATAGACCCTCAGTAAACAACCAGTTTACGATCTAATCACTTAATCGCTACCCATGCTATACTTCTACCTAAGACTCACCTAGGTATGAGGCCTTCCTCAAATCCCTTCAATCACTTATAGTGAAAAAACAACAGAAATAGTAAGTTTAAAAACTTCAATCATTCAATGCTTAAAAGCTTATGAATGATACACAATTAACAATCCAAATAAAAAAACAAATATTAAATCAATACTATAGTGTTTGACAATTAAAAAGACTTAGACTTGTAATACAGAAAGAAAGTATTCTTCTTCAAAAGTTGCAGTGGTCTGAATAAGGAAGCAGATCCTTATATATGCGCAGCAGTGGGTTTGGGCTAAAAAAAATCAAATCTTTTGAATATTTCCATGAAAACATGCAAAGATATAATCCATAAAGATAATTAAAATAGAAAAATATTCCTCCATATTTTTCGCAGCCCATGAGTCACAAATCCTGAATTATGGTGCCAAGAAATCAGGAAACAGAAAACTTAAACTGATATTGGGTTGAGTTTAGTTCAGGAGGCAGATGTCAAGACATCTGCTTTGACATCATTCAAAACAGTTTTGCTTCAAATGTTAAGACATTTAGCAAAACATTATTAAGTCATAGTTTTACCAAAATTGCTGCCAACAAACACTTACAAACTCCCCCTTTGGCAAATTTTGGCTAAAACATTATCATAGCACATTATCAGAGCAGCAACATAAGCGAAGAAAGCAAAACAAAAAAATCAGTTAGAAGTTAGCTGTTAGGAAAGTTTAACACGGTGGGAGAACTGACTTTGTTATTTTGAGTTTGATCGCAATTGTTGCGAATAGCAAGAGTCACAACCGACTTTTCTTTTATCCAATAAGAAAAGTTTGAAAAGAACAAGAAAGACCTTTCAAGATTATTTCTTGAGTTCGGGGGTAGGTTATGAAAAAGGGAAGGTGTTAACACCCTTTACATCCGTAGTTATCTACATGCTCTTAGTTGCTTGCTAGATCACTTTCTTTTGTTTGAAAATGTGCTTGTGGTGTGGGTTTTGAAAGTATTTTGAAAACGTCTTTGTAATGGTTCTCGTTTCTATAAGAATGCGTACAAAGTGTTGTTTTGAAAATAGTTCAAAGAGGAGTTTGTGGAATGTGTTTTTGAAAGTGATTTTGAAAAGTGTCTTTGTAATGGCTCTCGTTTCTATAAGAATGCGTACAAAAAGCTTTATATTTTGAAAATAATTCAAAATGAAAGTGTTGGTGTATAAAATGTTTTTGTTGTGAGCAAGCGAGCAACTAGGAGCATCCTACCTACTCAAAAAGTATTAATGTTCTTTTCCTACTCCTTTAGATGTTGCTATCTTACCGTTGATTTGGTAAGAAGTCCCATCATTGGATGTGAAGGGACGGGTGAGGGACGTTTGTATAGTCATAGAATGAAACCTATGGGACGTTTTAGCAATGTTTGTTTAGGGACTAAATCATTTACCGAAGGCAACATTGAGGGTCATCGAGGGACTACGATATTTTATCGAGGGTCTTTGCTAAAACACCCATATTCGAGGGACATAACTATTTTTCTGAGGCAACAAGTGAGATTACCCTAAGGGGTGCATGAGTGTGAATAGTGTGTTTGATTGCATGCATTTTATCTTTGAATTTTAGGTTATCTACTTGTTGGTTTTATCTTGCCATACATTCTAATTACTAATACTTGTACAAAAGTAATAAAAATGCAGAAAAATAAATCCTATACTATTACAACCATATTGAATAGCAAGAAAATATAAAGACAGAATAAAATAAAGAAAAGAAAATGGTCTCTTTCGATTCAGGCAACCATAGTCTTCGATTCTGCACTTCTTGGCTTCCTTCGATTTGGGCCTGGAGTCAGCAAGGTCATGTCTTTCGATTTCACCCTTTTCCTGCTTCTTTCGATTGGGACCTGGAAGGCAGCGTGACCATCCTTCTGGCTACTTCTTTCGTTTGAGACTTGGAAGTCAGTGTGGACATCCTACTGGCTACTTCCTTCATTTGAGGCCTGGGGTCAATGTGAGGTGCACTTGTTGCTTCAAGCTCCTTGCTGCCTCCTTCGACTGCAGGAATGCTAGGCCCTCAGGCTGAGATTCGAAAGGCTTGAGTACTTATCCAATCGAAGGGTACAAAGAACCTGTTTTAAACTTTTAAAATGCAACATTCAAGTGTAACTTTCAAAAGCTCTTGAAGTTCTTAAATGGAAGGAAACTGCTTCCTTGGTGGTGAATGGAAGTTCGTTGGGGCCTTCCTGAGACTAGTTTAGTTACTACTTTGTTCAAGCAGTCACTGAATCGAAGGAAGTTATATGAGTGAATCGATGGTTTCTCTATAACAAGTAAATGAATTAATCAAAAGGATTACTATATTGTAGTTGGGGAATGGATCGAAGGTGAGTTATTTGGAAACTTAAGGAGTGAATTGAAGGGTTCACTTAGTGTGTGAAGGGGTCTGAGTTTTTCAAAAGTCTTTGGAATATTTAAAAACAAAACGTTGGGAGGTGTTTGAGAGTTTTGGAGAATTTCTCACAAGAGTTTTCTTGCAACTATCCAGGGGTCCCTAAGATGTGTGGTGGAGGCTCATATTTATAGATGGCTTTGGCTGATGTTTTAGGAGGGAAAACAAAAAGTTTAAACAAAAAATGTATGTTGTGTTTGTAGCTTTCGAGGGGCAGTATTCGTATGCCAAATTGGTACAAGAAACAAGGCAGTGTTGCAGGACTGCTGTGCATCAGTTTTGGAGTGTTATGGCCAGCGTATCAGGCCTAAACTTGGTAGCGCATGGGGATTTGGTCAGCAAGTACTTTTTGGCATCTCAACCTTTTGTTTTGACCCCCTATCCCTATCCTTCGACCATGCTACTCAACAACATTTCCTTTTTTTATAATCAAAGTGTCCTTCGAAGGGCTCATATGGGTATCCTTTGAAGGGGTCCAAATGGGTGTCTTTCGACCAGGCATTTTGTGGGTTCCATTGAATGGTCCAAATACATGCTCCTGGGGTGGATCAACAAAACATGTCATTCGATTGGGACATCCAGACATGTCTGGCAAGTCCTTCGAATGTGCCACCATGGTACTTCTTTCGCACGAGACAATGGTACAGTGTAGAATTTGTGTGTTGAAGTAAACTATTTCCAAAGAAGATACTGCCTACTCAAACTTTCCTGCAAGGGTTCATATGGCCAAACAAAAGGGTGTATGCAAAAACTTGTACAAAAGGATTCACACGCCCCAAACGAAGAATGCATGCAGAGGATAAAGGGAACAATCGAAGCTTGCAACAAAGGAGGGCCACGTGCCCCAAATGAAAGAAGCATGCAGGAGGCAAAATGTGCAAACTAAGCTTGCAATAAAGGAGGGCCACATGCCCCAAATGAAAGTGGCATGCAAGAGGCAAAATATGCAATCGAAGGAGACCAGAAAAGAGGTTGTTGCTTCTTGAGTCGAAGGACATCAATCAAGAGGCTCTTTGCATTGTGGATTGAAGTTAGTTGAAGATAAGTGTTGCCTTGTCCAAGCTTTCAACAACTTGTTTCAAAGGGTGACTTTGACCTTGTGCATGCTAGCATGGTGGGGAATTCTGCCTTGTAAATTTTGGCTAATATGCAGGAAATAGGCTATATGGCCAAATGAAATATTTGCACAAAGAGAATACAATATTCAAATGAAGTCCAGTGCCTAAACGAAGCAGGAAATGAACTTTCCTGTTGTACGCCAATTTTCCCCCCTAAGATCCCTTCATCATAACATATTGATTCAATCACAACAAGATCACAATAGGGCTTTTGGTTCTCCTCCCTATCTTTAGCTTTGCTCTTTGAGGAATCAGCAAGCATCTTGACTTGTTTTTCTTTTGTGATCATGCATGTTTTGTTTTGACTTTCCTTTTAATTAATAAAATGCAATGTTGGTTTGTCTTACTTGTTAATAATGTAGGTAAAGGCAATGTGGCTTAGCAAGTTGGTCCATGGGTTCATGAGTTTATTTCCATGCCCTAGTCAATAAAGCTTGAGAAATTCAAACCTCACCATTGAATTTGTTTTGGAAGAAATGGCATGGCAAGGTTTATTTTGGTTCACCACATTTCAAAGTTATCAAGATTGATTCAAAAGTACAAGGGGTTGATTGAAGAAGTTGTCATGGTTGGACAAGGCCTTGTTCCCATTGGTCACAAGTGCATATTTCTCTCAATTCTCAAGATATGGAAGTGTTTTTGGTTTCTATGATTTCTCATTATCATCCTCAACAACTTCTATCTACAAAGCAAAAGTGTTGGTACAAGAAGGTTGTTTAAAATTGTCAAAGTTCCTCGAAGCATTTTCTTGATCTAAGAGCTAGGGTTTTAAACATCAATGAAGTATATCTTTCTCATCTTTTGGTAGTTTTGAGTGATTCCAAAAACATCCATCTCTTCAAATGGTTATTAATAAATCACTTCAAAAGTTTCAAGGATTTTTCATGTCGAAGAAACTTGATGGTGAAGAAAGATTACAAGTCCTCCAGATAAAGCCCCAACTTCCTGTGTGTGACTTCAAATGATCATAACTTGATTAATTTTTATCACCTTGAGTCCACTCTTTTTCCATAATTATCTTGAGGATGTTAACCTTATTCCTTATTTTATGTGCAAAGTGAGAAAATGGATGAAGGATGCCATAAGGATACAAAAGATTATAGGTCATTTCATGATTTTTTGCCAACTTCAACAATTCATAACTCTCTCAATTTTTGGAGATTTTTAATGGTTCAAGTTTCAAAATGTCATTCAAGAGGTCTATTTCATGCCATATTTTTTGGTTAAGAGCAAATTCCAAGAGGAAGGCCATGTTTGGATGCAAAACATTATAGGTCACTTTTGAAGAAAAACTTGAAATATTTCTAACTATGGAAAGTCAACCTCTTTTTCCCAACTTTGACTCATTGCAACTTTCAGCTCAAACATCTATTTGATTCCATTCTTTCCCCATTGCAAATCTTGTAATCTCATCTTTCTAAAGCATCAAGAACCATGCCTTAAGACCCCTTGAGATGAGAATGCCATTGTTTCAAAAGTGGTAACTTGGAATTGAAGTTTCATCGCAAGTCAGAATTTGAATTTCATGTTACAACTTTTAACGCTCAACTATTGGATCTAAACATGATTAGCCAACTTCCCCAAGTGGATTAGTGCATTAAAACGCGTGTTTTGGATGAGGTTTGACAAAAGAGAAGTCACATTTTCTTCATGATGCAGACCCACACGAATTCCCTCCAAATTGCATCATTCACCCTTCCTTTTGATCCCATTTGCTTCTCCTATAAATACATGAGCTATCCCATTCATTTTATCAAGCTTGAACAACCAAAATTACCCTGCCAAACTCGCTCCATAACTCACTTTTCTGCAATTTCGAAATCATTATTCAAGTCTTTTTTTAATCCATTTTTTCTATCAATTCACCTTCCTTGATCTTCCCTGAAGCTAACAGAAGAAGAATTGAGCCTTGAAACCTTCTGAATTGATCTAACCAAGTCCATTTACAGAGCTCTGCAACTGAACTTCAAAAGGTAGATTTCTCCATCAATCCTTCCAAACTTTGATATCATTGTGAAGCTCTCATTACCCTAGTTCTAGTTGCAACACTTTCTTTTAACTGGAAACACATTTTGGCCATGAATTTTCAAATTCCTTTTCAAAACTTTCCTTCCAAATTGCTTAAGCTACAATTTTTATAAATTTTTCGCGAAGGTGTGGTTATCTTAGTCTTGATGAGACGAAGCAAATGGTACCGGTCTCGTGCTCTAATTTTACAGTTTGAGCAAGCTCGATTTGAGACTGGATAGAGGTTGAAGATGACCGACGTGTCATCCTTCAACCAATGAAACAACGCCATTTGGAATTTTTGAATATCTGATTTAATTAATGATCATGTGTGTTATTCACTAATGACCATGATACGCACGATGCGTCTAATCCATTGGATTATCTTACTAACGCGTTTTGACTCTCATCCATTGGTCCATATTGTTTTGACTTTATTTTATTTTCTGATTTTTATATTTAAATTGTTTTAAACTTCAAAAAATCCTAGAAAAATCATTTTAAGTCCAACAAATCTGAAAAATTATGAAAAATATTTTTGATTTTTCTCTTTCTGATTTTTATTTTTTTACAATTTTATTGTGTTTTGATATTTTTTTATAAATTTTCACTTTATTTGAATGGTTTTAAATGTTTTAAAATACTTTTATACATTTTTAAATTCTAAAAAAAATATGGAATGATCCAATGATATTGTGACAAATATTGGTGACCTCGTTTAATTTTTATTTCTAACTTTGTTATTTTTTATCATTTTTGGTTTATTTTACTCATTTCTAATAATTTTAAAAATAGTTTATGACTTTAAAAAATTACCAAAATTTTTATAAAAAGATTTGAGTTCATTTCAGATTTTTCTATGGTTTTACTTAATCTTTCTTGATTAATTTGAACATAGTTGATATTTTTCTCTCTTCTTTCTATTTTAAAACATTTTAAAACCCTTTTTAATGCATATATTAAATATAATATTATTTTGTATTATTTTCTGGCTGATCTTGGGTTGAATTTTTTATCATGAACTTTACTAACATCATTGGATTCATGGTGTTGAGTCTAACCCCATAAAAATGGATGAATGATTTTAATAATAGTTTGATTAAATTTTAAATCAAAAATGGTTTGTATATTTTTTCCCACCCCTCTTCATCTTATCCATTTCTTATTACACTAAGTTTTATTGGAGCATGATCTCTATATCATGTCTCAAAACAAATAGTGCATAGATTGCTATTGATCGGTCTCAAAATAGGTGCGACTTCTTTATAAGTCCACTTACGATTGCTTAACATAGCGCTAAATTTTGTCCCCATTCAAGAAAAGGATCATTCGTGACCCAAACTTATGATTGCAAGCCCAAGATATTAATTTGAACCCTTTGATCCAATAACCTTGAGATTCATTGTGTAGTTGCTTTGGTTCTACCAATCTTCTGATGGATCTTCATTAATTTTGGTCAACGCGGATCACTTAAACATCATTGATCATTATATGTTGCATTGAGGATTCTTAAATGGATGATATACTTGACATAAAACAAATGCAATTCATTGTGTAGAGGCTTTGGATTTACCAATCCCCCAATGAGTTCCAAATGTAAGTTTTAAGATGGTCATCGAACAAACCACTAATTACTAATAATTGACTTTATTTTTTTGTTTTTATTTTATGCTCTTTTATTTTATGCACCATTTACTTTAGCATTTAAATTTCATGCTATTTTTTATCTTTGCTCACTTGAGAATTTACTTTCTTGTCATTTTTATTTTACTCACTTGAGTTTTTTTTTAAGACACTTAATAATCAACATGAACCATAAAAAACATTAATGATACTTGGACTATTTGGTTACTATCCTTGGCATTATGGAGTATTGAACTTCTTGGACTTAGGATTAGAAACCTTGGCCTATGTTGGAGACCTTGTGACCTTAATTGATATTTTGTCTGGAGTTCTTGAGGTTTACCTCAAGACATTGGGTTGTTTGTTTGTTTTATGTGCAGGTTAATGTGATTACATACTTTATCTGTAATATGGAATTCACCCGTATACAGCCGTTACTCTGCCTAATTTTTGTGAAGACTTAATACACTTGAAGTTTGGTTCTCTCAAGAGGTCTAGTATCTTTTCTTGCTTGGTTTCAATCCAAAGAATGGGAATTCTATCTTGACTCATAATGTCAAGTATTGGCTTCTTGTTGGTTAGATGGTTCTTCTCCTTATCTTTTACCTTATGCTTTAGGATAGTCCCTTCATCTCCTCCCATCTTCTTCAATTTCAAAAATCTTCTTCCTCCTTTTGAAAACTCTTCTTGTTTTGAAACTTGAACCATTTTCATAATAAACTTGTACTTATGTCCATGCATTTTCAAAACATTTTTCATAAATAAACTTCAATCAACTTAAAAAAACCTTGACACTTTTTGTGAGAAGACTAAAAGTCAATCAATGTCATTTCAAACCATTTTTCCGCTTTGGCTTTTTACTTTAAAAACTTTTCTCAAAAGATTGGACTCTCATCAATCCTTGTAGTGATTCAAACAACTATACTTCTACAATATGTAGCGAAGTGAGATATTTTCCACTTGGGTGTTGAGTGAGACATTGTTGATTTTAAAATCCAAGCCATATCCTCCACTTTGAGATGATGCAAATTCTCCTTTCTCATGATTGTGGGTAGTAAGTATGTTTTCCACACGGACAATGATGATGACGTCTTATCTCATAAAATCAACCAACACACTTGTGTTTTAAAATTTTTAAAGGTGAACTATGTGCACCCTGATCCCTTATTGCTGGAGAGGTGGTACGTAGGCACTAAAGGTTTGCAACCGTGGCGGGTGCAAAAATCATAAAAAATACTTCTTTTCTCACCTCCACCATCTATTTTTTTATAAACAACATTTTATAGACAAAATATACAGATTTTACGAAGAGGTTCTTGCGGAGTACCATAGATGTTTAGGGTGCTAATACCTTCCCTTTGCATAACCAACCCCCTTACCTAGAATCTTTCCCCCTCTTTTTGGGTTACTCGCTCTTTTCCCATTCCTTTAGAAACAATAAAGCGCGATGGCGATTTTTATTTTTGATCTGTATAAGTCTAGTCAATCCAATGGCTTAGTCTTAAACATTTCTACCACTACAGAAAAAAATGGCGAATTCACTGAGGATAGATTGACCTCTTGCTGGTCCATCCCTAAGAGGTTTAAACCTATCTTTGTTTATATCTGTATATGTGCTATTGTTTGTTATATATTTTATATTGTATATCTGTTTGTCTGGACTTTCCTGGTTTTCAGGGTGCTTGGTGATTACTTATAAGTCCTGTACCCGGACTTGGGAAAAATTTAAGATAGGACGGGCGGTATAGTCATGTTAACTTTGAGGGGGTAATCCCAAAAAAGGAGGCATGAAATCCCCCACTCAGTGGAGGCCCCTTTGACTATAGTGTCGTTTACCGAGTAATCGAGAAGACGTACTGCTTTCAACCTGGGAGCCTGCTGAAGCTGAGGACCGTAGAATACCTAACCCATCTTGGCCTTTTAGGTGTAGTGAAGAAGCTATGACGGAGTAATCCGAAAATAGTTGTCACGGGATACTATGCTCGGACGAGTTTTTCTTGAGAATATTACTAATTACCGAGTTAATTGAGAAGTTGGTAATATCCGAAGGAAGGATGTAGACTCTAGGAACCTCTAGAACCTTGTTCGGTAGGTGATAAATTTTAGACCATACCTTATGGGTAGTACCTTCGACCTCATTCTTGTGATGTTGAACCTATGAACCCTATGCTTGTGATCTTGTGTGTGATTTTTGCATCATGCATCCATGCACTCATAAGCATCTTTTGAAGAATTTTTATTCCAAGGGACTTAAAAGTTGACCATTTGCGAATATCTCAGGTACCTTTTGACCATGGATTCTGGAAAAAGAAAGACCAGAAAATACAGTTTCAAAGATCCCAAAATAGATGAGTTGATCAGTCTAATTCCCGAGATTGAGTGTTATGTAGATTTTCAGAAGAAGTATGGATCCATCATTCCTCTCATGAAGCTTAGGATGAAGGAGGGTATTCTCTCGATCTTGGTCCAGTTCTATGATCCGATGTATCATTGCTTTACTTTCCCTGACTATCAATTGATACCTATGCTAGAGGAGTATTCTTATCTGTTGGATTTACCAATTACCGATCGTGTTCCTTGTACTGGTTTAGAGGGTGAGCCAAAACCACACGAGATTGCTACTTTGATCCATCCGGGGAAGTCTGAGGTTGAAGCCCATATGACTACTAAAGGAGGGATTAGAGGATTACCAGCTCAGTTCTTATTGGAGAAAGCTCGTTACATTTCCAGGATGAAGAGTACACTCGCTTTTAAGGCCACCTTTTCTCTACTTGCTTATGGGTTATTTTTATTTCCTAATGTGGACAAGTTTGTTGACATTAATGCTATCAGGATCTTCATGATTGGAAACTAAATTCCTACATTGTTGGGTGATACTTATTACTCTATTCATCTTCAAAATTCTTATAATGGGGGGATGATTATATGTTGCACGCCTACGTTGTATCGGTGGTTTATTTCTCATATGCCTCAGTCTGATGCTTTCTAGGATGTCAGGAAGGAACCCTGTTGGGCTCCTAAGATCATGGCACTTACTCACTCAGATATTGATTGGTATCATCGGGCTTACCATGATGTAGAGATTGTCGACAGTTGTGGTAGTTTCCCAAATGTACCTCTTATTGGTATAAAGGGAGGAATTAACTACAACCCTGTTCTTGCACGATGACAGTTTGGTTTTCCGATGAGGGATAAACCAAATAGTATTCATTTAAGTAGTTTCTTCCTGAAGGAGGGAGAAGACCACAAGGAAGCTATGGAGAAGATTGCGAAGGCCTGACATCACATTCATAGGAAGAGTAGGAAAGACTTAGGACCTAGGGGGGCTGTTTCTATGGAGCCTTATCTTCAGTGGGTCTAAACGAGAGCTATTCAATTGAAGATGTCGTATTCCCTAGAAGCACCTATGCCTGATTTGTTTGTGAAGACCACTCCTCCCTTATTGGATGATGTGGAAGAGTTACAACTTGCTTTGGTCAGGATGCAGCAGGAAAAGGACGCTTGGAAGAATAAGTGCCAAACTTTAGAGGTTTCCTATAGAGCAAACTTGAAGGAGAAAGACGACTTGATTGAGATTATTAAGAGTCAGGCTGTAGAGATGATGGAGAGGCAAGGGGATTTATTTTCTCCTAAGCCTCAGTCAGATTCTAGTCGCTCACTTCCTAATTCAGGTGATTGGAAGGAGGTTGCCACTAGATATGTAGAAGGAAACCAGAGGTTGAAGGCTCAGATTGTCAGACTCACAGGGAAGCGCCAGCGTATAGAGTGATCTCCATCAGCTTTAATTCGTAGGGTTTTAGATTTTATTTTAATCTTGTACTAGGGATTATTGAAACTTTTAATCCATTTTGAAGTCCCTTGAAATATTAATAATAAAATAAATCATGTGCATTGTATATCATGCATCATATTGCACATATTTCTTGCATTTATTATGCATATCTAGGTGTCTTACCAAGCTTCTTTACTTCGTTCAGAAAGCTATCTCACCAATACAATACTCGAGCTAATTTCAGAAGGAAGACGGACAACTTAGAACAAGATAATCGCGAGCGGCGCGAGGAAGTTTCTGCTCTGAAGGCCGGCGTGGCCAATCTCACCGCTCTGATGGAATCTATGGTGGCTGCTCAGAATCATCCATTGAGTGTTCAACCTCAACAGACAAAGGTTACTACTGAAGCCCCGACTGTTCCTGTGTCTGCTACTTCAGCTGTTGTTCAGAATCGCATGCCTCAAGGTTATCCACGGGGAATTCCAGAGAACTTTGTGCCTGAAGGTTTCAATCTTGGTCCTCAAGTTACTCCAGTTGTTCAAACTACTGTTACTCCTGAACCTCCCGTGGTGCATGTTACTCCTGCTGCACCTCCTTTGGCGGACATGGTCCCATTTTCTAATGATGATATGTATCGTCCTTTTCCTCCACCAAGTGAAGGTTTGGATCTCTATAATAGAATGGATGATTTTCAAGATCAGTTTGACAAGATGCAGAGGGAGATGAAGGCCTTCAGGGGAAAGGAATTGTTCGGGTAGAATGTGAATGATTTATGCTTGGTCCTAAATGTCAAGATACCTACGAAGTTTAAAGTCCTGAAATTCGAGAAGTACAAGGGCAACATTTGTCCTCCTGCTCATCTTGTGATGTATATAAGAAGAATGTCTACCCACACTGATGATCAATGTCTGTCGATTCACTTTTTTCAGGATAGTTTGACTGGTTCTGCGTTGAAGTGGTATATGAATTTGAACAGCGTCAATATCCACACTTTCAACGACTTGGGATAAGCATTTATCAAACAATACAAATACAACATGGACATGGCTCCTGACCATGATCAACTCAGGGCTATGGTCCAGAAATACATGGAATTATTCAAAGAATATGCACAGAGATGGCGTGAGGTAGCCGCCCAACTGATTCCTCCCATGGAAGAAAAGGAGATGACCAAGATTTTCATAAAGACTCTGGGTGCTTTCTACTATGAGAGGATGGTAGCGATTGCGCCAAGTGACTTTACTGAAATGGTGGGCATGGGTATCCGTTTGGAAGAGGCTGTAAGAGAGGGCCGTTTAACAAAAAGTGAAAGTTCCGGAAATACGAAGAAGCCATCCTATGGGTTTGCCAAAAATAAGGAAGGAGATACAAATGCTGTTATGCAAGAGAGAAGGGTTAATCCTCCTAGAATAAATTATTTACATCATCAACAAGTCACATCAGTAACTCCAGTTGTTGGTGTAGCTCCAACCACCATTGCTTATCAGAGACCATCCCATCAGGGGAATCAAGTATATAATCAGATAAAAGAGAGTTATGACCCTATCCCTATGAGCTATATAGAATTACTCCCGTCGTTAATTTAAAGGAAGTTGGTTCAGACCAGACCATCTCCCGCTATACCATCACCATTGCCTTGGTATTACAAGGCAGACCAAACATGTGCTTTTCATCAGGGAACACCAGGGCATAATGTTGAGAAATGCTATCCTTTGAAAACCGAAGTACAAAAATTGGTGAGGACTGGTATCTTATCTTTCAAGGATGTTGGCCCTAATGTGAAAGATAATCCTATGCCCAAGCATGAAGGAGAAAATGATGTGAACATGGTGGCTGGTTGTCCAGGCGACTTCAAGATTTTCGATATTAATTTGGTTAGAGGAGATTTGGTAAAAATGCATGAAGACCTCTGTGAATTTAGATACTATACATATGACCATGCTGGTTGTGCTATTTGCAGTATGGATATACAGGGTTGTGACAAGATAAAGGCTGATTTATAAGAGATGGTGGATGAGGGCCTCATCCATATAATCATGCCTAGCGCAGAGTATGAAGAGGAAGTAAACATGGTTTCTGGATGTCCTAGAGAGTTTAAAATCTTTGATGTGGAACATATGAATGAGGATCTTGTACAATTGCATGCTACTTTCTGCCACATGGCTGGTCAGGTAGAACATCATTATGGATCTTTCCAAATTTAATGTCGGGACTACCGATGATGTTCAATTGTAAGTAAATGTATTCAGTTGTTATTGGATAATGGAACTATAAAGGTTACAGGCCAAAGGGATGATTACCATGAGGTTAATGAGATGGAGGTTTGTTTGGATGAAGAAGAGTCAGATGATGAGTATGCCTCTGCAGATGATTTCTTCTCCTCAGATGAAGATATGTTTTCTAGAGATGACTCTGTAATGACTGAATGTGTTGAAGAGGGAGTAAATGTTATTGTGCCTTGTTTTGGTGCACCCACCCCATTTGAAGTTATATATCATGGCAAGCCAGCTATTACTCCATTGGTGATTAGTTTGCCGGGTCCTGTCCCCTACAAGTCAGAAAAGGCTGTACCCTACAAATATAATGCTACCATTTTAGAGGATGGTGTGGAAGTTCCCATCCAGCCAATGCCTAATGTTAGAAATATTGCTGAGACTAGCAGAGTGACCCGTAATGGTTGTATATTCACACCAGTTGTTCGTGGGGATGTTAATACTAGAAAGAAAATTGTTGAAAATATTGAACCCAAGAAGGCAGTGGGTGAATCTAGTGGAGCTACGCTAGAAAAGGAGGTGGATGATATTTTGAAGATAATCAAGATGAGCGACTACAAAACTGTAGATCAGCTATTGCAGACTCCTTAAAAAATATCTATCTTGGCTTTATTGATGAACTCCTATGCTCACAGAGAATCTTTGATGAGGGTATTGGACCAAGCTTTCATGGAAAGTGATATGCATGTAGACCAATTCAGCAGTGTGGTAGGGAATATTACATCATGTAATAACCTGATTTTCTGCGATGATGAACTGCCCGATGAAGGAAGGAATCACAATCTGGCCCTCCACATCTCTATGAACTGCAAGAATGATTCATTATCCAATGTGCTGATTGATAATGGATCCACATTTAACATTATACGGAGGAGCACACTTATTAAGTTGAAATATCAAGGAACGCCCATGCGCCCAAGTGGCATTATTGTGAAAGCGTTTGATGGATCAAGAAAATATGTTATTGGTGAAGTGGACTTGTCTATTCATATAGGCCCACATTTGTTTTATATTACTTTCCAAGTCATGGATATTATACCCGCTTACAGCTATTTGTTGGGATGGTCGTGGATACATGAGGCAGGGGATGTCACTTCGACTTTACACCAGAAGTTGAAGTTTATGCATGAAGGAAAAGTGGTAATTATAAATGGAGAACCGACATTATTGATATCTCATTTGTCCTCTTTCAGCATTGTGGAGGCGGATGAAGCTGCTGTTGGAAACTAGTTCCAAGCTTTATCCATTGATAATATAAGATGAAATGAGAATTCTATGGCATCGTTTAAGGATGCTCAGCAGATTGTGCGTAATGGCCATAGTGAGGTATGGGGACATATTGTTGATCCACCTGTAAACAAGAATAGAGCTGTGTGATACAGTGGGAGAACTGACTAGAGGTTTTACGTTTGTGTTTGCAAATGTTTCGGTTTAGCAAGAGTCACCACTGACTTTTTATTTTATCCAAAGGAAAGGTCAAAAAGCACAGGAAAGGCCTTTGAGATTGTTTTTGGATTTGGGGGGTAGATTATGAAAAGGGAAGGTGCTAGCACCCTTTTCATCCATGGTTTTCCATGGGCTCTTAGTTACTTGTTTTAGATCACTTGCTTTTGCTTTTCATTTGTTTGAAATGGTGTTTTGTGTATGGTTTTGAAAATATTTTGAAAAGAGGCCTTTGTTTAGGAAACCTTTGTAATGATTCTTGTTTGAATATATACAAAGGTGTTTGTCTTTTGAAAAATGTTTCAATGTTTGAAAGTTTGTTGTGAAATGTTTTGAAATGGAAGTGTAGGTGTGAAAGTTTTTGAAAATAGAAAGGATGGTTTGCAAGTTTGATCAAGTAACTAGGAGCATCTACCTACCTACTCAAAAGTCTTTCCTACACATTTTTAACCCTTTGACAATGTTGTTTTACCATTGTATTTGGTAAACAACCTTGTGTTTGGATGTTAAACGGGACAGGCGCGGGTCATCGTATGGCCATGATAACAATGTAGCCAAGTATCTTAGCAAGTTTTTGAGGGTCTAGATCATTTTTGTATAGGCAACCAAGATAGCGTCATCGAGGGACTATGATCTTTTGTTTTGTTTTTGTTTTTCCAAGATACCTAGCATGCATACCATGGCCATGTTTTTAAGGCAACAAGATGATGAAACCCTAGGGGTGCTTGTGTGCATTGTGTTGTTATTTTTCATGCATTTTTGTCTTGTGTTTAGTCATGCTATTTGTTGATTTTGGTTTTGCATACAAACCCTAATCTTTCTAACATGCATATTTGAAAGCTATAAAGTGCGTAAAAGTAAATCTACGACTATTACAACATTGATATGGGGAGGGGGATACAAGTTTGAATAAAGGGGATATTTGCAAGAAAATAAAACCCTAAGTCAATTATTACAACCAAATTGAACTCATTTGTACAAATAATAAATTGACAATATTTAAATATGCAATAAAAATAAATATGCAAAAGGTTTTTGTATTTATTTTTATGTATGTAAAAATAAATTATTTAATGTCTTAAAAAAGGAAAATAAAAATGATTATTTTTTGAAAGGGTAGAAAACCCTAATTTTGTTTTAAGAAAATATATATATTATATTATTTATTTATGTACAAAGAAAATAAATAATAATATTGACAAAAATATAAAAAAATAAAATATGTGAGAAAATATTGTTTTATATGTATAAATAATAAAAATAAAAATATATAATATTTTTGTATTAATATTTACAAGTTTTTATTTAAGAAAATAAAAGTATATTATTATAGTAATTATTTCTATGTCCAAAAAAATAATAAAAATAATAAAATAAAATGTGAAAATTTATGAAAATATTTTTGGTGATTTTTAATATTTAGAAAAATAAATAAAAGTCAAAAAATAAAAAAGAAATGAAAAATATGGAAAAATAATGAAATGGGCCAAGGGAGTGTGAACAGCAAGCTAGGGGGTGTCAATAGCCAGCCAAAGCCAAGCCCAGCCCAGATTATCTTCATCCCTAACCTCTGAACCAAATAACGCGCGCCATGTATTCAAACCTGTATCTCCTGCATTTGTGCTTAAAAACAAAAACTTGCAACATGAAAGTTATAGAACTTGGTCACACGATTCTAACCATGTAAAAAACTTAATCTAACTCTCAAAGACTAGAGAGAATTTCTCTGGCCCTAATTTCTAACCTAGATTTTTCAGAAAGTTCAACTATCAAATACTCCTAGCTCAGTTAACATAAATGAATTTTATGCATATGTACAGCTCAAGGGCAATGAGGACTACATTTTTTATTCACAAACCTAAGCCTAATGATTTCTAAATAGAGAGATAGAAGTTTGTGAAATACTTGTTTCAGTCAAGCTCGAGTATGGAAATGCAACAACTTTCAGTGAGGCCTGAGATTCTTTTGAGCTTGCTTGAAGTTCCTTTGAGCTTTCCCAATGCTTAGTTTGCTTTGAACTTGCCTGAATATGCTTGTAGAAGTCAACCTGCAAACTCAGAATTAAAAAATAGTGAAGTGTGTAAATGGAGTTACAATGGCTTGGGAATGGTTGGGATAGTTTAGGTAGGTTGTATGGAGTGTGTTGGAACTAGTTGCAAGTAAAACACACGAGTGGATTTTGATTTGGCTTGTGATTTGCAGGACCTGCCCTGTTTTGGCAGAAAATGGGGTTTTTGGTGTACAAGGATGTTTGAGAGACTTAGGGCTCGTGTTTCTAGCTTAGTGTATTGTGTTAAACCTGTTTGAAATGAATACAACACTTGGTTATATCAGATTACAAAGTTGCTGACCTTTTGCAAGGTTTCTTGTTTTTGAAGCAAAAGTTGGAATTGACAATGCGAAGGCTTGTACCATCTAGCTTAGGGTCTGCACATAGTTGGTACCAAATGCCTGATATTAGTGAACTTTCTTTGCATAAAGAAATCAGGTCCATGGCTCAAGATACACAATTTGACATAAAACATGCTTTATGTAAATGACATTATTATCTTTTTGCCAAAAATAGATTAATTCCTTGTACAATGCCCTAAAGCTCAGAACAAAGCCTCTAACCAATGTGTTTGCATTTAATTTATGAGTGTGGAAGGGTTTAAGGACCTTTAAACCAAGTACAAGCATGGTTGGAAAAAATTTTCAACTTGTAGCATGGTGTAAAATGCCTTGGATGAAAGTGATATTTTGCCATTTTCAATCCTTCGATTCTCCCTAACCACTAATGATTTTGAAGAGTTCTTGGACATTTTGGAAAGCTTTTAACATGCTTTACAATACATATTTGAAATTCATTTTGAAATTCCACTTGGAACTATGTGAAAAATTTCCATGAAGATAGGTCAAAGTCCTGCCTAAACTAGGGCAAAATTTCTCTAAGTTCAAAAGTTTTTGGACCCTTATTCATAAAATCATAACTTGAGATCCAAGCATATTTTGGCAAAACTTTGTGAATCAAAGTTTTAGATTTTGTGTAGGACTATAACTTTCATTTTTAAAGTTTTCTTTGAATCCAATTGCATCATGGTGAAAATGTTGGGCAAAGTTGGGAAAAAATAAGAAATTTTCATAACTTAGAAAATTTCTAAGTTATGAAAATTTTCTATTTTAAACCCTAATTTTCAAAATTAGGTTTCTTGGTGAACAAGCTTCATGTTTTGACACATCTTGATGAAAAATGACCCTTGGCACTTGATTTTAACCAAAAAGTCAAAGTTTGACTTTTCCGTGTATAGTTGATTTTTGATCAGTTGACTGGAAAATTCATCTGTCAATCCAATGCTTTTGAGATCTTTTGAACCTTGTGATTAGGTCAAGATGATGACATTGAGTCCTTGAATCCATGACTGAATCCAATTTGACATTGGATAGGTTAAAAATCAGAAATTGCCCTTCTGCAGTCAAAACCCTAAAAATGACCATTTTGCCCTTTTGATGATCTGATCAAATTTCTTGAGGAGTTGTGGTACAAACTTGATCAAATGGTTCATATGAGTTTATAATGTTGATGTGGATAAAATATTATGAGGTTTGACTGTAAATTGGCCACAATTGACTTTTTCCCCAATATAGTTGATTTCTAGGTCAACTGTCTAATTGACTGGGCAAAAATTTGATTCAAGGCATGAAACTTGGTATGAACAATCTTATAAGTCCAACATGAAGTATGAAAGTCACATTGAGCATTGGAAGTCCAAAAATCCTTGTGAAAACTCAAACCCTAATTGCAGGTCAACAGTGCAAGGAGATGTCTTGAGCAGAGCAAACCCTAATCCTGATCTTGAGTCCAAAGAGTCTTGTGAGAGGAAATATTGTTAAAATGAGAGGGAAAATTTTGGGGTACAACAAGCTGGTTTGGGGTTCTCTGAAGAATGATAAAGGTAAGAGCATGAAGCCGAAGTCTGCTGCAGGCAAGTATCGAGACATCTTTTGTTGCGGGGGTTATCTTCATCAAGCTATTTCCGGGATTAATACCATTATGGAAGATGAAGCAGGACCAGAAATGCCAAATTATGTGAGGCACGGAGTTAGGGTTTAGAACTGGATCACCATTAATGTTCCCTCTTGCATACATGTTTCGAAGTAATTTGTTTTTGTTAATCTTTTTGAAAAGCTTTCACTCTGCCCAAGGTGAAAGTATTGATATTATATAGGCTTATCTGTTTGCTTTGATTTTTAAAATCAATAATAAAAATTGTCTTTGTTTCCCAAATTGTGTCTTTATTTTTTGATTTTTCTTGGAAAATGGTAATCAGAAAAAACCTTTCAAAATAAATAATAACTGAAATTCAATCTGCATGATCACTTGTTATATGTGTCAGTTTCTAAAAGCAATCATAAATCATATGTGCAGATTAATTAAAAAACCCGTTGAATACAATGACCCTGCACCCTCTCCCAACATTGAATGTCCTGTGTATGGGGCCGAAGAAGAAGACTATGATGAGATTCCAGAAGAGGTCTCACGGTTTCTTGAGCGCGACGAGAATTCCATTCAGCCATTGGAAGTAATTAATTTGGGTTAAGAAGAAGATCCGAAGGAAGTCAAGATTGGAGCATTACTGCATCCTGGTGTGAAGAGTAGGTTTACTGAGATGTTGAAAGAGTATGTGGATATTTTTGCTTGGTCTTACCAAGATATGCCTGGTCTAGATACAGATATTATAGAGCACCATATGTCGCTGAAGCCAGAGTGCCCGCCAATCAAACAGAAGTTGCGAAGAACTCACCTAGATATGGCAGTGAAGATTAAAGAAGAAGTTCTAAAGTAGATCAATGCCGATTTTCTTGTAACATTAGTGTACCCTTAGTGGATTTTCAATATTGTCCCAGTACGGAAGAAAGACAGAAAAGTTCGCATGTGCGTAGATTACAGAGATCTAAATAAATCTAGTCCAAAAGCTGATTTTCCATTACCACACATTGATATGTTAGTGGATAGCACAACAAAATTCAAAGTTTTCTCATTCATGGACGGATTTTCCGGGTATAATCAAATAAGGATGACTCCTGAGGACATGGAAAAAACAATGTTTATCACACCCTGGGGAACATTCTGTTACAGAGTGATGCCCTTCAAGTTGAAGAACGCTGGTGCAACGTACAAAGGGCTATGAAAACCCTATTCCAAGATCTGACGCACAAGGAAATTGAGGTATATGTTAATGATATGATTTCTAAATCCCAGACTAAAGAAGGGCATGTGGAAGATTTGTTGAGGTTGTTTCAGCGTTTGAGGAAGTATCGTCTCCTCTTGAATCTAAATCATTGTACCTTCGGTGTTCGGTCAGGGAAATTGTTGGGTTTCATTGTTAGCCAGAGAGGGATTGAAGTTGACCCTGATAAAGTCAAAGCAATTTAAGAAATTCCAGCATCGAGAATTGAAAAGCAAGTCATAGGGTTCCTCTAGCATTTGAATTATATTTCCAGATTCATTTCCCACATGACTGCAACGTGTGAACTGATCTTTAAGTTGTTAAAGAAAGATCAAGGTTATGTAATGACAGATGACTGCTGTGATCGGTGGATCTGGAACTGACTGTTTAACGCTGGTTCGCGAAATGTCGCGGAAGCAAGAGTCGCCACCGTCTTTTATTTTCTCCAAATGGAAAGGACAAAAGCACAGAAAAATTCCTTAAAGAGATTGCTCTCGGTTCGGGAGGCAGATTATAGAAAGGGAAGGTGTTAGCACCCTTTCTATCCATGGTTATCCATGGGCTCTTAGATACTTGCTCACTTGTGTTTTCAAAAGGTTTGTTTGCTTTTCAACTGTGGGTTTTAAAAAGTTTCTTTGAAAATTTCAGTTCGACTCTTGTATCGGTCCTCAAGAGTGTTTGAAAAATTTGCTTTCGAAAGCTTTTTGAAAAGGTGTCGGTGTGAAAATTATTTTTGAATTTGTTTTGAAGTTTAGAGCAAGTATCTAGAGCCATCTACCTACCCTAAGGAATTCGTCTGTGTAGATGTCCTTTAAAGAAGTGCCATCCCACCATTGAGAGGTAGGTAGCACCACCGTTGGAGGTGTTCGAATCAATTCGAGGTTCGGGACATGGTGATCACCAGAGCAATGGGAAGACACCTTAGAAGCTACCCTCATGCCAGGTTCCCAGATCATGAGGACTTACTAAGACATCCTTTACTCGACGATCACCTTTCGAGGCAAGGCAACTGTGAGGCGTACCCTAGGGGTGGTGTGTGAATTTGTGTGTCGTTTTCATTTGCATTTGTCTTGTCATGTTATTGGTGTTCTACGCTTGTTTTTACTTTGTCCATACACTCTTTCATGCCATTTGTTAACAGTTAAAAATATTGCGGGAAAGTAAAAATTCTAAGCTATTACAAAAGGCGCGGGTCCACATCGCCAAAATTAAACCAGGACCCGATTTTGACAGAAAAGTAAAGAAAGTAAAAGAAAAGTAAGAATTAAAAGTGCGAGCAATTAGTTACATGGCTTCGGGAGAGATACATAAATATTATAAAGAAATAAAATAAATATGCGCATAAGAATTAAATCGAAACGAGGGCGTTGGACCCTTTTTTGCAAAATTAAAATTACATGGAATTAATTAATTAAAAAGAAAAGGAGATGTTTTTGGTATTTTTTTAATATTTATGATTTAAATGAAAAAAATAATTAATTGAAATTAAATGCTAACCCTAATTCTATTTGTTTTTTTAATTTATTAAGAAAACATTGAATTTTAACCTAAATTAACCCTGATTTTTATATACAAATTTAATTACAAAAATAAATATTTAATTATTTAATCATTTATGAAAGAAAAATAAAAAGGATGAAAAATTATTAATTAAACCCTATTTCTACATTTTTAGATTTTTGTTATGAAAATATTAAATTAAACCCTAATTTTAAAACTAATTAATTTACATGCAAGTTTATTTACAAGAAATATTAAAATAAAAAATATTTATTATTTTTTTTCTTTTCTGATTTTTTATGTTTTTTTTGGTTTTTTTATAAAAAAATAATTAATTAAAAAGAACAATAATTAAAAGAAAGAAAGAAAAGAAAACAAAAAAAGAAAGAATGTAAAAATGCAAACCTAGGGGGTTCAGACCCCAAATGGTAGGTTTTTTGATGGTGATTCAGGCCCATTTAGAGGCCTTGTTGACCTTTCCATGACGCGTGTACACGCGTTGACTAAGGTTTATGGTGTTCTCCAAATCTACGCCTTTGGATTGCTGAAGCTGGACGCGTGGATGGTTGGATTATGAAAGTGCATGATATGCTTTGATGTTGAACCAGCATGGAATCAGTAAATACAAAATAATATGAAGAGGGTGAAGACCTGGGGCTCGAACCCAGGTCATGTACTTTGCCACCACTACGCCTTGCCAGCTGAACCAATTCACGCGTGTTAATATATAATAACGAATAAATATTATAAAAGAAAACAAAAGCGTTAGTGGACTTTGCGCGCGAATTTTCAAACCAGCCAATCGTTGGCAGCCACGATATCATCTTCTTCGTTGGATTTTATTTTCCTGAAACGTAAACATCATAAGCAACGGTTTTCAAATGTTGCTGTAGACACCATACAAGAAAATAGCGATTAGCCACTGGACGCTCATAAATTGAGCGCGACCCTATCAATGAGTTTGTATGAAGGTCCTGATTAGGATAGTCTGGGTCTTGTGCTCCAATTTTTCCTTGTTTCAAAACCCCTAATTCCAAGTCCTGTAAACCCTAGAAAACAATAATGGCATAATCGCGTATAATGCATAAAAATACAATTGAATCATTGGGTTAGCATCAGAATCAAATGACAAACATGAATCAAGCTTTAAAATTCACAAAGAATGCATGGATTAAGATGCACGACTATGAAATTTTTTGTGCACAGGTCCGGTTCGTTGTACCAATTCTTGATGTTTTGATGAACGTTTTTGATTGGGAATCGTTCAGTGAACCTTCAGGAAGATGTTTGAATAGCTATTATGCCTTGAATCCCCTGCAAAAGTGTTTTTCAGTTTTGAATTTATTTGCCAAAATTTCAAGTTTGATGAATGGTTTCTAGCGCAGCTCAATGGTCAATCTCATTAGGTTTTCGTTCTATGCTTATGTATGAATAAATTAGGTCAACAAACTTGATCGGAATCTCTTGCATTCATGGCTTTTGAGATTTGATTTTCAATCATCCTTTTTTTAAATCTTTTTCATGCAATTTTGTACCAATCATGATCCAATCTCTCCAAATCTTTCCTATTTGATTATGCACGAATTATTGAGTAGATTTCATGCACAAAAAGATTGTAAAGCTTAGGTTAAATATTTTTCATGTATTTAATTTGATTTAAATGAATTATTATTAATAAAAATTCAAATAAATAAATAAAAAATGAAGAAATACTTCCCTTTGGGCCAAGTGGTCGTGCACATGCTTTGGATAGTGAATTGTGGAAGAAAAATGGGCCCATTAGCAATTTTAGGTCATTTGAATCAATGTTGACTTTTCAAAATATCCAAAACTTTCCCAACTTCTACAAGGCATAACTTGCTCAATATTTAAGATTTGCTCATGTTCTTGGACATTTTGGAAAGGTCTTTGAGTCCTCTAACCATTGCCTTTGTTCCCATGTCATTTTGATTTACCAATCTCAAGTTATGGCCTTTGACTTAAAGTCCCTTTTTGTTGACTTTTGAAAATGACCTATAATGTTGAAATTGATAACTTTTTGTGAGAGCATTTCTTGGACTTGAAGTATGAAGATGAGTTGTAGGAAATGTCTTTATCTTCAAAATGCGCTTTGGATGGAATTTTTCTGATAATCCATGTGAAAGTTATGCCCTGGTCAATTTACAGTTGACTTTTTCAACTGTCCAAATAAGGAAACTTTTGCATCTTGATGATTTTTGAGCCAAGCTTTGAGAATCATGATCAAGAATTTATCAAATGATGTTTGTGACTTCAAAATGAGATGTTGACCAAAAATTTGAACTTTTGACTGTCAAATGACCATTTTGCCCCTACAATTGACTGTAGTGCAATTTAGGGTTTTGACTGTGCAATTTTGTGCTGAAAGTCTTGAAACTTTGTATGAGGATGCTTGACCATATTTGTAGGCATGTGGGACTTGATTGGACCCTTGGAAAATTCGTTTTCTTGATTAGAACCAAAACCCTAATCTTGACTGCTTAGGAGGCTCTTACACTGTGCAACCCTTGGGGAATTTTGAAGCTTGACTTGGCAATTTCTTGAAGAATATGGGAGGGAAAATTTTGGGGTACAACAACTGCCAAAGGACATTTGAAAGTATTAAAGAATATATGCTTGAACCTCCTATCTTGCTCCCCCCTTTTGAAGGAAGACCATTGATTATATATCTGACAATGTTAGATAATTCCATGGGCTATATTCTGGGACAACAAGATGAAACATGGAAGAAAGAGTATGCCATTTATTCTCTCAGTAAAAAGTTTACTGATTGTGAATCACGGTATTCCATGCTGGAAAAGATATGTTGTGCTCTGGCCTGGGTGGCAAAACGTTTGCGGTAATATATGTTGAATCACACTACTTGGTTGATCTCCAAAATGGACCTAATCAAGTACATTTTTGAAAAGCCTGCTCTTACTAGGAGAATTTCCCGCTGGTAAATGCTGTTATTTGAATATGACATTGAATACCGCACTCAAAAAGCTATTAAAAGCAGCGTGTTAGCAGATTATCTTGCTCACCAACCAGTTGATAATTATCAGTCTGTGATGTATGATTTCCTCCATGAGGATGTAATGTTTCTGAAAGTGAAAGATTGTGATGAACCATTGCCCGAGGAAGGTCCTGATCCTGAATCTCGCTGGAGTATGATATTTGATGGAGCTGTGAATGCTTATGGTAAAGGAATTGGTGTTGTGATTGTTACTCCACATGGATCACACATTCCTTTTACTTCAAGGTTGAAATTTGATTGTACTAATAATATGGCAGAATATGAGGCTTGCATCATGGGTCTCGAGGAAGCTATTGATCTCAGAATTAAAATTCTTGATGTGTATGGAGATTCAACTTTGGTAATAAATCATATTAAAGGAGAGTGGGATGCTCGTCACCCTGACTTGATACCTTACAAAGATTATGCTATAAGATTGTTACCCTTCTTTAATAAATTTGAATTCCATCACATCCCCAAAGACGAAAATCAAATGGCGGATGCTCTGGTAACTCTAGCTTCTATGTATCAAGTGAATACTTGGAATGATATACCTCAAATTATAGTTTGGCGATTGGATAGGCCCACTCATGTGTTTAAAATAGAAGAGGTAGTAGATGAGAAACCTTGGTATTATGATATCAAGCATTTTCTCCAGACTAAGGAATACCCGATTGGTGCATCGAATAAAGATAGAAAGACATTGAGAAGATTGGCTGACAGCTTCTTCCTAAGTGAAAATGTGTTGTGCAAGAGAAATTATGACATGGTCTGCTCAGATGCGTGGATAGACACGAAGCAGACATATTGATGCATGAGATTCATGAAGGTTTATTTGTCACTCATGCCAATGGACATTCGATGGCTAAAAAGATGCTAAGGGAAAGTTACTATTGGCTGACAATAGAATCTGACTGTTACAGATTTGCAAATAAGTTCCATAAATGCCAAATTTATGCGGACAAGATTCATGTGCCTCTAACACTTCTAAATGTTATTTCTTCCCCATGGCCTTCCTGTTTGTGGGGTATTGACACGATTGGAATGATAGAACCCAAAGCTTCGAATGGACACCGTTTTATCTTGGTAGCAATTGATTACTTCACCAAATGGGTGCAAGATGCTTCATATTCTAATGTTACTAAGAAGGTGGTAGTGCGCTTCATTAAGAATAATCTCATATGTCAGTATGGTGTGCCGAGTAGAATTATCACTGACAATGGCTCGAATCTGAACAACAACATGATGACAAAACTTTGTGAAGAATTCAAGATTGTCCATCATAATTCATCTCCATACAGGACGAAGATGGATAGGGATGTTGAAGCTGCTAATAAGAATATCAAGAAGATCATCCAGAAGATGGTTGTTACTTATAAAGATTGGCATGAAATGCTCCCTTTTGCTTTACATGGATATCAGACATCTATCCGCACTTGAACAGGAGCAACCTCGTTCTCCATTATGTATGGAATGGAAGCGGTGCTCCTAATCGAGGTTGAGATTCCCTCTTTGCGTGTGATAATGGAAACCAAGTTTTCAGAGGCTGAATGGGTCCAGAATAGGGTTGACCAATTGAATTTGATTGAAGAGAAGAGAGTGACGACTTTGTGTCATGGGCAGTTATATCAGAAGAGAATGAAGAAAGCTTTTGATAAGAAGGTTAAACTCGTGAATTCAGAAAAGGAGACCTCGTGTTCAGGAAGATCATGCCTTTTAACACTGATTCTAGGGGCAAGTGGACTCCCAAATTTGAAGGCCCATATGTTGTCAAGAAAGCCTTCTCTGGCGGTGCATTAATTCTTGAAACTATGGATGGTGAGGAGTTCCCATGTCCCATGAATGCTGATGTAGTTAAGAAATACTTCACCTAAAGAAATAAAAGAATAGCTCACTAAGTTGAAAACCTGAAAGGGAGGCTTAGGCAAAAGGAGCGTCTCGGTAGGCCGAAAACCCAAAAGGGCGGTCTCGGAAAAAATTAGAGACATAAACAAAATAAATTTTCTCGCTAAGTTGAAAACCCGCAAGGGCAACTTAGGAAAAAGTTAGGGACTTTCTTGGAAAGTAACTACATCAGACAAGGCTTGATCATTGAAGCAACAATCTTCTTGGATCCTCACCATACTTCAACGGAAGCTGCTGCTCAGAATTTGAAATTTGATAGAGGGGATAGTGGTCATTGTATCTCAATGTATCTTTTCCATTATATATTACCATTTTCTGAACTTTGTAATCATCCGTGGAGTCTCGCCATTCACATACTACCATTCTATCAATAAAATTCGAGCTTTTACCCAATTCTTTGTAATTCTTAGTTTGTTAAGCTTACAAAGACTCCATTTATTATTGATAATGATTTCCAAAGCAAAAAGATTAAATAACAAAATTGTTTTTCAAAAAGAATATACAACTTACTTTTACTTTAGATTTTGTGACTCAAGAGGAAAACAAAAGTGGTGATCCCAGGAATGGAAGAACTCCTGTAATTTTGGGAAGTTTTGTTTCCCCTAGGAAGGTTTTGTCAGGTCGTTTTTGCTGGTATGCGTGTGATTTTTGTATTAAAGACGATACCAATTGGCGTAAGGTGCAGTATTGGGTCTGTGATCCCAGTGTCCCCAGTCAAGTCTTGGTTCATTTTTTTTGATTTTAGGTTTGCATGGTCTGAGGCCTCTATCCTAGATTCCCCATCGAAGTCTTCCCTCATATGACAAAAGGTCTTTTTCCCTTGGTGTGCTGAGATGGAACTATTTGCAAAATTTCTCTCTTTCTGCAGTATTGGCATTATTGTTGGTATTTATTTCCCAGACAATTAGACCAGGGCAATATATTTTCTAAGAAGTGTTGAGCAGTTGTCAACCCTTTGGTTTTTCACCCGCCAAGTGATGGGTTTGATTTAAAATTCCCATGAGTTTGACCTTTTTCTATAATGTTGAGTTCTTGATTCCCCAGGAAGGCTATCCCAGGGAATCTTTTGCTGGAATATGTTTGGATGATATGAAGACTCAATCCAAGATTCCTCAGTGAAGGCTTCACTTATTTGATAGACGTCTTTTCTCCCCGTGCATGCTGATATTTGACTCATTTACGAAGCATATCCCTTTCGGCAGTACTTGCATTTTGTTTGATTGCCCGATAATCAGGTAAGGGCAATGTTTTATTTAAGAAGTGTTGAGGCATTTGTCAGTTTTTTGGGTTTTCACCCGCCAAGTGCTGGGTTTGATTTAAAATCCCCATAAGTTTGATTTCTTGCTATTATGTTTGACTTTTTAATTCCCCAAGTTGTTATCCCCATGAGGTTTCATACTTTTCCCTAGAGAAGTTGGTGCAATACTTACTCTCAATATTGAAGAATGCATATCGACTTCCCCTTGACGATGTGGTGTTTTCCTCCCCAATGAAGTCAACACGAGGTCCCCAATTGATATATCGATAATAAGGCATTATCTCCCCTAGTGAAGTCTGTATGATATTTCCCCAATGAAGTCAGCACGAAATCCTCAATTGATGTTTTGATGATATGGTATTCATCTGCCTTATTGAAATCAGTATTGCAATCCCCAGTAGAAGTACAAACTGTAAAACATTTATTTCCCCATTGAAGTCTGAGTGCTATTCCCCGGTGAAGCCTGGAGAAGGATGTTATATCCCTGTATTTATATTGTTTTGTCTCTATGATTTGATTATTTCCTGATTATGTTCCTTCCCAGTGAAGTTAAGCCGCGAGATAGGATTATGTTTCCTCGTTTGGTGCTTATTTTCTTATGGAATGTTCATCTTGGATGTGATTTAGCCGAGTGTTGATTGTGCCCGAGTTGGTTTTTCCTGGTTACTCCCAGTGTTATATGTCTGTTTTGTTAGCATATACATGATAACACTCACACATTCATACATACATCATGCATAATTAAATTTAGCAAATCATTGCTCATTCACATTCGTTAATATTTTGTTGTCATATTACCCTGTTTTGTAGAGTTGTGTTGTCCTCTCTCCAATATAGTGTCAGTCTTAAACAGAAAGTGTATATTCTGTCAATTTCCCCACTGAGTTATCCCTTGTGGAAGGTTTTTGCTTTAGCCTTCTTGTACAACTCTTTTTATGGTTAGATTGGGTTTCCCTCTTGAGTTTATTTCTCAAAGGATGTATTTTGGTTGACTGTTTCATTCCAGTTTATTTCTGGTTTGAATCTTTGGTTCCCAATAATATTATTACTTATGATCTTTGCAAGCTTCCAGCCTTGGTTTGAGAATGTGCATTTATTTTGCACGAGAAGACTTTATCTCCTCAACAGGAATATATTGGCATTTGCCCAAGAAGTCATATTTCATTCCTCGGGAAGTCATATTTCATTCCCGAGGAAGTCATATTTCTTTCCCCAGGAAGCCATATTGCTTCCCAAGAAAGTCATTTTTATAATCCTTCCTATAACAGCAAGTAGTAGGTCTCTTTATTTGAGCAACTTGTACTTCCCCGTAAAAGTCGACGTTACTTTTTTGCTATGTTCTCTATGAGTGGATAGTTTGCAGTTTGTTGTCAAATTACTCTAGTGGATGGAAAGTCTTTCAATATCATAGAGACAATTCGATGTGAAATCTTTACAAGTGATAGTCTCTTTAATTGAGACAACTTATATATTACCCTTTTCAGGCAGAGTGCCTCGGTTAAAGAAGAAGTTGAGATCCGTTCTAGGTGAAACGCCATGATTTTTGGAAAACTTGTTATCTTTTTTTCTACCATCAGTGAACGTTGGTAGTTTCTCGTCAGTGAACGTCGGTGCTATGATATTTATTTACTCTCTACCTTCAGTGAAAGTTGGTAGTTCACCATCAATGAACGTTGGTGATTGTTATCTTTTTTCTACCTTCAGTGAATGTTGGTAGTTCACCGTCAGTGAACGTCAGTGCTATGATATTTCTTTCCTCTCTACCTTCAGTGAAAGTTGGTAGTTCACCATCAACGAATGTTGGTGATTGTTATCTTTTTGCTACCTTCATTAAATGTTGGTAGTTCACCGTCAGTGAACGTCGGTGTATGATATTTCTTTTCTCTCTACCTTCAGTGAAAGTTGGTAGTCCACCATCAGTGAACATTGGTGATTGTTATCTTTTTGCTACCTTCAGTGAATGTTTGTAGTTCACCGTTAGTGAATCTTGGTGCTATGCTATTTCTTTTTTCTCTACCTTCAGCGAAAGTTGGTAGTTCATCGTCAGTGAACATCGATGTTATTTTCTCTTACTACCTTCAGGAAACGTTGGTAGTTCACCATCAGTGAACGTTGGTGATTATTATCTTTTTTCTACCTTTAGTGAACGTTGGTAGTTCACCGTCAGTGAACGTCGGTGCTATGATATTTCTTTTCTCTCTACCTTCAGTGAAAGTTCGTAGTTCATCGTCAGTGAACATCGATGTTATTTTCTCTTACTACCTTCAGTAAATGTTGGTAGTTCACCATTAGTGAATGTTGGTGATTATTATCTTTTTGCTACCTTCAGTGAACGTTGGTAGTTCACCGTCAGTGAACGTCGGTGCTATGATATTTCTTTTCTCTCTACCTTCAGTGAAAGTTGGTAGTTCATTGTCAGTGAATGTCGATGTTATTTTATCTTACTACCTTCAGAAAACGTTGGTAGTTCACCATCAGTGAACATTGGTGATTATTATCTTTTTGCTACCTTCAGTGAACGTTGGTAGTTCATCGTCAGTGAACGTCGGTGCTATGATATTTCTTTTCTCTCTACCTTCAGTGAAAGTTGGTAGTTCATCGTCAGTGAACATCAGTTATTTTCTCTTACTACCTTCAGTAAACGTTGGTAGTTCACCATCAGTGAACGTTGGTGATTATTATCTTTTTGCTACCTTCAGTGAACGTTGGTAGTTCACCGTCAGTGAACATCAGTGCTATGATATTTCTTTTCTCTTTACCTTCAATGAATGTTGGCAGCTCACCGTCAGTGAATGTCGGTGTGGTTATTCTTTTCTCTTTCTACCTTCATTGAACGTTGGTAGTTTCGCCTTCAATAAAAGTTGGTGTATCCTTTAATATTTTACCATCCTTTATGAGTCGGTATCCTTTTGATCTTCTACCTTCAAATATGACTTGGTAGTTTACTGTCATCTTTGAGTCATTATCTTTTTGATCTTCTACCTCAGAATATTGAGTTTGGTAGTTCACAGTTGGTTGTCAATCACTTTTATCCTGTACTATCTCCTCTTTAGCTGAGTTGATGCTACCTTATCTTTTCTTTAGGTGTTACACCAATAGAGTCGGGTCTTTTTAATTCACCAGTGATTTATTTTCCTGGTCGGGTTTCTCTTTTGATCCTTATTTCCTTTGCTACATCCCCAGTGGTGTTTTGCGTCCCTTTGAAGTTGCTCATATGCATTCACACTCATAAAGCATTTCATGGCATATTAGGACCCAAAATAGGGTTTGTTTTATATTTAAGTATCTTCGATCACGTCGACATGAAGATTTTTAACCTTCGTATCTTCGGATAAAAGAAACTTAAATAAGGGCAGCTGTTGTACACCAATTTTTGCCTATAATATCCCATCATCATACCATATTGATTCAATCACAACAAGATCACATTAGGGCTTTTGGTTCCCCTCCTTATCTTTAGCTTTTCTCTTTGAGGAATCACCAAGCACCTTGAGTTTTTTTTATTTTGTGATTATGCATGTTTTGTTTTGACTTTCCTTTTAATTAATAAAATGCAATGTTGGTTTGTCTTACTTGTTAATAATGTAGGTAAAGGCAATGTGGCTTAGCAAGTTGATCCATGGGTTCATGAGTTTATTTGCATGCCCTAGTCAATAAAGCTTGAGAAATTCAAACCTTACCATTGAAGTTTTTTTGGAAGAAATGGCATGGTAAGTTTTATTTTGGTTCAACCCATTTCAAAGTTATCAAGATTGATTCAAAAGTACAAGGGGTTGATTGAAGAAGTTGTCATGGTTGGACAAGGCCTTGTTCCCATTGGTCACAAGTTCATATTTATCTCAACTCTAATGATATGGAAGTGGTTTTGGTTGCTATGATTTCTAATTATCATCCTCAACAACTTCTATCTACAAATCAAAAGTGTTGGTACAAGAAGATTGTTTAAAATTGTCAAAATTCCTCAAAGCATTTTCTTGATCTAGGAGCTAGGGTTTTGAACTTTTAAGAAGTATATCTTGCTCATCTTTTGGTATTTTTGAGTGATTCCAAAAAAATCCTTCTCTTCAAAGGGATATTAACAAATCACTTCAAAAGTTTCAAGGAGTTTTCATGTGGAAGAAACTTGATGATGAAGCAAGATTACAAGTCCTCTAGATAAACCCCCCAAGTTCCCATGTGTGACTTCAAATGATCATAACTTGATCAATTTTTATCACCTTGAGCCCACTCTTTTTCCATATAGATCTTGAGGATGTTAACTTTATTCCTTATTTTATGTTCAAAGTGAGAAAATGGATGGAGGATGCCATAAGGATACAAAATATTATAGATAATTTCATGATTTGTTTCCAACTTCAAAAATTCATAACTCTCTCAATTTTTGGATATTTTGAATCGTTCAAGTTTCAAAATGTCATTCAAGATGTCTATTTCATGCCATATTTTTTGGTCAAGAGAAAATTCCAAGAGGAAGGCCATGTTTGGATGCAAAACATTATAGGTCACTTTTAAAGAAAAACTTGAAATATTTCTAAGTATGGAAAGTCAACCTCTTTTTTCCCAACTTTGATTCATTGGAACTTTCAACTCAAACATCCATTTAATTCCATTCTTTTCCGATTGCAAAGCTTTTAATCTCATCTTTATAAAGCATCAAGAACCATGCCTTAAGACCACTTGAGATGAGAATTCCATTTGTTGTACCCCAAAATTTTCCCTCTCATTTTACTCAACACATGCCCATTGAGATCCTCAACTTGCTCAAGGGTACTCAAGAATTGGCCAGACAAACTCTCTCCTAAGGCAATGTGCCTCAAACTAGGGTTTCCATTTTTATCAAGATAGGTGAACTCCAAATACCTAATATACTCTCCATGGTCCTGATATGTTCTCAAGACCCTCCATGTCAAGTTTCAAGCCTTGCACAAGAAGTTTGCTCAATCAACTGCTCAGATGCTTGAGAATCGACTATATTAGTTCAAAAGTCAACTATGGCCCACATATAGTCAAAATTAAAGACTTTTGGTCAATATCAACATTTTGAAGTTATATCCATCATTTGATCAAGGTTTGATCATGATTCCTCAAGGAATGCCCTAAATTCATCAAAACCCAAAAGTTGTAAATTAGGGTTTCTGAAGAAAAGTCAACCAAACTTTGACTAAGCATATCTTCCTCATACTTTATCAGAAAATTTCCATCCAAGGCTCATTTTGAAGAGGATGCAATTCCCTACAATTCATCTTCAGCCCTCAAGTTCAAAATATGCACTCACAAAAAGATTTTTAATTTCTACGTTATAGGTCCTTTTGAAAAGTCAACAAAAACACTTTTTGAGGCAAAGCTTCTTACATGAACATGGAAGACCCAATTGAGATGAGACCAAGAGGGTTGTTTAGGGTACATCCTAAGCTTTCTATAAAGTCAAAGAACATCTCTCTAGGGTTAAAATTCAAAGAGATAAGCCTTGTCAAAGTTGACCTTTTTTGAAAAATTGCCAAAATTCAAATGGGCTCAAAAATGCATATTTTTGTCAAATGGGCCTAAACTTTTATGTTTGCACCTCACTTATAACATGGTCCACGACCCAAATATTCACTAACACATTATTTGCTTCATTTTTCATTTTATTTTTATTTTTTATTAATTAAAAATCGAATTAAATCAAATAAATGATAAATAATAGCAAAGATTTGTTTTGATATGATTTTTGGACAAAATCATAAGCTAATTATGCTGGCATATCAAGATCAAATCGAATCAAGGTTGATTGGCACAAGAATGGAATGATTAGGCCTAATTTGGAAAGATATCATACAAGATCAAAACCAAATCAAATCTTCAAAAAACTTTAAGATACAAGTGGTTTTTATAACCCTAATTCGTTCAAGGATATATAGAGAGCAAGAGAAGAAACGAAAATAAGGGTTAGCAATCGTGGAAAGCACAAGAACAAATTCAATTTTTTTGCAAAAAAGTATTGAATCGATTTCAAGCTTGGAGGCCAATTTAAGCCATTCTAAAGTTTCCAACAGATTGCTGGACATCTCAGGAACGTAGCTGGATCAATTGCATGCCTTTTTCACGCACAAAAACGCACGCTATAGACCCACGGTTTGCTTTCCCTAACTTGAATCATATTTTGCAATTTATATATGATTAACCATTATTGAACGTAGCATTGTGTTTGTATGAGCTTTTAGAACGTTTTAGTTTATTTGATTTTGCGTTTTGATGCTTATATTCAGAGTTGCCATTATTAGGGTTTGAGAAGCCGTTTTGGGGCTTCTTGATACAGGTGAAATTGGCCTACACAAAGGGTACCATCGTACTCGTGAGGTCAAAAAAAATTGATTGATGTAGCCATAATTGATTTATCATGCCTGTGCTAGATTTTGGAAGTTTGCATGGTTTTAGTTACAGGCGCTGTCCGTAGATATAAGTTACATGCCTAATACGACGACAGAAGGAAGAAGAGAATAACGTGGCAGCCAACCACTGAACCATTCAAACCAGCGCGCATTTTTTTTGTTTTGTCCACTAATTCACCTTGTTTGCATATATTATATATTATTTTCATTATAGTAACAACTAAAACATGTAGCGCAGCTGGCAAGGACGTATGTTGGAAAGGGTAGAGGACTGGGTTCGATCCCAGATCCCAACAACTTTCTTGGTTTTATTTTACTTTAACAGATCCCATGCATTACCATCCCAAAGGCCTATCATGCGCCAACAACAGCCAGCCACAGGATTCATGATCAACCAGATCCAACGCCTCTACCTGCTAGAGACCATGGTGCGCCATCAGGAGGGAGCACCATTGGATCAAGCGTTGACTGGGCTTCAGCTTGGTGGGCCTGGAATAATTTTAACAGTGCACCCCCTCCAATTGCTTAAACAGGCTCATTCTTCTTCTTTATTTCTTATTTTTATTTCTTATTAATTATTTCCTAATTATATTTATTTTTAAAATAACATCAAAATTATAATATTTTAATCAAAATCACAAAAAACACCAAAAATCATTTTTTTTCATAAAATATTTATTTTCTTTAATTAATTAAGTTAATTCAAATTAGGTTAATTTAACTCCTTTTTATAATTAAAATCAATTAGAAATTAGGGTTTAATTTTTGTATATAATTAATTTTTACTTCAAAAATAACTTAAATATTTTTTTCTCAAATTAGATTTTTTTAGGTTTTCTAATCGTCCTCACATTTAATTCGTCGCGCGTATTTCAATTACTTTTTTTGAATTATTTTTGTAATTGCTCCGAGGTTGTAATAGCTTTAATTAGGTTTTAATTTCGCATTTTATTTTCCGTCAAAATAATTCTGTATCTGTGAAAGCCATGTAATAGTTAGGATTTCTTTTTCCGCACTTTAATTTCCGCAATTATAAACTGTTAGATGTATGCTAATAGGATTGTATGGCAAGAATATTTGAAAATTAAAGCGGTATAAAACCCTAAATGTGCAAAGACAAATTAACTGAAAAAGCTCACTCGCACATGCTCACTCCTAGGGTTTACTCCACTTCGGTTGCCTTCGGTTAAACAGTCATGACGTATAGGGTTTGTTAGTGGTCGTCCTCTAGCCCCGAAAGATCTAAAAATGACCCATTCGGATGTTGCCTCGGAAAAGATCTTTAAGGTTTTAGGATTATTACTAACACCTCCTAACATTGCTTTTGTGACTGTATCTGTCCATTCGAATGTCCCTTAAAACTCCAACGACGATGCTACCTATTCCTTAATAATGGGATAGCGCTGTCAAAAGGAAAATGAATAAACTTTTTTCGAGTAGGTAGAAAACCCTTAAGTACTTGCTCAAACAAATATACTTTTCACATAAACACTTTTTTTCAAAACAATTTTCAAAACAACTTCATCACATCCTTGAGGACTGATACAAGGGTTATCACGAAGTAAACTTTTTTTTCAAAACAAGCACACACACAAGCAATTTTAAAATGAGCAAGTACCTAAGAGCCCATGGAAAACCATGGATAGAAAGGGTGGTAACACCTTCCCTTTCTATAATCTACCCCCCGTACTCAGAAACATCTCGAAAAAGGTTTTTTCTGTTCTTTTTCCTTTTCCTGATTGGATAAAATAAAAGTCGATAACGACTCTTGCTTACCGCGACATTTGCGAACAAAAAACGCAAACTAGTATAACAGTCGGTTCTGCCACCATATCACAGAACTGGCGACTCTGCTGGGGAATAAAATAAAGTGGGGGTTTACCTTAGGATCTAGGTCATTTCAAAATTGCTTTCTTGTTTGTTTGCTTTATTCTTAAAGGGTTTTGCTTGGGTTATCATAGATCCTACACCCGAATCTGGGGGCACTTTTTAGGTAAAGAATAATAGATCGTGGAGACTGTACGGTGTAGACCGATATGGTTTAAGCGATGGCTGCGTTGGTGTGGCACTTTGGTAGGTATCGGTATCCTTCATGGGGAAACGAGGAGAATACGGGGCCGCCGCGTGGTGTCGTAAAGCACTAACGGACCTTAGAACCTTAGTTGAACAAACTTGGCCATTAGAAAGTAGTGAGATAGACGGCCTCGGTATATAGCTGAGGATTTGTTGATACTCGATGATACACTCATTGAGATTATACTTTCGGGATATTTCAGCCGCAAGAAAAGATTGCTTGAGCTGAGACAATGCCCGATAAAGGATGGTCAGTGATACTGAGAATCTTTAAAACCTGGTTACTTTTTAAGACAGGTTTGAAACCAACTAAATTCAAGAGGGTATGACCTTTAACCTCATGCAAGCCTTAAACCTAAGAGCTTGGTGTGATTTGTCTGTGTTTTTTATACCAGTGGTTTATCATGACATCATGCATCATAACATAGCATCCGTTCTTATTGCACTAACCATTTCAAAGACCAAGGGGATTTATCTTTGTTCTGTTTTGCAGATCATGGCTTCCGTTCATAGAAACACTATCTGAATCAGCTTTGTGAAGATACCTTCCCAACTCAAAGAACTAGTATCAAATGTTTCCGAAACTTCTGCGTTCACTAAGAGACATGGTCAACTTCTCAACCTGGTTACTTAAAACTTTGATGAAAAGATGATGAGTATACTCTTTCAGTTCTTTGATCCCAAGCACCACTGCTTCACCTTCCCAGACTATCAGTTGGTGCCTACCATGGAAGAATTCTCTCAGCAGTTGGATATACCCATCCTTGAACAGTTTCCCTTCACAGGTCTGGAAGAAGTTCCTAAGCCATAAGTCATTGCCTTAGCTTTGCATCTGAAACGGGCCGATGTGGTATTCAATTGGGAAACAAGAAGCGGAGTCAAGGGTTTTCTAGCCAAGTTCCTCATAGACAAGGCCCATCTGTTTTGGGATGATATGGATTTTCAGGCTTTTGAGGAGGTCTTGGCTCTTCTAATCTATGGGTTAGTACTATTCCATAATCCAGACTCATTCATAGATGTGAATGCTATCAAGATCTTCCTCTCTCGCAACCCTGTTCCTACCTTGCTCGGAGATATTTTGCACACTCTCCATACTCGTACCATGAAGAGAAGAAGGGTTCTTATGTGCTGCATGCCATTACTGTCGAGGTGGTTTATTTCTCACCTCCCTAAGTCTGTATTGAAGAATGAAGAAGGTTTGGGTTGGTCGCAAAGGATAATGTCACTTGCCCATATGGATATTCTCTGGTGTTCCCGAGCTATGGAAAACACTGCTATTATTGACCGCTGCCGGGAGTACCCTAATGTCCCGTTACTTGGCATCAGAGGAGCTATAACCTACAATCCTTGTTTAGCTCTGCGACAATTTGGTTACGCTCGACGAGATGGTATCCATGAGTTACTTATCGAGGGAATTGTATTCAATTATGAGGATGATGTTCAAGAGTATCGCCGAAGGTTCATACGAGCTTGGGGTATGGTAAACAGATCTGGCACCAGGGCTTTGGGGCCAAAGGTTTCCATTCCTATGGAACCTTACCTCCAACGGGTACGAGCTTGCACCCATAAGCTTATGATTCACTATATGGCCGTTTTACCAGTGATTGTGGAACCCACTACTGAAGCGGTTATTCCTTACACGGTTCTCTATCCTGATATGCCCACTGATCTTGGAGAATTACAGAGGTCTTGGATTCAGGTTAAGAAGGAGTGAGATACTTACAGGGATCAGTTATATGCTCAAGAGAGGAAGTTTTTAGAGCTCACAAAGCAACTCCATGAGGAAAGAGGACTCAATGCTTATCTCGGGACGAAGAGGAAGCATCGATGGGAATTTTGACATTTTCTAGTTTTAGATTTGTTTTTAATTGTAACGCCTAAAAGACATTTGAACTTTGAATTCAGCTAATAAAATATTTGTTTTATTATGGTTCGCAAATTTAAATTTCCCAAAGTCTTTGAAATCATTGCATGCGCATCCCATTCATAGCATTGCATAACAAGTAATCTCCGATACAAGTTTCTCATCTTCTTCGCTGTTTATTTCAGCGGAAATGTCTTCTGAACAAAGCATCAAGGACCTTCAGGCACAAAATGCCCAGTTCCAACAAATGTTCATAAGTCTGGAAAAAGGGCAGGAGGATCTGAAGGCCCTCATCCTGAAATAGAAAAAGAAAAAGAAGAAGGCATATGGGCAGAAGGTTTGGAGGGCCGTTGAAGCGCCAAGTAGATCTGACCTCTTCATCCAAAGAAGAGGAGAATCAAGAAGAAGAAACAAGGGAGAAGGATCCCAATCCTGAAGTTTCTGACAATGATACTGACTACAATTATGAGCAGTATCCTCCTACTGAGGATAAATACAGGCAATTGGAAGATCGCTTGAGTGCTATGGAAGTCCAGAGGATACCTGGGCTGGATTTTGAAGAATTGGGATTGGTTTCGGGAGTGGTCATCCTGCAGAAGATCAAAGCTCCAATTTTTGCAAAGTATGATGGGGTGTCCTACCTAAAACTCCATCTCCGCTCTTATGTCAGAAAGATCCAACCCCACACCGCTGATAGAAATTTGTGGATTCATTTCTTTCAAGATAGTTTGTCAGGGACCCAGCTTGAATGGTTCTATCAACTGGAGAAGCCAATGTCCAAAATTGGGAAGATCTGGCTGCTGCTTTATATAAGCAGTATCAATACAACGCCGACCTTGCTCCTACTCGTACTCAACTACAGAGTATGTCCATGGGTGCAAGTGAAGGCTTTAAAGACTATGCACAGAAGTGGAGAGACTTGGCTGGAAGAGTCCAACCCCCGTTGTCTGATAGGGAGTTGGTTGATATGTTTTTGGGGACGTTATCTGGCCCATTCTTTAATCATTTGATCGACAGCTCGTCAGCTGGGTTCATCGAGCTGATTCTGACTGGAGAGAGTAGAAGATGGGTTTCGGAGCGACAAGATACAGAAGGATGCCTCTTCGAGTTCAGTAAAGAAGCCATTCGCTGGCAAGAAGGAAGCCAGTGCCATCTACAGCCCGAGGGGCCAAAACAGAGCTGAACATCGTCAGAAAGTAAGTATCACAATGATACCTAGGCCTGCAGCCGCTCCACAACACAACAATCAACCAAGGGTGGAAATTCCACAATGGTAGTTTACCCGAATCAATATGACGTTGGCTGAAGTTCTACCTCATATGCTAAGATCCAACTTGGCGACCTTGAAAGAGGCTCCCAAAAATCCAAATACCACATCTCCCTGATATAATCCAAATGCTCGGTGTGCCTATCATTCTAAGAGTCCTGTCCACGATACCAATGACTGCTGGGCTCTAAGAAATAAGGTACAAGATCTTATCAAAGCCAAGGAAATTGAGTTCTACACTCCGGAAAAGCCCATTGTCATGAATGCTCCCATGCCTATGCACGGTCGTGGAGTTAGTGCTGTTGATACCGACTTGTTTGTAACCTTGGTGGATGAAGTTTCTACTCCTCTCATGATTGTGAAGAAGAATTTGCCGTTGGCCGGTTTATTTCCAGGTTCTGGTGAAGGTTGCCACATGTGTTCATATCTACCTTCTGGTTTCCATTTGCTGAAGTCAGGTGTTCAACGCCTGATGGACAGCAAAGAAATTTTGTTCGAAAAAACATTGGTTCCCGTTGTTCCGTCTGAAGACATTGCCATTATAACCATTTCCTCCAATCCTTCCAAGATCTCCTTGAGAAGACCTATTAGGATTACATCTGCTCCAAGAATCACTCCGCTAATAATCACTGTTCCTGGTCCTGTCCCGAATGTCTCAGAAAAAGCTGTCCCCTGGCATTATGGTGCCGATGTGTACTATCATGGCATCAAACAAGATTTGAAAAATGAAGAGGCTGATCCTGATATTGGTAACATTGTCAGAACCAGCAAGGTTACCCGAAATGGAAGGGTTTTCTCTCCCGATATTTCCCCTAAGACTGTCAACAAGCCTATTGTCAATCCATCTGATGTTCCTACTGGTACATCAACTACGACTCCTGTTCTTACTCCAGTTATTACCCCTTCCGGTGAATCGTCTGATACCCGCAGCAAAGAAGTTATAGGTGAGCCTGCCCAGATGGAGGCGCCTAGAAAAATTGTTGTGGAGGTCTCTAAGCAAGAGATAGAGGAAATATTGAAAATAATTAAGAAGAGCGACTACAATGTGGTCGAGCAGCTGGGGAAGACCCCCTCAAAGATATCCATGTTATCCCTGCTATTGTGCTCCAAGGCCCATGTGAAGGCTTTGATTGCACTCCTCAAAACTGCGCATGTGCCGCAAGAGACTTCAGCTGATCAATTTAAAGATTGCTTGGCCAGCCTGACTGCTGACAATGGGCTGGGTTTTTCAGATGCAGACTTGACACCGAAGGGAAGGAATCATAATGATGCTCTGCATGTCTCGATTGAATGCAGGGGCACCACTATGGCTAATGTGTTGGTAGATACCGGGTCTTCGCTGAATGTTCTGCCGAAGAAGGCGTTGGACCGGTTGGATTACGAGGATTTGACTTTAAAGCCTAGTAACATTGTGTTAAGGGCTTTTGATGGGTCGAAGAGAATGGTGCACGGGGAGGTGGACATCCCTGTCAAAGTGGGTTCTCAGACTTTTGGGTCCACCTTCTATGTGATGGACATCAGGGCGTCGTATTCTTGTTTGTTGGGTCGTCCTTGATTCCACGAGGCTGGGGCAGTTACTTCCATACTACACCTAATGCTGAAGTATCTGGTAAAAGGGAAGATTGTCACTGTGCGGGGGTGAAGAGGAGTATATGGTGAGCCACCTCAATTCCTTTCGGTACATAGAGATGGATGGGGAATTCATAGAAACTCCTTGTCAGAACTTCGAAGAGGTCCCTCAGATCTTGGCATCGACTGAAACTACTACCAGCAACAAACCTCCTCTAAAGATGGCTTCTCTCAAGGATGCCAGGGCCGTGGTGGAAGAAGGTGGGTGTACCAATTGGGGTCAGCTCCCTGATTTCACTCACAAAAATGACAAATTTGGTTTGGGCTTTACTACAGGGGTTCAAAGGGCTGTTCGACACGCTCGGGCTGGAGGACCTCCCCTACGCATAAGCAATTGTGGGGTTAATGCCATTGAAGACAGCGAGGAAGACTCAGACATTGACAACTGGATCTACCCAACTACCAATGGTGGACCAAGTAACTGGACGGCTATGGACTTTATATCAGTTTCTTTTATTCTGCAATAATTGTCTTACTTGTTTTGAGATTTGTAATAAACAATTTAAAACTTTATGGCCTTGTGCCTTGCCCGGGGCACATTGGCTTTGCTTGTGAGGGCTATTATTTGTCATTTCATATATCATTAATAAAGCATTGGACGTTTCTTGCATACAAACTTTACGCTCTATGTTTTTTATTTTCTGTTTTCACTTTATCAAAACAGTTATTCTCTTACACATACTCACATATCATATTTCAGATCCATATCCACTCGGGATCCCATTGATAAAAGCTCTACTATTGCCAGTTATGACTTCAAAAATCCGATAAATTAAGCCGAAGACGAAGGTGATGATGATTGAGAGGTGCCTGGAGAACTTGCTAGATTATTACAACAGGAAGAAAGTGCTATACAGCCTCATGAAGAGCCAGTTGAGACAGTGAACTTGGGTACAGAGGAAGACAGAAAAGAGGTTAAGATTGGTGCAAATTTGGAAATTAAGGTCAAACAGCGGTTGATACAAATGTTGCACGACTATGTTGAGATCTTCGCATGGTCATATGAAGACATGCCAGGTTTAGACACTGATATTGTGGTTCATCGTCTACCGACCAAAGAGGACTGTCCTCCGGTTAAAAAGAAGGTCCGTCGTATGCGCCCTAAAATGTCAGAGAAGATCAAGGCAGAGGTCACGAAACAGTTCGATGCAGGATTCTTAACTGTCACTTCTTATCCATAATGGGTTGCTAACGTCGTTCTGGTACCTAAGAAGGACGGTAAGGTACTGATGTGTGTGGATTACAGAGATCTAAATCGGGCAAGCCCCAAGGATGACTTCCCTCTTCCTCACATTGACATTCTGGTTGACAACACCGCACAACACAAAATCTTCTCCTTCATGGATGGTTTCTCTGGCTACAACCAGATCAAGATGGCTCCTGAAGACATGGAGAAGACAACCTTTGTCACGAAGTGGGGCACCTTCTACTACAAGGTAATGCCTTTTGGGTTGAAGAATGCTGGAGCAACTTATCAGCGTGCCATGGTCTCTTTGTTCCACGATATGATTCACCATGAGATCGAAGTTTATGTTGATGACATGATAGCCAGGTCTCAAACTGAGGAAGAGCACCTTGATCATCTACAAAAGTTGTTCGACAGGTTGAAGATATACAAGTTAAGGTTGAATCTAAAAAAGTGCACCTTCGGGGTAAGGTCTGGTAAACTTCTGGGTTTCATTGTCAACGACAAAGGCATCCAAGTAGATCCTGCAAAGGTAAAGGCTATACAAGAAATGCAAGCTCCCCGTACAGAGAAGGAGGTTAGAGGTTTCTTGGGACGCCTGAATTATATCTCCAGGTTCATTTCACATCTGACGGCTACTTGTGAGCCAATCTTCAAGCTTCTGAAGAAAGATCAAGTGGTAAAATGGAATGATGAATGCAAGACCTCTTTCGAAAGAATCAAGGAATACCTTCAAGAACCACCAATTCTGATGCCTCCAGTTGAAGGAATACCTTTGATATTATACTTAACAGTGCTAGACAATTTAATGGGGTGTGTGCTGGGGCAGCATGACGAGTCTGGTCGAAAAAAGCACGCAATATTCTACCTTAGCAAAAATTTTACCGATTTTGAGACACGATACTCATTGCTCGAGAAAACTTGCTGCGCTTTGGCATGGGCTGCTCGCCGACTAAGACAGTATATGCTGACTCACACTACCTTGTTGATATCAAAGATGGATTTGATCAAGTACATTTTGAGAAGCCCGCTCTCTCCGGAAGGATAGAAAGGTGGAAAATGATCTTAAAGGAATACAACATCCAATACACAACCCAAAAAGCAATCAAGGGAAGTGTATTAGCGCATCATTTGGCACATCAGGCTATGGACGACTACCAGTCCATGAATTTCGAGTTCCCGGATGAGAATATTATGTTGGTAACTGACTACGAAGAACTTGGACTGGATGAAGGACCCGAGGAAGGATCCTGATGGTCTATGTATTTTGATGGAGCCTCAAACGCACTGGGTAATGGCATTGGCGCTGTAATCATATCTCCCGAGGGCTGTCATACTCCGTTCACTGCCCGATTATGTTTCAACTGTACCAACAACATGGCGGAGTATGGAGCATGTATTATGGGTCTGCGAGCTGCTATCGACCTAAGGATCAAGTTCCTGAGTGTATTCGGGGATTCTGCTTTGGTAATAAGTCAGATCAAAGGCGAGTGGGATACGAATCACCCGAACCTTATTCCTTACAAAGAGTATGTAGTGACACTGCTCCCACACTTTGAGGAAGTAACTTTTGAACATTTCCCACGAGAGGAGAACCAGTTAGAGGACGCGCTAGCTACTATGTCATCAATGTTCAAGGTAAGGTGGGACAATGAAGCTCCCCAAATCACCATTGAGAGGTTGGATGAACCAGCACACTGCTGTGAAATCAATACTAAAGAAGTGGCAGGAAAACCCTAGTTTCACGAAGTCAAAAGGTATCTCGAGGATCAAGAGTATCCCGAAGGGGCATCTGTCAATGATAAGAAGTTTCTTAGAAGGTTCGCTGCAAAGTTCTTCCTCAGTAATGGAATCCTCTATAAATGCAACCATGACTCCACATAACTACGGTGTGTAGATGTAGCGATAAAAAATGTAGCGGGGTAAATCGGAGATCGAACTATTAATTAATTCATCTCAAAAAAGCAAGAGTCGCCATCGTGCTTTATTATTTCCAAGGGAAAAGGGAAAAGAGCGAAATAAAACCCTAAAATATGCAATGTAAAATAATACTTTAAAAGTAATGAAAATACAAGGCGTTTTTGAAAAGAGGTCTAGAGTTCAGGGGTTGGTTATACATTGGGAAGGTATTAGCACCCAATGTATCTATAGTATTCTATAGGAACCTTTTGAAATATTTGTTTTTGGTTAAAATTGTTTGTTTGATTAAAATGGTTCATTTGGCTAAAAATAGGTGTGGGCGAGAGTTTGAAGATACGACGACCTAGTATTGAAGTTTTGACTTAAAAGGTGTGAGTTTTGAAAAATTGAATATTTGAATATTTGGGAAAATTATCTTAAGTTTTTAACGAAATAATAAACGGAGGATGAATGAGGGTATTCACACGATGTTTTTTGATGACATGAAGTCGACAAAAATTAAACAATTCCCTTGGATTTTGCAAGCAACATGAAGATTAAAACTAAAAGTATAAACACTCATAGATTTTAAAAGAAAACTAAAAGAGAAGCCATGGAATTAAATCGAAATTATCACAAACTCAACCAACATGTATCATGGGAGGAACATCATAAGGGGAAATAAATTCAAAGAGATAACTTACAAACTTATCAATAAAAGACTAGTTAAAAAAAACTAACAAAATTACCTAAAATGTTGACCAAACTAAAAATGAAATATCAAGATTTAAATAAATTATAAAACTAAACTAATTAATTGGGTTTTATCTAAAACTATGTGATTATTTATTAAAAAAACCTATTAACAATAAAACTTAAAGAAACTAATTAGTTAATACAAAAGGTGGTGCAAGAATTAAGAACAAGGTGTGAAATAAGGGATCATGGGCGCTGAGGCCCAAATCAGTTAAGTCCAAAGGTGTTTTTTGTTTAGGTTACCAAAAAAGGGGTTATGGGCCGGGTTAAGGCTCATTCAAATCTGTCCAAGGGATTAAAGAAACCCTAGAGTCAAATTGGAGATTAGAACGACTGTAGGTGGACATTTGTGCTATTTGTCTGTTAGTTCCCAATAAAACCTAATTGAATACTGATTATCCTTTTTAATTAACAAATCCAAATGGAAAGAAGAAAACGTGCAGTTCCTTTCTTTCGAACTCTTTTTTTCTCTCTTCGATCTCTCTTTCGAACTCTCTCTTCGATCTCTCTTTCGAACTCTTTTTTTCTCTCTTCGATCTCTCTCTTCTAAATCGAAATCAAACACCCTGCTCCCTCTTTTAAACTCTTTCTCTTCTAAATCTAAATCGAACACCCTGCTCCCTCTTTCGAACTCTTTCTCTCTCTCTCTTCTAAATCGAAATCGAACACCCTGCTCCCTCTTTCGAACTCTTTCTCTTCTAAATAGAAATCGAACACCCTGCTCCCTCTTTCGAACTCTTTCTCTTCTAAATCGAAATCGAACACCCTGCTCCCTCTTTCAAACTCTTTCTCTTCTAAATAGAAATCACACACCCTGCTCCCTCTTTCGAACTCTTTCTCTTCTAAATCGAAATTGAACACCCTGCTCCCTCTTTCGAACTCTTTCTCCCTCTCTTGATTAATCCTCTTTGATAAAATTATAAGCAACAAACTTCCTTGCTCACGACAATAACAAATAAGCCCTCTTCTGGTTCTTTCATGCAGTTAAACATCAAATCAACAAGGCGACAAATATTCATGGTAAGAGAAACAACAATAACAATCTCAAGAGTTCTGGTTTATTGAAACATCAACAACAAAAAATGCAGCAACGACAACTAGTTCACAGCATACATCATTATAACAAGCATATCAACAGATTTTGAAAAAAAAAGTAGGGAGACTTACAAGATCAGAGCAAGTCTGATGATTTTGATTTTTGATGATGAAATAATAAAGAAATCCAGAGATGAGGTAATATGCTCTTTTAATTCCTTCTGTTCTTCTGAAAATCTTGTTGGAAAATCTTGTAATAGAATTGATTTCTTCTGAAACTGTAGAGAATAAATGTTGCTTGTTCTTCAAATTCTGCAGATTCTTTTCTCCCCTTTTCTCCTAAAATTCTAGCACTATTATTGTGAGCTACGCGTCGGTGTTGGTGCGAGTTTGCTGGTATGATTGGAGCTTGGTTCAAAATGGTGCAGGTTAGAAGGTTTGCTTCTGTTTACAGTTTGTGGTTTTTTGAAAGTAGGCTTGGATCTATTGTTTATGCTTTGAGTGGAATGGTTTGTTGGTATTTTTGACTAGGCTTGGTGTTTGTACAGGCTTTGGTGGTTTTTGACGCAGGTTTATGCTTCTGCAAGTTTTGTGTTTTTTCTCTTTGTGAACTCCCTTTTTCGATTGTATATCTGCCTGTTTTATAGTGAATAAGAATGAGGTTTTGGGAGGGAAAATTTGGTGAGTTTGAACAAATGTGATGATCTGATTTATGGCTTTTTGATATAGGTTTTGGTGTGTGTTATTTGATGCAATTTCTGGACTGATATGCTGGTCTTATAACAGGGCAGCAGAGATTATGTGATTGTTTTTCTTGGCATTATTTGTGCAGGGGCCATGCAGCATAAGGACAGATTTTTGTAGCATAAAGACAGATTTATATAGACATAGCATAATAATTATAATACTAATAATAATAGTAATGACACAAATAATACAATAAAATGTTAGTAAAACTAAACTGAAAAATACAAAAGTGAAATAAAAGAGATATTAAAATTGGTTCTAAAATCTATTAATAATTCAACTTAAAAATATTTCAAATGGAATTATAATCAAAATTTACCCAAAAATTAATCATAAAAGAAATAAAAATAAATGAAAAATCAAACCATATATTTTCAAATTTTTGAATTGCAACTAAAGAAACACAAAATAGACTTACATACTCAAAAAAATGTACAAAGCAAAAGAACTTATATGTATTTTGAGATTTTTTTGAATTATCAATGAATTAAATATATAAATTAAATGAAACTAACAAAACTATAAATTTTTTTTATATTTTGGATAAAGTAAAACTGATATGAACTAAATATATTTTGTGGATTTTCTTTTTTATGAAAATAAGAATAAAAGAAAGATGATAAAAAATGAAAAAAAATCATGATTTAATAAAGTCAGGCAAAATCAGTTAAATTTCACCAAATTCACAACAATTTCTAACGTTTCTATTTTTTGGTGGATTTTCAAAGCATAATCATCTCTTGACTTGTAAAGAAAAGTTGTAGTTGTTGCAAAGGAGAATCATATGTAAAAGAACCACTAAAAAAATGTCGAAATTTGAAGAAGTTATGAAATTTTTAAATCTGACTCGAGAATTGGCAAAAATAGGTCAAATCGCTTGTGAATGCTTGCTATGTAATAATGCAGATGGGAGGTGGTATCTTAGGTCAAAATTTGGGGTATGACAACTGCCCCTATTTAAGTTTCTTCTATCCGGAGATATGAAGATTAAAATCTTCGTCTCGACGAGATTGAAGGTACTTAAATACATAATACGTAATTTTTGCCCTAAGATACCACCATTATGTTTGTGATATGAATGTAGTATTTAAATTCACAGAGAATGATATTGTATGAGACAAGACAATGCTGGAGAAACCAAACACCAACAAACCACAGGAACATAGATTATACACTACTGGGGAAATGAGCCATCGACCTCAAATGATAGACTCTTGACGGCGAATAAAAATTTGAGAGAATACAACCTCTGACCCTAACAAAGAAGGCATCTTGCATAGGCCACAAAAAACAGATTATTGACCCAAAATAACAGTGAGTTCACAACTCAAGGTCAAAGATAGACAAAAGATGTACCAAATTTGCTGATAATGGATTACCGACTTCTGAAGATAAAGATTCATAAAAAACTTCTCTGCGAGATTTCCGGAGAGATACCAATTAATGCTGAAATAATAATATGGTTGTAGATACACAAGATGCTCAAATAAAGAATCTGCCACTTGTTGTCGTTCAAAGATGTCAATAACATACAAGCTGCTCAAATAAAGAAGCCGCCACTTGCTGTCTTCCAAAAATACTATGACATACAAGTTGCTTAAATAAAGAAGCTGCCACTTGCTGTCTTCCAAAAATACTATGACATACAAGTTGCTCAAATAAAGAAGCTGCCACTTGCTGTCTTCCAAAAATACTAACGTACAAGTTGCTCATGAAGAGACTGCCGCTTGTCGTTTTCTAAACAATAATAACGTACAAGTTGCTCAGGAAGAGAACGCCGCTTGCCGTTTTCCGAAGAAAAGATAACGCACAAGTTACTCATGAAGAGACCACCGCTTGTGGTTTTCCGCAAAAAAGATAACGCACAAGTTGCTCATGAAGAGACCGCCGCTTGTCGTTTTCTGCAAAAAGATAACGCACAAGTTACTCATGAAGAGACCACCGCTTGTCGTTTTCTGCAAAAAAGATAACGCACAAGTTTCTCATGAAGAGACCGCCGCTTGTCATTTTCCGCAAAAAAGATAACACACAAGTTGCTCATGAAGAGACCGCCGCTTATCATTTTCCAAAAAATAATAACGTACAAGTTGCTCATGAAGAGACCGCCGCTTGTCGTTTTCCAAAAATAATAACGTACAAGTTGCTCATGAAGAGACGGCCGCTTGCCGTTTTCCAAAAAATAATAACGTACAAGTTTCTCATGAAGAGACCGCCACTTGTCGTTTTCCAAAAGATAATTCAGAAGAAAATTGCGATAAAACTGCCTGAGAATAAAATCTTCATCAAAGGGAACCATGAATAGATCCTTCCCGAGGAGATCAAATACTTAAATGCGCAAAATAAATGCACCATTCGTCTAGGTTGCCTAGCTTGGAGAAAATCACGAGATAGCCTATGCAAGAGACAACAACTCCCTCCAGGAATAAACCAGAGAGAAAACAGTCAAACAAGACTCCACCCAATGAGAAAATAACTTGATTGGGGATTCATCCTATCCATAAATGGACAAGGAAGACTAAATCAAAAAAATCATCCACGAGGATTAGCTCAGTTGGGGAATTTAGAAAGGAAGCACATTTTCTGCCTAAGCTAACATTCTACTTGGAAAGAACATGTACATTGTCTTAATAAACATAAACAAGGTATACGACCCAAAATCAACGACAAATGTGAATATGCATGCGTGATATAAGTGTAAATGAATGAATGAATGTTATGCTGACGAAACAGGCAGACGGAATATCTTGAAGATGATAAGATATCACAAAATAATAGATACTCGGCCAATCTTAAAAAGATGGAAAATAACTGGAACTGGAACCAAAAAGCAACGTCAGAGCGTATCACACTACAAGGCTCAAAACTTCTGGGGAGAAAAATATTCGAATCCAAACTTCTAACACCAATAGACTACTGGCATGAGACAAAGCGTACCACACTTTAGAAATCTGCTCGAATAAAGATAACCAAAACAATGCTTAACTGGAAAAGCTTGGGAGTCACCAAACTTAGTACCACTAGAAACAAAAGTTTACACAACCAACACCTCGTGGCAATTTTGAAAGAAAACATGTTCATCATGCAAGGATAAATTACTGTATTGTTTTACATTTCATGGCTTCACCATCCTCGGAACAACTGTTAATATTCCTTTCATTATTCATGACACATTTTTAAAATAAGAATACTTTAAATAATTTTGTTTCAAATATTGCCGTAAAAATTAAAATTTTGCCCACAAAAGGTAAATGCTCAAATTTCATTAATAAGATGGTAGTTCGCTAACAACGCGACTCCAACGGTTTACAAAAGTTTGGGAAATAGTACATGAAAGAAAGGGTTACACAAAAACAATGATCACTACTCTCCCTAACAACTTCAAATTCGGAAATATGCTCAAATGCCACAGCCAGTCTGACCAAAAGCCTGCTTAAGATGCCCCTTCGGGTTTTCAACTTAGCGAACTGTCAACTCAAAACTAGGCGTAATACTTCTTGATTGCGTCGGTGTTCATGGAGCACGGGAGCTCTTCACCGTCCATATTTGTGAGAATCATGGCACCTCCAGAGAAAACTTTCTTAACGACATACGGTCCTTCATAATTTGGAGCCCACTTGCCCCTAGAATCAGGTTGGAAAGATAATATCTTTTTGAGCACAAGGTCACCTTCTCTGAACTCGCGTGGTCGAACCTTCTTATCAAAAGCCTTCTTCATTCTCTGCTGATATAATTGACCGTGACACAACACTGTCAATCTCTTTTCTTCAATTAAATTTAACTGATCATATCTACTTTGACACCATTCAGCCTCAAAAAGTTTAGCTTCCATCAACACTCTCATAGACGGAATCTCAACCTCCATGGGGAGTACTGCTTCCATACCATAAACTAGGGAAAATGGGGTTGCACCTGTTGAAGTTTGAACTGAAGTACGGTATCCATGTAAAGCAAACGGAAGCATTTCATGCCAATCTTTATAAGTTACCACCATCTTCTAGACAATCTTTTTAATGTTCTTGTTAGCAGCTTCAACTGCCCAATTCATCTTCGGCCTGTAAGGAGAAGAATTATGATGTTCAATCTTGAACTCTTCACAAATCTCTTTCATCATCTTGTTATTCAAATTCGAGCCATTATCAGTGATGATCTTGCTCGGGATGCCGTATCGACAAATGATCTGATTCTTGATAAATCTGACTACCACCTATCTGGTTACATTAGCATAAGATGCTGCTTCCACCCACTTAGTAAAGTAATCGATCGCTACCAAGATGAAATGATGACCATTTGAAGCTTTGGGTTCAATCATTCGAATCATATCAATGCCCCACATAGAGAAAGGCCAAGGTGAAGAGATAACGTTGAGGAGGGTCGGTGGCACATGCATCTTGTCCGCATAAATCTGGCATTTATGACATTTCTTCACATATTTGCAGCAATCAGATTCCATTGTCATCCAATAGTAACCAGCTCTCAACATCTTTTTAGCCATTGCATGTCCGTTGGCATGAGTGCCAAAGGATCCTTCATGTACTTCCTGCATTAGCATGTCTGCTTCATGTCTGTCTACACATCTGAGTAGGACCATGTCATAATTCTTCTTATATAATACCTCTTCATTGAGAAAGAAACTACTTTCCAATCTCCTCAACATCTTCCTATCTTTATTGGATGCCCCAGGCGGGTACTCTTGAGTTTGAAGAACACGTTTTTCCTTCTTGGGTGCGGGCATTTCCCGAATGGATTTGACTTTATCAGGATCTACCTCAATACCTTTCTGACTGACAATGAAACCCAGAAGTCTTCCAGAACGAACACCAAAAGTGCACTTGTTGGGATTCAGACGGAGTTTATACTTTCTCAAACGCTAGAATAATTTCAATAAATGTTCCAAATGATCCTCTTCAGTTTTCGATTTGGCAACCATGTCATCTACATACACTTTTATCTCTTTATGCATCATATCATGGAAAAAAGCAGTCATGGCCCTTTGGTATGTTGCACCAGCATTCTTCAAACCAAACGGCATTACCCGATAACAAAATGTTCCCCAAGGTGTAATGAAAGCTGTCTTCTCCATATCTTCTGGCGCCATCTTGATTTGATTATAACCAGAGAAACCATCCATGAAAGAAAAGACTTTGAACTTTGCGGTACTGTCGACCAATACATCAATGTGTGGTAATGGAAAATCATACTTTGGGCTAGCTCTATTCAGATCTCTGTAGTCTACACACATCCAAACTTTGCCATCTTTCTTAGCAACAGGCACTATATTGGCTAACCATTAAGGATAGACCGATATAACAAGGAAACCTGCATTAATTTGCTTTTGAAATTCTTCTTTGATCTTGTCAGCCATATCGGGACGAGTCCTTCTCAACTTCTGCTTAATTGACGGACATTCAGGTCTCAACGGCAAACGATGCTCCACAATATTGTTATCCAAACCTGGCATGTCTTGGTAGGACCAAGCAAACACGTCAACATATTCTCTGAGAAGCTCCAACATTTTCTCTTTGACCTATGGGATAAGCAATTCTATGACCTTAACTTCCTATTTATCTTCTTCATCACCCAAATTGATCATCTCTATAGGCTCTTCAAACGGCTGAATAGTCTTTTCGTCATGCTCAAGTAAACGGGAAATTTCATCAGGGATCTCTTCACTATCCTCTTCCTTGGCTCCGAACACAGGGAATTCAAAGTTTGGAGGGGGCATAGGATCATTGTTTTCAATGGTTAAGTCATGAATTAATCTGCACATATGATTATGCTTTATTTTAGAAAACGATTAATATGAATGTTGTACAAATGAAACAAAAGATTATTATATTTTCCTATTACTACCAATTAATTTTCATTACTATTTCCCAGAAAAAGTGAAAAATAAATCAGTAGTGGACAAAATAACGTTTTTATTCATGATTGGCAATAATTGAAATAAAGAGCCCAAACATTTTCTCTTTTGCCTTGGGCAGAGCAAAAGGATTTATTTTCAACATAGCCCGACACAAATACTTTTCGCCTTGGGCAGAGCGAAAGTTTTTTTTTTCAAAAATAAAACCAAACATTACTCAGAAATGTGCATCACAACAGGAACATCAACAGCAATCCAGTTCTGGCAAACCACTCCATGCGTTACAAAATCGGGTAAATCCTCTTCAGAATTGTCTCCTATTATAGCATCAACTTCAGAAGGAGTCGGATGGATAAAACTTGCGCTTCAGAAAACCTCTTGTATCAGACGGATAATTGTTTCCTGCTTAACTCTTGTAGACACGGGATGAAAACCAAGACCTTCTCCAGACTTGTTCTCAGGCAAAGTCAACACCTGGCCCCAACCTTCAGCCGAACCACTTTCAACCACTCGTCGCGCATCCTCAAAATAAGAAATAGATGTCCCTTGCTTCTTCACTTCATTATTAGCAACAGATAGAGCTTGGAATTGGGTTCCAACATCCTCATCAGCATCAATAAAAGAGAAAGATGACAAATGGCTTACTACCATAGCCTGCTCTCCACTAATCATTACCAGCTTTCCATGCCTTACAAACTTCAATCTTTGATGGAGCGTGGAAGTGACTGCCCCTACATCATGGATCCATGGACGACCCAATAGGAAACTGTAGGCGGCACGAATATCCATTACTTGAAAAGTGATCTGAAAAGTATGAGGACCAATTATTATAGGAAGATCCACTTCACCAATGACAGTCTTCCTAGAACCATCAAACGCTTTGACAATTACTCCACTAGGTCTCATGGGAGCACCTTGATATGAGAGTCGAGATAATGTAGTTTTGGGCATTACATTTAACGACGAACTTGTATCTACCAGCACACTTGATAAAGTATCATTTCCACAACTTATTGAGATATGCAAAGCCATATTATGGTTCCTTCCCTCCTCCGGAAGTTCTTCATCACTGAAACCAAGATTGTTACACGAAGTAATATTTCCCACAATTCCATCAAATTGGTCGACCGTCACATCATGATCCACGAATGCCTGGTCCAAGACCTTCATCAAAGCTTCTCTATGGGCACCAAAATCTCTCAGTAAAGCAAGCAAAGAAATCTTGGAAGGAGTTTGCAGTAGTTGGTCCGCAATCTTGTATTCACTTCTCTTGATGAGCTTCAGAATCTCATCATCATCGGGGTGTGGGATAGGTTCATTGGATCGGCCTACCTCAACCCTGGGTTCAACATTTCTCGCTGGAATTTCTGCCGGTATGGGCCTCCTGACTTGAACTTCTGGTCTTTTCAAAGGTACTGCTGCAAAGACACGTCTGCTTCTCGTAACTCTGCTCACATCAACAATGTTAACAAAAGATGGCATTGCTGGTATGGGGACTTCTACCCCATTCTCAATCATTGTGGCATTATACTTATACGGTATAGCTTGGTCTGAGTTGTAAGGCACATGACCAGGTGGATAAATGATCAAAGGAGCAACAGGTGCAATCTGACTGTCGTAAACGATCTCTACTGGTTCAGGCAAGTTGAATTGTGGTATTATAACATTCACTTCATCCACCGGATCTCTGTCATATGTAATAGTGATAACCCTCTGGTCTAACAATTTTTGAATGTCCTCCTTCACAATAGGGCAATCAACTTCTCTTGAACAAAATTCACAAACATCATAATCATGATGATGCCTAAAAAAGGCAAGTCTTCTTAAGCTTTGATGTAACCTGATCAACGAATCTCTTATGTGTTCAACTTGAAAAACTCGAAACTTTCCAGGACAACCTTCCACCATATTCACCGATGCTGGCCCATGTGGAGGAAAATGATTATCTCTAACATTCGGGTTAACATCCTTGAAAGACAAGATACCGTTCTTAATCAATCTCTGCACATCCGCCCTTAGAGGAAAGCAATTTTCAATGTTGTGCCCCGGCGACCCTTGATGATATTCACAAAACTAATCCGCCTTGTACCACGGAGAAGTACTATTCGGTGCGACAGGAGGAGGCTTCGTCATTATGAGGTTCTTTCTGATCTGAGCAGGGAACAATTCAGTGTAAGTTATGGGAATGGCATCAAATTGCGGTTTCCTTGGTTAACGATTATGGTTATTAAATTGATAAGCCTGTTGTCGAGGCTGCTGTTGAAATGGCCGTTGCTGAATTGGTGGGGTTTGATGAGTTGGGGTCACCAATGTTGGGCGGACAGCCGGAGTGACTGCCGCAACATGTGAATAACCTCTCCTTGGTCTCCCAGGTAAAATTACACTGACATCTTGTTCTTTCTATTTAGGGAAAACACTTCCAAAATTCTTGATACTGCTAGATGGAGTTCCTTCTTTAACCAAACGTCCTTCACGAATTCCTTCTTCCAATCGCATGCTCATACCTACCATCTCGGTGAAATCACTGGGTGCGCTGGCAATCATTCTTTCATAATAAAAGGAACCTAAAGTCTTCAAGAATATCTTTGTCATTTCTTTCTCCTCAAGAGGGGGATAAATCTGAGCAGCAATCTCGCGCCACCTCTGGGAATATTCTTTAAAGGACTCTCTGTCTCTTTGGGACATCGCTCGGAGTTGATCTCTGTCCGGCGCCATGTCGATGTTGTAATTATACTGGTGAACAAAAGCTTCACTAAGATCGTTGAAATTATGGATCCGAGTGCTATCCAAACCCATATACCACTTTAGAGCGGCACTAGTCAAACTGTCTTGAAAGTAGTGAATTAACAAGTTATGATCATCAGAATATATAGACATCTTTCTCACATACATAGTTAAATGACTCCGCGGAAACGAATCACCTTTATACCTTTCAAAGTCTGGTACTTTGAATTTGGCTGGAATCTTTACATTTGGAACTAAACACAAGTCATGAGCATTCTTTCCAAACAAATCTTTCCCCTTTAACGCTCTGATCTCCCTATACATCTCTTGAAACTGGTCTTGAAATTCCTCCATTCTATCGAAAAGACCCAGACTTTCAGCAGGCTCGGCATGATAAGAAGGTTCGTTCATGTATGGCATAGAATGAACCACAGGAGCGACAGTTGTCATCACTGGTTGAGGGAAAGGTGCCATGGACGGGATTACAGGCGGCATAGTAGTTGTCTCCGGTTGAGGAAAATACATTGTAGGTTGAACCAAAGGCTATACGATAGGCTGATACCCTTCCGGCACAAAGTTATAAGGCATTCCCCATGGAAAACCTTTTGGAATCTGATGCTGAAGCGAAGAGTTGATTTGAGTCACGGATGTTGGAACGGTGACAATCTCAGAAACCACAGTAGTTGAAGTCTGAATCTCAACAGCTGCAGTCGATGGCTGATTCTGAGTAGCCATCAAACTTTCCACCAGCACAGTTAGTTTCTCCATACCGACACGAAGGGTAGCGACCTCCTCACGAAGCTCGTGGTTTTCCTGTTCTAGATCTTCCATCTTCCTTTGACGATTGGCTCGGGTATCGTACCGATGAGACAACTTGATAATCTATCGGAGTGGAAAAAGAAACAAGGATAAGACTCTAGAAAACATGTGAAGTGGAATGTTGGATGATGCATGATATGCGATGCAAATGATCGTTCATTTTGATAGTTTTTTTTTTTTTTACAAAAAATGTTGATGGATGCATGGATGAATGATAATGCAACAGTTACACATAAGTTCACAAATATGGGGTTCAAAGGTTCAACGTTCGTGCATGGAGTCAAAGGTAAAGCCCACCCCAAGGTATGTACTAACGGTTTAATCGCACTTGCAAGACAAGGTTCTAAGAGTTCCCAAAGTCTACATTCCTCCTTCGGATATTACCAACGTCTTGATTACTCAATAATTAGCAATATTCTCAAGAGAAACTCGTCCGAGCGTAGCATCGTGTAACAACTACTTCCGGATTACTCCGTTATAATCTCCGCCATACACCTAAAAGGCCAAGATGGGTTAGGGTTCTACGGTTCTCAGCTTCTCTGGCTCCCAGGTCGAAAATAATAATGTCTTCTCGATTACTCGGTAAACAAATATTACGTTCAAAAGGGCCTTCCACTGAGTGGGGAATTTCATGCCTCCTTCTTCGGGATTACTCCCTCAAAGTTAACATGACTATACCGCCCGTCCTATTCTTAAGTGTAACTTAATCCGGGTATAGGATTCGTCCTTTGCAAAAAAAACCAAACAACCCCAATATAAACACATAATCAAACAAATCAAATAATAATAAAACAGATAAAACAAACTAGGCTTAACCCACTTAGGGATGGACCAGCAAGAGGTCAATCTTTCCCCAGCAGAGTCGCCATTTCTGTAGCGATAAAAAATGTAGCGGGGTAAATTGGAGATCGAACTATTAATTAATTCGTGTCACAAAAGCAAGATTCGCCACCGCGCTTTATTATTTACAAGGGAAAAGGGAAAAGAGCGAAATAAAACCCTAAAATATGCAATGTAAAATAATACTTTAAAAGTAATGAAAATACAAGGCGTTTTTGAAAAGAGGTCTAGAGTTCGGGGGTTGGTTATACAATGGGAAGGTATTAGCACCCAATGTATCTATAGTATTCTATAGGAACCTTTTGAAATGTTTTTTTTTGGTTAAAATTGTTTGTTTGATTAAAATGGTTCATTTGGCTAAAAATAGGTGTGGGCGAGAGTTTGAAGATACGATGACCTAGTATCGAAGTTTTGACTTAAAATGTGTGAGTTTTGAAAAATTGAATATTTGGGAAAATTATCTTAAGTTTTTAATGAAATAATAAACAGAGGATGAATGAGGGTATTCGCACGATGTTTTTTTGATGACATGAAGTCGACAAAAATTAAACAATTCCCTTGGATTTTGCAAGCAACATGAAGATTAAAACTAAAAGTATAAACACTCCAAGATTTTAAAAGAAAACCAAGAGAGAAGCCATGGAATTAAATCGAAATTATCACAAACTCAACCAACATGTATCATGGGAGGAACATCATAAGGGGCAATAAATTCAAAGAGATAACTTACAAACTTATCAATAAAAGACTAGTTAAAAAAAATAACAAAATAAACTAAAATGTTGACCAAACTAAAAATGAAATATCAAGATTTAAATAAATTATAAAACTAAACTAATTAATTGGGTTTTATCTAAAACTATGTGATTATTTATTAAAAAAACCTATTAACAATAAAACTTAAAGAAACTAATTAGTTAAAACAAAAGGTGGTGCAAGAATTAAGAACAAGGTGTGAAATAAGGGATCATGGGCGCTGAGGCCCAAATCAGTTAAGTCCAAAGATGTTTTTTGTTTAGGTTACCAAAAAAGGGGTTATGGGCCGGGTTGAGGCTCATTCAAATCTGTCCAAGGGATTAAAGAAAGCCTAGAGTCAAATTGGAGATTAGAACAGTTGTAGGTGGACATCTGTGCTATTTGTCTGTTAGTTCCCAATAAAACCTAATTGAATACTGATTATCCTTTTTAATTAAAAAATCCAAATGGAAAGAAGAAAACGTGTAGTTCCTTTCTTTCGAACTCTTTTTTTCTCCCTTCGATCTCTCTTTCGAACTCTCTCTTCGATCTCTCTTTCGAACTCTTTTTCTCTCTCTTCGATCCCTCTCTTCTAAATCAAAATCGAACACCCTTCTCCCTCTTTCGAACTCTTTCTCTTCTAAATTGAAATCGAACACCATGCTCCCTCTTTCGAACTCTTTCTCTCTCTCTCTCTCTCTCTCTCTCTCTCTCTCTCTCTCTCTCTCTCTCTCTCTCTCTCTCTCTCTCTCTCTCTCTCTCTCCTAAATCGAAATCAAACACCCTGCTCCCTCTTTCGAACTCTTTCTCTTCTAAATCGAAATCGAACACCCTGCTCCCTCTTTCGAACTCTTTCTCTTCTAAATCGAAATCGAACACCCTGCTCCCTCTTTCGAACTCTTTCTCTTCTAAATCGAAATCGAACACCCTGCTCCCTCTTTCGAACTCTTTCTCTTCTAAATCGAAATCGAACACCCTTCTCCCTCTTTCGAACTCTTTCTCCCTCTCTTGATTAATCCTCTTTGATAAAATTATAAGCAACAAACTTCCTTGCTCACGAAAATAACAAATAAACCCTCTTCTAGTTCTTTCATGCAGTTAAACATCAAATCAACAAGGCGACAAATATTCATGGTAAGAGAAACAACAATAACAATCTCAGGGGTTCTGGTTTATTGATGCATCAACAACAAAAAATGCAGCAACGACAACTAGTTCACAGCATACATCATTATAACAAGCATATCAACAGATTTTGAAAAAAAAAGTAGGGAGACTTACAAGATCAGAGCAAGTCTGATGATTTCGATTTTTGACGATGAAATAATAAAGAAATCCAGAGATGAGGTAATATGCTCTTTTAATTCCTTCTGCTCTTCTGAAAATCTTGTTGGAAAATCTTGTAATAGAATTGATTTCTTCTGAAACTGTAGAGAATAAATGTTGCTTGTTCTTCAAATTCTGTAGATTCTTTTCTCCCCTTTTCTCCTAAAATTCTAGCACTATTGTTGTGAGCTACGCGTCGGTGTTGGTGCAAGTTTGCTGGTATGATTCGAGCTTGGTTCAAAATGGTGCAGGTTAGAAGGTTTGCTTCTGTTTACAGTTTGTGGTTTTTTGAAAGTAGGCTTGGATCTATTGTTTATGTTTTGAGTTGAATGGTTTGTTGGTATTTTTGACTAGGCTTGCTGTTTGTACAAGCTTTGGTGGTTTTTGACGCAGGTTTGTGCTTCTGCAAGTTTTGTGTTTTTTCTCTTTGTGAACTCCCTTTTTCGATTGTATATCTGCCTGTTTTATAGTGAATAAGAATGAGGTTTTGGGAGGGAAAATTTGGTGAGTTTGAACAAATGTGATGATCTGATTTATGGCTTTTTGATACAGGTTTTGGTGTGTGTTATTTGATGCAATTTCTGGACTGATATGCTGGTCTTATAACAGGGCAGCAGAGATTATGTGACTGTTTTTCTTGGCATTATTTGTGCAGGGGCCATGCAGCATAAGGACAGATTTTTGTAGCATAAAGACAGATTTATATGGACATAGCATAATAATTATAATACTAATAATAATAGTAATGACACAAATAATACAATAAAATGTTAGTAAAACTAAACTGAAAAATACAAAAGTGAAATAAAAGAGATATTAAAATTGGTTCTAAAATCTATTAATAATTCAACTTAAAAATATTTAAAATGGAATTATAATCAAAATTTACACAAAAATTAATCATAAAAGAAATAAAAATAAATGAAAAATCAAACCATATATTTTCAAATTTTTGAATTGCAACTAAAGAAACACAAAATAGACTTACATACTCAAAAAAATGTAAAAAGCAAAAGAACTTATATGTATTTTGAGATTTTTTTGAATTATCAATGAATTAAATATATAAATTAAATGAAACTAACAAAACTATAATTTTTTTTTATATCTTGGATAAAGTAAAACTGATATGAACTAAATATATTTTGGGGATTTTCTTTTTTATGAAAATAAGAATAAAAGAAAGATGATAAAAAATGAAAAAAAATCATGATTTAATAAAGTCAGACAAAATCAGTTAAATTTCACCAAATTCACAACAATTTCTAACGTTTCTATTTTTTGGTGGATTTTCAAAGCATAATCATCTCTTGACTTGTAAAGAAAAGTTGTAGTTGTTGCAAAGGAGAATCATATGTAAAAGAACCAATAAAAAAATGTCGAAATTTGAAGAAGTTATGAATTTTTGAAATCTGACTCGAGAATTGGCAAAAATAGGTCGAATCGCTTGTGAATGCTTGCTATGTAATAATGCAGATGGGAGGTGGTATCTTAGGTCAAAATTTGGGGTATGACAGTAGACAAGAGTGAAGCAGAGAGGATCATGACAAATCTACATGAAGGAACCTTCGGAACCCATTTTAGTGGACATACCATGGCTAAGAAGATCCTACGGGCAGGATACTACTGGTCCACTATAGAAGTCGATTGTTATCAGCACTCTCGAACTTGTCATAAGTGCGAAATCTACGCTGATAAGGTGCATGTGCCTTCGGTCCCCTTAAACGTCTTGACAGCTTCGTGGCCCTTTGTAATGTGGGGCATCGACATGATCGGAGAAATAAGGCCCACCGCTTCTAATGAACATCGCTTCATCCTAGTAGCCATTGATTATTTCACGAAGTGGGTTGAGGCAGTTTCTTTTGCTACAATAACCAAGAACGTCATGGCGCGGTTTATCCGACATAACCTGATCGTCGATATGGAGTTCCAGAGAGAATTATTACTGACAACAGTACGAATCTCAACAACACAATGATTACCGAGCTCTGTAAATAGTTCAAGATACATCACCATAATTCTTCTCCCTATCGGCCAAAGATGAATGGCGCTGTTGAAGCAGCTAACAAGAACATCAAGAAAAGTGTACAGAAGATGACAGTGACATATAAAGACTGGCATGATATGTTACCATTTGCTCTTCATGGGTACCGTACCTTAGCACAAACGTCGACAGGGGAAATGCCCTACTCTCTGGTATATGGCATGGAGGCAGTCCTACCCATCGAGGTCCAGATACCTTCCCTCAGGATTATGAAGGATGCAGGTTTGAAAAAAGATGACTGGATCCGAACCCGACTTGATCATTTAAATCTAATCGATGAAAATAACTTACTGCCATCTGCCATGTTCAGAAGTATCAAAAGCGAATGATCAAGGCTTTTAACAAGTTAGTCAGGCGTCAAGAATATCAAGTCTGGGATCTAGTGATCAAAAGCATCATACTGCTGCAAGGTGATCCCAGGGGCAAATGGACAATTACTCGTAATTCCAGAAACAGGGGCAAAAAAAAAACAAAAACAAGAAGTGCCAAACCCAACAGTTACTCTGCCCAGCAGGTACCGGGATAGAGTCATCTTTGGAGCATAATCATTAGTATATACACTTCCCACAGAGTAAAAGTATTCAAAAGAATTGATGTCAGCTTTCCCGAAACAGGACGTAACCTCCCCAGCCAGGGTCACTCTGAAGTCTGACCGCTATATCCCCCAGCCGAATTCCATGATCACGGGCGAGTCAGTAAATTTCATCCCCCAAGCAGAGTTTATTTCTCTGGATACAGAGGCTCAATCCCCGACAGAGTTCATCACTTCAGCTACAAAAATTCACTTCCTAAGTTTGTTCTCCGCAGAGTTTACTCTCAATCAGAATCTCTTCCCGATAGAATATTTCTAAATCTCCAGCAATCGCCAGGGATTTATCTTCGCAGACATGGGCATACTCTGATAGCATTTCATTTACATACATCATAACATACACATACATATCATATACATCATAATCTCATTTATTTTGAGAACTTCATCTCACCCTGCATTCCATGCATCGCATATAATTAACCCTGATATCTTTTTAGGAAAAGACGTTTAGCTTCAACAAATCCAACAATTATACAGGTCACTCTGCAGACAACACTATCGCTTTGAAGTAACCCTACTATCCAAGTTTCTTCCCGCAAGCCCTACCATCCAGGCTTTCACCTTGAAGTAACCCTACTATCCAGGTTCCTTCTCACAGCCCTACTATCCAGGCTTTCATCTCGAAGTAACCCTACTATCCAGGTTCCTTATCACAACCCTACTATCCAGGCTTTCATCTCGAAGTAACCCTACAACCCAGGTTCCTTCTCACAGCCCTACTATCCATGCTTCATTTAGAAGTAACCCTACTATCCAGGTTCCTTCTCATAGCCCTACTATCCAGGCTTTCATCTCGAAGTAACCCTCCTATCCAGGTTCCTTCTCATAGCCTTACTCTCCAAACTTTCATCTCGAAGTAACCCTATTATCCAGGTTCCTTCTCACAACCCTACTATCCAGGCTTTCATTTCGAAGTAACCCTACTATCCAGGTTCCTTCTCACAACCCTACTATCCAGGATTTCATCTCGAATTAACACTATGACCCAGGTTCCTTCTCACAGCCCTACTATCCAGTCTTTCATATCGAAGTAACCCTACTATCCAGGTTCCTTCTCATAGCCCTAATATCCAAGCTTTCATCTCGAAGTAACCCTACTATCAGGGTTCCTTCTCATAGCCCTACTATCCAGGATTTCATCTTGAAGTAACCCTACTATCTAGGTTCCTTCTCATAGCCCTAATATCTAGGCTTTTATCTCGAAGAATTCCTACGACCCAGGTTCCTTCTCATAGCCCTACTATCTAGGCTTTCATCTCGAAGTAACCCTACTACCTAGGTTCCTTCTCATAGCCCTACTATCCAGGCTTTCATCTCGAAGTAACCCTACTACCTAGGTTCCTTCTCATAGCCCTACTATCAAGGCTTTCATCTCGAAGTAACCCTACTATCTAGGTTCCTTCTCATAGCCCTACTATCCAGGCTTTCATCTCGAAGTAACCCTACTACCCAGGTTCCTTCTCGTAGCCCTACTATCCATGCTTACATCTCAAAGTAACCCTACGACCCAGGCTCCTTCTCATAACCTTACTATCCAAGTTCCTTCTCTCTTATCTCCAGACAACAGTTTACAACACGGTAAAGCCGGGACCCGACCAGTTTCGGTCGAATTCTCCTTTCCCTAGTAAGTCGCTGCACAGCCTGTACCCTGACCAGATATGCAATTCACTCCCGCTTCCTCAAGCAGGAGTTATTTCCCCAGTAGAGTAACAGACAACTGGAGCTCCTAAAATTCTATTTCTCCCAAGACAGATACCAACATTCCTCAACAGATTCCTCCTCAACGACAGGAACATGAATTCTCATCAAAGGAATATCTCAGGAAATCAACACCCCCTGGATGGCATCTTTAAGCCCATCTCTGACGATTCTCCGTCACATCCTGGATGGAATCTTTAAGCCCTTCCCCGACAATTCTCCGTCAACTTCCAAATGGCATCTGTAAGCCCATTCCCGATATCACCAAATCAAGTATCACTCCATACGAGTGCAAATTTATGGGCACTCTTGTGTTCAATCATCTTCCACCTTCAAATCACGAAAGAAAGATAAGCCAATCTACATCCTCAGGTTTAAGAAGATTGAACAGGGGCAGCTGTTGTAACCCAAAATTTTCCCTCTCTTTTTACTCAACACATGCCCATTGAGATCCTCATCTTGCTCAAGGATGCCCAAGAATTGGCCAGACAAACTCTCTCCTAGGGAAATGTGCCTCAAACTAGGGTTTGCATTTTTATCAAGATAGGTAAACTACAAAGACCTCATATACTATCATGGTCCTAATATGTTCTCAAGACCCTCCATGTCAATTTTCAAGCCTTGCACAAGAATTTTGCTCAGTCAACTGCTCAGATGCTTGGGAATCGATTGTATTAGGTCAAAAGTGAGCTATGGTCCACATACAATCAAACTTCAAGATTTTTGGTCAACATAAACATTTTGAATTTATATCCATCATTTTATCAAGTTTTGATCATGATTCCTCAAGGAATGCCCTAAATTCATCAAAACCCAAAAGTTGCTAAATTAGGGTTTCTTAGGAAAAGTCAACCAAACTTTGACCAAACATAACTTCCTCATACTTTATCAGAATTTTTCCATCCAAGGCTCATTTTGAAGAGGATGCAATTCCATACAATTCATCTTCAGCCCTCAAGTTCAAAATTTGCACTCACAAAAAGATATGAATTTCTACATTATAGGTCCTTTTGAAAAGTCAACAAAAACACTTTTTGGGGAAAAGCTTCTTACATGAACATGGAAGACCCAATTGAGATGATACCAAAAGGGTTTTTTAGGGAACATAATAATATTTCTAAAAAGTCCAAGAACACCTCTCTAGGGTTAAAATTGGAAGAGATATGCCTTGTCAAAGTTGACCTTTTTTGCAAAATTGCCAAAAGTCAAATGGGCTCAAAAATGCATTTTTTGCCAAACGGGCCTAACCTTTTATGTTTGCACCTCACTTATAACATGGTCCACAACCAAAATATTCACTCACACATTATTTGCTTCATTTTTCATTTTATTTTGATTTTTTATTAATTAAAAATTGAATTAAATCAAATAAATGATAAATAATAGCAAAGATTTGTTTTGATCTGATATTTTGGACAGAATCATAAGCTAATTATGCTGGCATATCAAGATCAAATCCAATAAACGTTGATTGGCACAAGAATGACATGATTAGGCCTAATTTGGAAAGATATCATACAAGATGAAAACCAAATCAAATCTTCAAAAAACTTCAAGATACAAGTGGTTTTTATAACCCTAATTCATTCAAGGATATATAGAGAGCAAGAGAAGACACGACAATAAGGGTTAGATATCGTGGAAAGCACAAGAACAAACTCAATTTATTTGCAAAAAAGTAGTGAATCAGTTTCAAGATTGGAGGCCAATTCAAGCCATTCTAATGTTGCCAACAGATTGCTGGAATTCTTAGGAACGTAGCTGGATCAATTGCAAGCCTTTTCACGCCCAGAAATGCACGCTACAGACCCACGGTTTGCTTTCCCTAACTTGAATCATATTTTGCAATTTATACATTATTAAGCATTATTGAACGTAACATTGTGTTTGTATGAGCTTTTAGAACATTTTAGTTTACTTGATTTTGCGTTTTGATGCTTATATCCAGAGTTGCCATTATTAGGGTTTGAGAATCCGTTTTGGGGATTCTTGATACATGTGAAATTTGCCTACACAAAGGGTACCATCGTACTCGTGAGGTCAAAACAAATTGATTGATGTAGCCATAATTGATTTATCATGCCTGTGCTGGATTTTGGAAGTTTGCAGGTTTTTAGTTACAAGCGCTGTTCGTAGGTATAGGTTACATGCCTAATATGACGGTAGAAGGAAGAAGACAATAACGTGGCAGCCAATCACTGGACCATTCAAACCATCGCGCGTTATTTTTTTGTTTTGTCCACTAATTCACCTTGTTTGCATGTATTATATATTATTTTCATTATAGTAACAACTAAAATATGTAGTGCAGCTGGCAAGGACGTGTGTTGGAAAGGCTAGAGGACATGGGTTCGATCCCAGGTCCCAGCAACTTTCTTTGTTTTATTTTCCTTTAACAGATCCCATGCATTACCATCCCAAAGGCCTATCATGCACCATCAACAGCCAGCCACAGGATTCATGATCAACCAGATCCAACGCCTCTACCTACCAAAGACCATGGTGCGCCATCAAGAGGGAGCACCACTGGATCAGGCGCTGACTGCGCTTCAGCTTGGTGGGCCTGGAATAATTTCAACAATGCACCCCCTCCAATTGCTTAAACAGGCTCATTCTTCTTCTTTATTTATTATTTTTATTTCTTATTAATTATTTCCTAATTATTTTTCTTTTTAAAATAACATCAAAATTATAATATTTTAATCAAAATCACAAAAAACACCAAAAATCATTTTTTTTCATAAAATATTTATTTTCTTTAATTAATTAATTTAATTCAAATTAGGTTAATTTAACTCCTTTTTATAATTAAAATCAATTAGAAATTAGGGTTTAATTTTTGTATATAATTAATTTTTTCTTCAAAAATAACTTAAATATTTTTTTTCTCAAATTAGATTTTTTTTAGGTTTTCTAATCGTCCTCGCATTTAATTCCTCGCGCGTATTTCATTTACTTTTTTTGAATTATTTTTGTAATTGCTCCGAGGATGTAATAACTTTAATTAGGTTTTAATTCCGCATTTTATTTTCAGTCAAAATAATTCTGTATCTGTGAAAGCCATGTAATAGTTAGGATTTCTATTTTCGCACTTTAATTTCCGCAATTATAAACTGTTAGATGTATGCTAATAGGATTGTATGGCAAGAATATTTGAAAATTAAAGCGGTAGAAAACCCTAAATGTGCAAAGACAAATTAACTGAAAAAGCTCACTCGCACATGCTCACTCCTAGGGTTTACTCCACTTCGGTTGCCTTCGGTTAAACAGTCATGACGTATAGGGTTTGTTAGTGGTCGTCCTCTAGCCCCGAAAGATCTAAAAATGACCCATTCGGATGTTGCCTCGGAAAAGATCTTTAAGGTTTTAGGATGATTACTAACACCTCCTAACATTTCTTTTGTGACCGTATCTGTCCCTTCGAACGTCCCTTAAAACTCCAACGACGGTGCTACCTATTCCTTAATAATGGGATAGCGCTGTCAAAAGGAAAATGAACAAACTTTTTTCGAGTAGGTAGAAAACCCTTAAGTACTTTCTCAAACAAATAAACTTTTCACATAAACACTTTATTTCAAAACAATTTTCAAAACAACTTCATCACATCCTTGAGGACTGATACAAGGGTTATCACGAAGTAAACTTTTTTTTCAAAACAAGCACACACACAAGAAATTTTAAAATGAGCAAGTACCTAGGAGCCCATGGAAAACCATGGATAGAAATGGTTCTAACACCTTCCCTTTCTATAATCTACCCCTCGTACTCAGAAACATCTCGAAAAAGGTTTTTTCTGTTCTTTTTCCGTTTCCTGATTGGATTAAATAAAAGTCGGTGGCGACTCTTGCTTACCGCGACCTTTGAGAACAAAAAACGCAAACTAGTATAACAGTCGGTTCTGCCACCATATCACACCATTGTTTCAAAATTGGTAACTTGGAATTGATGTTTCATCGCAAGTCAGAATTTGAATTTCATGTTACAACATTTAACCCTCAAATTAGCACGCGTTTTGGGTCTAAACATGATTAACCAACTTTCCCAAGTGGATTAGTGAATTAAAACACGCGTTTTGGATGAGTTTTAACAAAAGAGAAGTCACACTTTCTTCATGATGCAGACCCACACAAATTCCCTCCAAATTGCATCATTCACCCTTCCTTTTTATACCATTTTCTTCTCCTATAAATACATGAGCTATCCCATTCGTTTTCTCAAGCTTGAACAACCAAAATCCCCTGTCAAACTCGCTCCATAACTCATTTTTATGCAACTTCGAAATCATTGTTCAAGCCTTTTTTTAATCCATTTTTTCTATCAATTCACCTTCCTTGATCTTCCCTGAAGCTAACAGAAGAAGAATTGAGCCTTGAAACCTTCTGAATTGATCTAACCAAGTCCATTTAAAGAGCTCGTAAACTGAACTTCAATAGGTAGATTTCTCCATCAATCCTTCCAAACTTTGATATCATTGTGAAGCTCTCATTGCCATTGTTCTAGTTGCAACACTTTCTTTTAAATGGAAACACGTTTTGGCCATGAATTTTCAAATTTATTTTCAAAACTTTCCTTCCAAATTTCTTGAGCTACAATTTATATAAATTTTTTGCGAAGGTGTGGTTGTCTTCGTCTTGATGAGACGAAGCGAATAGTACCAGTCTTGTGCTCTAATTTTACAGTTTTAGCAAGCTCTATTTGAGACTGGCTGGAGGTTGAAGATAACCAATGTGTCATCCTTTAACCAATGAAACAACGTCATTTGGAATTTTTGAATATCTGATTTAATTAATGATCATGTGTGTTATTCCTAATGACCATAATATGCACAACGCGTCTGATCCATTAGATTAGCTTACTAACGTGTTTTGACTCTCATCCATTGGTCCATATTTTTTTGACTTTATTTTATTTTCTGATTTTTATATTTAAATTGTTTTAAACTTCAAAAAATCATAGAAAATTCATTTTAGGTCCAATAAATCTGAAAAAATTCTGAAAAATATTTTTGATTTTTCGCTTTCTGATTTTTTTTTTACAATTTTATTTTGTGTTTTGATATTTTTTATAAATTTTCAATTTATTTGAATGGTTTTAAATGTTTAAAAATACTTTTATACATTTTTAAATTCTAAAAAAAATATGGAATGATCTAATGATATTATGACAAATATTGGTGACCTCATTTATTTCTTATTTCCGACTTTGTAATTTTTTTTAATCATTTTTGGTTCATTTTACTCGTTTTTTTTAATTTTAAAAATAGTTTCTGAACTTAAAAAATTACCAAAAATTTTATAAAAAGATTTGAGTTCATTTATGATTTTTCTATGGTTTTACTTAATCTTTCTTGATTAATTTGAACATAGTTGATATTTTTCTCTCTTATTTATATTTTAAAACATTTTAAAACCCTTTTTTAATGCATATATTAAATGTAATATTATTTTGTATTATTTTCTGGCTGATATTGGGTTGAATTTTTGATCATGAATTTTATTAACATCATTGGATCCATGGTGTTGATTCTAACTCTATAAAAATGGATGAATGATTTTAATAATGGTTTGATTAAATTTTAATTCATAAATGGTTTGTATATTTTTTCCCACCCCTCTTTATCTTATCCCTTTCTTATTGCACTGAGTGTTATTGGAGCACGATCTCTATATCATGTCTCAAATTAAATGGTGCATATATTGCTATTGACCGGATTCAAAATAGGTGCGACTTCTTTATAAGTCTACTTACGATTGCTTAACATAGCGCTAAATTGTGTCCCGATTCGAGAAAATGATCATTCGTGGCCCAAACTTATGATTGCAAGCCCAAAATATTAATTTGAACCCTTTAATCCAATAACCTTGAGATTCATTGTGTAGTTGCTTTGGTTCTACCAATCTTGTGATGGATCTTCATTAATTTTGGTCAATACGGATCACTTAAACATCATTAATCATTATATGTTACATTAAGGATTCTTAAATGGATGGTATACTTGATATAAAGCAAATGCAATTCATTGTGTAGAAGCTTTGGTTCTATCAGTCCCCTAATGAGTTCCAAATGCAAGTTTCAAGATGGTCATCTAACTAACCACTAATTGCTAATAATTGACTTTATTTTTGTGTCTTTATTTTATGCTCTTTTATTTTATGCACCATTTACTTTAGAATTTACATTTCATGCTATTTTTCATCTTTGCTCACTTGAGCATTTACTTTCTTGTCATTTTTATTTTGCTTACTTGAGCTTTTATATTTTTAAGACACTTAATAATCAACATGAACCATAAAAAACTTTAATGATACTTGGACTATTTGGTTACTATCCTTCGCATTATAGAGTATTGAACTTCTTGGACTTAGGATTAGAAACCTTGGCCTATGTTGGAGACCTTGTGACCTTAATTGGTATTTTGTCTAGAGTTCTTGAGGTTTACCTCAAGACACTGGGTTGTTTGTTTGTTTTGTGTGCAGGTTAATGTGATTACATACTTTGTCTTTAATCTGGAATTCACCCATATACAACCGTTACTCTGCCTAATTTTTGTGAAGACTTAATACACTTGAAGTTTGGTTCTCTCAAGAGGTCTAGTATCTTTGCTTGCTTGGTTTCAATCCAAAGAATGTGAATTCTATCTTGACTCGTAATGTCAAGTATCGGCTTCTTGTTGGTTAGATGGTTCTTCTCCTTATCTTTTACCTTATGCTTTAGGATAGTCCCTTCATCTCCTCCCATATTCTTCAATTTCAAAAATCTTCTTCCTCCTTTTGAAAACTCTTCTTGTTTTGAAACTTGAACCATTTTCATAATAAACTTGGACTTATGTCCATGCATTTTCAAAACATTTTTTATAAATAAACTTCAATCAACTTAATAAAACCTTGACACTTTTTGTGAGAAGACTAAAAGTCAATCAATCTCATTTCAAACCATTTCGCCGCTTTGGCTTTTTACTTTAAAAACTTTTCTCAAAAGATTGGACTCTTGTCAATCCTTGTAGTGAATCAAACAACTATACTTCTACAATATGTAGCGAAGTGAGATATTTTCGACTTGGGTGTTGAGTGAGGAATTGTTGATTTTAAAATTCAAGCCATATCATCCACTTTGAGATGATACAAATTCTCTTTTCTCATGATTGTGGGTAGTAAGTATGTTTTCCACACGGACAATGACAATGATGTCTTATCTAATAAAATCAACCAACACACTTGTGTTTTAAAATTTTTAAAGGTGAACTACGTGTACCCTGATCCCCTATTGCACGAGAGGTGGTACGTAGGCACTAAAGGTTCGCAACCGCGGCGGGTGAAAAAATCATAAAAGATACTTCTTTTCTCACCTCCACCGTCTATTTTTTTATATACAACATTTTATAGCCAAAATATACAGATTTTATGAAGAGGTTCCTTCGAAGTACCGTATATTTTTAAGGTACTAATACCTTACCTTTGCATAACCAACCCCCTTACCTAGAATCTTTCCCCCTCTTTTTGGGTTACTCGCTCTTTTCCCATTCCTTTGGAAACAATAAAGCGCGGTGACAATTTTTATTTTTGATCTATATAAGTCTAGTCAATCCAATGTCTTAGTCTTAAACATTTTTACCGCTAAATTTCCCAAAAGAAGTACAGTGCCCCAACGAAGCGGGAAATGAACTTGCCCAAAAGGAGTCCAGTGTCCAAATGAAGGGTGCAACCAAAGCTTACATCGAAGTAGCCAAAGTACCCAATCGACAGATGTGAAATCAAAGGAAACTTGTTGTTTTCTTTAATTTTGTTAAAACAAATATTTTCATCTGCTTTGCCCTTTTTTGACAATTTCCTTTTTAACTTGATGCTAAAAAATCCAATTGTATTTGTGTAAGCTTGAATTTTTGAGAACCCTTGTGAGAAATTCCTTGAGAAATGACAGGGAAAATTTTGGGGTACAACACAAAGGAAGATGTCAAAACATCTTCTAAGACATGAGGCTCCCCCTCAAGTATTAATCTCCCCCTTAATCAATGGTCAATCAATGGCCAGTGATCAGTCAATCACTTCCCCCCCCCCCCCTTTTTAGTCATAATATGCCAAATAAAAGGATGTATTTAAGAGTGTATCAGTAATTTAGGTATAGACCATAGAAATCAAATGTCAAGCACATGCAAGTGCCAAAACAAACTAAAGGGTTCAGATGAATAAACATTAAATAGTCTAACTGTCGTAAGGATCAATAGACTTAGCTGAGTCAGAACTTTATATCTCACTAGAATCTCCTTCTTCAGAGCACACTCTATCATCAAAGTTGTTGTCCTTTTGCAAATCCTTGATCATCTTCTCAAAAGTTAGCTTCCTTGCTGAGCTAAATCTGATCACATCATCTATTTCTTTGCAGGCTTCTTTCAATTCAGTGATCATGTCATTCTTGGTGGAGGTCTTGTTTTCAGCAGGTGCAGATGTGAAAACAATGTATGGGACATGTTTTCCTGAAAAAATCTTAAAATGAAGAGTCAAAGCAGACTCCCTTTTGAACACTACATCATTACCACTTAGAATCCTAGGATGCTGATTAAGGATAATTCCACAGATAAGGGAAGGAAAGGCAATGGGCATCTTAATGGCACAAGTTCCTGCATTCTTAATAGTCTGATCAAAGATGTAAGTACCATAATCAAACAATTTCTTGTTTCCAACAACATAAATGAACTTTCCTAAGCCAATAGTGATGGTTGAAGTGTGATTTGTAGGAAGCCAATTTGCAGCTCTAATTCTGTGCAAAATAGCATATTTCACACTAAGCTTGCTAACAGGAAGTTTATTTTTCAAGGGCCACTCACTCACTTGATTAGAGGTGATGGCTCTGCACACTTGATTATCTATTACTTCTAGCTCACAAAAGTCATCTTTAGTTCTACCTAGAAATCTATTTATGATAGCAGGCGAAAATTCTACACACCTACCCCTAACATACACCTTTCTATACTCCTTACTTTTACGATCAACACAGTCAACCGGAATATTAACAATGAATCCCTTAACAAGAGTCTCATAGAATTTGGCAAACTTGATAACAATTTTCATCAGTCCAACATAAGATATCAGCTTCATGATTCTTTGCATTCCATAGCACCAGCTCCCAATTCTCTTTCCAGGGTAATTCTTCTTTAAAACACATACTTCCACTTTTCAGCATTCCCAACATAATGGAAAGAAATGTTGTCAAGGGGAGCACCAGGAACCCTAACAGAAATATTCTTGCTTGCATACTTTTTAATAGGAGAGATATCCTAGACATCTTGCTCGACATCATAGTCTGAGTCAGCTTCTACAACAACCACAACTTTCTTTTTACTTTTAGATCTTTTTACAACATCATCATCATCATCGGTGGAGCTATCAGGTCTAGCTTTTCTTTTCTAGAGGGAGGAACCACTTTACTTCCTGGCTTTGGGGGTCCATACATGATTTTCTTCTTGATTTTCTTGACAGGGGGTGTGACACTTGCATCCTTCACTTTCCTAGATTTGAGCCTTCTTCCAATACCAGGCACCGCATTTGTAATGAGCTCATTGTCAGATAGCTCATCTACATTAACTATATTCTCAACATTTTTACCTTCTGCATCCTTGAAGGCAACAACATCTTCCTTAGTATGAGAGTTCTCTTCAACATCTTGTTCAACATTTTCTTCTTCTACTTCCTTTAGAACAGAGATAACAAGCTTCTCAAGTTTGCTTTCAGCATCATCTTTCTTAAAGGTGGATGATTCAGCAACATCAATTTTTGGGTTACTTCCTTTGTCAGTCGGAGGAGGCATGCGAGAAAGAGAAGTAGAAATCTCAGGCACAACAAAGCCTTCATTTAATACTCTGTCTACTAGCCTTCTGATGCTTCTATCAACATTAATAATCTCTTTGTTTGTCCTATTTTTAGTAGCAGTAGAAGAGTTACCTTTATGATCTTTGGATTTCTTTGCAGGTGATGATCTGGGTTTCTTGACCTTTTTCTCAAGAGGTGGGATGTTTGTTAGAGGAGTAGCATCAAGTACTCTGTCAAGGGAGATATTTTCAGGGAGGTTGACATATTTTGAGGAAGACGATGTATGATGTTGAGACATCTTTGAAGATTTTCAAGCAAGGAGATGAAGAATAAAAAGGGTTCTTTTTCTGTAGAGGAGAATGAAGAGTTTGTGAAAGTATAAAGATGAAATTTCGTAGCGTGTTGGAAACACTATGAGGAAATCTTGTAATGATTGCTTCCGAAATTTTATTTATTGGAAACAAAAATAAAATAAAATCATTTTAATGATATTCCCACACGCCCTTAATTTCTACAAACCTTCATATAGGCAAATCCCTAATTTTCCTCTTAGGTTCTCAAACTGATTAGCATCCAAAGCCTTGGTGAAAATGTCAGCCAATTGCAATTCAGTGGCTACATGTTCTAAGGCAACAATCTTTTCTTCAACAAGATCTCTTATGAAGTGATGGCAGATACCAATGTGTTTGGTCATGTTGTGTTGAATAGGATTTTTTGATATGTTTATAGCACTTACATTGTCATAGAATAATGTCATGACATCTTGTTTGACATTATGTTCTGTTAGCATTTGTTTCATCCAAACCAATTGAGAACAACTGTTTCCTGCAGCAATATACTCAGCCTCTGCAGTGGACAAAGACACATAATTTTACTTCTTACTGAACCATGATATGAGATTATTTCTGAGAAATAAGAATCCTCCTTATGTAGTTTTTCTATCATCAACACTTCCTGCCCAATCAGCATCACAATAACAAATTAAGGTAGAATTGGATCCATGAGAGTATAGCGTACCATAGTCACTTGTCCCATTCACATATTTAAGAATTCTCTTCACATGGTTGGCATGGATAACTTTAGTATTATCTTGATATCTTGCACACACCCCTACAACAAAGGCAATGTCACGTCTGCTAGCTGTGAGATATAAAAGACTGCCTAACATACTTTTGTAAAGACTTTGATCTACACTTACTCCTTTTTCATCTTTAGACAACTTCTGATGTGTGGGAGCATGAGTTCTTTTGTGAATGGCATTTTCCATCCCAAAACTTCTTTACTATATTCTTATCATACTTGCTCTAAAATAAAAAAATGGAATCTTCCATTTGTTTAACTTGCAAACCAAGAAAGTAAGTTAATTCACCAACAAGGCTCATCTCAAATTTTGACTGCATTTGCTTGACAAAATATTTAACCATCTCATTTTACACCCCACCAAACACAATATCATCAACATAAATCTGTGCAATCATGATATTCCTTTCTTCTTCCTTGACAAAAAGAGTTTTGTCTATGCCACCTTTCCTGTATCCATTCTAAACAAGAAATTCTGTCAATCTATCATACCAAGCTCTTGGAGCTTGATTTAATCCATATAGAGCTTTCTTCAGTTTGTAGACATGTTTAGGAAAACTTGGATAAACAAATCCCTTTGGTTGTTCCACATAAACTTCTTCATTCAGATAACCATTTAAGAAGGCACTTTTTACATCCATTTAAAACAATTTAAATTTCAGTATGCATGCAACTCCCAAGATTCAAGTCTGGCCACAGGGGCAAAGGTTTCATCAAAGTCAACTCCTTCGATTTTAGTGTACCCTTGTGAAACTAACCTTGCCTTGTTTCTAGTGACCACCCCTGTTTCATCAGATTTATTCTTGTACACCCATTTAGTGCCAATCACATTTGTCCCTTCAGGTCTTGGAACAAGATCCCGAACTTCATTTCTACTGAATTGTTCAAGCTCTTCCTACATAGAATTAATCCAGAACTCATTGATTAGGGCCTCTTTGACATTCTTAGGCTCAATTTTTGACACAAAGCAAGAGTTTGATATCCCATCTCTTGATCTGGTAGTAACTCCTTTATTTGGATTTCCTATGATAACCTCCTTAGGATGTTCTCTCTGGGTTCTAATTGAAGGTCATTTGTTGAGATGACTAGGCTCAGGATCTTCTTGAGGTGGATTAGAATCAATACTTATGTCATTTTTTTTGTTGGAATATCAGACAAAGATGTTCTAACATCTTCTCAGACATATTCTTCAACATTCCATCCTCTATCATCTACAACAATATAGGCGTACTTCTTTCCACCAAGACTTTCAACCTGCATAGGTCCCATCAAGTCCATGTGAAGAAGTTCCAAAACTTCTTATGTAGTAAGATGTTGGATCTTATGATGTGGCATCTTAGTCTGCTTTCCAATCTGGAAGTCACCACATACCCTTCCTTCTTCTATCTTGAGCTTAGGAATGCCTCTCACTGCTTCTTCAGATATAATTATTTTCATACCTTTCATATGAAAGTACCACAATTTTTTATGCCATAGTTTAACTTCATTCGCTTTAGCTAAAACACATGTTAAGGAGAAGTTCAACTCTTGAGGAACCCATAGATAGCAGTTGTCTTTAGATCTGATTCCTTTCATAATAAATTCATTCTTTTCGTTGCACACAAGACATTATTCCTTGGTGAAGTTAACTTTGAATCCTTCATCACACAATTGGCTTATACTTATTAGGTTAGTTGTTAACCCTTTAACAAGTTACACATCATCAAGCTTAGGGACTCCTGAATAGTCAAGTTTTCCAACACCCTTGACATCCACCAACAGATTCTTGACACCTGTCATGTGTCTAAAACATCCACTGTTAAAGTACTAGTCATCTTTGGTTGATACTCTGAGGAAGGTGTGAGCTATGAAACTAGCAACATTAGACTTTGGAACCCACTTTTTCTTCTTTTTGCTATTTTGTGGAACCTTATCAGTATTAGGAGGAGGAGTAGTCTTATGATACCCATTAAACTTGAAACAGAAGGGCCTTATATGACCAAGCCTTCTACAGTGATGACATCTCCAGGGCTGAGAATTCTCTCTAGTGTGATTAAAATTTTTCTTGCCATGATGTTTGCCATGATGTCCTTTATTGCCATGATGTTTAGACATTTGATTCGACATCCTTAGTTTAGACTTGGCATGAGTGGAATCTACTGAAAGTTCTTTAGAATTTGGTTCCTTTTTCTCATAAAACCCTAGACCACTCTTGTCTCCTATCACTCTTCCTTCTTGAAGAATTTTATCTAAAGTGTCAGACCCATTATTCATAAAATTTAGTGATTTGACCATTCTATCAAGGTTTGAATTCATGGAGGTCACTTCACTTTCAAGATTAGAAATAGTTTTTAAATGCTCTTCCCTTTCTGCCTTCAGCTGAGTTATGAGGACTTTCTGTTTCTCCCCTTCAAGGCACACTTCTGCACTTTTGAGACATAATTCTTTGTATGAAGCAACTAACTCGTCAAAGGTTAGTTCCCCATCATTATATTCTTTATCAGATACATATTTCTCTGTCAATGCTTTAACATACTTGGCAGATTCTTCAAGAGCACTCTCTGAGTCCTCTTCAGACCAAGTAACAAATAGATTTTTCTTTTGTTTCTTAAGATATGTAGGACATTCATCTCTAATGTGACCAAAGCCTTCACATTCATGACATTGAACTCCCTTCCCTTGAGTGGATTTTTCTTCAGCCATTTTTCTTCCAAACTCATTTGAATAATGGATGTCAGATAAGATGTTCTTGACATTTGATCTTTGGTTCCTATCCATTCTTTTTATCAATTTGTTAAATTGTCTTCCAAGCATAGCTAAGGCATTTGATATTACTCCATCTGTATCCAGATCACAGTCTTCCTCTTCATCTTCAGTATTTGATACAGAGGCTATGTTTTTGTTCTTCTTTTCAGATCTTTGATTGATGCTTAATTCAAATTTCAGGAGGGATCCAACAAGTTCATCCACTTTCATTTTGTCAATGTCTTGAGCTTATTCTATATAAATCACTTTCATATCAAATCTCTTGGGAAGAGACCTGAGCATTTTTCTCACCAATTTGTCTTTAGGTATTTTCTCTCCTAAAGCACTAGATGCATTAGAAATTTCAAGAATGTTCATATGGAAGTCATTAATCCTTTCAGCATCCTTCATTCTCAAATTCTCAAATTTTTTGGTGAGCAACTGAAGTCTTGACATCTTAACTTTGGATGTGCCTTCATGAGTAGATTGAAGAATTCCCCATGCATCCTTAGTTATTTCACATGAGTTCAGTAATCAGAAAATGTTCTTGTCAGTTCCATTGAATATAGCATTCAAGGCTTTAGAATTTCCAAGAGCAATTTCATCTTCTTCTTTAGATCAATCTTCTTTTGGTTTTAACTTAGAAGTAGGTTCTCTATTTTCTCCCAATTTGACAGGGTATTTCCATCCTTTTAAAACAAATTTTCAAGCCCTCGTGTCCAAAGACTTTAAAAAGGCAACCATACGTGGTTTCCAGTAGTCACAATTACTTCCATCCAGAATGGATGGTCTGTTTACAAATCCTCCTTCCTTGTCCATAGTACCAGAAAGTATCTTCCCTCAATCTCACCCAGATAAAGAGCAGGATGCCCGCTCTGATACCAATTGAAATTCTGGTATCAGATATGTGATGTCGAATGAGATGTGACGACACAGATATCTGAGGAACAAAGTAAAGTGCAACAATAATAAAAGCAGTAAAAACATAAGGGATTGTTAACCCAATTCAGTATACAACAACACCTACTCTGGGACTACCAAGCCAGGGACAAGTCCACTAAATAGTATCAATTCATAGACCCTCAGTAAAAAACCAGTTTACGACCTAATCACTTACTCACTACCCATGTTATACTTCTACGTAAGTCTCACCTAGGTATGATGACTTCCTCAAATCCCTTCAATCACTTACAGTAAAGAAACAACAGAAATAATAAGTTTAAAAACTTCAATCATTCAATGCTTAAAAGCTTATGAATGATACATAATTAACAATCCAAATAACAACACAAGTATTAAATCAATACTAGAGTGTTTGACAATTAAAGAGACTTAGACTTCTAAGACAGAAAGAAAGTATTCTTCTTCAAAAGTTGCAGTGGTCTTGTAATATGATGGCAGAACCGACTGTTAATATTGGTTTTGTGTTTGTATTTGAAAATGTTATGGTAAGCAAGAGTCACCACCGACTTTTCTTTTATCAAACAAAGGAAAGGGTGAAAAGAACAGAAAATTACATTTTCGATAATTTTCTGAGTAAGAGGGGTAGATTATGGAAAGGGAAGGTGTTAGCACCCTTTCCATCCATAGTTTTCTACGGGCTCTTAGATGCTTAGCTCATTTTGAAAGTACCTTGTGCTTTGTGTGTTTGAAAAATGTTTTGAAATGTCTTAGTGCGGCGATTCGCTTTGTGTTAACTCTTGTATCAGTCCTCAAGAGTGTTGACAAAGCAAATGTTTTCGAAAATTGTTTTTGAAATGTGTAAGTGTAAAAAGTTTATTTTATTTGACCATAGCATCTAAGAACTATCTACTTATACTCGAAAAGGTTGTTCTTTTCCTCCTATCCTTTAGACAGTGCTATCCTACTATTAATGAGTAGGTAGCCCTATCGTTGGATGTTTGAGGGACGTTTGAAGGGACGTTAAAGTCATGAAGGCTACTTATGGAGACGCTTTAGCAATTTTGTTTAGGGACTAGATCATTTACTGAGAGGCAACTGTAGGGTCATTGTGGGACTATGATCTTTTTTATTTATGGGTCTTTGCTAAAGCATCCCCATTTCGAGGGACATGAGTGCTTTATTTCCGAAGGTGTGATACGGTGGGAGAACTGACTTGAAGGTTTTGCTTTTGATCGCAAATGTTGCGGTCAGCTAGAGTCGCCACCGACTTTTCTTTTATCCAAAAGGAAAGGTGAAAAAGCACAGGAAATACTGTTGTAATTATTTCTTGAGTTCGAGGGGTGGATTATGAAAAGGGAAGCTATTAGCACCCTTTTCATCCATGGTTTTCCATGGGATCTTAGTTACCTGCTAGATCACTTGCTTTTGTTTGAAATTGTGCTTTGTGTAGTTTTTGAAAGTATTTTGTAAAGAGGCCATTGTTTAGGAAACCTTTGTAATGATTCTCGTTCGTAAGAATGTATACAGAGAATTTTGATCTTTTGAAAATGTTTTCAAGTTTGTAAAATGTTTGAAAGCGTAGGTGTTTGTTTTTGAAAATAGCAAGGATGACTTGTTTGAAATTGAGCAAGTAACTAGGAGCATTCTACCAACTCAAAAGTCTTTCTTGTTCATTTTTTTTCCTTTGACATTGTTATCTTACCATTTAATTGGTAAGTAACCCTATCTTTGGATGTAAACGGGACGGGCGTGGGTCATCGTATAACCATGATTAAAAATGTTTCAAGGTATCTTAGCATTCTCTTTTAGGGACTAAGATAATTTGAAAGGCGACTTAGATAGCATCATCGAGGGGCTATGATCTTATATTTTGCTTGTTTTTGCTAAGATATCTCACATGCGTAATATGGTCATTTTGTAAAGGCAACCAAATGGATTTACCCTATGGGGTGCTTGTGTGCAAGAGTATTATTTTCATGCTTGATTTTGTCTTGAATTAGGGTTTTCTAACTATTGGTTTTAGTCTTTCCATGCAAACCCTAATTACTAGCATGTTATGTATAAGCGATAAATTGCGGAATTTTAACGTTACTACGCTATTACAATACTTGTGGGAAGGGGGTGTACAAATTGTAAATGGGGATTGCAAGAATATAAACCTAATCAATCTATTACAACCAAATTGAATTTGTACAAGAAATTAAATGGAAATAATGTACAAAATGAATAAATATGCAAGAATGCAAATATAAAGAAAATGGATATTTTTGTTTGGATTTTTTTAGGAAAAGTGAATTTGTTTTAACCTAATTAATTTAAAGAAAATAATTAATTAAAATAATAAAAGTAAACCTAATTTAATAAGAAAAGAAATTAATAAAACCCCAATTCATTAATTGATAAGAAACTAAGTTTATAAGAAAAATATTTTTGGTATTTTTTGTCTTGGAAATAAATTATAGTATTATAAAATATTTTTGACCTTTTTTATATTAAAATAAAATATTTAAATTGGTGTAAAAGAAAATAAATAAAGCCTAGTATTTAAATAAATTTACAAGATATTTAGTGAAATGAATAAAGTATTGATTAAATAAAATATTTTTTTATGAGAAAAATAAATAAACTAAGTCAAAATATAAATCTACTATTTTTTATATTTTTATGATATTTTTAGTATTTTAGAAAAATTATTAAGAAAATAAATAAAAATGAAAAATAAGAGAAGAAAATAAAATCTAGGCCAAGTTGCAAATAACCTGTAAGGGGGTTAAAAAGTAAAAACAACAAAAAAAAATAAACAAAAGCCCAACAAGGCCCAGCCCTGCAAAAAAACAAAGTCAGAAAGCAAAAAATGTGAAAAAATCAAAAGGGTACCACTGGGGCTCGAACCCAAGTCCCAAAGGTTACAGGCGCGTGCTTCTACCACTGGGGTGGCTATACATCCGTTTATATAAATAAAACAATAAATACATAAGGCAAACACGTTCCATGGCCTGAACTTCATCTTCAACCACACGCCCAGCCAGAGCTTCTGTAACTCATTCAAATCTCAACAAAAATGCAAACTGTAAACATGAAACTTGTAGCAAATTTCCTCACGGTTTCAGAAATGTAAAGCATTAAAACTATATCTCAAAGATTAACATGATTTTTAATGGCCCTATTCTGAACCCTAAAAATCTCATAAAGTTCAAACTTAAAATTCTCTAAGCTCATGCAAAATTAATGGAAGCTATGTACATGGTTAGATTTAGGGCAATGATATCTACATTTTTGTTCACAAATAAATCATTGATGATGCCTGTATGAAAAGTTCCAAAGTTAGAAAACTTACCTTTCAAGAGGGTACTGGGTTTGAGGTTTGAGCAGCTTTCAGTGAGTTCCAATGGTTGGGTTAGCTTCCTCAAGTTCCCAGGAAGCTAATGGAATGCTTAGCTTGAGCTGAAAGTACCTGAGGAGTTCTGGAGAAGTCCAAGTGCAAAGCTCAGTTTTTGGAAATGGAGGATGGTGTTAATGGTGTTACAGTTCTGTAACAGGGTGTGGGATCAATTCTAAATGATGTTTAGAAGCTTTAGAAACCAAAAGGCTTGAAAACACACGAGGGAGTTATGAGTTTCAAGTTTTTGGTCAATTTATGTGAAAATGGAGGTATGAGATATGATTCTGAGTTCTAGGTATTTTCAGGGTTTAAGCCCCCTTCTCTTTGATGCAAATAGTTTGTGTATTTATAAGCAAAAGGATTGGATTGCATTGGCAAGTCAGAAGTACAAGTTACAAGCTTTTGGCTAGGTTACTTTATTTTCAAGAAAAGAGGGAAACCAAGTTTCAATGTGAGGTACAAGCATGGGCTGGGTGATTGTAAGTGTCTAAACCATTTTTTATGAGTTATAGGACTTGTGTGATCAGAATAGAACAAGTGCAAGGCTCAAGAACAAGTTTTGTGCAAAAAAGCACTTTATTAAAATGACAATGTACACTTTCTTCCAAAAATGGATATAAAGCATGTCCATGCATTGAATTCCTGAAGTGAGACCTCTAACAGCTGTGCAAGACATTAATTATGGAGTAACTAACAAGTTTGAGGCCTGCAAGGTAGAGTTTATGCAGCATAGTTTGAATTTTGAATTTGGTTCATCACAAAATGACTTGTAAATCCAGTGACAAAACCCTAACTTCATCTTTTTGATTCTCCCTACTCAAGAATGATGTCAAGGAGTTCTTGGACATTTTGGAAAGCTTGCAATGTGCTCTACAACCCATATTTTAATTTAGTTTGAATATTCCCCTTGGAACTATATGAAAAAGTGCCATGAAGTTGGGTCAAAATCCTGACCAAATTAGGGCAAAATTTCACTAAGTGTTTTGTTTCATGACCACATGTTCTTAAAATTATAACTTGAGATCCAAGAAATTTTGGAAGAAGTTGTGTGAAGAAAAGTTATATATTTCATGGAGATCTACAACTTTCATGTTGGAAGTTTCTCTTGAATCACTTTGCATCATGGTGAAAATGTTTCTCAAAGTTATGAAAAAAAAAAGAAATTTCCAACACTTAGAAAAATTTCTAAGTTTAGAAATTTTAACTTTTCAAAATGAAATCTTGAATTTTTGATTTCTTGATGAATAAGTTTCATATTTTGACATGATTTTATGAATTGTGATCTTTGGCATTTGATTTTGACTTAAAAGTCAAAGTTTGACTTTTCAGTATACAGTTGACTTTTGATCAGTTGACTGAAAATTCATTTGTCAATCCTTTGGACTTGAGAAATGTTTTTGAGCTATGTCATTAGGTCAAAATGATGCAATTGGACTCTTGAGGTCATGCCTTAAACCAATTGATCATTTTCTAGGTCAAATATCAGAAATTGCCCTTTCCTAGTTAAAACCCAAATTTTGACCATTTTGCCCTTTTGGAGATTTAATCAAATTTCTTGAGGAGTTGTGGTCCAAACTTGATCAAATGATACATATGAGTTTAAATTATGGATGTGAATCAAAAGATATGAAGTTTGACTGTAAATTGGCCATAGTTGACTTTTCCCCAATACAACTGACTTTTAGGTCAACTGCTCAATTGATTGGACAAAAGTGTGATCCAAAGCTTGAAACGTGACATGAGTGATATTGAGGGTCCATAATGGTCCATGAAAACCACATGGGGCATTGGAAGTGCAAAAATCCTTGTGTAGACACAAACCCTAATTTTGGTCATCAGTGCTTGAGGAGGTGTCTTGAGCTGATCAAACCCTAGTACAGTCTTGAGCTAAGGAGATCTTGTGAGCAAAATTCTTGATAAGTGAGAGGGAAAATTTTGGGGTACAACAGCTGCCCCTGTTCAATCTTCTTAAGCTTGAAGAGTTAGATTGGCGAGTTTTTCCATTCGTGACTCGAAGGTGGAAGATGATTGGATAATAGAGTGCCCAGAAATTTGCACTCGGTGATGTTGATGGTTGATGGTATAGGGAATGGGCTTAAATATGCCATTTTGGAGAGATGATGGAAATTTGTTGGAGATGGGCTTGTATATGCCATTTAGAGAGATGATGGAAAGTTGTTGGAGATGGGCTTGTAGATGCCATCCAGAAATGATTGTTGAACCATAAGCTGAAACCGAATGAGTATCAGGACGGCGTCCGTGTCTGTGACGTATCTGGATCTGAATGAATATCAGAATGGCATCCGTGTATGGAGCGTATCTGAACTGTATCTGAAAGCTGAATCTGAATGAGTATCAGAATGGCATCCGTGTCTGGAGCATATCTGAACTGTATCTGAAAGTTGAATCTGAATGAGTATCAAAATGGCATCCGTGTCTGGAGCTTATCTGAACTGTATTTGAAAGCTGAATCTGAATGAGTATCAGAATGGCATCCGTGTTTGGAGCGTATCTGAACTGTATCTGAAAGCTTAATTTGAATGAGTATCAGAATGGCATCCGTGTCTGGAGCGTATCTGAACTGTATCTGAAAGCTGAATCTGATTGAGTATCAAAATGGAATTCATGTTTGGAGCATATCTGAACTCTATCTGAAATTTGAGTCAGAATGAGTATCAAAATAGAATCCGTGTCTGGAGCGCATCTGAATTGTATCTGAAAGCTGAATCTGAATGAGTATCAGGATGGCATCTGTGTCTGGAGCATATTTGAACTATATTTGAGAGAGATTCTGGATGAGTATCAGAATGGAATTCGTGTCTGGAGCGTATCTAAATTGTATCTGAGACACCTTTGAACATTGTTAATGGTATCTGTTAATTAACCTTATCCTGAAAAAGGGTAAAATGTAAGCTAATATGCAATGTCATGTTGTATGAAATGCAAGGTATAATGCATTCGTTTTATCAATGTTTATGATATATGGATGCGATGTATATGTATGTGAGCTAATCTGCTGCACTGCTTGTTGGATTGGGGAACATAAATCCCTGACTGCTGCTGAGGATATGGAGTGTAAGTCTTCATGTTGTGAAGTTGAAGTGTTGATGAATTTCTGCTTAGAGAAATAAACTCTATTGTAAAGAAAACACCGTGTACTTCTTGTAAAATCCTGTTGGGGAATCTTGGGAATTTGGATGACTTCTACCGGGGATTAATAACTGGAAGCTTTGTTCCGCTGGGGATTAAATCACACACTGTGGGGGATTCTATGGAATAGCTCAAAAATATTGCCCTATCTCTTAAAGCCACCAGGGATTGTCTTTTTACTTTGTTTATTTATAAACAGTAATTATGTTCAAATGCGTATGTTCAAAAATAAATCATTGGATGTTTTCATAAACAAACACAAGAGTAAAGAAAAACATATAGTTTTGCACTTTCAAAGGTATATCTTTGTATTGACTTTGAGTAAGTATTTTTGTACAAAGAGACAAACATTCTAGAAAGAGAATGCCGTCGTAAAAAATGAAAATTTTGATACAAAGAAAAGATAGCTATGTGCAATAATCCCATGGGGTTCCCATTCTGCTATAGCCTTCACGTCTCTGAGCATCTTATCCATTTGTTGCCTTGTCCGAAGTTGATTAAATTGATCAGAATCGCTGATGTGATACGGTGGCAGAACCGACTGTTATACTGGTTTGCATTTTTTGTTTGCAAATGTCACGGCAAGCAAGAGTCACCATCGACTTTTATTTTATCCAATCAGGAAAAGGAAAAAGAACAGAAAAAACCTTTTTCGAGATGTTTTTGAGTACGGGGGGTAGATTATAGAAAGGGAAGGTGTTAACACCCTTTCTATCTGTGGTTTTCCACGGGCTCTTAGGTACTTGCTCATTTTGTAAACTGCTTGTGTGTGCTTGTTTTGAAAATTTTTATTTTACTTCATTTTAACCCTTGTTTCTGTCCTCAAGAGTGTTACGAAGCTTTTTTGAAAATGTTAGTTTGAAAAGTGTTTGGTGTGAAAAAGTTTGTTTGTTTTGAGAAAGTACCTAACAGTTATCTACCTACTCGAAAAAAGTCTGTTCGTTTTCCTTTAGACAATGCTATCCTATTATTAAGGAATAGGTAACACCGTCGTTGGAGTTTTAAGGGACATTTGAAGGGACAAGTACGATCACAAAAGCAATGTTAGGAGGTGCTAGTAATCATCCTAAAGCCTTAAATATTTTTTTCCGAGGCAACATCCGAATGGGTCATTTGAGATCTTTGAGGGCTAGAGGACGACCACTAACAAACCCTATACTTTATGATCGTTTAACCGAAGGCAACCGGAGTGGAGTAAACCCTAGGAGTGAGCATGTGCGAGTGAATTTTTTCAATTAATTTGTCTTTGCATATTTAGGATTTTCTACCGTTTTAATTTTCAAGTATTCTTTCCATACAATCCTATTAGCCATGCATCTAGACAATTTATAATTTGCAAGAATTAAAAGTGCGAAAAAGTTTAAAGTTCTAGCTATTACATGGCTTTCGCAGGTACAAAATTATTTTTGACTGTAAAATAAAAATGAGGAAGTTTAAAACCCTAATTAACTATTACAACCTCGAAACAGTTACAATAATAATAAAAGGAAACTAAAGAAATGCGCGCGGCAAATTTAAATGCGAGAATTAATTAAGAAATCGTAAAATCCGATTGAAAAAATATTTAAGTTATTTTGAGGAAAGATTGAATTAAAACCCTAATTTCTAATTAATTTAAATTATATAAAAAGGAATTTAAATTTGCCCTAATTTTAATTAAACTAATTAATTAACAAAATATTTTTTAAAAAAAAGATTTTGTTTTTGTTTTTGTGACTTCTGATTAAATGATAATAAAAATAATTTTTGGTGTTATTTTAAAAAGAAAATAATTAGAAAATAATTAAAAGAAATTAAAATAGAAAAGATATAAATTGGGCCTGTTTATGCAATTGGGAGGGGGGTGCCATAAGGAATTTGTCTTTAGGCCCAAAGAGCTGAGCCCAGCCAGCGCGCCTGATTCTGTGTTTGCCAAGTTTGGAAGGTATACCATGGTCTTTCATTGACAGACGTTGGTTCTGGATTGATGATGAATCCAGTGGTTGAGATCCTGGGTTGCATAGTGGACGTTTGGAGGCATGATGCACATGATCAGCTAAAACAAAGTTAGAAAATAAAATTGTTAGGACCTGGGATCGAACCCAGGTCCTCTACCTTTCCAAACACATGCTTCACCACTGGGCCACATGTTCTTGTTTGTTATAATATTAAAACAAAAACAATATAATGAAAATTAGTCACAAGCTTCAGAAAACGCGTGAATATTTAAATTGCCCAATGGTTGTCAGCCACGTCGTTATTTCTTTCCCCAGGACTGTCGTTTTTTATAACAACCTTTTACCTATGGTCAAATGCGTCGTTGTATGCTATAGCGACGGTATTGTTCTGTAGCTACAAACCTGCAATATCTCAAAATGCACAACAAGCAATATTAATTAGAACTGAGGACATATACCCACTAAGAATCTTGCCCTGAGTCCATTGGTCTCATTAAACAACCCTAATTTGGCCTCTACAGAGAAACCCTAATTTGAAGCTTCCAAACCATAATAATGGCGTAAGCTTGTTCCTGCACTAGAAATCAAATTCAGGCTATCCAAAATATCACAAACATGATTATGAATACATTTATGCAAGCAAATTGGATTAAAAGCACGTAGAACCTTGAAAACGAATTTGAGTTCAGAGGGTGCAAACCGTGTGGATTATGTGATGATTCCTGGACCTTTGAGGTGTGCAAACAATCGTGTTAGCTTCTGCGAAGGTCCAGGAAACAATTGGTAGCTTTAAAATTCTTTGAATTGGCCTCTAAACTGAAAATCGATCTACCACTTTTTTGACAATTTTTCAGTTTTTGTTTGCAGTTTTTACCACCACTAACCCTGTTTTTCTGGCTTGGTTGTGTCCTATATATGTACTGGAACTGATTAGGTCAACAAAACTTCATGGTATCTTGGTGAATTAAAGAGATTCTATTTGATTTTGTTTTTGTATGATATCTTTCCAAAACAACCAAAATCATGCTATTTTTTATTCAATCAACCCTTGCACGACTTGGATATGATATGCTAACTTGATTGGATTTGATTCCACCAAAAATCTGATCACAAAACAAATCTTTGATATTTTTTTGCTATTTATTTGATTTAATTTGACTTTTAAATGATAAAAATCAAAATAAAATAAATAAATGAAGCAAATAATGTGTGGGTGCTGCTTTGGGTCGTGGACCATGTCACAAGCAAGATTTAATCATGAAAAACTAAGCCCACTTGACAAAAAAATGTGTTTTTGAGCATATTTGACTTTTGGCAATTTTTCAAAAATGACCAACTTTGCCAAGGCATATCTCCTCCAATTTTAACCATAGAGAGGTGTTCTTTGACTTTTTAGAAAGCTTAGGATGTCCCCTAAACAACCCTTTTGGTCTCATCTCAATTGGGTCTTCCATGTTTATGTAAGAAGGTTTGACCCCAAAAGGTGTTTTTGTTGACTTTTCAAAAAGACCTATAATGTATAAATTCATATCTTTTGATGAGTGCATATTTTGAACTTGAGGGATGAAGATGGGTTGTGGGGAATTTCATCCTCTTCAAAATTATGTTTGGATGGAAATTTTTTGATAAAGTATAAGGAAGTTATGCTTGGTCAAAGTTTGATTGACTTTTCTTGAGAAACCCTAATTTAGCAACTTTTGGGTTTTGATGAATTTGGGGCATTCCTTGGGGAATCATGATCAAACCTTGATCAAATGATGAATATCACTTAAACTTGTTGATGTTAACCAAAAATCTTCAAGTTTGACTATATGTGGGCCACAGTTGACTTTTGACCTAGTATAGTTGATTTTTAGGCATCTAAGCAGTTGACTAAGCAAACATCTTGTGAAAGGCATGCAACTTGACATGGATGATATTGAGAACATATTAGGACCATGGAAAGAATTTGGGACCTTTGGAGCTCCCATACCCTGATGAATATGGAAACCCTAATTTGGGGTACATTGCCTTAGAAGAGAGTTTGTCTGGTCAACTCTTGGGCATCCTTGAGCAACTTGAGGACCTCAATGGGCATGTGTTGAGTAAAATGAGAGGGAAAATTTTGGAGGACAACAACTTCCCCTGTTCATTCTTCTTAAACCTGAGGATGTAGATTGGCTTGTCTGCCTTTCGTAATTTGAAGGTGGAAGATGATTGAACACTAAGTGCCCAGAAATTTGCACTCGTCTGAGATGGTGCGAGACTGTGCAGGTAGTATCGGGAATGGGCTTATAGATTCCATTTGGAAAATATGATGGAGAATCGTCGGAGATGGGCTTAAAGATGCCATCCGGAAGATATGACGGGGAACTGTCGGGGATGGGCTTAAAGATGCCATCTAGCAGAGGTGACGACGAAGCGTCGGAGATGGGCTTAAAGACACCATCCAGAATAATATTAATTTTGTGAGATATTCCTTTGATGAGGATTCCTGTTCCTATTGTTTAGGAGGTATCTGCTGAGGAATTTCGGTCTCTGTCTTGAGAGAAGTAGAATTTTGGGAGCTTCAGTTGTCCTTTACTATACTGGGGAATCATCTCTTAGTCGAGGAGGTGAAAGTGAACTTCTATCTGGTCGTTCTCCAGGCTTTACAATGATTTGCTGAGGATAATAAGATTAACTACTATCTGGTTACCCTCCAGGTTTCACAGTGACTTACTGGGGAGATGAGATTAAACTTGCTATCTGGTCGTTCTCCAGACTTTGCAATTTCTCAATTCTTATCTGGTTGTGCTCCAGGCTTCAGAAGGATTTAAGTGGTTATCTGGTCGCATCCGGGTTTCAACTTGAACTTGAGGAATACTAATATCCAGTCGATTTCCGAGCTTCATAGTAATTGGCCGAGTAAACTGCTATTTGGTCAAATTCCAAGCTTCGCAGTACCTTATACTGTTATCTGGTCGTGTCCCAGGTTTCACAGTGTCCTTTGCCGCTATCTGGTCGTGCTCTAGTCTTCACAGCGTCTTATACCGTTATTTGGTTGTGCGCCACGCTTCACGGTGTCTTATACCACTATTTGGTCGATTCCAGGCTTCATAGTATTTTGGAAAAATCAAGATATTATCTGGTCGATTTCCGTGCTTCATAGCTTGAATTTGAGATATATCACTATCTGGTCGATTCTAGGCTTCGTATTATTTTGTACTGTTATCTGGTCGTTCTCTAGGCTTCACAGTAACTTGCTGAGGATTAAGCTGTTATCCGGTCGATTTCCGGGCTTCATAGCTTGAATTTAAGATATACCACTATCTGGTCGATTCCAGGCTTCGTAGTATTTTGATGAAATCAAGATACTATCCGGTCGATTTCGGGGCTTCATAGCTTGAACTGGAATAGAAATCTTAGTATCGATTTGACTGAACCAGGGGAAACTTGTGAGAACTTCATCTGGGGGAGAAATTTTAGTGTCGAGTAAAATGATCCCGGGAAATGTCTTGGATTAACTTTGACTGGCATTGAAATCAGGGGAATCTTAGCGGCGATTCGGCTGACCCAGACGAAAGTCTTAAAACGTCTTCAACTAGAATAGAAACCTTAGTGTCGGTTTGACTGAACCAGAGAAAGCTTATGAGAACTTCAACTAGGATAGAAATATTAGTATTGATTTGACTGATCCCGGGAGAGGTCTCAAATTAACTTTGACTGGAATAGATATCAGGGGAATCTTAGCGGCAATTCGGCTGACCCAGACGAAAGTCTTAAGACATCTTCAACTAGAATAGAAACCTTAGTGTCGGTTTGACTGAACTAGAGAAAACTTGTGAGAACTTTAACTAGGAGAGAAATCTTAGTATCGGTTTTACTGATCCTGGGAGAGGTCTCGGGTTAACTTTGACTGGAATAGAAATCAGGGGAATCTTAACGGCGATTCGGCTGACCCAAACGAAAGTCTTAAAACGTCTTCAACTAGAATAGAAACCTTAGTGTCGGTTTGACTGAACCAGAGAAAACTTGTGACAACTTCAACTAGGAGAGAAATCTTAGTATCGATTTGACTGATCCTGGGAGAGGTCTCGGATTAACTTTGACTGGCACAGAAATCATGGGAATCTTAGCGGCGATTCGGCTGACCCAGACGAAAGTCTTAAAAAATCTTCAACTAGAATATAAACCTTAGTGTCGGTTTGACTAAACCAGAGAAGACTTGGAATATCCTCAACTGGAATAGAAACCTTGGTGTAGGTTTGACTGAACCAGAGATAACTCTTGAGAACTTGAGTGCATCTTTCCCTGAAAGGTAAAGAGTTAGTCGTATGCAATGTCATGACGCATGAAATGCATTGAGTAATGATGTTCCCAAAATAAATGAGATTGTGTTGTATAATATGTATGTGCATGCCATGATGTATGGATATGTAATGCCATTGTGATATTCTCGAGCCGGGGAGAATAAATCTTGGACTGCTGCTGGAGATTATAAGGAGTTGAGTTCTTCGTTTCCGTTGGGGATAGTGAACGAAGATGATTAGTTGGAGATTTACATCCATTCTTCTTGAGAATATTCTACCGGGAAAGACTGTGTCTGAGAACAATCCTGTGGGGTAATGACTCTTTGGGGAAGGGAGATACTCTGTTGGAAGATATACTGATTTGGAGAGATAAACTCAGCTGAGGATGAACTTCCATTGCTAGAGAGAAGAGCTTTGTTGTAGATTGAGCTTCCGCTGTCAGAGAAATAAACTCTGCTCGGGAGAGAACTTTATAAACTGTTTATGAATATACAACTCGGCTGGGGAATGCAGACATTAGCTTTCTGAAGGAACCTGTTGGGGGAGGAATTCCTGCTTGGGGACATGGAGGTCGGACCTTGGTCGTCTCGGCTCTGCGGGGAGTATAGGTATCACTGGATTATATGTGATAGTGACTTCGCTTCCAACTGTCTTTGTCCCATGTACCATGACGGACGGGGTAACTGTCGGTATTTAGGTTTTGCACCAATTTCTTTGAGTTTTTAGTAACTGTCTTTCTGTTTTATATGCAGATATTTGTGAACAGTAACCATATTCAAATGCATATGTCAAGAATAAAACATTGGACATTTTTGCAAAACAAAACAGAAAAAGGAAAAACAAACACAGAGTTTTATACTTGAAATACGCTTTGTATTAATTTGAAATTTGCCTATAACAGGCGTTTTTTTTTACAAGGAGGCTGACGCTCTAGTAAGAGAACGCCGCTGTAAAAATGGAAATTATTACAGGAATTCTGTACAAAAAGAAATCAGCTATGTGTAGTGATCCCATTGAGTTTCAATTTGTCTATTGCCCCTATGTCTTCGAGCATCTCATCACTTTGTTGTTTGTCCGAAGCTGACTGGATTGATCGGTACCGTTTGAGCTTGATATCTTATTACTGAAGTTTGATCGCAAGGTGATCCAATGGGACATAGTGATACGCTTTAATCCCTAACTTTTGCCTCGACCACCCTTTTGGGTTTTTAGTCCACCAGGATACCCTTTTTTGCCCAAGCCGCCTTTTCAGGTTTTTGACTTGCCGGGTGTACATATTTTTATCCCTAATTTTTGCCCGAACCCTTTTGGTTCGCCGGGATGCCCTTATTTATTCCTAGGTGTGTCAACCTAGCGAGTCTTTATTATGCTTAGTGTTTTTTCACTATGTCCGCATTAACAGGGTGTGGAAGGTCGTCACCATCCATGGTGGTCAGAATCATGGCTCCACCAGAAAATATGTTCTTGACTACAAATGGTCCCTCATAGGTGGGAGTCCATTTTCCCATGGGATCACCTTGCGGAAGTATGATGCGCTTGATTACCAGATCCCCTATTTGATACGCTTGTTGTATGACTTTCTTGTTGAAGGCCTTGATCATCCGTTTTTGATACATTTGACCATGGCAGACAATATTAAGTCTTTTCTCGTCGATTAAGTTCAATTGATCAAGTCGAGTCTAGATCCAATCATCTTCTCTCAAACCCGCATCCTTCATAATCTGCAGAGAAGGAATCTGGACCTCTATGGGTAGGACAACCTCCATACCATATACCAGAGAATAGGGTGTTTCCCCTGTCGACGTACGTGCTGAAGTACGATACCCTTGAAGAGCAAATGGTAACATCTCGTGCCAGTCTTTGTATGTCACCGTCATCTTCTGTATGATCTTTTTGATATTCTTGTTAGCAGCTTCAACAACCCCATTCATCTTCGGCCAGTAAGGAGAAGAGTTGTGATGTTGAATCTTGAACTACTTACATAGTTCAGTGATCATTGAGTTGTTGAGGTTGGTACCGTTGTCTATGATGATTATCTCAGGGATACCATAATGACACACCAGGTTATGCTTGATGAATCATTCCACCATGTTCTTAGTAACCGTAGCAAAGGAGGCAGCCTCAACCCACTTCGTAAAGTAATCAATGGCCACTAGGATGAAGCGATGCCCATTGGACGCGGTAGGTCTAATCTCGCCGATCATGTCAATGCCCCACATTGCAAAAGGCCAGGGAGCCGTAAAAACATTCAAAGGAACTGGAGGTACATGCACCTTATCAGCGTAGATTTGGCACTTATGACAGGTTCGAGAATGCTGATAACAGTCGGCTTCCATAGTGGACCAATAATATCCTGCCCGTAGGATTTTCTTTGCCATGGTATGTCGACTGAAATGAGTGCCAAAGGTACCTTCGTGTAGGTATGCAATGATCCTCTCTACCTCGCCCTTGTCTACACACCGCAGTAAGGTAGATTCATGGTTGCGTTTATAGAGGATTCCATTGCTGAGGAAGAACTTTGTAGCAAACCTTCTCAGAAATTTCTTGTCATTGACAGATGCCCCCTCAGGGTATTCTTGAGCCTCGAGGTACCTTTTCACCTTATGAAACTAAGGTTTGTCGGCTACCTCATCAAGACCGATCTCACAACAGTATTCCGGTTCATCCAACCTCTCAATAGTGATTTGGGGAGCTTCATTGTCCCACCTGACCTTGAACATTAACGACATAGTAGCTGGCGCGTCCGCTAACTGATTCTCTTCTCGTGGGAAATGTTCAAAGGTGATCTCTTCAAAATGCGGCATCAGTGTCAGTACATACTCTTTGTAAGGAATAAGGTTCGGATGCTTCGTATCCCACTCGCCTTTGATCTGACTCATCACCAAAGCGGAGTCCCCGAATACACTCCAGAACTTGATCCTTAGATCAATAGCAGCTCGAAGTCCCATGATGCATGCTTCATACTCCTCCATGTTGTTGGTGTAGTTGAAACATAATCGGGCAGTGAATGGAGTATGACATCCCTCAGGAGATATGATTATGGCGCCGATACTATTACCCAGTGAGTTTGAGGCTTCATCAAAATACATAGACCATCAGGATCCTTCCTCAGGTCCTTCATCTGGTCCAGGTTCTTCACAGATAGTTACTAACATGATATTCTCATCCGGGAACTCGAAATTCATGGACTGGTAGTCATCCACAGTCCAATGTACCAAATGATAAGCTAATACACTTCCCTTGATTGCTTTTTGGGTTGTGTATTAGATGTCGTATTTGGTTAAGATCATTTTCCACCTTGCTATCCTTCCGGAGAGAGCGGGCTTCTCAAAAATGTACTTGATTGGATCCATCTTAGATATCAACAAAGTAGTGTGGGTTAACATATACTGTCTCAGTCAGCAAGTAGCCCGTGCCAAAGTGCAGCATGTTTTCTCGAGCAGTGAGTATCGTGTTTCATAGTCGGTAAATTTTTTGCTAAGGTAGTATATTGCATGCTATTTTCGGCCAGACTCGTCATGCTGCCCCAGCACACACCCCATTGAATTATCTAGCACTGTTAAGTACATTATCAAAGGTCTTCCTTCAGTCAGAGGCATCAGAATAGGAGGCTCTTGGAGATATTGTTTGATTCTGTCAAACGCTACTTGGCATTCATCATTCCACTTTACCACTTGATATTTCTTCAGAAGCTTGAAGATTGGCACACAAGTAGCAGTCAGATGTGAAATGAATCGGGCAATGTAATTTATGCGTCCCAAGAAACCTCTAACTTCCTTCTCTGTACGGGGAGCTGGAATCTCTTGTATGGTCTTCACCTTTGCAGGGTCTACCTGAATACCTTTATCACTGACGATGAATCCCAAAAGCTTACCAGACCTTACCCCGAAGGTGCACTTATTTGGATTTAACCTGAGCTTGTACGTCGTCAACCTATCAAACAACTTTTGTAGATGATCAAGATGTTCTTTTTCAGTTTGAGACCTGACTATCATATCATCTATGTAAACCTCTATCTCATGGTGAATCATGTCATGGAACAGAGCTACCATAGCTCGCTGATAAGTTACCCCAACATTCTTCAACCCAAACGACATCACCTTGTAGCAGAAAGTGCCCCACTGTGTAACAAAGGTTATCTTCTCCATGTCTTCATGTGCCATATTGATCTGATTGTAGCCAGAGAAGCCGTCCATGAAGAAAAAGACATTGTGTTGTGCGGTGTTGTCAACCAGAACATCAATGTGGGTGTCATACCCTAAATTTTCCCTATCTCTTTTATTCTTGTCTGGCTTCAAAATTTGCATTCCATTTGCATTATCTTATCATTCAGTCATTTGCATATCCTGCATCTCAGGGAATCAGGCGCTTTGGTTTGAAGTATTAGGGCTACGCCCTCTTTTTGTTTAATCTTGTTTTGAGGTTTTCTTATCAGGTAAAAAGGAAGCGCATCTGGTTCTCGATTAGTGGATCATGGAACGGATTTTGTCATCACGTTACAAGGTTGGTTCTCGCTCAATTTTGTCAGAGCCTGGATTAGGGTTTATTTCCCTATGTGTGCTGGTCAAGATGCTAGGGTTTCGAGTTTTTGGTTTATGTGAAGATTTTTCTGTCGCCTGCCTCGAGGGTGGCTCAAAGCTCAGTGTATTAGGCCTTTCTCACAAGGATTCTCAGGGTTTAAGTTTGCACAAGTGCATTGGGATCTTCCAGTACCAAAATTAAAAGGAAACTGTCAAAAAGAGAGAAAACTGATAAAAATATTATTTTGACAAATTTGGAGGAAAACAGGTCTCCTTTGATTCAGCACCCTTCGATTGACTCTTAGCCTCCTTCAAATGCAACTTGGGCATGTCCTTCATTTTGAACTTAAAGCCTCCTTCGAATGCAAGTTTAGGTACATCCTTCGTTTGGATTTGAAATCTCCTTCGATTCAGCACCCTTCGATTGACTCTTAGCCTCCTTCGAATGCAACTTCGGCATGTCCTTCATTTTGAACTTAAAGCCTCCTTCGAATGCAAGTTTAGGTACATCCTTCGTTTGGATTTGAAACCTCCTTTAATTCATCATTTTGATTGGACAAGTGTGCTGCCTACATGCTTGCAATCCCAGGCCATGACATGTTGGCCACACATGCCCCCTGCAAGGAAACCTTTTCGATTCACCAAGCGTGCTGCCTGCAAGGCTACTTCGATTTGGACAAGTTTACTGCCTACAAACCTACTTCAACTGGACAAGTTTGCTGCCTGCATGCTTGCTTAGTTTGGACAAGTTTTGATGGGACAAAGTAACCATCTCTATGCATCCTTCGAATCCACTTGCACCAAGGGCCTCTTGCATACTTTGCTTCATACAAGTTTCGTTTGACCCAAGAGGTATCTTCATACAAGATTTGACTAAGTTCTTGCTTCCCTTGAAAAAGCGCCCTTCAATTTAGAAGCCAGGAACTTCCCTCATGCTAAAAAGACACAAGACAATGACTCCCTTTATGTTTGTTTCGATCCACATGCTTCGATTGGGCAATATCCTTCCTTCGAGCATGCGCTTTCGATTTGGCAGTATGTTTTCTTCGATACAAGCTTCGACTGGGCATTAGCTTGTTTCGACCACAAGCTTCAACTGAGGGAAAGGCTTCCTTCGAACAAGTGTGTTTCAATCTCATTCTTGCATTCGACTCAAGACCAAGTCTCATTTTCAATGCTAAGCTGCTTCCAAATCTTTACATAATCAGAGGCTTACACAAGTTTGTGATACATTTCCTAAGGGTTCGAAGGTTTATTCATTGGATAATATCATTCTTGGATAAATTGGCAAAAAACTATGTACCCTTTTTTTTCTTCAATAAAAGGTACTTCAGTCCAAAATAGCCAAAGACAACACTTCAAAAATCTGTTGTTGCTGCTCCAATGGCTGCTGTAAGATGCCAAAACAACATAGAAAAACCTGCTACAAAACTGTCCAAAACCAGTCCAAAAAACCTGCTATGCAAAACCAGACCTGATGTCTATAACTTGTATAAAAATGGAAAAATACAAAAATGACATAAGAAAGGATCAAAATAGCATTCCAAAATTGTTCAAATCTCACCAATTCCCCCCCCCCCCCCCCCCCCCCCCCCCCCACATTTCCACCCTTGCACAAAAAAAGGGGGGGACACATAGCTTAAAAAACCAAAAAAACCAACCACAAACTGTGAACAAAAAGCCTAAAAAACCCACACACTGTCCACCCAAAAGAACCAGTAAAAAAGCCAAAATCGCAAAAAAACTGCACCAGCCAAACTCATATGAATAAGAGCTTTCATAACACATCTTAGGGGCCCGGGTAGTTGAGAAAAACTCTTGTTATGAGAAAATTATCAATTTCTCAAAACTCTCAAACACTATCAAATGTTCTCAAACATTCCCAAACACTCCAACTCTAAAAAACTCAGATCCCTTCATACATCAGTGAACCCTTCGATTCACTCCTCAACTTCCAGATAACTAACCTTCGACTCATTCCCAACCTACAACATAATAGTCTTTTGATCCACTCCCTGAACGGTTATATAATAACCTTCGATTAACTCACCACTATCACATACCCTCCTTCGATTTAGTGACTGCCCAAACAAAGCAGCAACTGAACTAGCTTCAGGAAGATTCCAGCGAAGCTCCACCCACCACCAAGGAAGACACCTGCAGCTCCTTCTATTAGTTCTTCAAGAGGTAAGTTTCCTTTAAACTTGGAACTTTTTTCATATAAATATCATTTGTACATATAAATAAAAGGAAAATGTAGATATCCCATCTAGCAAGTTGACCATGCCCTAACTGTCGAAACCCCTTAGAACCTGCAAACTTGAAACCGGTCGAAACCCCTTAAGCTGTACAAAACATGAAACCGGTCGAAACCCCTTAACCTGTACAAAACTTAAAACCTGTCGAAACCCCTTGACATGTACAAAACTTGAAACTTGTCGAAACCCCCTTAACCTGTACAAAACTTGAAACCTGTCAAAATCCCTTTTTTTAAATTGTTAGAATTTTAATATTACAGTTTCCCTACTCGGTAGCCATAGATAGTTTTAGAATTCAGGTTTTAATTTCCTTTGATCTTATTATTTCTTATACTTGTAAAACCCCAAAAATATTGTAATTGTATTTTCTTTTATCTTAGGTTGATTGATTCTAGATAACACGTCTCTTAAGAATTCTATTATAAGATTAAACTTTGTTTGGATCATTTTGATATTGAATTAGATATTAGGTTTTAAACCTTGGCATGATAATTTTAAGATAGAACTCCTCTTTCAAACTCCACTTTTAATTCAGCACTTGTACATAACAAACTACTAGGTTTCTAGTCTCCCTCTTAACCCTTTCCTTTTGTAATTGGAACTTAACATTCACAAATCGAAAATCCAAAAACACTCTTTTAATCATTACTTGAATTTATTCTAAAACTCGCAAAACACTCAACCAATCAAAACTCCCCCCAAGGGCATGTTATCTCCGTTCTACCATGATACCGGCCGTGCCTATTGCTAGAATGCGTGCGTTAACATCGCCCACTAAAAAACACAAACAAATCAATCGTTTTCTAGAGGAACTACGGTGTTATGATTCCTTCATTAAATACGTTGGCAAAGGGTCGTGAAACCCTCACGAACGCAATAATCAAAAACCATTCATTTCCCTTTTAGCAAGCATAATTGTAGATAAACACACCCTTTAAGACAAACAAACAAAACGGATCCCGTTGAGTACAATGGATGTGAGGGGTGCTAATACCTTCCCCTCGCATAACCAACTCCCTTACCCTTTCTCTTGGTTGCAATACCATCTTATCCATTCCCTTGTGGTTTTATCGATATTTCCCCTTCCTTCGAGATAAATAAAGTTCGGTGGCGGCTCTGTGTTTTCTGCCGGTGGTTTCAGCTGGCGACTCTGCTGAGAAGTTTTAGCGAGTCTCTCCTAGTTTTTTTTGTTTGTCTTTTTGGGTGTTTGTTTATTTGCTTTATCTTGCTTTACTGTTTTATTTCTTTATTTATTTTATTCTTTTATATATATTGCATATATTATTGCTACTCACATATTCTGGATACACTGTGATGTTGGGTTTGGTGACTACTTTTGATAAGTCCTCTACCCGGACTTGGGTTACACATACGGTTAGGACGGGCAGTATAGTCATGTTAACTTTGAGGGAGTAATCCTGAAGAAGGAGGCATGAGAATCCCCCACTCAGTGGAGGTCCCCTTGAAAGTAATGATGTTTACCGAGTAGTCGGGAAGACATCGTTGCTTTCGACCTGGGAGCTCGAGAAGCTGAGGGCCGTAGAACCATTAACCCATCTTGGCCTTTTAGGTGCAATGCGGAGACTGTAACGGAGTAATCCGGAAGCAGTTATCACGCGGTATTACGCTCGGACGAGTTTTTCCTACGAATATTACTGATTACCAAGTAATTAGGACGCCGGTAATATACAAAGGAAGAGCGTAGACTTCGAGAACTCTTTAGAACCTTGTTCGGCAGGTGATAAACCCCTAGTACATACCTCGTGGGTGGTTACTTTGACTCCATGCCTGTGACGTCGAACTTTTGATCCTGTTACTTTCAGCCTGTGCAACCGACTACGCAATGGTTATCCAGAATATGTGGAGCTGAGACTTCATGCCATATCATACCATAACATCACATCATCATGTATATATATCTCATATCTAGATAAATCCAAAGACAAGTCTCGTTGATATAACTTTTCAAAAAGGAAATTTAAAAAAAAGGATAGACGAGTCTTTGGGTCTCCTCAGAAATGAAGATAAAGCATTCATCCATATTACCATGCATTCATTTTTTCACAACAAAAACTCATTGGGGTCCCCTTTCTCAGAACCCGGTAAACAGCAAAGACGACTCATCAACATCAGTACACGCAAAGACAATTGTATGTTCAACGAGCACGATTTGGGTCTTTTCAGCTGAGTCATCAACCCCAGGGGCAACAAGGAAGAAATAGGAAGAAAGTTATTGAAAGGAGGGTGGATCCCATTCCCATGTCTTATGCTCAACTTTTCCCTCATTTGTTTGCCAATCAGTTGGTTCAACTTCTTGAACTTGGTCCAACACCAAATCCTCTCCCATGAGGGTATGATGTCAGTGCTCATTGCGAACTCCATTCAGGTGCTCCAGGCCACACAATTGAGAATTGTAGGGCATTAAAAAACAACGTTCAAGACCTTCTTGATGCCAAAGTTATCACGTTCACTCCAAAGGGTCTGATAATGGATTGAATCCCCTTGCTGAGATAGGTGCCAAGGCTGCAAGAGCGTCTCCTCATTTGAGTTAGGGTTGAAGAAGTCTCCTAAGCATGGAAATTTCTAATTTCATTTTACATTATCATTTGTAACCTTTCTTGTTTTGTTCAGTACCCATTGTATGCAAAATTGTTTGTATTTTTATATTGAATCACCATGCATTGACTGTGTTTGTCTTGAACTAATCCATTCGTATTCACTCATTTACATTTTGTTATTGTACTTGCTTTTGATGCTAAACTCTTTTTTTTTTTAATTTTAAGAAAAAAATAATAATAAATATAACTCTTGAGGGAGGAAGATGAAGATCTGATACTTAGATTCTCAAACGGTATGCTTTTGAATAAAACCTTGCTGACGATGTACATGCATTGTTTTAAATCCCCAAACACCGGAGTTATAAGGAAGATAGACCCTCGTCAACCCTTTCGAGCTTTGAAGTAGGAGTTTCTTTTACACAGAAAAACCCTCAATTTTAACCCCGGGGCGGGTAGATTTCAGTTAATCCGATCGAGCATCTAGAACTCGTCAAGAGGGAGTTCCTAGGGATACAACAGTGGTTATCCATCAAAGGGCTAGGAGAAGTCAACACCACAATGACAAATTGTCACCTACCAGCAGCGTGCATCAAAGAGAACAATATCCCGATGGGTATCTCTTGCACAATTAGGAGGTCAACAAATGACAATACCGCAACATTTATTCTTCATCTATCTAGGACTCAGACAACCACAACCATTTCCAACAAATCGAAGATGGCGCGAAGATCAATAACTTGTTCAAAAAGAAAGAGACAAAAAGCCTCGTTAAGTCATAACTTAAAAAAACAAGAGACTTAGGCAAAAGTCAGGGCATCCCGCTGGACTGCAACTTCAAAATCAAGAAATTGTCCAGGAATAAATTAGGGAAAGTGAAATAAAAAACAATAATAATCCTCAGCAAAGAACAAGATCAAGTTATCAGACGCCAAGAAGCCAGTGATTGTCGGGTCTTAGAAACCCCCGTGGTTCCTCAATCATCGCAAACTCTCTTCTCGGGAGATGAGTGCTTTTATTGTATTAACTGAACATAGGAATGGAGAACATCATGGAGAATGGGTGGGCACCAAATAATTTTGAGCCTTAAATCCTTTTTTCTAAAACCGTGAACCAGGCCACGTTACAACCCTTAAAAGTCCTAACTGAAGCATGGGTTAATTCGAAAGCAATATTGTAGCGAGAGTACGATAACCTGACTCCTCGGAGATGTACTAAAATTTGATTTGGTAACACGTCACTTATTCTTAAAAACAAAAAAACTGATGCTTCGACATCATTTCAATAAAAGTTTTTGAACTTCAAGACAAGCATAGAATTTGCATTAGAATCATCATTCTTAGACAAACATTTGTTGCATATAAATAAGTTTTTTAACATCAAGTAAGCTTGCGTGATGAGCATCATTTGAAAACATGGTCATCTCAAAGGACGATTGCTACAGAAACTTGTCAAAAAACAAAGATGGATCTTATTCTGGGGCATTCCCTCAAGCTGCCAATCAGAGGCTATCACGTCGATGAATCTCTTCCATATTTTTCTAGTCGATCAGAAGCAATCATGTCGATAAATCTCTTTAAAATTCAAACTGGGGGAATCAGGCCGAGTAACCTATTCAAAATTTGTGCAACCTGGGGCAGTTACGTCGAGATTCGACAAATCTCTACGAGAATCCATGATCAGAGGCAGATAGGGGCATCCCTCCTCCCCTCTTATGGAGCTATTCAAGCAAATTTCAATCAAGCTAAAATCATCGTGATGTTCACTTTGGTTCAGTTAACGTCCTCGGAATCATCATCATTCCCTGTAGATGTTTAAACACGCAATTCCCCAGCAATGAAGTGAATTTGGGGCATCTGAAGACACCAATGTCCATTTCCTAATCCCCAAGTGGTTCGTGAAGTAAGGAAAGTCAGGCGAGGCCCTTTCCTCCCTGGCAATAGAGAAAACGTGGGGTATTTGATGAGATCCATGTCTCTATTCAGTCATTCACAAGAAGTCCAACACAGGAAGGAAGTCAGATCAAGCTACTCCTCCTCAACAAGATTTAATCCCCAGTGAACTCGACAAGGCTAACTCTTTCTTCTCAAATTTTAAGCACCAGCCCATATTGGTACCTCAAGATGACGAGCAATTGATCCCAATGATTTTTTGACATTTTGCACACAATAATCATCACGACATATTGCATTGCATCCTCAAACGCATAACATATCCATGGATCATCATGTCACACTTCAAATGCATATGAAGCATAAGCCAGATCAATCCCAAATCAACAAAACATCCTCACAAATAATTTCATCCTCATAATTCCCAGTTAACATCTGTTATTACATTACCAACTAAAATAAACCATGGTGCCAGTACGTCGTACTTCTCCCCAACTCTCAATATTCACGTTATCTTTCTTAGGGTCGTAGGTCGCTCGTAGGTCTTACCCTCACGTTATCTTTCATAGGGTCATAGGTCGCTCGTAGGTCTTACCCTCACATTATCTTTACTAGGGTCGTAGGTCGCTCGTAGGTCTTACCCTCACATTATCTTTCATAGGGTCGTAGGTCGCGCATAGGTCTTATCCTCACGTTATCTTTCATAGGGTCATAGGTCGCTCGTAGGTCTTACCCTAACGTTATCTTTACTAGGGTCGTAGGTCGCTCGTAGGTCTTACCCTCACGTTATCTTTCATAGGGTCGTAGGTCGCTCGTAGGTCTTACCCTCACGTTATCTTTCATAGGGTCATAGGTCGCTCGTAGGTCTTACCCTCATGTTATCTTTACTAGGATCGTAGGTCGCTCGTAGGTTTTACCCTCATGTTATCTATTATAGGGTCATAGGTCTCTCGTAGGTCTTACCCTCACGTTATCTTCATAGGGTCGTAGGTCGCTCGTAGGTCTTACCCTCACATTATCTTTCATAGGGTTGTAGGTCACTCGTAGGTCTTACCCTCACGTTATCTTTCATAGGGTTGTAGGTCACTCATAGGTCTTACCCTCACGTTATCTTTCATAGGGTCGTAGGTCGCTCGTAGGTCTTACCCTCACGTTATCTTTCATAGGGTCGTAGGTCGCTCGTAGGTCTTACCCTCCCGTTATCTTTGCTAGGGTCGTAGGTCGCTCGTAGGTCTTACGCTCACATTATCTTTCATAGGGTCGTAGGTCGCTCGTAGGTCTTACCCTCATGTTATCTATTATAGGGTCGTAGGTCGCTCGTAGGTCTTACCCTCACTTTACCTTTCTCTTGGGTCATAGATCATACGTCTATCTTTACCCGTTGTCTTTACTTTTCTCTTAGGTCATAGATTATACGCTGGTCTTTACCCATTATCTTTACCTTTCTTTTTGGGTCGTAAAATACCGCTTAATAAATTCTCTATCGTCATCAAGTTCTACTCATTGCATTTAAGTTTTCATTTTGTTAAGTTTCTTACCTCCAGTCACCGCGATATTGTCAACCATATCCTTTCAGTCACTCTACCACTCACTCCCTCAAAAACCTTGTATTGGTACCGTTACCCCAGTATAAGTTACCTTTTTCCAACCATGTTTTATCCATCATGATCATTCCACCAGAAGACAAGTTTGTCTTTCCCCAAGCAAACATTCACACCACTGAATAACACTTACACCATCTCTTCATGGCAAATTTTGGGTCCTGGTATTTAATCATCTTCCACCTTGAACTCTCGAAAGGCTGACGCCAATCTCGCCTTCAGGTTTAAGACGATTAAATAGGGGCAGCTGTCGTACCCTATATTTTCCCTATCTCTTTTATTCTTGTCTGGCTTCAAACTTTGCATTCCATTTGCATCATTTTATCATTCAGTCATTTGCATATCCCGCATCTCAGGGAATCAGGCGCTTTGGTTTGAAGTATTAGGGCTACGCCCTCTTTTTGTTTAATCTTGTTTTGAGGTTTTCTTATCAGGTAAAAAGGAAGCGCATCTGGTTCTTGATTAGTGGATCGTGGAACGAATTTTGTCATCACGTTACAAGGTTGGTTCTCGCTCAATTTTGTCAGAGCCTGGATTAGGGTATATTTCCCTATGTGTGCTGGTCAAGATGCTAGGGTTTCGAGTTTTTAGTTTCTATGAAGATTTTTCTGTCGCCTGCCTCGAGGGTGGCTCAAAGCTCAGTGTATTAGGCCTTTCTCACAAGGATTCTCAGGGTTTAAGTTTGCACAAGTGCACTGGGATCTTCCAGTACCAAAATTAAAAGGAAACTGTCAAAAAGAGAGAAAACAGATAAAAATATTATTTTGACAAATTTGGAGGAAAACAGGTCTCTTTCGATTCAACACCCTTCGATTGACTCTTAGCCTCCTCGAATGCAACTTGGGCATGTCCTTCATTTTGAACTTAAAGCCTCCTTCGAATACAAGTTTAGGTACATCCTTCGTTTGGATTTGAAATCTCCTTCAATTCAGCACCCTTCGATTGACTCTTAGCCTCCTTCGAATGCAACTTGGGCATGTCCTTCATTTTGAATTTAAAGCCTCCTTCGAATGCAAGTTTAGGTACATCCTTCGTTTGGATTTGAAATCTCCTTCGATTCAGCACCCTTTGATTGACTCTTAGCCTCCTTCGAATGCAACTTGGGCATGTCCTTCATTTTGAACTTAAAGCCTCCTTCGAATGCAAGTTTAGGTACATCCTTCGTTTGGATTTGAAACCTCCTTTGATTCAGCCTTTCGATTGGACAAGTGTGCTGCCTACATGCTTGCAATCACAGGCCATGACATGTTGGCCACACATGCCCCCTGCAAGGAAACCTTTTCGATTCACCAAGCGTGTTGCCTGCAAGCCTACTTCGATTTGGACAAGTTTACTGCCTACAAACCTGCTTCAACTGGACAAGTTTGCTGCATGCATGCTTGCTTCGTTTGGACAAGTTTAGATGGGACAAAGTAACCATATCTATGCATCCTTCGAATCAACTTGCACCAAGGGCCTCTTGCATACTTTGCTTCATACAAATTTCGTTTGAGCCAAGAGGTATCTTCATACAAGATTTGACTAAGTTCTTGCTTCCCTTGAAAAAGCACCCTTCAATTTAGAAGCCAGGAACTTCCCTCATGCTAAAAAGACACAAGACAATGACTCCCTTTATGTTTGTTTCAATCCACATGCTTCGATTGGGCAATATGCTTCCTTCGAGCACGAGCTTTCGATTTGGCAGTATGTTTTCTTCGATACAAGCTTTGACTGGGCATTAGCTTGTTTTGACCACAAGCTTCGACTGAGGGAAAGGCTTCCTTAGAACAAGTGTGTTTCGATCTCATTCTTGAATTCGACTCAAGACCAAGTCTCATTTTCAATGCTAAGCTGCTTCCAAATCTTTACATAATCAGAGGCTTACACAAGTTTGTGATACATTTCCTAAGGGTTCAAAGGTTTATTCATTGGATAATATCATTCTTGGATAAATTGGCAAAAAACTATGTACCCTTTTTTTTTCAATAAAAGGTACTTCAGTCCAAAATAGCCAAAGACAACACTTCAAAAATCTGTTGTTGCTGCTCCAATGCCTGCTGTAAGATGCCAAAACAACACAGAAAAACCTGCTACAAAACTGTCCAAAACCAGTCCAAAAAACCTGCTATGAAAAACTAGACCTGATGTCTATAAATTGTATAAAAATGGAAAAATACAAAAATGACATAAGAAAGGATCAAAATAGCATTCCAACATTGTTCAAATCTCACCAATTTTCCCCCCCACATTTCCCCCCCTGCAGTATAAAGAAACACACCACTGTTTCATTAAGGGGGGGACACATAGCTTAAAAAACCAAAAAAACCAACCAAAAACTGTGATCCAAAAGCCTAAAAAACCCACACACTGTCCACCCAAAAGAACCAGTAAAAAAGCCAAAATCGCAAAAAAACTGCACCAGCCTAACTCATCTGAATAAGAGCTTTCATCACACATCTTAGGGGCCCGGGTAGTTGAGAAAAACTCTTGTTATGAGAAAATTATCAATTTCTCAAAACTCTCAAACACTATCAAATGTTCTCAAACATTCCCAAACACTCCAACTCTAAAAAAATCAGATCCCTTCATACATCAGTGAACCCTTCGATTCACTCATCAACTTCCAGATAACTAACCTTCGACTCATTCCCAACCTACAACATAATAGTCTTTTGATCCACTCCCTGAACGGTTATATAATAACCTTCGATTAACTCACCACTATCACATACCCTCCTTCGATTTAGTGACTGCCCAAACAAAGCAGCAACTGAACTAGCTTCAGGAAGATTCCAGCGAAGCTCCATCCACCACCAAGGAAGACACCTACAGCTCCTTCTATTAGTGCTTCAAGAGGTAAGTTTCCTCTAAACTTGGAACTTTTTTCATATAAATATCATTTGTACATATAAATAAAAGGAAAATGTAGATATCCCATCTAGCAAGTTGACCATGCCCTAACTGTCGAAACCCCTTAGAACCTGCAAACTTGAAACCGGTCGAAACCCCTTAACCTGTACAAAACTTGAAACCGGTCGAAACCCCTTAACCTGTACAAAACTTGAAACCTGTCGAAACCCCTTGACCTGTACAAAACTTGAAACCTGTCGAAACCCCCTTAACCTGTACAAAACTTGAAACCTGTCAAAATCCCTTTTTTTGAATTGTTAGAATTTTAATATTACAGTTTCCCTACTCGGTAGCCATAGATAGTTTTAGAATTCAGGTTTTAATTTCCTTTGATCTTATTATTTCTTATACTTGTAAAACCCCAAAAATATTGTAATTGTATTTTCTTTTATCTTAGGTTGATTGATTCTAGATAACACGTCTCTTAAGAATTTTATTATACGATTAAACTTTGTTTGGATCATTTTAATATTGAATTAGATATTAGGTTTTAAACCTTGGCATGATAATTTTAGGATAGAACTCCTCTTTCAAACTCGACTTTTAATTCAGCACTTGTACATAACAAACAACTAGGTTTCTAGTCTCCCTCTTAACCCTTTCCTTTTGTAATTGAAACTTAACATTCACAAATCGAAAATCCAAAAACACTCTTTTAATCATTACTTGAATTTATTCTAAAACTCGCAAAACACTCAACCAATCAAAACTCCCTCCAAGGGCATGTTATCTCCGTTCTACCGCGATACCGGTCGTGCGTATTGCTAGAATGCGTGCGTTAACATCGCCCACTAAAAACACAAACAAATCACATTTTCTAGAAGAACTACAGTGTTCTGATTCCTTCATTGGATACGTAGGCAAAGGGTCGCGAAACCCTCACGAACACAATAATCAAAAACCATTCATTTCCCTTTTAGCAAGCATAGTTGTAGATAAACACACCCTTTAAGAAAAACAAACAAAACAGATCTCGTTGAGTACAACGGATGTGAGGGGTGCTAATACCTTCCCCTCGCATAACCGACTCCCTTACCCTTTCTCTTGGTCGCAAGACCATCTTATCCATTCCCTTGTGGTTTTATCGATATTTCCCCTTACTTTGGGATAAATAAAGTTCGGTGGCGGCTCTGTGTTTTCTGCCGGCGGTTTCAGTGGGGAATCGGGAAGTCATCCTTGGGGCTTGCCCTGTTCAGGTGTCTGTAGTCCATACACATTCGTACTTTACCATCTTTCTTAGGTATTGGAACCACATTAGTAACCAACTGCGGATAAGAGGTGACAACTAAGAACCCTGTGTTGAACTTCTTCATAACCTCGACTTTAATCTTCTCTGACATCTCGGGGCGCATACGACAGTCCTTTTGCTTTATCGGAGGGAAGTCTTATTTAGTCGGCAAACGATGAACCACTATATTCGTGTCTAGTCTCGGCATGTCTTCATATGACCAGGCGAAGATTTCAACATATTCATGCAACATCTGTACCAACCGCTGTTTGACATTAGGCTCCAGATTTGAACCTATCTTAACCTCTTTTCTGTCTTCCTCGGTACCCAAGTTCACTGTCTCAACCGACTCTTCATGAGGTTGTATAGCCCTTTCCTCATGCTATAATAGTCTAGCAAATTCTCCGGGTACCTCACAATCTTCCTCACCTTCATCATCGGCTTGGTTGATCGGATTTTCAAAGTTATAATGAGCAGTAGCAAAACTGTTATCAATGGGATCCGGAGTGGATATGGATATGCATTTGGATACGTGAGTGTGTGTAAGAGCATAGATGTATAGACAGAATAAAAGAAAAGAAAGACAAAGAGCGCAAAATTTGTATGGAAACGTCCAATACTTTATTGATGTCATATGAAAATGAAACATGATAACCCTCACAAATGGAACCATTGTGCCCCGGGTAAGACACATGGATATAGAGTTTATAATGTTTTTAAATTACATATCCGAAAAAATCAAAAAGACAATTACTCCTGAACAAAATTAACCAACACAAATTCCTTTGCAGTCCAGTTACTAAGTCCACCGTTGGTAGCCGGGAAGATCCAGTTGTCAATGTTGGAATCACCATTACTGTCTTCAAGTGCATTGACCCCAGGGTTGTTGATGCGTAGGGGAGGTCCTCCAGCCTGAGCACGACAAACAGCCCTTTGAGCACCTGTAGTAAAGCCCAAACCAGATTTGTCAGACTTGTAATGAATAACCGGGAGCTGACCCCAAATGGTAGACCCACCTTCTTCAACCACTGCTCGTGCATCCTTGAGAGAAGCCATCCTCAAAGGAGGCCTGGTAACTTTCGGAGGACTGTCAATAGTTTCTGCTGTAGCCGCAATCTGAGGTACTTCTTCAAATTTCTGGCAAGGAGTCTCGATGAACTCGCCATCCATATCTACATACCTAAAGGAGTTCAAGTGACTGATCATGTACTCCTCTTCACCGTGCACAGTGACAATCTTTCCTCTTACTGGGTACTTCAACATTTGCTGGAGGGTGGAAGTAACATCCCCATCCCCATGTATCCAAGGGTGTCCCAACAAGAAAGAACATGATGGTTTGATATCCATTACGGAGAAAGTGGATTCGAAAGTCTGGGAACCAACTTTGATAGGGACATCCACTTCCCCGTGCACCATCCTCTTCGACCCATCGAAAGCTCTCACTACTATATTTCTAGGCTTCAAGGTCAAGCCTTCGCAGTCCAATCTGTCTAGAGCTTTTTTAGGTAGCACATTCAACGAGGAGCCAATATCTACCAAAACATGGGCCAGAGTCGTGCCCCTGCATTCAACAGAAACATGAAGAGCATCATTATGCTTCCTTCCTTTTGGTGTCAGATCCGTGTTATAGAAACGCAAACCATTATTGGCAGTTATACTAGCCACACATTCTTCAAACTGATCAATAGATGTCTCTTGTGGCACGTGAGCCGTCTTCAAAAACTTAACCAAAGCCTTCGCATGAGCCTCGGAGCATAACAATAAAGCCAACATAGAAACTTTGGATGGGGTCTTCCCCAGCTGCTCGACCATGTTGTAGTTGCTCTTCTTTATTATCTTCAATATTTCTTCCATTTCTTTCTTGGAAGCTTCTGGTATGGTTAATGAATTAGCCCTTGTTAGGACAGGCTCAATTAGTATGTCTTTTCCTCGAGTCTCAGCCGACTCGGTGATGGGAGGGTCAACAGGAGTAATTATTGGAGTTGCAGTAGTAGTCTTGGGTGGAACCACAGCAGGAATGATCACATGTCCGATAGCGGTCTTTGGAGGAGAAATCTCAGGGGAGAACACTCTTCCACTTCTTGTTATCTTATTGGTTCCGGAAATATTGACGATGTCGGAATCAGCATCTTCAATAATCTTGTCTTTAATGGCTAGCATATCCTGCTTGACGCTGTAGTAATAGACGTCAGCCCCATAGTTCCAAGGAACAGCTTTATCTGAGGAATATGGGATTGTCCCAGGCATGGTTATGATCAACGGAGTCACTTTCGGAATTGATGTAATCCTGACGGGTCTCTTAGCGGAGGCCCTGGGAGGATTGGCGGAAATGGTTATGATGGCAATGTCTTCACTGGAAATAGTCGGAACGAGAGTTTTCTCAAATAGAATCTCTTTGTCATCCATCAGGCGCTGAAAACCCGCCTTCAACAAAGGGCAACCAGTCGGTAGAAACGAACAAAAGTGGCAACCTTCACCACAGCCCAGAAATAAACCGTCTTTCAACAAAATCTCCTTGATAGTCATGAGTGGGGTTACCAATTCTTCCACAGAGGTCACAAACACCTCTTCTTCAATGGCATTAACACCACGACCATATTTCGGCATAGGAGAAGTGATAACGTTAGGAGTCTCCTGGGGATCAAATTCAATCTCCTTAGCATCAATCAAATCTTGTACTTTGTTCTTTAAGGTCCAGCAATCATTGGTGTCAAGGCTTGGACTTTCCGAATGGTAAGCACAACAAGCATTCAGTTTATAGTAGGGAGAAGTGGTGTTCGGATTTTTCAGAGCTTCCCTGAGAGTAATCAGATTGGTCTTCAACAACTTAGGTAAAATCTGAGACAGTGTCATGTTGATTCAAGTGAACTGTCTAGTTGGCCTCTCTGCTCTCGGCTGATTATTTCTTTGCTGAGGAGGTGCAGGGTTGGGAATCATAACATCCCCTACCACCGGACAGCGCTCGGTTCAATTCTGATTCTTTTGGTTGTATACAACACTGACTTCCTTTTTACCTGCAAACGGCTTCCTTGCAGCACTAGAAGAGGCATCCTTCTGAATTTTTCCAATTCGGATTCCAGCTTCCACTCTTTCTCCCATTAAAATCAGTTCAGTAAAACCCATCGATGAACTTCCAATCAGATGGTTGAAGAACGGCCCAGTTTAAGTTCCCAGAAACATATCCACGAGCTCCCGGTCAGCCAAGGGCGGTTGAACTCTTCCAGCCAAATCTCTCCACTTCTGAGCATAATCCTTGAAACCCTCATTCGAACCCATATACATATTTTGGAGTTGTGCACGGGTGGGAGAAAGGTCTGCATTATATTGATATTGCTTATAAAATGCAGCAGCAAGGTCTTCCCAGTTACGAACATTGGCTCTTTCTAGCTGATAGAACCAATCCAGTTGTGTTCCAGACAGACTGTCTTGGAAGAAGTGAACCCATAGGTCTTTGTTAGCAGTGTGAGGCTGTATCTTCCTCACATAAGAACGAAGATGCATTTTAGGACAAGAGACCCCATCATACTTAGCAAATACCGGCGCCTTGAACTTGTGGGGGATGACAACCCCAGAGACCAGACCCAACTCTTCAAAATCCAGCCCAGGAACCATCTGGATTTCCATAGCACTCAGACACTCTTCTAATTGCTTATACCTTTCATCAGCCGAAGGGTACTGCTCCTCATTGTAATCAGTTTCATTTTCATACTCTTTAGGACCAGGGTCCTCTTCTCTGTCTTCACCCTCATGATTATCTCCCTCTTTGGATGAAGAAGCTAGCTCAACAACCCGTCTTGGCGGCCCTCTGAACCTTCTGCCCATATTTACCACACCGGCTGTCCTTTTGGTTTTCTTGTTTTTCTTAGTAATCATAGCCTTCAGTTCTTCCTGTCCTTTGGCCAGAGCCACAATCATCTGTTGGAATTGCATATTCTGAGTCTGAAGATCTTTCACAGTTTGTTCAAGAGCCATTGCTTAAATAAACAACGGAGGTGATGAGAAACCTGTTATGAAACCTGTTATGCAATGATATGTATGCAATGTTTTCAAAGACTTTGGGACATTTAACTTTGCGAACCAAAATGAAACAAAGCTTTTATTAGTTAGATTCAAAGTTCACATGCCTTTTAGGCGTTACAATTAAAAACAAATCTAAAAAACTAGAAAACAAAATCAAAAATCCCATGGATGCTTCCTCTTCGTGCCGAGATAGACATTGAGGCTTCTTTCCTCATGCAGCTGCTTTGTGAGCTCTAAAACCTTCCTTTCATGGGCACGGAACTGGTCCCTGTAAGTATCCTGCTCTTTCTTCAACTGAATCCAAGACCTCTGTAGTTCTCCAAGATCAATGGGCATATCGGGATAGAGAACCGTTAAAGGAATACCCCCTTCAGTAGTGGGTTCCACAATCACTGGTAGAACGGCCATATAGGGCATCCAAAGTTTCTGGGCGCGAGCTCGTACCTATTGGAGGTAAGGTTCCATAGGAATGGAAGCCTTTGGCCCCAAAGCCTTGGCATCAAATCTGTTTACCATGCCCCAAGTTCGTATGGACCTCCGACGATACTCTTGAACATCATCCTCATAGTTGAATACAATGCCCTCAATAAGTAACTCATGGGGACCATCTCTTCGAGCGTAACCAAATTGTCGCAGAGCTAAACAAGGATTGTAGGTTATACCCCCTCTGATGCCAAGTAACGGGACATTAGGGTACTCCACACAGCGGTAAATAATAGCAGTATTTTCCGTAGCTTGGGAACACCAGAGAATATCCATGTGAGCGAGTGACATTATCCTTTGTGACCAACCCACACCTTATTCATTCTTCAGTATAGACTCAGGGAGGTTAGAAATAAACCACCTCGACAGCAATGGCATGCAGCACATAAGCACCCCTCTTCTCTTCATGGTACGAGTATGGAGAGCGTGTAAAATGTCTCCGAGCAAGGTAGGCACGGGGTTGCGAGAGAGGAAAATCTTGATAGCATTCAGATCTATGAATGAGTCTGGATTAGGGAATAATACTAAACCATAGATTAGAAGGGCCAAGACCTCCTCAAAAGCCTGAAAATCCATATCATTCCAAAATAGTTAGGACTTGTCTATCAGGAACTTGGCTAGAAAACCCTTGACTCTGCTTCTTGTTTCCCAATTGGATACCACGTCAACCTATTTCAGGTGCAAGGCTGAGGCAATGACTTCTGGCTTAAGAAATTCTTCTAAACCTGTGAAAGGAAACTGTTCAAGAATGGGTATATCCAACAACTGAGAGAACTCTTCCATGGTAGGCACCAACTGATAGCTGGAAAGGTGAAGCAGTGGTGCTTGGGATCAAAGAACTGAAAGAGTACACTCATCATCTTTTCATCAAAGTTTGAAGTAACCAGGTTGAGAAGTCGACCATGTCTCTTGGTGAACGCAGAAGTTTCAGAAACCCTTGATACTAGCTCTTTGAGTTGGGAAGGTATATTCTCGAAGCTGATTCGGATAGTGTTTCTACGAACGGAAGTTATGATCTGCAAAACAGAACAAAGATAAATTATCTTGGTCCTTGAAATGGTTAGTGCAATAAGAATGGATGCTATGTTATGATGCATGATATCATGATAAATCACAGGTATAGAAAACACAGACAAATCACACCAAGCTCCTAGGTTTTAGGCTTGCATGAGGTTAAAGGTAAGTACCCTCTTGAAGTTTAGTTGGTTTCAACCTGTCTTAGAAAAGTAACCGGGTTCTAAAGATTCTCAATATCACTGACCATCCTTTATCGGGCATTGTTTCAGCTCAAGCAATCTTTTCTTGCGGCCGAAATATCTCAAAAGTCTGATCTCAATGAGTGTAGCATCGAGTATCAACCAATCCTCAGCTCTATACTGAGGCCGGCTATATCACTACTTTCTAGTGGCCAAGTTTGTTCAACTAAGGTTCTAAGGTCAGTTAGTGCTTCACGACACCATGCGGAGGCCCCGTATTCTCCTCGTTTCCCCACGAAGGATACCAGTACCAACCAAAGTGCCACACCAATACAACCATCGCTTAAACCATATCGGTCTACGTCGTACAGTCTCCACGATCTATTGCTGTTTACCTAAAAAATGCCCCCAGATCCGGGTGTAGGATCTATAGTAACCCAAGCAAAACCCTTTAAGAATAAAGCAAACAAACAAGAAAGTAATTTTAAAATGACCTAGATCCTAAGGTGAACCCCACATTATAATCTCCAGCAGAGTCGCCAGTCCTGTGATACGGTGGCAGAACTGACTGTTATACTAGTTTGCGTTTTTTTCCCGCAAATGTCGCGGTAAGCAAAAGTCGCCACCGACTTTTATTTTATCCAATCAAGAAAAGGAAAAAGAACATAAAAAACGTTTTTTGAGATGTTTCTGAGTACGGGTAGTAGATTATAGAAAGGGAAGGTGTTAGCACCCTTTCTATCTGTGGTTTTCCACGGGCTCTTAGGTACTTGCTCATTTTAAAAACTGCTTGTGTGTGCTTGTTTTGAAAAGTTTTGTTTTACTTCGTTTTAACCCTTGTTTCTGTCCTCAAGAATGTTACGAAGTTGTTTTGAAAACTTTAGTTTGAAAAGTGTTTGGTGTGAAAAAGTTTGTTTGTTTTGAGCAAGTACCTAACAGTTATCTACCTACTCGAAAAAAGTCTGTTCGTTTTCCTTTAGACAATGCTATCCTATTATTAAGGAATAGGTAGCACCGTCATTGGAGTTTTAAGGGACATTTGAAGGGACAAGTACAATCACAAAAGCAATGTTAGGAGGTGTTAGTAATCATCCTAAAGCCTTAAAGATCTTTTTCCGAGAGAACATTTGAATGGGTCATTTGAGATCTTTCGGGGCTAGTGGAAGACCACTAACAAACCCTATACTTTATGACCGTTTAACCGAAGGCAACCGGAGTGGAGTAAACCCTAGGAGTGAGCATGTGCGAGTGAATTTTTTTAGTTAATTTGTCTTTGCACATTTAGGGTTTTCTACCGTTTTAATTTTCAAGTATTCTTTCCATACAATCCTATTAGCCATGCATCTAGACAGTTTATAATTTGCGGGAATTAAAAGTGCAGAAAAGTTTAAAGTTATATCTATTACATGGCTTTCGCAGGTACAAAATTATTTTTGACTGTAAAATAAAAATGCAGAAGTTTAAAACCCTAATTAACTATTACAACCTCGAAACAGTTACAATAATAATAAAAGGAAATTAAAGAAATGCGCGCGGCAAATTTAAATGCAACAATTAATTAAGAAATCCTAAAATCCGATTGAAAAAATATTTAAGTTATTTTGAGAAAAGATTGAATTAAAACCACAATTTCTAATAATTTAAATTATAGAAAAAGGAATTAAATTTGCCCTAATTTTAATTAATCTAATTAATTAACAAAATATTTTAAAAAAAAAGAATTTTTTTGATGTTTTTGTGACTTCTGATTAAATGAAAATAAAATAATTTTTGTTGTTATTTTAAAAAGAAAATGATTAGAAAATAATTAAAAGAAATTAAAATAGAAAAGATAGAAACTGGGCCTGTTTAAGCAATTGGGGGGGTGCCATCAGGGATTTGTCTTTAGGACCAAAGAGCTGAGCCCAGCCAGCGCGCCTGATTCTGTGTTGGCCAAGTTTGGATGGTATACCATGGTCTTTCATTGACAGGCGTTGCTTCTGGATTGATGATGAATCCAGTGGTTGAGATCCTGGGTTGCATAATGGACGTTTGGAGGCATGATACACATGATCAGCTGAAACAAAGTTAGAAAATAAAACTGTTGGGACCTGGGATCGAACCCATTTCCTCTACCTTTCCAAACACACGCTTCACCACTGGGCCACCTGTTCTTGTTTGTTATAATAAAACGAAAACAATATAATACAAATTAGTCACAAGCTTCAAAAAACGCTCGAATATTTAAATTGCCCAATGGTGATCAGCCACGTCGTTATCTCTTTCCCCATGACTGTCGTTTTTGACAACAACCTTTTACCTACGGTCAAATGCGTCGTTGTATGCTATAACGATGGTATTGATCTGTAGCTACAAACCTGCAATATCTCAAAATGCACAACAAGCAATATTAATTAGAACTAAGGACATAGGCTCACTAAGAATCTTGTCCTGAGTCCATTGGTATCATTAACCAACCCTAATTTGGCCTCTACAGAGAAACCCTAATTTGAAGCTTCCAAACCCTAATAATGGCGTAAGCTTGTTCCTGCACTATAAATCAAATTTATGCTATCCAAAAGATCGCAAACATGATTATGAATACATTTATGCAAGCAAATTGGATTAAAAGTACGTAGAACCCTGAAAACGAATTTGAGTTCAGAGGGTGCAAACCGTGTGGATTATGTGATGATTCCTGGAGCTTTGAGGCATGCAAACAATCGTGTTATATTTTTGGAAGGTCCAGAAAACGATTGGTAGCTTTGAAAGTCTTTGAATCGGCCTCTAAACTGAAAATCGATCTAACACTTTTTAGACAATTTTTCAGTTTTTGTTTGCAGTTTTTACCACCACTAACCCTGTTTTTTTGGCTTGGTTGGGTCCTATATATGTACTGGAATTGATTAGGTCAACAAAACCGCATGGTATCTTGGTGAATTAAAGAGATTCAATTTGATTTTATTTTTGTATGATATATATCCAAAACAACTAAAATCATGCTATTTTTGATTCAATCAACCCTTGCACGACGTGGATATTATATGCTAGCTTGATTGGATTTGATTCCACCAAAAATCTGATCACAAAACAAATCTTTGATATTTTTTGCTATTTATTTGATTTAATTTGACTTTTAAATGATAAAAATAAAAATAAAATAAATAAATGAAGCAAATAATGTGTGAGTTCTTATTTGGGTCGTGGACCATGTCACAAGCAAGATTCAATCATGAAAAACTAAGCCCACTTGACAAAAAATGTGTTTTTGAGCATATTTGACTTTTGGCAGTTTTGCAAAAATGACCAACTTTGCCAAGGCATATCTCCTACAATTTTAACCCTAAAGAGGTGTTCTTTGTCTTTTTAGAAATCTTAGGATGTCCCCTAAACAACCCTTTTGGTCTCATCTAAATTGGGTCTTCCATGTTTATGTGAGAAGTTTTGACCCCAAAAGGTGTTTTTGTTGACTTTTCAAAAAGACCTATAATGTAGAAATTCATATCTTTTGATGAGTGCATATTTTGAACTCGAGGACTGAAGATGGGTTGTAGGGAATTGAATCCTCTTAAAAATTCGATTTGGATGGAAAATTTATGATAAAGTATGAGGAAGTTATGCTTGTTCAAAGTTTGGTTGACTTTTCCTAAGAAACCCTAATTTAGCAACTTTTGGGTTTTGTTGAATTTGTGGAATTCCTTGGGGAATCATGATCAACCCTTGATCAAATGATGAATATCACTTCAAAATGTTGATGTTGACCAAAAATCTTGAAGTTTGACTATATGTGGACCACAATTGACTTTTGACCTAGTATAGTTGATTTTTAGGCATCTAAGCAGTTGACTAAGCAAACCTCTTGTGCAAGGCATAAAACTTGACATGGATCATCTTAAGAACATATTAGGACCATGGAAAGAGTTTGGGACCTTTGGAGCTCCCATACCCTGATGAAAATGGAAACCCTAATTAGGGGTACATTGCCTTAGGAGAGAGTTTGTCTGGTCAACTCTTGGGCATCCTTGAGCAACTTGAGGACCTCAATGGGCATGTGTTGAGTAAAATGAGAGGGAAAATTTTGGGGTACAACAACTGAGTTCGTCAGTTGAAGCCAAAGGTTGTCCGTAAGGTGATCCAACAGGACATAGTCATACGCTTTAAATCCCTAACTTTTACCTGGACCGCCCTTTCAGGTTTTCATTCCACCGGGATACCCTTTTTTGCCCAAGTCGCCCTTTCAGGTTTTCAACTTGTCGGATGTACAAATTTTTTTGTTTTATCCCTAATTTTTTCCCGAACCTTTTTTGGTTCACCGGGATGCCCTTGTTTTGCCTAGGTGTGTCAACCTAGCGGGTCTCTTATGCATAGTATCTTTTGACTATATCTACATTCGCAGGGTGTGGCAGGTCGTTTCCATCCATGGTGGTCAAGATCATTGCTCCACCAGAGAATATGCTTTTGATTACAAATGTTCCTTCGTAGGTAGGAGTCCATTTGCCCCTGGGATCACCTTGCGGTAGTATCATACGTTTGATCACCAAATCCCCAACTTGATACACTTGTCGTTTGGCCTTTTTGTTGAAATCCTTGATCATCCATTTTTGATACATTTGACCATGAAAAACAGCGGTAAGCCTTTTCTCATCAATCAAGTTCTGTTGATCAAGTCGATTCTGGATCCAATCGTCTTCGTTCAGACCTGCATCCTTCATAATTCTCAGAGAGGGGATCTGAACCTCAATAGGCAAGACAACCTCCATGCCGTATACCAGAGAGTAGGGTGTTGCCCCGGTTGATGTGCGTGTTGTGGTATGATACCCGTGGAGAGCAAATGGTATCATCTCATGCCAGTCTTTGTACGTGACTGTCATTTTCTGTATGATCTTTTTAATGTTCTTATTTGCAGCTTCGACAACACCATTCATTTTTGGTAGATAAGGGGAAGAATTATGGTGATGGATCCTGAATTGCTCGCACAGGGCGGTGATCATAGTTTTTTTTAGATCCGTACCATTGTTTGTGATGATCCTCTCCAGGATACCGTAACGACAAATGAGATTTTGCTTGATGAACCGGGCGACAACATTCTTGGTGACGGAAGCGAATGAGGCTGCCTCAACCCACTTTGTAAAATAGTCAATGGCCACTAAGATGAAGCAGTGTCCATTAGAGGTTGTCGGTTTGATCTCCCCAATCATATCGATGCCCCACATAGAAAAGGGCCAAGGAGCCGTCAAGACATTCAGAGGAATTGGAGGCACGTGCACCTTGCCAACATAGATCTCACACTTGTGGCAGGTTCGAGACTGTTGATAGCAATCTGCTTCCATGGTAGACCAATAATAGCCTGCCCGTAGGATTTTCTTAGCCATCGTATGCCCACTAGAATGGGTGCCAAAAGTTCCTTCATGTAACTCGGCCATGATCTTTTCCGCTTCAACCTTGTCTACACACTGAAGTAACACAGAGTCATGGTAGCGTTTGTAGAGAATGCCATTACTAAGGAAGAATTTAGTAGAGAATCTCCTTAAGAACTTCTTATCATTAACTGAAGCTCCTTCCGGATATTCTTGAGCCTCGAGATACCTCTTGACTTCGTGAAACCAAGGCTGGTCCACTATTTCTTCAGTATTAATCTCGTGACAGTGAGCTGGTTCATCCATTCGTTCAATGGTGATATGGGGAGCCTCATTATCCCATTTAATTTTAAACATGGATGACATTGTGGCTAGTGCGTCTGCTAGCTGATTTTCTTCTCGCGGGAAATGCTCGAAGGTAATCTTCTCAAAATGTGGGAGAAATTTCAAAACATGTTCTTTGTAAGGGATAAGATTAGGATTTTTGGTGTCCCATTCCCCTTTGATATGGCTGATGACCAAAGCTGAATCTCCGGATACATTTAAGGATTTGATCCCCAAGTCTATGGCAACTTTGAGACCAAAATTGCACGCTTCGTATTCTTTCATGTTGTGTGTACAATTGAAGAAGAGTCTTGCTGTAAAAGGAGTATGACATCCTTCAGGAGATATGAGTACAACACCAATACCATTGTCGAGTGCGTTAGATGCCCCATCAAAAACCAGGGTCCATCGGGATCCTTGTTCAGGTCCGTCATGTGGCCTGAATTCTTCACAGTTGTTTACCATCATGATGTCTTAATCTGAGAATTCGAACTTCATGGACTGGTAGTCTTCCACAACTTGGTGAGCAAGGTGATCAGCTAACACACTACCCTTTATTGCTTTCTGGGTAGTATACTGTATGTCATATTCTGTCAGGATCATCTTCCATCCTGTTATTCTTCCAGGGAGGGCATGCTTCTTGAAGATGTATTTTATTGGATCCATTTTAGATCTCAACAAGGTAATAAGGGTCAACATATAATGTCTTAGCAGGTGATCAGCCCATGCTAGAGAGCATCAAGTTTTCTCGAGCAGTGAAAATCTTGTTTCACAGTCGGTAAACTTTTTGCTCAGGTAATAAATAGCATGCTCTTTTCGGCCAGACTCATCATGCTGCCCCAGCACACACCCTATTGAATTTTCCAAAACAGTCAGATACATAATCAATGGTTTTCCCTCGACTAGTGGCATCAACACAGGAGGCTCTTACAGGTATTCTTTGATCTTGTCGAAAGCAGTTTGGCACTCATCATTCCATTTGACTACTAGATCTTTCTTTAGTAATTTGAAGACTGGTTCACAAGTAGCTTTTAGGTGAGAAATGAATCTGGCAATGTAGTTTAAACGTCCCAAGAATCCTATGACTTCCTTCTCAGTACGAGGAGAAGGCATCTCTTGTATCACTTTCACCTTGGCGGGATCTACTTCAATACCTTTATTGTTGACGACAAAGCCTAGGAGTTTACCAGACCTCACCCCAAATATGCATTTATTTGGGTTCAACTTCAGCTTGTATTTATTTAGCCTCTCAAACAGCTTTTGTAAGTGATCAAGATGCTCTTCTTCTGTTTGAGATCTAGCTATCATGTCGTCCACGTAGACCTCTATTTCGTGATGTATCATGTCGTGAAATAGAGATACCATGGCACGTTGATAGGTTGCCCCAACATTATTCACTTCGAATGGCATAACCTTGTAGCAAAATGTGCCCCACTGTGTGACAAAGGTTGTTTTCTCCATGTCCTCAGGCGCCATTTTGATTTGGTTGTAGCCTGAGAAACCGTCAATGAAGGAAAACACTTTGTGCTGTGCCGTATTGTCAACTAGAATATCAATGTGGGGAAGTGGTAAATCATCCTTAGGGCTTGCCCAATTCAAATATCTGTAGTCCACGCACATTCGTACCTTGCCGTCCTTTTTGGGCATGGGAACAACATTGGCCACCCATTGTGGATAGGAGGTGACGGCCAAGAATCCAACATTGAATTGTTTCATGACTTCTGCCTTAATCTTCTCTGACATATCTGGTCGCATGCGACTGACCTTTTGTTTTACCGGTGGACAATCTTCTTTTGTTGGTAGACGATGTACCACAATATCTGCATCAATTCTCGGCATGTCTTCGTACGACCAGGAAAAGACTTCAATGTAATCGTGTAAATATTGAATCAGACGCTCCTTGACATTGGGTTCTAGATTGGCACCCACCTTGACTTCTCTTTTGTCTTCTTCGGTACCTAGGTTGATTATGTCCACTAGTTCCTCGTGGGGCTGAATGGTTCTCTCTTCTTGTTGCAGTAACTTGGCGAGCTCCCCTAGTACTTCACAATCTTCCTCACCTTCGTCTTCGGTTTGGTAGATTAGATTTTCAGAGTCACAGAAAGCCATAGCAGAATCGTTACCCATGAAATCCCGAATGGATGTAGACATGCATTGTGAGTGTGAGTGTGTGTAAGTGTATAGCTATCTTTGAAAGAAATGAAAATGTAAAAAGAAAAACAAAGAGCACAAAGTTTGTATGCAAAAACGTCCATGATTCATTGATGTCATATGGAAATGAGATAATAACACTTACAAATGGACCATTGTGCCTCGGGTAAGACACAAGGTTGTAAGAGTCTGAATTTTTTTAATATTACAAATCCGACAAAATGTAAAGACAAATTACTGTTGGATAAATGTGATCGGGACAAAATCTCTAGCCTCCCAGTTGCTGAGCCCTCCACTGACAGTGTTGAAAATCCAATCCTTCAGGTCATAACTGTCTTCATCATCCTCTGCGGTGCTGACTTGGTGGTTGCTGATCTTCAAGGGTGGTCCTCCAGCACGAGCGCGACGTACAACCTTCTGGGCACCTGAAGTGAAACCCAGACCAAATTTGTCAGATTTGTATGGGATATCTGGGAGTTGTCCCCAAATATTGCACCCACCTTCTTCTATCACTGCGTTGGCATCCTTTAAAGACAACATCTTGAGTGGAGGCCTTGTAATCTTAGGAACTTGAGACATAGCCTTGGTTACTGCCACATCTTGCGGAACTTCTTCAAAGTTCTAGTATGGAGTTTCAATAAATTCACCATCTAATTCCACATATCTGAAGGAATTTAGATGGCTGACCATATATTCTTCTTCTCCGTGAATGGTGATGATTTTCCCTTGAATTGGATATTTCAGCATTTGATGCAAGGTAGAAGTGACGGCATCAGCATTGTGAATCCATGGTCGACCTAATAAGCAGGAATATGAAGGGCGAATATCCATTACATAAATATTTGAATCAAATGTTTGGGTTCCAACCATTATGGGGATGTCCACTTCCCTATGCACCATCCTTTTTGAGCCGTCAAAGGCTCTCACTACTATGTTGCTTGGTTTCAATGTCAATCCTTCACAGTCAAGCCTATCAAGAGCCTTTTTAGGAAACACATTCAGAGACGAACCAGTGTCCACCAAAACATGAGCCAAGGTCGTGCCCCTGCATTCCACTGAGACATGCAATTCCTCATTATGCTTCCTCCCTCTCGGTGTTAAATCAGCATCCAAAAAACCTAGACCATTATCTACAGTCAAGCTGGCTACGCAGTCTTGGAACTGATCGGCGGATGTTTCTTGGGGTACATAGGAAGTTTTAAGGAACTTTACCAAGGCCTTTGTATGCGCCTCAGAACATAATAATAAAGCCAGCATGGAAATTTTTGATAAAGTTTTCCCCAGTTTCTCGACTACGTTGTAGTCGCTTCTTTTTATGATCTTTAGAATTTCCTCCATCTCTTTGCGGGAGGTCTCAGGGATAGCCACTGATTGTGCCTTCATCCGAACAGGCTCAACCAGAATACCATTTCCTCTAGTTTCGGTTGACTCGACAACGGGAATGTTAGTAGGGGTGATAACAGGGATTGTAACAGTTTTGTCGACATGAGTATCAGAAGAGATGATTGTAGGACTAGGAATAGCCTTTGGAGGAGAAACAACAACAGGAATGATTACGGGTCCAGAAATAGCTTTGGGAGGAGCAATTTCTGGATAGAAAACCCTTCCACTGCGGGTTATCTTACTAGTCCCTGTGATATTACTGATATTGGAATCAACTTTCTCAGAACTTGAATCTTCAGCAGATGGCCAATCTTGCTTGATACCGTGGTAGTAGACATCCCCTCCATAATTCCATGGTACGGTTTTGTCTGACGAATACGGGATTGGTCCAGGCATTGTAATTATCAACGGATCTACTTTTGGAACTGATGTAATTCTAACGGGTCTTTTGGTGGAGACTCTGGAAGAATTGTCGGAAATGGTCGCGATGGAAACATCATTATAAGAAACAGTTGGAATTGAAGTCTTCTCGAATAAAATATCCTTGTTATTTATTAGGCACTGAACGCCTACTTTTAACAAAGGACATTTGATTGGTAAGGATGAACAGAAATGACAGGTTTCATCACATCTTAGGAGTACACAGGCATTCAACAAGTTCTCTTTGATAGTCAGGAGTGGGGTCACAAGTTCATCAACTGAGGCAACAAACATATATTCTTCAATGGTGTTGACATTGTGATCGTGTTTGGGCATAGGGGCAGTAATAACATTGGGAATATTCGGCGCATCGAACTCAATCTCTTTGGCTTCAAGAAGATCTTGTACCTTGTTATTCAGAGCCCAACAGTTGTTAGTGTCATGGCCAGGACTCACAGAGTGGTATGCACAACGGGAATTAGGATGATAGTGAGGAGATGTTGTGTTAGGGTTCTTTGGAGCTTCTTTCAAAGTCACTAGGTTGGATCTTAACAAATGTGGCAATAATTGAGATAGTGTCATATTAATTCGAGTGAATTGTCTGACTGGTCTTTCCATTCTTGGCTGGTTGCTTCTTTGCTGAACAATCGCTGGTTTAGGAATCATGACAGCCTCCACCATTGGACGATGTTCATCCATATCTTGATTTCTCTAAGGAAATACAACAACCACTTCTTTCTTTCCGATGAATGGTTTCCTTACAGCAACAGAGGATGCATCTTTTTGAATCTTCCCATTCTTTATCCCGACTTCCACCCTTTCTCTGGTCAATATCAATTCAGTAAAACCTGTCGATGAACTCCCAATTAAGTGGTTGAAGAAAGGACCGGACAAGGTGCCCAGGAACATGTCTACTAATTCTCTTTCAGATAGAGCAGGCTGGACTCTTCCTGCTAAGTCCCTCAATTTTTGCGTATAGTCCTTGAAGCCTTCACTTGAAACCATGGCCATACTCTGGAGTTGGGTACGGGTAGGCGCAAGATCAGTGTTGTATTGGTATTGTTTGTAAAAGGCGGCTGCCAGATCTTCCCAGTTATGAACATTAGCTCTTTCTAACTGATAAAACCAATCAAGTTGAGTTTCAGATAGACTGTCTTGGAAGAAGTGTATCTATAAATCCTTGTCAGAGGTATGAGGTTGGATTTTCCTTACATAGGATCGGAGATGCATTTTGGGACATGAAACTCCGTCATATTTGGAAAACACAGGTGCTTTGAATTTTGGAGGAATGACAATCCCCGATACTAATCCCAACTCCTCAAAGTCCAATCCAGGCACTTTTGGATTTCCATTGCGCTCAACCGCTCTTCTAGATGATTATACTTGTCATCGGCTGGAGGATATTGTTCTTCAGAATAGTCTTCTTCTTCCTCTTCCACTTCTGACTCTGACTGGACAAATGTTTCTTTGCCCTTTCCATCTTGATTGTCTTTCTCACCGGATTTCGTTGCAAAGTCTAAGGTCCTTCTTGCTTTTCCTTGGAACCTTCTTCCCATATTTAGAACTCTGGTTATTTTCTTTGTCTTCTTTTTCTTTTCCTCAACCAGCAAGGTCTTCAACTCTTCTTGTCATTTGGCTAGAGTTAGTAACAACTGTTGAAACTGGGAATTTTGGGCTTGGAGGTCCTTCATTGTTTGCTCAAGATCCATCTTACTGAAATAAATAGTAGAAAGATGAGGAGACTTGTTGCGAGAAACCTGCTTATGTTATACTGAATGGTAAATGCATATGCAATGATTTTAAGGATTTTAAAGATTCAAATTTGTTTTAGACAAAAAGGAAACACACGTTATATTAATAAATTAAAGCTTGAGTACATCAATGCCTTTTTGGGCAAAACAAATACAAAAAACTCTAAGATATAAAGGTAGTATGCATCCTCTTTGGTGCGATGTAGGCATTCAGAGTCTGCTCCTCATGAAGTTGCTTAGTGAGCTCCAAAAACTTCTTCTCGCTAGCGTAGAATTGGGCTTCGAAGGTGTCTCACTCCCCCTTGATTTATATCCAATCTCTTTGTAAGTCTTCAAGAGAGGTGGGTATGTCAAGATGTAGGATAGTGTATGGAACATCTCCTTCCATAACAGGCTAAATTATTATCGAGAGAATGGAGGGATAAGGCATCATAAGACTCTGAGCATGGGTTCATACCCATTTGAGGTAAGTATTAAGAGGGATGGAATTATTATGCCCCAATGTCTTGCTATCTACATTGTTCAACATCCTCCAAGATCAGATAAACCTCTGGCGAAGGCCTTGATCGTCGTTCTTGTAGTCAAATGCCAAACCTTGAATGAGCATCTCATGAGGGCCATCCCTCCGGACGTAACCAAACTGTCTTAAGCCTAAGCAAGGGTTGTAGGTGATACATCCCCTAAGGACAAGTAAGGGGACATTAGGGAATTCTCCACAACGGTATACAATAGTAACATTCTCTAAGGATCGGGAACACCAATGAATGTCTGAATGCTTGAGCGTCATCAACCATTGTGACCACCTTGAACGTTGCTTGTTCTTCAATACAGATTGGGGAAGATGCGAAATAAACCATCTTGCCAAGAGAGGAGTGAAACACATAAGGACACCTATTTTCCTCATAATGCGAGTGTGAAAAGAATGTAGGATGTCCCCTAGCAAAGTAAGCATCGGGTTACGAGACATGAAGATTTTGACGGCGTTCACATCTATGAGTTGGTCAGGATTTGGAAAGAAAACAATCCCATAGATGAGGAGAGCCAGAATTTCCTCAAAGGCTTGCAAATCCAAGGAGTTCCAACAGTTTCGGGCTTTCTCAAACAAGTACTTTGCTAGGAAAACCTTGACACCACTCCTTGTTTCCCAATTAGTCGTGACATCAGATGACTGCAAGTGTAGAGTTTGAGCAATCTCTTCTGGATTTGGGTCTCTTTCCGTACCGTTGAAAGGTAGTTGATTGAGAATGGGAATCCTCAAGAGTTGGGAGAATTCTTCCAAAGTTAGCACAAGTTGATAATCGAGAAATGTGAAGCAATGGTGTAAGGGATCAAAGAACTGAAAGAGCATTGTCATCATGTCTTCATCAGTGTTGGAAGTGACCAAGTTTAGTAGGCGACCATGTCTCTCAGTGAATGGAGAATTTTCAGGAATCCTTGAAGCTAGATCCTTAAGTTGTGGAGGGATCCTTACAAGATTGACTTGAATAGTTTTCCTGCGAATAGAATCCATGTCCTACAAAACAGAACAAAGATAAATCCCAAAATCCTTGAAATGGTTAGTGAATGTGTATGATGTTACGATGTTCATGATGTTATGTACAAGTAAATATACACAAACAAAGCAAACAAGTCCTTAGGTTTAGGCTTGCATGGGGTTTCATAGGCAAGTACCCTCTTGAAGTTTAGTTGGCTCAACCTGTCCTAGCAATAGTAACCGGGTTCTAAGGAGCTAAATATCACTTGTTTGTTTCTTTGAGCATTGTCTCAGCATAATCCTCTTTAATGGCGACAAAAATATCTTAAAAAACCAAACCTCAATGAGTGTAGTATCGAGTATCTACCAACTTCGGACTGCACCAAAGCCGATCATCTCACTACGTCCTAAAGGACAAGTTGGTTAAGTAAAGGTTCTAAAAGTTCATTAGTGCTTCATGACATCACTCAGCGGCCCCGTATTCTCCTTGATTAACTCAAGGGCTACCGGTACCCACAAATATGTCGCACTAACATAGCTATTTCTTAGACCATGTCGGTATACCCCGCACAGTTTCCACAATGTATTGCTACTTACCTATAAGGTATCCCAAATCCAGGTAGAGGATTCAAACCCAAACAAAGAACCATAATGTAAAGCAATACAAGTCAAATAAAGTAAGCAAGTAAATATGATCTAACCCTAAGGTAACCCCACTTTTAGAACATTCCTCAACAGAGTCGCCAGTTCTGTAATACGGTGAGGGAATTAACTTGAAGGTTTTGCTTTTGATCGCAAATATCGCGGTTAGCAAGAGTTGGCACCGACTTTTCTTTTATCCAAAAGTAAAGGTGAAAAAGCACAGGAAAGACCTTTGAGATTATTTCTTGAGTTCAGGGGGTGGATTATAAAAAGGGGAGGTATTAGCACCCTTTTCATCCATGGTTTTCCATGGGCTCTTAGTTACTTGCTAGATCACTTGCTTTTGTTTGAAATTGTGCTTTGTGTGGTTTTTGAAAGTATTTTGTAAAGAGGTCATTGTTTAGGCAACCTTTGTAATGATTCTCGTTCGTAAGAATGTATACGGAGATGTTTGATCTTTTGAAAATGTTTTCAAGTTTGTAAAATGTTTGAAAGTGTAGGTGTTTGTTTTTGAAAATAGTAAGGATGTTTTGTTTGAAATTGAGCAAGTAACTAGGATCATTCTACCTACTCAAAAGTCTTTCTTATTTATTATTTTCCTTTGACATTGTTATCTTACCATTGAATTGGTAAGTAAACCTATCTTTGGATGTAAACGGGACGGGCATGGGTCATCGTATAACCATGATTAGCAATGTTGCAAGGTATCTTAGTATTCTCTTTTAGGGACTAAGATCATTTGAAAGGCAACTTAGATAGCGTCATCGAGGGGCTATGATCTTATATTTTGCTTGTTTTTGCTAAGATACCTCACATGCGTAATATGGTCATTTTGTAAAGGCAACCAAGTGGATTTACCCTAGGGGGTGTGTTGTACCCCAAAATTTGCCCTCTTTTCATACACACATATTATTGGTTTTATGGTTATGGAATAAAGGTATATTTATCAAGCTTCTTCAGGTTACAAGTGACGTTTATTTCATCAATGGATATTCTCAGAGTATTTTCCGTGCTGAAGATCGGTTCGCCGTTTTGCAATGATTCGGGATTCAAAGATTCACAAGTTCAACCCGGCGCGTCATATTCAGGCGTTCTTTTGCCAGGATATCTCTGATAATGTATTATAAAATTTAGGTTCGACTCAAGAGTCAATTCTTTAAAGAAGGTCTCCGAATGTGTGAGTTTTCTCGAAGAAATGTGGTGAAAAAAGTGTGTTGAAAGTGCAGTTTTTACGCACAAAAAAATTCATAACTTGATGATCGTGGCTTGTTTTAAACCCGTTCCGGTGGCCAAATTTCGTCTTAACATTATCTATGTTTTCATCTCTCACGGCTGGAAGCCAATTTCGATCATAAGGTCTTCACAAATGCGGATTTATCAAGTATTTTCGTACAGAAAATTTGTGACAGAAGTTTATTTGCGTCATGTTCAGAAAATCATAACTTGGTCGATTTTCAACGTATCGAGCTGGTTCCGGTGCAAAAATTTCCCAAATTATGTTGGCTACCTTTTCACAGGAGGTATGGAGTTTGAACAGTATTCAAAAGGCCTTCGTTTTTTGGTCAAAGTGCGCGTGACGCGCCGAAAATCCTGAATACTGAATATTATTTCATTTGGGCCGAAACTTCGAAAATTCATATCTCGGTCAATTTTTATCGGATCGGGCCCATCTTTTTACACAAGGTCACTGACTTAGAGATCTACAACTTTTCTTCCAAAGTCGAGACCGAGTTATTCTCCGATCAATACCAGTTTTTTATTGAAGAACGTGTCAGAGTCGACAGTGGAGCCCAAAATAAGTTTATCTGAGCTGAAACTTCAAAAATTCATAACTAATTCACCGTTTATCTGATTGAGCCCATTTTTGGAAAGGAGTTAGTTCTCGATGTCGGCTACATTTTTTTTTCATATTTCAACTTCAAAAATTTCACTTAAGCCCCTTCGATTTAGCCTGAAACGTGACGGACTCAAGTGAACATTGGAGCCCCAATTGCACATTCAAAGCCCATATCTTTGCTCTAATTTCCATTATATAATCTCATTCTTTTCACACAAAGGAAGATGAAAAAAAACTTTTCCATAACTCTGTCAGAATACCAAATTCTTTCAAGAACCCTAAAACCTTTAAATCCTTATTACAAATCCTCATCTCACTACAAACAAGCCATCCTTGTTACAAACCCACATCTCACTATTTCTCCAGTAAGGGTAAGGCTGATTTGATCTCCATGATCAAAAGGGTATATAAGCATTCATCTCACTACTTCTCCAGTAAGGGTAAGGCTGGTTTGATCTCCATGATTAAAAGGGTATAATCATTCATATATGCCATATTGGTTTTAATATTAAATTTTTTTCATATATTTTATTTATTTGTATTTCATGATATATAGTAATTTATTTAATGTGTTCATGAGATTCAACACTGCAGATTTAGACAGGGTCCCATGCAGGTTCATTACAAAACGTCGAGGCCAAAATACTAATGGCCAAAATAGAACAACCACCAATGCATGACAAGGCAGACATCCTGAGCAGGCTAAAATAGAACAACCACCAATGCATGACAAGAAAGACATCCTGAGAAGGTTAAGGGCGTGGTTTCAACAACCACCCCCTATTAGTTTTGGTTTTCTTCCTTTCTATTTATCCTTTTACCTATTTTCATTCTTTCTGTTTAAAATTTTTTTTTTATAAAACTTAACATTTTTCACAAACCTTTGATTTTTCCTCCTAAACTCGAATAATTAATTTTAGGTCTTTTTTTAATTTAATTTTAGGTTTCAAATTAATTTTTGATTCAACAACCACCCATGACATTTGCATTATTTTTATTTTCTAACCCTATTTTTCATTGTTGTTTCTTCCCCTATCTATTTTTTGGAAAACTTAATCTTTTTATTAATCATTAGACATAAAAAAAATTTAAACCTTTTTTTTAATTAAAATTAATTAGGTTTTAGGTTTTTTTAATTAACTTTTTTTTTTCAAAATTAACCTTTTTTTATTAATTAAAATTAATTAGGTTTTAGATTTTTTAATTAACCTTTTTTTTTTAAAACTAACCTTTTTTTATTCAAACAAATTAGGATTTGATTTTTGTTTTAGTTAGTAACTGATTTTGGTTTTTTTTCATTTATTAATAAATTAAGTTAATTAACTTTTTTTTTTAATTAAAATTAGTTAGAATTAGGTTGTTTAATTAACTTAAAATTATTTTCTACAAAAAACACCAAAAACATTAACTTAGAATTTTAAGTTTTAATTTTTCCTTAATTTCTTTTTATTTATTCTTTTACATTTTAATTTCTAGAAAAATTGTATAGGTCACGTTATCAATGTAATAGCGTAGATTTATCTTGTCTCGCTTTTTTTCTTCTAATTATGTAATTGCTTCCGGGATGTAATAGTTTTAGGATTTCTTTTCCGCACTCTTCATTATTATGTAATTGCCCCAAAGCTCTGTAATAGCTTAGGTTTACATTTCCACCTTTTTATTTTTAATCCAAAATAATTATGTATCTGCAAAAGCCTTGTAATAAATAGGGCTTTAAACTTTCTGCATTTTAATTCCACAAACTATAAACTGCTTAGATGTATGGCTAATAGGATTGTATGGCAAGAATGTTTGGGAAATTAAAACGGTAGATCACCTAATGTGCAAAGATTAAATAACTGAAACAAATCATATGCACATATTCACTCCTAGGGTACTCCTCACTTGGTTGCCTCGGAAAATAATGGTCATGTCCCTCAAACGTAGGGATATCTTAGCAAAAGATTCTCAATCTAAAAGTCATCATAAAGATCATAGTCCCTTAACGTCCCTCGAGTTATCTATGAAAAATGATCTTATCCCTCGATGTTGCCTACGAATATATGATGACAATCCCTTTGAAATGCTAAGGTATCCTTACATGTTGCCTTCAATGACCATTACGCCCCTTTCGAATTGACCCTTAAACTCCAACGGCGGTGCTACCTACTCCTTAATAGTAGGATAGCATTGTCTAAAGGAAACGAGAATAGAAACAATCTTTTTTCGAGTAGGTAGATGCTAGTAGGTACTTGCTCAAAACAAATCTTTTACACCATACACTTTCAAACAAACTTTTCAAACTAAAGTTTTCAAAAACAACTTCATCACACCTTTGAGGACTGATACAAGTGTTATCACGAAGTAAAACATTTTCAAAAATAAAGCACACACAAGCAATTTCAAAATGAGAAAGTACCTAAGAGCCCATGGAAAACCATGGATAGAAAGGGTGCTAACACCTTCCCTTTCTATAATCTACCCCCCGTACTCAAAATCTCGAAAAAGGAATTTTTCTATGCTTTTTTTCCTTTCCAGTTGGATAAAATAAAAGTTGGTGGAGATCTTGCTTACCGCGACATTTTGCAAACAAAAAAACGCAAAACGCAAACCAGTATTAAACGGTCGGTTCTGCCACCGTATCATAGAACTGGTGACTCTGCTGGGGAAGAGAGATAAGTGGGGTATACCTTAGGATCTAGGTCATTAAAATTGCTTCTCTTGATTGCTTTGTTTGCTTTATTTTTGAGGGTTTTGTTTGGGGTTACTATAGATCCTACACCCGGATTTGGGGAATACCTTTTAGGTAAGTAGCAATAGACTGTGAAGGAACTGTACAGCGTAGACCGATACGGTTGAAGCAGTAGCTACGTTGATATGGAACATTGGTTGGTACTGGTATCCCTCGTGGAGAAATGAGGAGAATACGGGGCCGCTGCGTGGTGTCGTTAAGCATCAACTGACCTTAGAACCTTTAATCGCCCAACTTGGCCATTAGAAAGTAGTGAGATAGCCGACCTCGATGTAAAGCTGAGAACTGGTTGATACTCGATACTACACTCATTGAGACCATACTCTCGAGATAGTTCCGGCCTCGAGAAAAGATTGCGTGAGCTGAAACCATGACTGATGGAGGATGGTCAGTGATATTGAGATCCTCTAGAACCCAGTTACTTTTCTAGGACAGGTTGAACCAACTAAACTTCAAGAGGGTACTACCTTAAAACCCATGCAAGCCTAAACCTAAGGCTGTTTGTGTGATTTGTGTGCTTTCAACTTGAAATACTTGCACATTTTTATTATCTGACAACATGAGTTCCTTGAAGGTTTTGTTTACAGTCCTTATCCAATAACTTGGATTTCTTGCCGGGTTTACTTGCTTACATCACCTCTCACTTTTGCTTAAAGGCATAACATACACATCATAACATCATACCATAGCATTTCCTTAACCATTTCAAGGATCTCAAGGGTTTGTGATGCAGGTTATGGTAAATCAGACGTCTAGCAAGGGGCAAGGGGATTTATTTTCCTCTAGCCAATTCCGTCTAAAGATAAAAACACGATAACTTGAGTCAATGGCTATGACCCACTCGATATGGTGAGCTTGACTCTTGAAGAAGGACTCTCAATGACACGAAGTTTCTTCAATCAAGCGGCAATCAAATTCTAACAGTTTCTTATTTACCCCGCGAGATCCTTGAAAACATTGCATACATATATAATACATATCATTGCATAAGCAGGTTTCAAAGCAGGTCTCTCATGTTCTCGCTGTTTATTTCAGCAATGGCTCTCCAACAAGACAACAGAGATCTCCGAGCTCAAGATACCTAGTTCAAGGAATTTATCCTGAATCTATCCAAGGGGCAAAAAGACCTGAACACACTCTTCATTGGGAATCTGACCATGGAACGTCCTGACCAGATGCTGGGGCAGATGGCTCTTATCCAAAACTTAGCTCGAGGACAAGAAGGGCTAAGAGTTTTCCTCAACAAGCTTCACCAAGATGGATGCAGATCCATGAAACAAATAGTTAAAATTATGGATCAAGGAATTAATCAGCCCCCAGTGAGAGAAGAGGTTGGTTTGGTCAGGAACATACCTTTCCAGATTACTACTACATCACAAGCCCAACCACAACCTCTCTAATGACAACAGGGAAATCAGCATAAGAAGAATACATATGAAAGACGCTTCACCGAAATCAACATGTCATTGGCTCAAGCATTGCAACGCATGTTGAAGGCCAAGTTGGTTATGTTAAGGGACCCTCCTCATAATCCCAACATAGCCTCCCCAAGGTACTATCCAAATGCAAGATGTGCGTACCACTCCAACAATCCAGGACATGACACCAACAGTTGTTGGGCGTTGAGAAATAAAATTCAAGAACTGATTGATGAAGGAGCGCTAGAATTTGCACAAGACGGTCAGGCTGAGTTCTTCTGCCATCCCTCCAGAGCATACCATCTGAAGTGACAAGTTCTCACAAGAAGGCTTTTCGTTCATTATAATTTTCAATGTGTAGTTTTCTTTTGATTTGTTTGAACATTTATTCATATCAAACCTCGTTATTTCATCAATGCATTGCACGTGTTTGTATTGAATCAATTCATTCGTATTCACTAGTTCAAAAATGCGTTCTTATTTCCTTTTGTGATATTCAACTCTCGAACAAAAGCTCTGAGCCTTTAGAGGGAGGATGACGAAAATGATATCAAAATCTCTACAGTATGCTTTTGAACAGAACCTGCTGACGATGTACAAGCGTTGTTTCAAATCCTAAATAGTGGATTTATAAGGAAGATAATCCCTCGTCAACCCCTTCGAGCCAAAGAAGTAGGAGTTTTTCTTTTCACACAAATTAAAACCCTTAATCATAACCTGGGGCAGGGTAGTTTTCTCAGTTAATTCAGAGACGTATTCAGTCATAATTTGCCGCTTCGTATACAATGAATGGCATCGAAGACGTCCTTCCAAAACAAAAGACGGTGATGGTTCTGTATAATCGTCAAGACATGCAGTCATTATCTCTCGAAATAAAAGCCTGTTAAGTCAAAACCTATGAAGGAGACTTAAGAGAAAAATTGGGGCATCCCGCTGACTGTAATCACAAAAGAAACAGTTCAGGCAAAAGAAGGGATAACAAAAAAAAAAGACGTTAATACAAATCCTAGACAAAAAGAAGATTACAAAAATGACTGCCTTTTCAAAACAAATGTTCAATTTCTGAATCATCACCAAGTATAAGAGCAAAGATTCCAAACTCAATCGGGATCTAATCGCGTAATTAACAAAGCATAGGACTGAAGAACATCACGAAGAGCGGGTTGGGTACACATAAAATTTGAGCCTTTATCCTTTGTTTCTTGAACCGTGAACCAGGCCACGTTATAACCCTTAAAAGTCCTAGCTGAAGCATGGGTTAGTTTAAGAGCATACTGTTACAAAGATATCCTGACTCCTGTAGGCTTTGTTACGAATCCTGAGTTGATATCACATTCTTGCAAATTTCATTTTACTACACAAAACACATTTTCAAAAAAAAATTCAAGACAAACATGAGTTTTGCATTCTTTAAATGACATTGTTTGCATATGACTAATTGTTTGACAGCAGAGAAATCCGCACAATGGATATTCAATGAACAAACATCCTCTCAATGGACAGAATCACCTCAGTGAGAAAGGCACTTCCAATAAAAGCTCTTCCATAAGCAAGGGGCATGACATGATGTCTAATTACACCTGGGGCACTCTCTCAAAAAGTGCCAAATAACTAGGGGTAGATCTCCATCTGAATCGCTTGTGGAATTACGCACGCATTCCAGGAACAAATCATGTGCCATCAAGAAAACATTTTTGACAGTACTACAACACAATGGACAGTGACAACTCTCTATATCCTGAAGGCGTGGACGTAGTCGGAAAATACTACGCATAACAAAGACCCGCTAGGTTGACATACCTAGGCAAAAATAAGGGCATCCCGGCGAACCAAAAGGGTTCGGGAAAAAATTAGGGATAGAAAATGAAAAAATCTGTACACCCGGCAAGTCGAAAAGCCGAAAGGGAGGCTTGGGAAAAAAAGGGTATCCCGGTAGACTGAAAACCCGAAAGGGCGGTCAAGGAAAAAGTTAGGGATTTAAAACGTAGGACTATGTCCCGTCACCTGTCTATCAGTGGAAGACTTATACCTTGATCAGAATTCATTAAGAGCACCTGAATTCAGATACAGTTCAGATACGCTCCAGATACGGATGCCATTCTGATACTCATTCATATTCATCTTTCAGATACAGTTCAGATACGCTCCAGATATGGATGCCATTCTGATACTCATTCAGATTCAGCTTTCAGATACGCTCCAGATACGGATGCCATTCTGATACTCATTCAGACTCAGCTTTCAGATACGGTTCAGATACGCTCCAGATACGGATGCCATTCTAATACTCATTCAGATTTAGCTTTCAAATACAGTTTAGATACGCTCCAGATACAGATGCCATTCTGATACTCATTCAAACTCAGCTTTCAGATACAGTTCAGATACGCTCCAGATACGGATGCCATTCTGATACTCATCCAGACTCAGCTTTCAGATACAGTTTAGATACGCTCGAGATACGGATTCTATTCTGATACTCATTTAGACTCAGCTTTCATATACAGTTCAGATACGCTCTAGATACGGATGCCATTCTGATACTCATTCAGACTCAGCTTTCAGATACAGTTCAGATATGCTCCAGATACAGATGCCATTCTGACACTCATTTGACACATGTTTCAAAGTACAGTTCAGATACGATCCAGAGACGGATGTCATTCTGACACTCATTCAACACATGTTTCAAGTACAATTTAGATATGACCCAGAGCGGATGTCATACTGACACTCATTAAATACATGTTCAAGTACAATCACGACATAGATCCATCCACAAAATCTCCGCATGTACTTTTTCCAACATGGTACAAGGGGCAGAGACCGTTGGAATCGAAGTCACTATCACATACAAGCCAGTGATACCTATATTCCCCATAGAGTAAGGACAACCAAGGTCCAACCTCCGTATCCTCATGCAAGAATTCCTTCCCCGACACGTTCCTTCAAAAAGCTGATATCTGCACTCCCCAGCCGAGTTTTATAACCATGAGCAATTTCTAAAGCCATCTCCCGAGCAGAGTTTATTTCTCTGATAGCGGAAGCTCAATCTCCAACAGAGCTCTTCTCTCCAGCAATGGAAGTTCATCCCCAACTTAGTTTATTTCTCCAAATCAGTAGATCTTCCAACAGAGTATCTCTCTTCCCCACATAGTCATTCCCCCGCAGGATTATTCTCAGATAGAGTCTCCCCCGACAGAATATTCTCAAGCAGAATGGATGTAAATCTCCATCTAATCATCTTTGGTCACTATCCCCAGCAGAAACAAAGAACTTAACTCATTATACTCTCCAGCAGTAGTCCAGGATTTATTTTCCCCAGCTAGAGAATATCACGATAGCATTGCATATCCATACATCATGGCATGCACATACATATTATAAAGCACAATCTCATTTATTTTGAGAACACCATTACTCAATACATTTCATACATCATGATATTACATACGACTAACTCTTGACCTTTCAGGGAAAGATGCAATCAAGTTCTCACGAGTTCTCTCTGGTTCAGTCAAACCGATACTAAGGTTTCTATTCCAGTTGAAGATATTCCAACACTTTTCAATATTTTCTCTAGTTCAGTTAAACCGACACTAAGGTTTCTATTCTAGTTGAAGATGTTTTAAGACTTTCGTTTGGGTCGGCCGAATCGCCGCTAAGATTCCCTTGATTTCTATGCCAGTCAAAGTTAATCCGAGACCTCCCTTGGGATCAGTCAAATCGACACTAAGATTTCTCTCCCAGTTGAAGTTCTCACAAGTTTTCCCTGGTTCAGTCAAATCGATACTAAGATTTCTATTCCAGTTCAAGCTATGAAGCCCGGAAATCGACCGAATAATATCTTAATTTCACCATAATACTACGAAGCCTGGAATCAACCAGATAGTTGTATATCTCAAGTTCAAGCTATGAAGCCCGAAAATCGACCGGAAAATAGCTTAATCCCCAGCAAGTTACTGTGAAGCCTGAAAATTGACCGGATAGCAGTACAAGATACCAGGAAGCCTAGAATCGACCAGACAGTGGAATAAGACACCGTGAAGCCTGGCACACGACCAGATAACGGTATAAGACGCTGTGAAGACTGGAGCACGACCAGATAGAGGCAAAGGACACTGAAACCTAGGACGCGACCATATAATAGTATAAGGTACTGCGAAGCTTGGAATTCGACCAAATAGAAGTTTACTCGGCCAATTACTATGAAGCCCGGAAATCGAACAGATATTAATATGCCTTAAATTCAAGTTGAAACCCGGATGCGACCGGATAACCACTTAATTCCTTCTGATGCCTGGAGCACGACCAGATAACCGTTTTTGAGATTGCAAAGCCTGGAGCACGACCAGATAGCAAGTTTAATCGCATCTCCCTAGTAAGTCACTGTAAACCCTAGAGCACGACCAGATAGCAGTCAGTCTTATTATCCTCAGCAAATCAATGTAAGGCCTAGAGCACGACCAGGTAGCAGCTCATTTTCATCTCCTCAACTAAGAAATTATTCCCCAGTAGAGTAACGGGCAACTGAAGCTCCTAAAATTCTATTTCTTCCAAGACAGATACTAACATTCCTCAGCAGATTCCTCCTCAACGACAGGAACGGGAATTCTCATCAAAGGAATATCTCGGGAAATCAACTTCCTCTAGATGGCATCTTTAAGCCCATCTCCGATGATTCTCCGTCATATCTTTCGGATGGCATCTTTATACCCATCTCCGGTGACCTTCCGTCATCTCCTCCAAATGGCATCTGTAAGCCCATTCCCGATACTACCTACATAGTCAAGCATCATCTCAGACGAGTGCAAATTTCTGGGCACTCTAGTGTTCAATCATCTTCCACCTTCAGATCACGAAAGGCAGACGAGCCAATCTAAATCTTCAGGTTTAAGAAGATTGAACAGGGGCAGCTGTTGTACCCCAAAATTTTCCCTCTTTTCATACACACATATTATTGGTTTTATGGTTATGGAATAAAGGTATATTTATCAAGCTTCTCCAGGTTACAAGTGACGTTTATTTCGTCAATGGATATTCTCAGAGTATTTTCCGTGCTGAAGATCGGTTCGCCGTTTTGCAATGATTCGGGATTCAAAGATTCACAAGTCCAACCTGGCGCGTCATATTCAGGTGTTCTTTCGCTAACGTATTATCAAATTTAGGTTCGGCTCAAGAGTCAATTCTTTAAAGAAGGTCTCCGAATATGTGAGTTTTCTCGAAGAAATATGGTGAAAAAAGTGTGCTGAAAGTGTAGTTTTTACGCACAAAAAAATTCATAACTTGAAGATCGTGGCTTGTTTTGAACCCGTTTTGGTGGCCAAAATTTTGTCTTGACGTTATCTACGTTTTCATCTCTCACGGATGGAATCCAATTTCGATCATAAGGTCTACAAAAATGCGGATTTATCAAGTATTTTCGTACAGAAAATTTGTGACAGAAGTTTATTTGCGTCATGTTCAGAAAATCATAATTTGGTCGATTTTCATCGTATCGAGCTGGTTCCGGCGCCAAAATTTCAAAAATTGAGTTGGCTATGCTTTCACAGGAGGTATCGAGTTTGAAAGGTATTCAAAAGGCCTTCGTTTTTTTCTCAAAGTGCGTGTGACGCACCGAAAATCCTGAATGCTGAATATTATTTCATCTGGGACGAAACTTCGAAAATTCATAACTCGGTCAATTTTTATCGGATCGGGCCCATCTTTTTAAACAAGGTCATTTACTTAGAGATCTACAACTTTTCTTCCTAAGTCGAGACTGGGTTATGCTCCGATCAATACCAGTTTTTTATTGAAGAACGTGTTAGAGTCGACACTGGAGTCCAAAATAAGTTTGTCTGAGCCGAAACTTCAAAAATTCATAACTAATTCACCGTTTATCTGATTGAGCCCATTTTTGGACATGAGTTAGTTCTCGATGTCGGCTACATTTTGTTTCCACATTTCAACTTCAAAAATTGCACTTAAGCCCCTGCGATTTAGCCTGGAACGTGACGGACTCAAGTGAATATTGGAGGCCCAATTGCACATTCAAAGCCCATATCTTTGCTCTAATTTCTATTATATAATCTCATTCTTTTCACACAAAGGGAGACGGAAAAAAAACTTTTGCCACAACTCTGTCAGAATACCAAATTCTTTCAAGAATCCTAAAACCTTTAAATCTTTATTACAAATCCCCATCTCACTACAAACAAGTCATCCTTGTTACAAATCCTCATCTCACTACAAATAAGCCATACTTGTTACAAACCCATATCTCACTACTTCTCCAATAAAGGTAAGGCTGATTTGATCTCCATGATCAAAAGGACATAGAAGCATTCATCTCACTACTTCTCTAGCAAGGGTAAGGTTGGTTTGATCTCCATGATCAAATGGGTATAATCATTCATACATACCATATTTGTTTTAACATTAAATTTTTTTTCATATATTTGCTTTATTTGTATTTTATGATATATAGTAATTTATTTAATGTGTTCATGAGATTCAACACTGCAGATTTAGACAGGGTCCCATGCAGGTTCATTACAGAACGTTGATGCCAAAACACTAATGGCCAAAATAGAACAACCACCAATGCATGACAAGGCAGGCATCCTGAGGAGGCCAAAATAGAACAACCACCAATGCATGACAAGGCAGACATCCTGAGAAGGTTAAGGGCGTGGGTTCAACAACCACCCCTATTGGTTTTGGTTTTCTTCCTTTCTATTTATCCTTTTACCTATTTTCATTCTTTCTGTTTAAAACTTTCTTTTTCATAAAACTTAACATTTTTCACAAGCCTTTGATTTTTCCTCCTAAACTCGAATAATTAATTTTAGGTTTTAAATTAATTTTTGATTCAACAACCACCCATGACATTTGCATTATTTTTATTTTCTAACCCTATTTTTGATTGTTGTTTCTTCCCCTATCTATTTTTTGGCAAACTTAATCTTTTTATTAATCATTAGACATAAACTTTTTTTAAACCTTTTTTTTTAATTAAAATTAATTAGGTTTTAGGTTTTTTTAATTAACCTTTTTTTTCAAAATTAACCTTTTTTAATTAATTAAAATTAATTAGGTTTTAGATTTTTTAATTAACCATTTTTTTCAAAACTAACCTTTTTTTATTCAAAAAAATTGGGATTAGGTTTTTGTTTTAGTTAGTAACTGAATTTTTGGCTTTTTTCATTTATTAATAAATTCAGTTAATTAACTTTTTTTTATTAAAATTAGTTAGAATTAGGTTGTTTAATTAACTTAAAATTATTTTCTACAAAAAAACACCAAAAACATTAACTTAGAATTTTAAATTTTAATTTTTCCTTAATTTCTTTTTATTTATTCTTTTACATTTTAATTTCTAGAAAAATTGTATAGGTCGCATTATCAATGTAATAGCGTAGATTTATCTTTTCTCGCGTTTTTTTTCTAATTATGTAATTGCTTCCGGGATGTAATAGTTTTAGGATTTCTTTTCCGCACTCTTCATTATTATGTAATTGCCCCAAGCTCTGTAATGGCTTAGGTTTACATTTCCGCCTTTTTATTCTAAGTCCAAAATAATTATGTATTTGCAAAAGCCTTGTAATAGCTAGGATATTAAACTTTCCGCATTTTAATTCCGCAAACTATAAACTTCTTAGATGTATGGCTAATAGGATTGTATGACAAGAATGTCTCGAAAATTAAAACGGTAGATCACCTAATGTGAAAAGATTAAATAACTGAAACAAATCATATGCACATATTCACTCCTAGGATACTCCTCACTTGGCTGCCTCGGAAAACAATTATCATGTTTCTCGAACGTAGGGATATCTTAGCAAAAGACCCTCAATCTAAAAGTCATCATAAAGATCATAGTCCCTTAACGTCCCTCGAGTTGCCTACGAAAAATGATCTTGTCCCTCGATGTTGCCTATGAATATATAATGACAGTCCCTTCGAAATGCTAAGGTATCCTTACATGTTGTCTTCAATGACCATTACGTCCCTTTCGAAGTGACCCTTACAACTCCAACGACGGTGCTACCTACTCCTTAATAGTAGGATAGTGCTGTCTAAAGGAAACGAGAATAGAAACAATCTTTTTTCGAGTAGGTAGATGCTAGTAGGTACTTGCTCAAAACAAATCTTTTACACCATACACTTTCAAACAAACTTTTCAAACTAAAGTTTTCAAAAACAACTTTGTCACACCTTTGAGGACTGATACTAGGGTTATCACGAAGTAAAACATTTTCAAAAACAAAGCACACACAAGTAATTTAAAAATGAGCAAGTACCTAAGAGCCCATGGAAATCCATGGATAGAAAGGGTGCTAACACCTTCCCTTTCTATAATCTACCCTGTGTACTCAAAATCTCGAAAAAAGAATTTTTCTATGCTTTTTTCCTTTCTAGTTGGATAAAATAAAGGTCGGTGGCGACTCTTGCTTACCGCGACATCTTGCGAACAAAAAAACGCAAAACACAAACCAGTATTCAAACAGTCGGTTCTGCCACCGTATCACAGGGTGCTTGTGTGCAAGTGTATTATTTTCATGCTTGATTTTGTCTTGAATTAGGGTTTTCAAAGTATTGGTTTTTGTCTTTCCATACAAACCCTAATTACTAGCATGTTATGTATAAAGCGATAAATTACAGAATTTTAAAGTTACTACGTTATTACAATATTTGTGGGAAGGGGCGTGTACAAATTGTAAATGAGGATTGCAAGAATATAAACCTAATCAATCTATTACAACCAAATTGAATTTGTACAAGAAATTAAATGGAAATAATGTACAAAATGAATAAATATGCAAGAATGCAAATATAAAGAAAATGGATATTTTTGTTTGGATTTTTATAGAAAAAGTGAATTTGTTTTAACCTAATTTATTTAAAAATAATAATTAATTAAAATAATAAAAGTAAACCCAATTTAATAAGAAAAGAAATTAATAAAACCCTAATTCATTAATTGATAAGAAACTAAGTTTATAAGAAAAGTATTTTTGGTATTTTTTGTCTTGGAAATAAATTATAGTATTATAAAATATTTTTGGCCTTTTTTATATTAAAATAAAATTTTTAAATTGGTGTAAAAGGAAATAAAAAAAAACCTAGTATTTAATTAAATTTACAAGATATTTAGTGAAATGAATAAAGTATTGATTAAATAAAATATTTTTTTTATGAGAAAATAAATAAATAAGTCAAAATATAAATCTACTATTTTTTATATTTTTATGATTTTTTTAGTATTTTAGAAAAATAATTAAGAAAATAAATAAAAATGAAAAATAAGAAAATAAAATAAAATTTGGGCCAGGGTGCAAATAGCCTGTAAGGGGGTTAGAAAGTAAAAACAACAAAAAACAAAAAACAAAAGCCCAACAAGGCCCAGCGCCTGCAAAAAAAAACAAAGTCAGAAAGCAAAAAATGTGAAAAAATCAAAAGGGTACCACTGGGGCTCGAACCCAGGTCCCAAAGGTTACAGACACGCATTTCTACCACTGGGGTGGCTATACATCAGTTTATATAAATACAACAATAAATACATAAGGCAAACACGTTCCATGGCCTGAACTTCATCTTCAACCTCACGCCCAACCAGAGCTTCTGTAACTCATTCAAATCTCAACGAAAATGAAAACCGTAAACATGAAACTTGTAGCAAATTTCCTCACGGTTTCAGAAATGTAAAGCATTAAAACTATAGCTCAAATATAAACATGAATTTTAATGGCCCTATTTTGAATCCTAAAAATCTCAGAAAGTTCAAACTTAAAATTCTCTAAGCTCAGGCAAAATTAATGGAAACTATGAACATGGTTAGCTTTAGGGCAATGATATCTACATGTCTTGTTCATAAATAAATCATTGATGATGCATTTATGAAAAGTTCCAAAGTTAGAAAACTTACCTTGCAAGAGGGTATCGGGTTTGAGGTTTGAGAAGCTTTCAATGAGTTCCAATGGTTGAGTTAGCTTCCTCAAGTTCCCAGGAAGCTAATGGAATGCTTAGCTTGAGCTGAAAGTACCTGAGGAGTTCTGGAGGAGTCCAAGTGCAAAGATCTGTTTTTGAAAATGGAGGATGGTGTTAATGGTGTTACAGTTCTGTAACAGGGTGTGGGATCAATTCTAAATGATGTTTAGGAGCTTTAGAAACCAAAAGGCTTGAAAACGCTCGAGGGAGTTATGGGTTTCAAGTTTTTGGTTAGTTTATGTGAAAATGGAGGTATGAGATGTGATTCTGAGTTCTAGGTATTTTCAAGGTTTATGCCTCCTTCTCTTTGATGCAAATAGTTTGTGTATCTATAAGCAAAGGGATTGGAGTGCATTGGCAAGTAAGAAGTACAAGTTACAAGCTTTTGGCTAGGTTACTTAATTTTCAAGAAAAGAGGGAAACCAAGTTTCAATGTGAGGTACAAGCATGCGCTGGGTGATTGTAAGTGTCTAAACCATTTCTTATGAGTTATAGGACTTGTGTGATCAGAAGAGAACAAGTTCAAGGCTCAAGAACAAGTTTTGTGCAAAAAAGCACTTTATCAAAATGGCAATGTACACTTTCTTCCAAAAATGGATATAAAGCATGTCCATGCATTGAATGCTTGAAATGAGACCTCTAACAGCTGTGCAAGCCATTAATTATGAAGTTCCTAGCAAGTTTGAGGCGTGCAAAGTATATTTTATGCAGCATAGTTTGAATTTTGAATTTGGTTCATCACAAAATGACTTGTAAATCAAGTGACAAAACCCTAACTTCATCTCTTTGATTCTCCCTACTCAAGAATGATCTCAAGTAGTTATTGGACATTTTAGAAATCTTGTAATGTGCCCTACAACCCATATTTGAATTTCTTTTGAATATTCCCCTTGGAACTATAAGAAAAGTGCCATGAAGTTGGGTCAAAATCCTTACCAAATTAGGGAAAATTTTCACTAAGTGTTTTATTTCATGACCACATGTTCTTAAAATTATAACATGAGATCCAAGCACTTTTGGAAGAATTTGTGTGAAGAAAAGTTGTAGATTTCATGGAGATATACAACTTTCATGTTGTAAGTTTCTCTTGAATCACTTTGCATCATGGTGAAAAGTTTGCTCAAAGTTATGAAAAAATAAGAAATTTCCAACACTTAGAAAATTTCTAAGTTTAGAAATTTTAACTTTTCAAAATGAAATCTTGAATTTTTGATTTCTTGATGAATAAGTTTAATATTTTGACATGCTTTGGTGAATTAGGATCTTTGGCATTTGATTTTGACTTAAAAGTCAAAGTTTGACTTTTCAGTATATAGTTGACTTTTGAGCAGTTGACTGAAAATTCATCTGTCAATCCTTTGGAATTGAGAAATGTTTTTGAGCTATGTCATTAGGTCAAAATGATGCAATTGGAATGTTGAGATCATGCCTTAAACCAATTGATCATTTTCTAGGTCAAATATCATAAATTTCCCTTTCCCAGTCAAAACCCTAATTTTGACTATTTTGCCCTTTTGGAGATTTGATCAAATTTCTTGAGGAGTTGTGGTCCAAACTTGATCAAATGATACATATGAGTTTAAATTGTGGATGTGGATCAAAATTTATGAAGTTTGACTGTAAATTGGCCATAGTTGACTTTTTCCCCAATACAAATGACTTTTAGGTCAACTGCTCAATTGACTGAGCAAAAGTGTGATCCAAAGCTTGAAACTTGACATGAGTGATCTTGAGGGTAGATAATGATCCATGAAAACCAAATGGGGCATTGGAAGTGAAAAAATCCTTGTGAAAACTCAAACCCTAAGTTTGGTCATCAGTGCTTGAGGAGGTGTCTTGAGTTGATCAAACCCTAGTGCAGTCTTGAGCTAAGGAGATCTTGTGAGCAAAATTCTTGATAAGTGAGAGGGAAAATTTTGGGGTACAATAGAAGGCAACATTTGTTATATTCAGTTATTTTTTTTATCTTTTGTGTTAGGTTTGCTAACGTTTTGTTATTAGTCTTTCCATACAAGCCTAATTACTAACAGTTAATATATATTGCAAAAATTTAAAGTGCGAAAAGTTAAATCTACGATATCACAGGGCTTTAGGGATTAATTTCATGTCCAAGAATAAGGGGAACAAAGCGGAAAATAAAATCCTAATTATTCTATTACAACCCTTGAGCAGTTACAATAATATGAAAAATGCAAGAATAGATAAATGCGCGCGAGTTAAGAAAAGATGTCTAAAAATCCTAAAGAAAAGGGAATCTTTTTGTTGGTTTTTATTTATGAATATGACTAAATTAAATATCCTAAAATTATTTAGAAAAATAAAAATTAATTAAGGAATTAGTCTAAGTCCCTTTTTTATTGTTTTTTATTATGAAAAGAAAAGAAAATGATATAAATATAAAAAAATTCCTAATTCTATTTTATTTTAATTTAAAAAGGAGTTAAATTTTAATTAATTAATTGCTAAAAGAAATTAAAAAAATCTAATCCTAATTTTTGTTTGGTTTTTGGTAATTTATTTGATGATAAAAGAAAGGTAAAAGAAATAAATAATAAAAACAAAATGAAGAGAAATTAAATGGGCCAGGATAGCAAAATTAAATGGGGGGTGTTGAAACTGAAATTTGTTAGGCCTAGCTGAAGGGAGCCCAAACTTTGTCTGGATCCAGGGAGGAGCAGCTTTGAGGGTGCATGATGAGCTTGTGCATTTGATGCTTTAACTTGGATCAGGGATGTTTCTGATGGCTTGGACTTGGTGGTGTATGATGAGGAAATGGCCTTGAGGAGCACTAGATCTGCATGAAATATTTTAGAAAAGGTAAAATGATGGACCTGGGATTCGAACTCAGGTCATTTCCCTTCTACACGCGAGCCTTTACCAACTGAGTTGCTGAATCATTCGAACTAAATGAAACTACCACTAGATCCTAAAAAATTTGTTAGTTCCAAGATCTATCGAACCTATCCCCATCGAACTTGCCCCCAGAGCTCAAATATGGGGTTGTTTCGATCTGTGACGGATAATACCTTGAGTTTCGAAAGCAATCTATATTGAAGGCCCCTAGCATTGGCATCCTAACATTTGGATGCTGCATCTTACATATATCATGTTAAAGCAATCACACACAAACAAGAATAACATGAATATGCAATCCAACGAGTTTACATTATTGAATGATAAGAAGGAAATTTTACCAACTGAGGTATTTCGGTCTGAGCTTGGGATGACTTGGATTTTGGACTGGAAGTTGTCTTTCGATTTTTATAACTTTGTATTTTTTTTGCAAATTTTCTGTAGAGTTCCTATAGCCTCTCTATGTCTGTCTGATGCTTGTGCATGTGATCTTTATATAGAGGAGAGGGTGCATGGAAATGGCAAGATACAACCATTAACCAAGCTTTGAAAGTCACGAGACAAAAAATCAGACACATTAAAAGACTTCTTTTTTTGAAATATTCATGCCCCTTTGGGCCTTAGGATGAACCTGGACGCATTTGGTCCATTTGAATACCCTCCAGCATTGTTATTCGATTGACCCATCATTACTTCCTTCGAATGGCTTCCTTTCAACTCAAACCAATAAAAACATCAACTCTCTCTTTATGAATGGTCTAAGGTTGCTTCAGCTCTCTATTAATCGAAGGCTTTGTAGAATCCTCCTCACTTTCTTTAGAATTTCCCCAGCCCCCCATCATTATGGCTTTCAAATGAATCCCTATCCGCCTTGTTCTTCGATTGGCTTTGATACTAACAAACTAAACCAATCGAAAGACTTCAACCTGGCCAGTCGAAGCTTGTGAATATGAATGCTTATGCAGAAAGCTTGGGCCTATCAGTATGCAAAACCTTGGTTAGCAAGCAAAATTGTTTTCATCCAATACATGTTTTTTTTCCAACTGGACCAAGTGCATGTCTTTCGAAGGCATTATTTGTGTCCTTCGAGCAGGCCTTACTAGGTGTCGAAAGTGGAGAGTTGTGTGTTTTTAGATGTGGAATCGAAACCATTTCAAAGGGGACCGTTGCCCACTCGAAGCTGGGACAAAGGCAGATCGAAGCTTACATCGAAGCTTGTAGACCAATGCTTGATCTAAGGGTTTTCAGCGCCCAATTAAAGCTTGTGAGGAAAATATATCTCGAAGGGTTTTAAAATCCCAATCGAAGCTCCTTGTCCAGATGCCAATCGAAGACTCATTTATTCAAATGCCAATCGAAGTACTTTGTTGACGTGACTTCTAAATATACTTTATTCAGATGCCAATTGAAAGACACATGACCATCATTCAAAAAATTTATTTTTCTTCCAAACAAGGGTTCGTAATCACCCATATAGGAGGAAACCTTGGGGGACATGAGAGGGAAAATTTTGGGGTACAACAGCTGCCCCTGTTCAATCTTCTTAAACTTGAGGATTAGATTGGCTTGTCAGCCTTTCATGATCTGAAGGTGGAAGATGATTGAACACTAGAGTGCCCAGAAATTTGCACTCACATGAAGTAACATTGATGTTTAATGATACCGGGAATGGGCTTACATATGCCATTTAGAGAAGATGACAGAGAGTCATCAGAGATGGGCTTAAAGATGCCATCCAAAGTAGATGCTGACTTCATAAGAGGTCTCTTTATGGGGGATCTCTGTTCCTACTGTCTAAGGAGGAGTCCGCTGGGGAATGTTGATTCCCGTTGTTCTCCTGCTTGAGGAAAACTCTTGGGAATAGGGTCTAGGAACTTCAGTTGTCCAAGGCTCCATCGAGGAATTATCTCTGGAAAAGTTTGTTATTTTCTGATTGAACTCCAGGATTCACAGTAACTTACTGGGGATAATGGAATTAACTGTTACTTGAAAATGTATTAGAGAGAGCCTGTGTAGGGTGGTTCCGAGATGAGTCTGTGTTAGACTACATCTGGATGATAAGAAGGAACCCGTGTAAGATTGCTTCATCTGGTTATGTAGATAGTTTTCCTATGTGGTTTCAAGTGTTAATCTACAAATAAACTGTACGCAGATAGTTGTCCTGTCTAGTTTCAGATATTAATCTGGAACTTGTAAATTGTCGATCGCTGAGATAGTTATCCTGGCTGGTTTCAGGTATTAATCTCTAACCTGAGAAAGAAAAATAGTTTTCCTGGCTTGTTATAAGTGTTAATCTTCAGTCTCCTCATGTAGATAGTTTTCCTGGCTTGTTACATGTATTATTCTCTGACCTGAGAAAGAAAGATAGTTTTCCTGGCTTGTTACAGGTGTTAATCTTCAGTCTCCTCATGTAGATAGACTTTTTGGCTTGTTACAGGTATTAATCTACAACCGGTCGTCCACAAATAGTTCTCCTAGCTTGTTACAGGTATTAATCTAGAACTTGTCTTTGTTGGTCGTTGGGATAGTTGTCCTGGCTGGTTACATGTATTAATCTCTAACCTTAGAAAGAAATATAGTTTTCCTGGCTTGTTACAGGTATTAATCTTCAATCTCTCGTCAACAGATAGTTCTCCTGGCTTGTTACAGGTATTAATCTTCAATCTCTCGTCCACAGATAGTTCTCCTGGCTTGTTACAGGTATTAATCTGGAACTTGTCTTTGTTGGTTGTTGAGATAGTTGTCTTGGCTTGTTTAAGGTATTAATCTCTGACCTGAGAAAGAAAGGTAGTTTTCGTGGCTTGTTACATGTATTAATCTTCAATCTCTCGTCCATAGATAGTTCTCCTGGCTTGTTATAGGTATTAATCTGGAACTTTTCTTTGTTGGTCGTTGTGATAATTGTCCTGGCTTGTTACAGGTACTAATCTCTGACCTGAGAAACAAAGATAGTTTTCCTGGCTTGTTACAGGTATTAATCCTAAATCTCTCGTCCACAAATAGTTTTCCTGGATTGTTACAAGTATTAATCTGGAACTTGTCTTTGTTGGTCATTGAGATAGTTGTCGTGGCTTGTTTCAGGTATTAATCTATGACTTGAGAAAGAAAGATAGTTTTCCTGGCTTGTTACAGGTATTAATCTTCAATCTCTTGTCCACAGATAGTTCTCCTGCCTTGTTACAGGTATTAATCTGAAACTTATCTTTGTTGGTAAACCCGTCTTGCTTCGGGAGTTCATACCACTTGGTCATGTAGATAGTTTCCCTGTCTGGTTTCGGGCATTAATCTTTGACTTGCTGTATAGGTTGACATTGTTTATCTGTCTTCTAATTTAACTTGAAAAGGTAAAATCAGTTTCATGTAATATCATGATGTATGAATTTCATGATGCTCTTAAAAATAAATGAAAATGTGATATATGCATTTGTGCTGCATATGCTATGATGTTTATAGAAATGATGTATGAATGCAATGTATGAACATGTCAGTTGTTCCATTGCAGTGTTGTTGAACTTGGGAAAATAAATCCCTTATTGCAACTGGGGTGAAGAATGTAGGTCTTCAAATATGTTGAAGTTAAATGTTGGGAGATGAACTTCCGTTGTTAGAGAAATAAACTTTGTTGGGGAAAGAAAACTCTGTGAACCACTTGGGGTTTGTTAGAGTGAATCTATGTCATGATTGTATTTGGAGATGTGTTAAATAAGTGTCAGAATGATATCCGTCTCTGGATCGTACCAGAACTATTTCTAGAGGAGAATCTAGAATAAGTGTCAGGATGACACCCGTCTCTGGATCGTACCTGAACCATTTCTAAAAAATATGTTGAAATAAGTGTCAGAATGACATCCGTCTCTGGATCGTATCTGCACCATTTCTAGAGGAGAATCTGTAATACCTGTCAGAATGACATCCGTCTCTGGATCGTACCTGAACTGTTTCTAGAAGATAGCCTGGAGTAAATGTCAGTATGACATCCGTCTCTGGATCATACCTGAATTGTTTCTAGATGAGAATATGGAATAAGTGTCAGGCTGACATCCGTCTCTGGATCGTACCTGAACCATTTCTAGAGGAGAATCTGGAATAAGTGTCAGGATGACATCCATCTTTGGATCGTACCTGAACCGTTTCTAGAGGAGAATTTGGAATAAGTATCAGGATGGCATCCGTCTCTGGATCGTACCTGAACCGTTTCTAGAGGAGAATCTTTAATAAGTGTCAGGAAGACATACGTCTCTGGATCATACCTGAACTGTTTCTAGAGGAGAGTGCACTTTATTTAGAATGTTTCCGTTGATAATTCTTGTTTTGTTGTTTTCCGAAGAAATATGTTGGGGAAGGGAAACTACGTAATCCGCTTGGGGATTTTGTGAGATCCTGTTGGGGAATCCTGAGAAGCTTGGTGACTTCATTGGGGAATTTTTAGATGTTGGAGCAGTAAATTAGAGATTCTTGCTCCGCTGAGGATATGAGAACATATGACATCATTAGGCTGCTTGCTGAGAATATGGTGGTGACCTCGTAGCAGGATGCCCCTGCCACTGTACCTGCCGAAGAAAATATCTGTCAGGGATTTTGTAAATGGTTTGACTCTTATCCCAACTCTTGGAGTCCTTGGTGAATACAGACCAGGGTAATAAACCTTCTACTGATAGACAAGTGACGAGATGATGGGACGTAGTCGTACGCTTTAATCCCTAACTTTTTCCTGGACTTTCCTTTCAGATTTTCAGTCCATTGGGATACCCATTTTCTCCCGAGCCGCCTTTTCAGGTTTTCGACTAGTCAGGTGTACAATTTTTTCATATGTATACCCCTAATTTTGCCCGAACTCTTTTGGTTCGCCGGGATGCCCTTATTTTTTCCTAGGCCAGTCAACCTAGCGGGTCTTTGTTCATGCGTAGTATTTTCCGACTATGTCCATGTTCACCGGGTACATAAAATTGTCATTGTCCATAGTAGTAAGTGTTTTCACCCTTCCAGAAGATGTTTGTTTGATTGCACATGATTCGTTGCTAGAATTCATGTCTAATGCCCCAAGTGATTCAGATGGAGATCTACCCCTGGCTATTTGGCATTTTGGAGAGATTCCTTGAACCTTGACTTGACTGCCCCAGACTAGCTGGACACGATGTTGTTCCCCTTGATTATGAAAGGCCTATCACTGGAATATCTTTCCATCTGAGGTGATTTTGTCCACTAAGAGGATTTCTGTTCATCGAATATCTGTCGGGCGAGTTTCTCTGCTGTTGAACAAATAGTCATATGCAAACAATGGTATTTTAAGAATGCAAAGTTTATGTCTGTCTTGAAGTTTGAAAATCCATTTTTTAGTAAAACAAACAAATTTTGTAAAAGTGTGATATCAACTCAGGATTTATAGTGAACCCTACAGGAGACAGGATACCTTTTGTAACAATATGCTTTCGAACTAACCCATTCTTCAGCTAGGACTTTTAAGGGTTATAACGTGGCCTGGTTCACGATTCAAGAAATAAAGGATAAAGGCTAAAATTTTATTTGTACCTAACCCTCTCTTCGTGATGTTCTTCAGTTCTATGCTCAGTTAATTGTGCGTTTAGATCCCAATTGAGTCTGGAATCTTTTCTCTGATAGTTGGTGATGGTTCAGAAATTAAACGTTTATTTGAGAAGGCAGACATTTTTGTAACCTTTTATTTTTTTGTTGAGGATTTGTAGGACCTCTTTTTTTTTATCCCTACTTTTTCCTGAACTGTTTCTTTTCTGTTTACAGTCAGCGGGATGCCCCAGCTTTTCTTAAGTCTCCTCCATAGGTTTTTGACTTAACGGGCTTTTATTTTGAGAGATAATGACTGCCTGTCTTGATGATTATATGGAACCATAACCATGTTTTGGAGAGCATCTTCTACACTATTTTCCGTGTATGAAGGTAGAGCTTGCGACTGAATGCACATTTGAATTAACTGAGAAAACTACCCTGCCCCAGGTTATAATTAAGGTTTTTAATTTGTGTGAAAAGAAAAACTCCTACTTCATAGGTCCAAAGGGGTTGACTAGGGATTATCTTCTTTATAACTCCACTGTTTAGGATTTCAAACAACGCTTGTACATCGTCAGCGGGGTCTGTTCAAAAGCATACTGTAGAGATTGTGGTATCGTTTTTGTCTTCCTCCCTATAAAGGCTTACAACTTCTAATCGAGAGTTGAACATCACAAAAAGGAAGTAAGAAAACAGTTTAAATATAATGAAAATGACATAATTCAAGGCAAACATATGTATTGCATTAATGGGAAAAACAAAGTTTGACGTGACATTAATTGTTTGAACAATCAAAGGAAATTACAATTGAAAAATCATAAAGGAAACAGACGCTCTCAATGATTTGGCCTACGATCAGTGATCATGTGGTGAGTCTCGAGAGGATCAAATTCAATCTCATTGGCGTCAATCATATCCTGAATTTTGTTCTTCAAAGCCCAACAACTATTTGTATCATGTCCAGTACTATCAGAATGGTATGCACACATTTCATCGGGGTGGTAGCTAGGAGCAGAGGTGTTATAATTTCGTAGAGGAGCCTTTAACGTAATCAATCCTTCTTTCAACATGTGTCATAACACTTGAGCTAGTGACATGTTGATTTTGGTGAATTGTCTCTTATGTGTGACCTCTTTATGCTGATTCCCTTGTTGATGTTGCTGCATAGACGTAGGATTAGAGACCAGTATTGCCCTACAAATGGGTTGTGGTTACCTCTAGCACGTCTCTCTTGGCCATATACAACATTAGCTTCCTTCTTTCCACTGAATGGATTCTTCTTAGCATTAGAAGGTACATCCATTGGAATCTTCCCACTCTTAATACCGCGTTTGACTCTTTCACATGTCGGTATCAGCTCAGTGAACCCAGCCAAAGAACTTCCAATTAAGTGGTTGAAGAGTGGACCAGACAAAGTGCCCAAGAACATGTCTACCAGCTCCCTATCAGATAGGGGAGGGTGGAATCTCCATGCAAGGTCCCTCCATTTTCTGGGCGTAATCTTTGACACCTTCGCTGGAACTCATAGACATACTTTGTAATTGTGTACGGGTTGGAGAGAGGCCAGTATTATATTGGTACTTTCTGTAGAAAGAAGCAGCCGAGTTTTCCCAGGTATGAGTGTCGGTTCCTTCTAACTGGTAGAACCACTCCAGTTGAGTGCCGGCCAAAATTTCTTGGAAGAAATGGACCCATAACTTCCGGTCAGCATTGTGAGGCTGGATCTTTCTGACGTATGATCTTAAATGAAGTTTAGGATAAGAGACCCCTTCATATTTAGCAAATGTTGGGACCTTAAAATTTGGTGGGATAACCACTCCATAAACCAGCCCTAACTCTTCAAAGTCCAAGCCATGTATTTGCTGAATCTCCATAGCATTTGGGCAATCCTCCAGTTGTTTGTATTTGTCATCAGCAGGAGGATATTGTTCCTCACAGTAATCAGTTTCATCTTCATCAATCCCTGGTTTGTTATCATCTTCATGATAGTCCCCCTCATTTGATGGAGTTGAGAGATCTAGATCTCTCTTGGTTGGTCTTTTAAGCCTTCTTCCCAAATTCAAGACACCAATCAGTTTCTTCGCCTTTTTCTTCTTCTCTTTGATGATCATATTTTTTAGATCTTCTTGCCCCTGGGCCAGAGCCAAGAACATCTGCTGAAACTGAGCGTTTTGAGCTTGAAGGCCTTTTACTGTCTGTTCAAGAGCCATTTCTTTTGCTGAAATAAGAAGGGAAAAGATAAGATACCTGCTATGCAATGTCATGTATGGTATGCTTATGTGATGTTTTCAAGGATCTCGCGGGGTAAACACAAGAAAATGTCAGAAGTTGAATTTTGACTGCAGAGTTAACAGAAGAACTTCGTATTGTTGAATTTCCTTCCTTAAGAAACGAGCTCACCATATCGAGTGGGTCCTAGCCCTTGACTCAAGTTATCGTGTTTTGATCTTTTGACTACAATGTCTAGAGGAAAATAAATCCTGTTTCCCCTTGCTAGGTGTCTGGTTCATCATAACCTGCATCACAGGCCCTTTGAGATCCTTGAAATGGTTAAGGAAATGCTAAGGTATGATGATATGATGTGTATGCTATGCATCAGGCAAAAATGTAGGGTGATGAAGACAAGTATGTCTTGCAGGAAATCCAAGTTATTGGATAAAGACTAAAAACAAGTCCTGCAAGGAGTACAAAGAAGGCCCTGGAATGAGTTCAAGTTGTTAGATAGTGAAAGCAAACAAGTCACACAAGTAGCCTTAAGTTCATACTTGCATGGGGTTTATAGGTAAGCACCCTCTTGAAGTTTTAGATTGTTCAACCTATCCTAGTAATAGTAACCGGGTTCTAGGGAATCTCAATATCATTGATTTTTCCCACAAGTTTTGTTCCGATCGACAACTGACTTGCCACCAAAAAAAGCTCGGGAGTCAAATCTCAATGAGTGTAGTATCGAGTATCAACTGACTTAGGACTACACCAAAGACGACTATCTCACTACTTCCTAATGGCCAAGTCATTTAATTAAAGGTTTTAAGGTCAGTTGATGCTTCATGACACCACACAGCGGCCCCGTATTCTCCTTGACTATGCAAGGGCTACCAGTACCAACCAAAGTGTCACATCAACGTAGCTATCACTTTAACCGTGTCATTATATACCGCACAGCCCCCACGATCTATTGCTACTTACCTAAAAGGTGCTCCAGATCCGGGTGTAGAATCTTTACAAGTAAACCCAAGCAAAATCCTCAAAGATAAAGCAAGCAAAGCATACAAGGAAATAAATTTAAAACGATGAACTAAAATCTAAGGTAACCCCACTTTATAGCTATAATTCCCCAACAGAGTCGCCAGTTCTGTAATACGGTGGAAGAACCGACTGTTAATACTGCTTTTGCATTTGTATTCACAAATGTTGCGGTAAGCAAGAGTCGCCACCGAATTTTCTTTTATCAAACAAATGAAAGGGTGAAAAGAACAGAAAAAGACCTTTTCGAGAATTTTCTGAATAAGGGGGTAGATTATGGAAAGGGAAGGTGTTAGAACCCTTTCCATCCGTAGTTTTCTACAGGCTCTTAGATACTTAGCTCATTTTGAAAGTACCTTGTGCTTTGTGTGTTTAAAAAATGTTTTGAAATGCCTTATTTCGGAGATTCTCTTTATGTTAACTCCTGTATCAGTCCTCAAGAGTGTTGACAAAGAAAATGTTTTCGAAAATTGTTTTTGAAATGTGTAAGTGTGAAAAGTTTGTTTTATTTGACCATAGAATCTAAGAACTATCTACTTATACTCGAAAAGGTTGTTATTTTCCTCCTATCCTTTCGATGGTGCTATCCTACTATTAATGATTAGGTATCCCTATCGTTGGATGTTTGAGGGACGTTCGAAGGGACGTTACATTCACGAAGGCAACTTGTGGAGACGCTTTATCAATTTTGTTTAGGGACTAGATCATTTACCGAGAGGCAACTGTAGGGTCATCGAGGGACTATGATCCTTTTGATTTACGGGTCTTTTCTAAAGCGTCTCCATTTCGAGGGACATGGATGCTTTATTTCCGAAGGCAACCAAAGTGGGGTACCCTAAAGATGTATATGTGCAATGTGTGTTTTATTCAATTATTTTTTATCTTTTGTGTTAGGTTTGTTAACATTTTGTTATTAGTCTTTCCATACAAGCCTAATTACTAACAGTTAATATATATTGCAGAAATTTAAAGTGCGGAAAGTTAAATCTACGCTATTACAGAGCTTTGAGGATTATTTACATGTTCAAGAATAAGGGGAATAAAGCGGAAAATAAAATCCTAATTATTATATTATAACCCATGAGCAGTTACAATAATATGAAAAATGCAAGAATAGATAAATGCGCGCGAGTTGAGAAAAGATGTCTAAAAATCCTAAAGATAAGAGAATCTTTTTGTTGGTTATTATTTATGAAGATGACTAAAATAAATATCCTAAAATTATTTAGAAAAATAAAAATTAATTAAGGAATTAGTCCAAGTCCCTTTTTTATTGTTTTTTTATTATGAAAAGAAAAGAATGATATAAATATAAAACTATTCCTAATTCTATTTTATTTTAATTTAAAAAGGAGTTAAAGTTTAATTAATTAATTTCTTAAAGAAATTAAAAAAATCTAATCCTAATTTTTGTGTGGTTTTTGGTTATTTATTTGCTGATAAAAGAAAGGTAAAAGAAATAAATAATAAAAACAAAATGAAGAGAAATTAAATGGGCCATGATAGCAAAATTAAATGGGGGATGTTGAAATTGAAATTGGTTAGGCCGAGCTGAAGGGAGCCTAAACTTTGTCTGGATCCAGTGACGAGCAGCTTTGAGGGTGCATGATGAGCTTGCGCGTTGGATGCTTTGACTTGGATCAGGGATGCTTCTGATGGCTTGGACCTGATGGTGTATGATGAGCAAATGGCCTTGAGTAGCACTAGATCTGCATGAAATATGTTAGAAAAGGTAAAATGCTAGACCTGAGATTCGAACCCTGGTCATTTCCCTTCTACACGCGTGCCTTTACCAACTGAGTTGCTGAATCATTCTAACTAAATGAAACTACCGCCGGATCCAGCAAAATTAGTTAGTTCCAACATCCATCAAACCTATCCCCATTGAACTTTCCCCCTGGACTCAAATATGGGGTTGTTTCGATCTGTGACGGATTATACCTTGAGTTTCGAAAGCAATCTATATCGAAGGCCCCTAGCATTGGCATCCTAACATTTGGACACTGCAACTTACGTATATCATGTTAAATCAATCAAACACAAACAAGAATAACATGAATATGCAATCCAACGAGTTTACATTATTGAATGATAAGAAAGAAATTTTACCGACTGAGGTATTTCGATCTGAGGTTGGGATGACTTGGATTTTGGACTGGAAATTGTCTTTCGAGTTTTATAACTTTGGACTTTTTTGGAAAATTTTCTGTAGAGTTCCTCTAGGATCTCTTTGTCTGTCTGATGCTTGAATATGTGATCTTTATATAGAGGAGAGGGTGCATGGAAATGACAAGAGACAACCATTAACCAAGCTTTGAAAGTCATGAGACAAAAAATCAGACACATTAAAAGACTTATTTTTTTGAAATATTCATGCCCCTTTGGGCCTTAGGATGAACCTGGACGCATTTGGTCCTTTCGAATACCCTCCAGTGTTGCCCTTCGATTGTCCCATCATTACTTCCTTCGAATGGCTTTCTTTCAACTCAAACCAACTGAAACATCAACTCTCTCTTTCTGACTGGTCGAAGGTTGCTTCAGCTCTCTATTAATCGAAGGCTTTGTAGAATCCTCCTCACTTTCTTTTGAAGTGCCCAAGCCCCCCATCATTATGGCTTTCGATTGAATCCCTACTCACATTGTTCTTCAATTAGCTCTGATACTAACTGTGATACGGTGGCAGAACTGACTGTTTATACTGGTTTGCATTTTTTGTTCGCAAATGTCGCGGTATGCAAGAGCCGCCACCGACTTTTCTTTTATCTAACAAGGAAAGGGTGAAAAGAAAAGAAAAGACCTTTTTTGTAGATTTCTGAGTAAGGGGGTAGATTATGGAAAGGGAATGTGTTAGCACCCTTCCATCGATGGTTTTCGATGGGCTCTTAGGTACTTTCTCATTTTTCTAAAATTTCTTGTGTTTGTGTGTTAGTGTGGCGATTCACTTTATGGTATCTCTTGTATCATTCCTCAAGAGTGTGATAAAGTGTCTTTGAAAACTTTGTTTGAGAAGTGTTTGAAAGTGTGTAAAAAAGATTGTTTGAGAAAGTACCTAACAATTATCTACCTACTCGAAAAAAAGACTGTTCTTTTCCTCCTATCCTTTAGACCGTGTTATCCTACTATTAGTGAGTAGGTAACCTTAGTCGTTGGATGTTGAGGGACTATCAAAAGGGACGTAATGGTCATATAAGGCAACATGTAAGGATACCTTAGCATTTCGAAGGGACTATCATCATAAGATCATTTCTCGTAGGCAACTCGAGGGACATTTAGGGACTATGATCTTTATGATGACTTTAAACTGAGGGTCTTTGCTAAGAGTATCCCTATGTTCGAGGGACATGACCACTATTTCCGAGGAAACCAAAGTGGGAAATACCCTAGGGGTCCACGTGTGCAAAAGTGTGCTTTTTCAGATATATTTATCTTGAATTTAGTGATCTATTGATTAATTACTCATACATGCCTAGGTTGCTAGCAATTTATATACAGGAGTACAAAACATAAAAGCAAGAAATAAAGGCCCTAAGCTATTACAAGGCTTTGGTGTAGATACATAAGGAATTTGACTGAAAAAATAAAGTGCGGAAATAAAACCCTAATTAAGCTATTACAAACTGGGCACAGTTACATCAACAATAAAAATTAATCGTACAACAAAAATAAATACGCGTGAGAATAAAAAATTGAAATAAGTTTGAAACCCTAAAAAACCCTAATTTGATCATTGAAAATATCTTTGGGATTTTTTTGTGAAAAAAGATTTGAAGTTTGACCTAGTTTTTTCTGATTAATTTTAATTAATGAAACAACTTAAAATTGATGAAATTAATTAATTTACAAAAAATAATTTATTGGAAAAAAAACTAAATCCTATTTTTTTTGTGATGTTGATTTTATGGTTTTATGGAAAAAAATTATTTAAACAAAATAAATAAACTAATTTAAATAAGGAAAAATTAAAAGGGAAAATAGAGTGATCCTGAGGGGCGTAAACCCAAGTTGGAGGGTGCATGGTGAGTTTCTGTACAAAGCCCAATCCAGTTAGCCAATAGTAGCGTGGGATCCAGTGTGACTATGCCAGGAATGTCCACATTGGGGAGCTTCATTGGAGGCATTGGATCCAGGAGCTGATTGATCCAAGGATGAGGATATGGAGGCCTATGGTGTGCACACTGAGAAGGATGGAATGGTGTTTTACCCCAAAATTTTCCCTCCCATATTTCTCAATACTTGGCAAGTGAGGTCCTCAAATTGCTCAAGGAAGTTCAAGAGTTGACCAGACAAACTCTCTCCTAAGGCAGTATACTTCAAATTAGGGTTTCATTTTGCATCAAGATGCTTGAGTCCAAAGGATCCTAAATGCTCACCGTTGTCCTAATATGTTCTCAAGATCATCCATGTCAAGTTTAAAGCCTTGCAGAAGAAGTTTTCTCAGTCAATTGCTCAAAAGCCTGAAAATCGACTATGCTTGGTCAAAAGTCAACTGTGGCCCACATACAGTCAAACTTCAAGATTTTTGATCAACATCCTAATTTTGAAGTAAAATTCATCATTTTATCAAGGTTTGATCATGATTCATCAAGGATTGCTCACAATTCATCAAAACCCAAAAGTTGCTAAATTAGGGTTTTGTAGGAAAAGTTAACCCAACTTTGACCAAGCATAACTTTCTCATATTTTATCATAAATGACCCATCAAAATCTCATTTTGAAGAGGATGCAATTCCCTACAATTAATCCCCATCCCCCAAGTTCAAAATATGCACTCACAAAAAGATATGAATTTTGACATTATAGGTCATTTTGAAAAGTCAACAAAAACACCTTTTGGGTCAAAGCTTCATACATGAACATGAAAGACTCAATTGAGATGGGACCAAAATGGTTTCTTAGAGGAAATCCTAAGATTTCTAAAAAGTCCAAGAACACCTCTCTAGGGTCAAAATTGAGAGAGTTATGCATTGGCCAAGTTGACCTTTTTTGCAAAATTGCCAAAAGTCAAATGTGCTCAAATTTGCATTTTTTGCTGAATGGGCCCAACTTTTTATGCTTGCACTTCAAAGATAACATAGTCCACGACCTATGGGACCCTCCATGCTTTATTTATTTATTTATTTAATTTATTTTGATTTTTATTCACTTAAAATTCAAATAAAATCAAATAAATCTAAATAAATCATATAATGTGTTTTAGGGATGATTTTTGCATTGAAGGAAAATCTTATGTGCTTTCAAATGAGAACTAATTCGTGCAAGGCTGATTTGGGTTGAAAAAGATTGAATTGAAGCAAATTTGGAAAGATATCATATGCCATGAAAGACCAAATCAAATCTTCATAATGGGCAAGATTGAATTCGTTTTTGTTGACCTAATTTGTTGTACTACATATACAGAACATGTCCAGGGCCAAAGAAGGAGGTTGGACAGTCGTGCAGAGCAAGAGCAAAATTGCAAAATTTCAAGAAAAAGTGGTAATCTAATTTCGATCCTATAGGCCAATTCAAGCCATTCTCATAATACCAACAGATTCCTGGACACCTCCAGAAGAAATTCCAACCAATTGCAAGCTCTCTCACGCCTGGAATCAGAGGTACAGAAGTCACGATTTGCCTAAAAATTTTGTTTTTGTTTTCATTGATTTATACATCATTTGCACGTTTTGATTGCTTATTCTTATTCCTTATTGAGTTTGCGAGCTAATCATTCCATTCAATTGCATTTTTGATGATTATAAGTAAATCTGCCATGGCTAGGGTTTCTTGGTTAGTTTTAGGGCTTTGCAGTACAGGTTAAATTGGATGTTGGTTCTGATACCATGATACTCATGAGGATGATACGAGTAGATTGATACCAGCCATGATCATTTATCTTGCTTGTGGATAATTTTTGAGATACACAGGTTTGTAGCTACAGTGCTGCGTTTGTAGGTAAAGGTTCAGAGCCTAAAACGAAAATTCCAGGGAAGAAGATAAAAGCGTGTCACAACCTGATTGGCTGATTCAAATTATGTGCCGTTATTCTGACCAGAAACTTATTTTTCTAATATAATGTTTTTTTTAATTGTATTAACGAGTTAACATCCAGCGCATTTGGTCAGAAGAAGGAAGTCATAAGCTCATTGTTCTGGGTTCGATCCCAGGCGTGAGCTTTTGGTATTTTCTCCTTTGTTTTCACCAGATCCAGCACCTCATCTTCTGAAGAACAACATCTTCTGATCCACTGGCCAGGACCAAATCCAGTGCATCATCCTTCAGGATCCATCAGCCAGAATCAAATCCAATGCACCTCATCTTCTGAGGAATAACATCTTCTGATCCACTGGCCGGGACCAGATCCAGTGCATCATCCTTCTGGATCCATCAGCCAGAATCAAATCCAGTGCACCTCATCTTTTGAAGAGCAGCATCTTCTCATCCACCAGCCAGGATCAGATCTAGCACCCCCCATATTCTGAGAGTCACCATCTTCTGGGTCCATCAGCCAAAACCAGATCTGCTAACAGCAGGCTCATTCGGTTATTTCTATTATATTTCTTAATTTTCTTTTCTTTAATTATTTTGTTTTTTTTAATCAGCACCAAAAATCATTATATTAAATTAACCAACCAAAATCACAAAAAAGGGACTTATTTTCTTAATAAATATTTTTCTAATCAATTAGTTTAATTAATTTAGGGAAACTTTAATTTCATTCATAATCAAAATCCAATTAGTAAATTAGGTTAATTCTTGATTTAAATTTTCTTTCTTTCTCAAATAAAATAAAATACAAAAATAGGTTTTAGGAAAAATTAATTTATTTTTCTTAATTTAAAATCAATTAGAATTAGGATTTTCTTTTTAATGATTTCTTTATTTTCTTAAAATAACAAAACAAAACAAAAACATTTTTTTTGATCAATCACAATTAGGTTTAGGCAAGGGTCAAACCCCTATTTATCTCATATTCGATTCATCGCGCGCGTGTTATTTATTTTTGCCAATATTTTTGTAATTGTTCATGGTTTGTAATAGTTTAATCTAGGTCTTTTACTTATCGCTTTTTCCGGGTTTTTGGCTATGTAATTAATTCCCCTCCCTGAAGCCTTGTAATAGCGTAGATTTACTTTCTCGAATTTTTAATTCCCACAAATAATTAACTGTTTAGATGTATGTTATTAGGATTGTATGACAAGAATGCATGACAAATTAATACAGTTAGAAAACCCTAATGTGAAAAGATAAATAACTGAAACTAATCAATCGCACATATCACTCTTAGGGTATACTCTCACTTAGATTGCCTTCGGTAAACGATCATTAAGCATATGGTGTCTTAGTGGTTACCCTCCTGTCTGAAAGAGATCAAACTTTCGTTCGAATGTTGACTCAGAAATGTTGCCCCAGAAACATTGCCTCGGAAGTGTTGCCTCGAATATGATCTTAAGACTCTAGGGTTATTACTAAGGTGTCCTAACATTGCTTTAGTGATCGTACTTCCCTTTCGAATTGACCCTTACAACTCCAACGACGGTGCTACCTATTTCTCAATAGTGGGATAGCGTTGTTTAAAGGAAACAAGAATAGAAACAATCCTTTTTCGAGTAGGTAGGTGCTAGTAGGTACTTGCCCAAATCAAAACGTTTCACACTTTCACTTTTCAAACAAATTTTCAAACCTTTCAAAATTGTTTTCAAAACAAATTTGTCACACCCTTAAGGACTGATACAAGGGTTATCACGAAGTTAAAACTCTTTTCAAAAACAAAGCACATACACAAGCAATTTTAAAAAGATGAGAAAGTACCTAAGAGCCTATGGAAAACCATGGATAGAAAGGGTGCTAACACCTTCCCTTTCTATAATCTACCCCCCTTACTCAGAATATATCGAAAAAGGATTTTTTTTCTGTACTTTTTTCCTTTCCTGGTTGGATGAAATAAAAGTCGACGGCGACTCTTGCTTACACGCAAAATGAAAACCAGTATTAACAGTCGGTTCTGCCACCATATCACAGAACTGGCGACTCTGCTGGGGAAAATTTATAAGTGGGGTATACCTTTGGATCTAGTTCATCATAATTGCTTCTCTTGATTGCTTTGTTTGCTTTAATTTTAAGGGTTTTTGTTTGGGGTTACTATAGATCCTACACCCGGATCTGGGGAATACCTTTTAGGTAAGTAGCAATAGACTGTGAGGGAACTGTACGGCATAGACTGATACGGTTGAAGCAGTAGCTACATTGATGTGGCACTTTGGTTAGTACCGGTATCCCTTATGGAGAAACGAGGAGAATACGGGGCCGCTGCGTGGTGTCGTTAAGCATCAACTGAACTTAGAACCTTTAATTGCCCAACTTGGCGATTAGAAACTAGCGAGATAGCCGGCCTCGGTGTAGAGCTGAGAACTGGTTGATACTCGATGCTACACTCATTGAGATCATACTCTCAGAATATTTCGACTGCAAACAAAGATTGTGTGAGCTGAAACCATGACCGATGGAGGATGGTCGGTGATATTGAGATCCTCTAGAACCCGGTTACTTTTTTCCAGGACAGGTTAAACCAACTTAACTTCAAGAGGGTACTACCTTAAAACCCATGCATGCCTAAACCTAAGGCTGTTTGTGTGACTTGTGTGCTTTCAACTTGAACTACTTGCACAGTTTTATTATCTGACAACATGAGTTCCTTGTAGATTTTGTTTACAATCCTTATCCAATAACTTGGATTTCTTGCCGGGTTTACTTGCTTGCATCACCTTACACTGTTGCTTAAACTCATAGCATACTCATCATAATATCATGCCTTAACATTTCCTTAACCATTTCAAGGATCTCAAGGGTTTGTGATGTAGGTTATGATAAATCAGACGTCTAGCAAGGGGCAAGGGGATTTATTTTCCTCTAGCCAATGTCGTCAGATGATCAAAAGTCAACAACTTGAGTCAGGGGCTATGACCCACTTGATATTGTGAGCTTAACTCGTAGAAGGACTCTCAATGATACAAAGTTCTTCAATCAAGCTGCAACCAATTTCTAACAGTTTCTTGTTTAACCCGCGAGATCCTTGAAAACATTGCATACATATATCATACATATCATTGCATAACAAGTCTTCCAGTACAGGTCTCTCATGTTATCGCTGTTTATTTCAACAATGTCTCTCAAATAAGACAACAGAGATCTTCAAACTCAAGAAGCTCAGTTCAGGGACATATTCCTAAACCTATCTAAGGGGCAGGAAGAGTTGAAAACACTCCTCGCTAGGAACTTGGTCAAAAAAAGTCCTGAAGACAATAAGGATGAACAGCTGGAAGAACTGCAAGCTGAGGTAGGTGCAATGAGAACCCAGATGCTGGGGCAGATGGCTCTTATCCAAGGCCTAGCCCGAAGGCAAGAAGAGCTGAAAGCCATCATCAACCAACTTCATCAAGACATATACAACAGTATGAAGCAAACAGTCGAGGTCGGGGACCAAGTCATTGATCAACCTCCAAGAAGACAAGAGTTTGGTTTGGTGAAGAGTGGACCTTTCCAAAATTCTACTACCTCACGGGTCCAACAACAACCTCGCGAAAAAAAACGGGTTAATCAGAGTAATCCAGATACACCCAAGAGGAAGTTTACCAAACTCAACATGCCGCTGTCTAAAGCTTTACAACACATGTTAAGGATGAATATGGTTACATTGATAGGACCTCATATGAATCCCAAGACTTCTTCGCCTAACTACAATCCTGATGCAAGGTGTGATATCACTCCAACAGTCCGGAGCATGACACTGACGACTGTTGGAGGTTGAAATACAAAATTCAAGACCTGATTGATGAAGGAGCATTGGAATTCACACAACATGGTCAACTGGAATGTTTCTGTCAATCCTCCAAGGCCCACCATTTGAAGTGACAAGTTCTAACAAGAGGGCTTTTCGTTCATTAGAATTTTCAATTTGTAATTTTCTTTTGATTGTTCGAAAATTTATTCATGTCAAACTTTGTTACTTTATCAATGCATTGCATATGCCTGTTCTGAATCAATTCATTCGTATTCACTATATTTAAACTCCGTTCCTTTTTGTGATATTCAACTCTCGACTAAAAAACTGTAAGCCTTTAGAGGGAGGATGACGAAAATGATACCACAATATCTATAGTATGCTTTTGAATAGACCCCACTGACAATGTACAGACGTTGTTTCAAATCCTAAACAGTGGAGTTATAAGAAAGATAATCCCTAGTCAACCCCTTCGAGCCAAATAAGTGGTTGTTTTTCTTTTCACACATATTAAAACCCTTAATAATAACTTAGGGGCAGGGTAGTTTTCTCAGTTAATTCAGAGGAGCATTCAGTCACGATCTACCGCTTCGTACACAATGAATGGCATCGAAGACGTCCTTCCAAAACAAAAGACGGTGATGGTTCCGCATAATCATCCAAGCAGGCAGTCATTATCTCTCGAAATAAAAGCCCATTAATTCAAAACCTATGAAGGACACTTAAGAAAAAAATTGGGGCATCCCGCAGACTGTAATCACAAAAAGAAACAGTTCAGACAAAAGACAAGGATAATAAAATAAAAAAGAAAGAGGTCCTACAAACCCTCAACAAAAAGAAACAGTTCAGGCAAAAGACATGGATAATAAAATAAAAAAGAAAGAGGTCCTACAAACCCTCAACAAAAAGAAATGACTGCCTATTCAAAATAAACTGTCAGTATCCGAACCATCACTAGAATATCAGAGCAAAGACTCAAACAAGATCTAAATGCACAATTAGATGAGTTTAGGATCAAAGAAAATCATGAAGAATGGGTGTGTACAAATAAAATTTGAGCCTTTATCCATTGTTTCTTAAATCGTGAACCAGGCCACGTTATAACCCTGAAAAGTCCTAGCTGAAGCATGGGTTAGTTCGAAAGCATACTGTTACAAAAGGTATCCTGACTCCTGAAGGTCCGTTACAAATCCCGAGTTGATATCACATCTTTGCAAAATTCTATTTTACTAAAAAAAAAACTGCATTCTCAAAACCTCAAGACAGACATAAGTCTTGCATTCTTAAAATAACATTGTTTGTATATGACTATTTGTTCAACAGCAGAGAAATTCGCATGACGAATATCTAGTGAACAAAAACCTTCACAATAAAAAGGATCACCTCAAGTGGAAAAACACTTCCAACCAAGGGGCACGGCATGATCATTGTCCATCATCTGGGGCAGTTAAGTCAAGATTCAAGGAATCTCTCCAAGATGCCAAATAGCCAGGGGAAGATCTCCATCTGAATCACTTGGGGCATTGGGCATGAATTCCAGCAACAAATCCTGTACGATCAAACAAACATCTTCTGGTTGTGTGGCAACACAACACTATCGACAGTGACAACTCCCTACACCCTGAGAGCGTGGACATAGTTAGAAAATACTGCGCATGAATAAAGACCCGCTAGGTTAGCCGGCCTAGGCAAAAATAAGGGCATCCCAACGAACCAAAAGGGTTCGGGAAAAAATTTGGGATAAAAACAAAAAAGATCTGTACACTCGGAAAGTTGAAAACCTGAAAAGGTGGCTTGGGAAAAAAAGGGTATCCCGGTGGACTGAAAATCTGAAAAGACAGTCTAGGAAAAAAGTTAGGGATTAAAGCGTACGACTATGTCCCGTCATCTTGTCACTTGCCTATCAGTAGAAGAACTATCATTCTGATCGACAGTTACCAAGCACCTCATAAGTTGAGATGACACTCAATCCACAAGGCCTCCGCAGGCACTTTCTCCGGCAAGTACAGGGGCAGAAAAGTCCTAATACGAAGTCATTGTCATATCCTCAACATGCGTCCCAGTAACATCTACACTCCTCACAGAGTAGAGGCAACCAATGTTTTGATCTCTGCTTCCCCAAACAGGAGTTACTTTCCCCAGCCAATCTCTTTCGGAGAGCCGACGTCTATATTCCCCAACCGAATTTTGTAATCGCAAGAGGTTCACAAAGTTTCTCCCAAACAGAGTTTATTTCTCTGAATACAGAAGCTCAATCCCCGACAGAATTTATCCCTTCAGCTATGGAAGCTTCTCTCTCCAACGAAATTATTCCCCCACAGAGTTATTCTCAAGCAGAGTCTCTCCTCGACAGAATATCCATAAACAAGGGGCAAACCCCAGTATAGCCATCTTTGTTCCCCATCCCCAACAGAAATAAAGGAACTATGGTTTTTTACAGCAATCTAGAATACCATTTCTCATACTCTCCAAACAGCAGTCGGGGATTTATTTTCCCGGACTCAGATTATTACGTCAGCATTTCATGTTCATACATCATGACACGTGCATACATTACATATAACATAGGCTCAGTTATCTTGAGAACCTCATCACTATGCATCTCATGCATCACGCATAACTAACCCTGTAGTTCTTTTAGGAAAGACAATTATTATCAACAATTTCCAACAGGTCCATGATCAACACTCGAAGCTAAACAGAGTAATCATCGGTGCGACAAAAGCAACCTTACCCAAATTCCCTCTGCAGTTTTACCCAAATTCATCTCGAAGTAACCCTACTATCCAGGTTCCTTCTCAGCAGCCCTACTATCCAATCTTTCATCTCGAAGTAACCCTACTATCCAGGTTCCTTCTCACAGCCCTACTATCCATGCTTTCATCTCGAAGTAACCCTACTACCCAGGTTCCTTCCCAAGCCCTACTATCCAGGCTTTCATGTCGAAGTAACCCTACTATCCATGTTCCTTCTCACAACCCTACTATCAAGGCTTTCATCTCGAAGTAACCCTACTATCCAGGTTCCTTCCCAAGCCCCAATATCCAGGCTTTCATGTCGAAGTAACCCTACTATCCAGGTTCCTTCTCACAGCCCTACTATCCAGGCTTTCATCTCGAAGTAACCCTACTATCCAGGTTCCTTCTCACAGCCCTACTATCCTGGCTTTCATTTAAAGTAACCCTACTATCCAAGTTCCTTCTCACAGCCCTACTATCTCGGCTTTCATATCGAAGTAACCCTACTATCCAGGTTCCTTCTCACAGCCCTACTATCCAGGTTCCTTCTTGCAGCCCTACTATCCAGGCTTTCATCTCAAAGTAACCCTACTATCCAGGTTTCTTCTCAAGCCCTACTATCCCGCTTTCATATTAAGGTAACCCTAATATCCAGGTTCCTTCTTACAGCCCTACCATCCAGGCTTCCATCTTGAAGCAACCCTGCTATCCAGGTTCCTTCTTATAACCTTACTATCTGGGTTCTTCCTCTTTCATCCCCATACAACAGTCCACAACACTATAAGACCGGGACCCGATCAAACACGATTGGTTTCACATTTCCCCAGTAAGTCGCGGTGCAGCATATACCTCGACCAGCTACGCAGTTCACTTCCGCTCCCCAAACCAAAATTATTCCCCAGTAGAATAACAGACAACTGAAGCTCCTAAAACTCTATTTCTCTCAAGACAGAGACCAGCATTCCCAAGAGGAGTCCTCCTCAAGCAACAGGTATACGGGTTCTCGCAAAGGAATATCTTATGCGTTCGACGCTTCCTCAGATGGCATCTTTAAGCCCATCTCCGACAATTCTCTAGAAACTTCCAAATGGAATCTATAAGCCCATTCTCGATATCATAAATCAAGTATCACTTCATGCGAGTGCAAATTTCTGGGCACTCTAGTGTTCAATCATCTTCCACCTTAAGATCACGAAAGGCAGATGAGCCAATCTATATCCTCAGGTTTAAGAAGATTGAACAGGGGCAACTGTTTTACCCCAAAATTTTCTTCCCATAATTCTCAATACATGTCAAGTGAGGTCCTCAAATTGCTCAAGGAAGTTCAAGAGTTGACTAGACAAACTCTCTCCTAAGGCAGTATACTTCAAATTAGGGTTTCATTTTGCATCAAGATGCTTGAGTCCAAAGGATCCCAAATTCTCACCATTGTCCTAATATGTTGTCAAGATAAGCCATGTCAAGTTTCAAGTCTTGCAGAAGATGTTTGCTCAGTCAATTGCTCAAAAGCCTGAAAATCGATTGTGCTAGGTCAAAAGTCAATTATGGCCCACATACATTCAAACTTCAAGATTTTTGATCAACATCCTAATTTTGAAGTAAAATTCATCATTTTATAAAGGTTTTATCACCATTCATCAGGGATTTCTCATAATTCATCAAAACCCAAAAGTTGCTAAATTAGGGTTTTGTAGGAAAATTCAACCCAACTTTGACCAAGCATAACTTTCTCATATTTTATCATAAATGACCCATCAAAAGCTCATTTTGAAGAGGATGCAATTACCTACAATTAATCTTCATCCCCCAAGTTCAAAATATGCACTCACAAAAAGATATGAATTTTGACATTATAGGTCATTTTGAAAAGTCAACAAAAACACCTTTTGGGTCAAAGCTTCATACATGAACATGGAAGAGTCAATTGAGATGGGACCAAACGGGTTACTTATAGGACATCCTAAGCTTTCTAAAAAGTCCAAGAACACCTCTCTAGGGTCAAAATTGAGAGAGTTATGCATTGGCCAAGTTGACCTTTTTTGCAAAATTGCCAAAAGTCAAATATGCTCAAATTTGATTTTTTTGCTAAATGGGCTCAACTTTTTATGCTTTCACTTCAAAGATAACATAGTCCACGACCTATGGGACCCTCCATGCTTTATTTATTTATTTATTTAATTTATTTTTATTTTTATTCACTTAAAATTCAAATAAAATCAAATAAATCTAAATAAATGATATATTGTGTTTTAGGGATGATTTTTGCATTGAAGGAAGATCTTATGTGCTGTCAAATGAGAACCAATTCGTGCAATGCTAATTTGGGTTTAAAAAGATTGAATTGAAGAAAATTTGGAAAGATATCATATGCCATGAAAGACCAAATCAAATCTTCATAATGGGCATGATTGAATTCGTTTTTGTTGACCTATTATGTTGAACTACATATACAGAACGTGTCCAAGGCCAAAAAATGAGGTTGGGCAGTCGTGCAGAGCAAGAGCAAAATTGAAAAATTTCAAGAAAAAGTGGTGATCTAATTTCGATCCTAGAGGCCAATTCAAGCCATTCTCATAATACCAACAGATTCCTGGACACCTCCAGAAGGAATTCCAACCAATTGCAATCTCTCTCACGCTTGGAATCAGAGGTACAGAAGTCACGGTTTGCCTAAAAATTTCATTTTCGTTTTCATTGATTTATACATCATTTGCACGTTTTGATTGTATATTATTATTCCTTATTGATTTTGCGAGCTAATCATTCCATTCAATTGCGCTTTTGATGATTATAAGTAAAACTGCCATGGCTAGGGTTTCTTGGTTAGTTTTAGGGCTTTGCAGTATAGGTTAAATTGGATGTTGGTTCTAATACCATGATACTCGTGAGGATGAGACGAGTTGATTGGTGCCAGCCATGATCATTTATCTGGCTTGTGAACAATTTTTGAGATACACAGGTTTGTAGCTACAGTGCTGCGTCTGTAGGTAAAGGTTGAGAGCCTAAAACGACAGTTCCAGGGAAGAAGACAACAATGTGTCACAACCTGATTGGCTTATTCAAATTCTGACGTGTTATTCTGGCTAGAAACTTGTTTTTCTGATATACTGTTTGTTTTTATTGTATTAACGAGTTAACATCCAGCGGAGTTGGTCAGAAGAAGGAAGTAAGAAGCTCATGGTTCTGGGTTCGATCCCAGGCGTGAGCTTTTGGTATTTTCTCCTTTGTTTTCACCAGATCCAGCACCTTATCTTCTGAAGAACAACATCTTCTGATCCACTGGCTGGGACCAGATCCAGTGCATCATCCTTCTGGATCCATCAGCCAGAATCAAATCCAATGCACCTCATCTTCTGAGGAATAACATCTTCTGATCCACTGGCCGGGACCAGATCCAGTGCATCATCCTTCTGGATCCATCAGCCAGAATCAAATCCAGTACACCTCATCTTCTGAAGAGCAGCATCTTCTGATCCACCAGCCAGGATCAGATCTAGCACCCCCCCCATCTTTTGAGAGTCACCATCTTCTGGGTCTATCAGCCAGAACCAGATTTGCTGACAGCAAGCTCATTCGGTTATTTCTATTATATTTCTTAATTTTCTTTTCTTTAATTATTTTGTTTTTTTTAATTAGCACCAAAAATCATTATTTTAAATTAACCAACCAAAATCACAAAAAAGGGACTTATTTTCTTAATAAATGTTTTTCTAATCAATTAGTTTAATTAATTTAGGGAAACTTTAATTTCATTCATAATCAAAATCCAATTAGTAAATTAGGTTAATTCTTGATTTAAATTTTCTTTCTTTCTCAAATAAAATAAAATACAAAAATAGGTTTTAGGAAAAATTAATTTATTTTTCTTAATTTAAAATCAATTAGAATTAGGATTTTCTTTTTAATGATTTCTTTATTTTCTTAAAATAACAAAACAAAACAAAAACATTTTTTTTGATCAATCACAATTAGGTTTAGGCAAGGGTCAAACCCCTATTTATCTCATATTCGATTCATCGGGCGCGTGTTATTTTGTTTTTGCCAATATTTTTGTAACTGTTCATGGTTTGTAATAGTTTAATCTAGGTCTTTTACTTATCGCTTTTTCCGGGTTTTTGGCTATGTAATTAATCCCCATCCCTGAAGCCTTGTAATAGCGTAGATTTACTTTCTCGAATTTTTAATTCCCACAAATAGTTAACTGTTTAGATGTATGTTAATAGGATTGTATGACAAGAATGCATGACAAATTAATACAGTTAGAAAACCCTAATGTGCAAAGATAAATAACTGAAACTAATCAATCGCACATATCACTCTTAGGGTATACTCTCACTTCGATTGCCTTCGGTAAATGATCATTAAGCATATGGTGTCTTAGTGGTTACCCTCCTGTCTGAAAGAGATCAAACTTTCGTTCGAATGTTGACTCAGAAATGTTGCCCCAGAAACATTGCCTCGGAAGTGTTGCCTCGAATATGATCTTAAGACTCTAGGGTTATTACTAAGGTGTCCTAACATTGCTTTAGTGATCGTACTTCCCTTTCGAATTGACCCTTACAACTCCAACGACGGTGCTACCTATTTCTCAATAGTGGGATAGCGTTGTTTAAAGGAAACAAGAATAGAAACAATCCTTTTTCGAGTAGGTAGATGCTAGTAGGTACTTGCCCAAATCAAAATGTTTCACACTTGCACTTTTCAAACAAATTTTCAAACCTTTCAAAATTGTTTTCAAAACAAATTTGTCACACCCTTAAGGACTGATACAAGGGTTATCACGAAGTTAAAACTCTTTTCAAAAACAAAGCACATACACAAGCAATTTTAAAAAGATGAGCAAGTACCTAAGAGCCCATGGAAAACCATGGATAGAAAGGGTGTTAACACCTTCCCTTTCTATAATCTACCCCACTTACTCAGAGTATCTCGAAAAAGGATTTTTTCTGTACTTTTTTCCTTTCCTGGTTGGATGAAATAAAAGTCGATGGCGACTCTTGCTTACCGCGACATTTTGCAAACACAAAACGCAAAATGCAAACCAGTATTAACAATCGGTTCTTCCATTGTATCTCACATGGGATCTGCAAAGAATTGTTAAGAAAAATAACATGTATGAGGCAGGGATTGAACCCTGACCTCCTACACACGCGCGCTATGAAAACCTTTCCCTTTGCTACTGATCCAATTGTTCAATCGTTAATATAAACAAACAACATATATTATATGTGATGAAATGTTAGTGCAATAAATAAAACGCGTAAAATTCAAATGGGCCACTCAGGTTTGGACAGGCCATCGTCTTCCTCGTTGGGACTGTCGTTTTAGCCTAAAGGTTTTACCTATAGACAATGATGTAGCTACAAACCTGCAATTCTCAAAAATCAACACCAGACAATATAAATTCAAACCAAATAGACAGATCAATTGGATTTGGTTCCGTGAGTACAATGGTACTCATCTTTTGCCCTGATTTTGCCTGAAACGAAGGACCCTAAATAGAACCTTGGAACCCTAACCATAGTATTCAATAACATGTGCATCAAAACATATAATTAATTATGCAGATATGTTCTAAACGATTATACAAACATGAATATGTATTTAGAATTTGTTTATCATACATGTATAGTCTAAACTGATTTCAAGAAAAAGAGCAAATTGTGATACATGTGTAGACTGTTTCTGAATGTGTTGATGCGCGAGAATGGTCCAGATAGCTTCCAAATGGGCCTAGGAATGGATTGCAGTCTCTGAAATGCCTTGGATCTCCCTCTAAAGCAAAACTCGATCAACACTTTTTGTCAAAATTCTGAGCAGTCTGGTGGGTGTTCTACACGACCAAAATCCTCTTTCATGATCAGAGTTTGTTATGCATATATAGTAGAATAAATTAGGTTAACAAAATTGAACTGAATATTGAAGATTGGGTGAGAAAAGATTCGATTTGTCTTATATCTTTTGTTTCTAAAATGGCCAAATCTTTGTGCCTTTTTCCACACATTTTCTTTGATTTTCCAGCCTGTTTCATTCTTCCTTTGATGAGATAATCTTCTTTCGATTATGGGCTTTCTGGATTACTTTGGAACAAATCCCTTTCCCTCCTTCGAATCTACCTTCTGTGCCATCCTTGAACTTCAATTCGAACCAATCAGGACTTTCCTTATTAGAGCCTTATTTTCCTTGATGGTTCTGAGTAGAACTATGCCAGCTTCAATACTAAGACTCCTTCGATTGGAACACCCTTTGCTTCGATTTCCTGTCCTTTTGAAGAGAATTCCATGGTCGAGTCAGCTCTTGTGGAATTGTGACCAAACAAGGCAGGAATCTAGCCTGGACATATTTTCCAATTGCCCTCTTGATGGCCTCCTTCGAATAGCCTAGAAGGAGTTCTTCGAATGGCCTTTGTTCAAATACTAATCGAAGGGTTTTGACACAATGCTAAATCAAAGGATCCCTTGTTATGCCAATCTAAAGGCTTTGATACTATGCCCATCGAAAGGCTTGTCATGAGGCTAATCGAAAGGCCTTTTGCAGCTGTCAATAGAAGGACACTATGTATATTCCAATCGAAAGGCACCTTAGAGAAACTAATCGAAAGGCACTTAGTAGGTACCAATCGAAGAACCTCTTTAAGTGGTCAATCGAAGGAAACTTAGAAATAGGCCAATCGAAGGAAACTTAGAAACATCATTTGAAAAATTTCCTTGTCTTTAGGCAAAGGTTTGTAATAACCTATGCAAGAGGAAAATCTTGGAAAAAATGAGAGGGAAAATATTGGGGTACAAAAACTGCCCCTGTTCAATCTTCTTAAACCTGAGAATGTAGATTGGTTGGTCTGCCTTTCGTGATCGGAAGGTGGAAGATGATTGAACACTAAAGTGCCCAGAAATTTGCACTCGTCTGAGATGTTACTTGACTGTGTAGATAGTATTAGGAATGGGCTTAAAGATGCCTTTTGGAAAAGATGACGGAAGATCGTCGGAGATGGGCTTAAAGATGCCATCAGAATGTGACAGAGAGTCATCGAAGATGGGTTTAAAGATGCCATCCAGAATAATGATGATTTCATGAGATATCCCTTTATGGGAATTCCAGCTCTTGCTGTTAGAGAGGACTCCGCTGAGGAATGTTGGTCTCTGTTTTGGAACATGGGGTTTTAGGAGCTTCAGTTGTCCGTTACTCTACTGGGGAGTCATAACTTGATTGAAGAGATGGAAGTGAACTGATATCTGGTCAGAATCCAGGCTTTAAAGTGGCTTACTGAGGATAATAAGGCTAACTGTTATCTGGTCGTGCTCGAGGCTTCACAGTGACTTACTGGGGAGATGAGATTAAACTATTATCTGGTCAGGATCCATGCTTCACAGTGTCTTGAATTGTTGATTGACTATTATTCGGTCAGTTTTCGAGCTTCATAGCTTCTTTAACTAGAATAGAAATCTTAGTATCGATTTGACTGGACCAGAGAAAGGTCTTGGATTATTTTCAATTGGGATAGAAATCTTTGTATCGATTTGACTAAACCAGAGAAAGGTCTCAAATTAACTTTGACTGGCATAGTAATCAGGAGAATCATAGTAGCGATTCAACAGACCCAGACGAAAGTCTTGGAATATCTTCCACTGGCATAATAATCAAAAAGATCTTAGTGTCGATCAGGCTGATCCAGATAAAATCTTAGGTTAACTTTGGCTGGCATAATAATCAAGAGAATCTTAATAGCGATTCAACTGACCCAGATGAAAGTCTTGGAATATCTTTCACTGGCATATTAATCAGAAAGATCTTAGTGTCGATCTGGATGATCCAGAGAAATTCTTAGGTTAACTTTGACTGGCATAGTAATTAGGAGAATCTTAGTAGTGATTCAACTGACCCAGAAGAAAGTCTTGGAATATCTTCCACTAGCATAGTAATCAGAGAGATCTTAGTAGCGAACTGTCTTACCCAGGGAAAATCTTGGGTTAACTTTGACTGGCATAATAATCAAGAGAATCTTAGTAGCGATTTAACTGACCCAGACGAAAGTCATGGAATATCTTCCACTGGCATAGTAATCAGAGAGATCTTAGTGTTGACCTGTCTGACCCAGGGAAAATCTTGTGAGGACATCCTTCTGAGGAAAATCCTGGAATAATCCTTGGTTAGACGTAGCTTATTGATTTAATCTTTTCCCTGAAAGGTAAAGAGTTAGTCGTATGCAATGTCATGATGTATGAAATGCATTGTGATGATGTTCTCAAAATAAATGAGATTGTGTTGTATGCAATATGTATGCACATTCCATGATGTATGAAAATGGGATGCTATTGCGGTATTTCTTAGTCGGGGAAAATAAATATTGAACTGCTGCTGTAAAGTATTAGAAGGCTGAATTCTTCATTTCCCCTGGGGATGGTGAATGGATATGTCTATGCTGGGGATTTACTCCTTTCTATTTGTGAATATCCTACCGAGGAGAGACTCTTCCTGAGAATAACTCTGCGGGGGAATAACTCTGTTTGCGAGAGGAGATGCCCTGCTAGAATATTTTTCCAATTAGGAGAGATAAACTCCATTGAGGGATGGAATTCTGTAGCTGGAGGAATAAGCTCTGTTGGGGATTGAGCTTCCGCATTCAGAGAAATAAACTCTGCTCGGGAGAAAACTTTATAAATCGTTTGCGATTATAAAACTCGGTTGGGAAATATAGATATCAGCTCCCTGAAGGAATTTTGTTGGGGAAAGTAACTCCTATTTGGGCAAGTAGAGATCAAAACTTTTGGTTGGCTCTACTCTGTGGGGAGCATAGACGTCACAGGGTCATGTGTAATGGCAACTTCGTCTCAGAACTGTCTTTGCCCCTATACCTACTGAACAGTGTAACTGTCGGGATTGACAGGTTTTTTTTAATAGATTTTTCCCTGTTCCTTAAGTCATGAGCAATTGTCTTTCTGTTTCATATGCAAATATTTGTGGATAGCAATCATAGTCAATGCATATGCCAAGAATAAGTCATTGGACGTTTTTGCATAACAAAACCAGAAAAAGAAAAGGAAAACAAAATAGTTTTGTACTTCTAAAGAAACGATTTGTATTGATTTCTGAAGTTTCCCTATAACAGGTGTTGTACCCCAAAATTTGACCTCCCCTATTTCTCAATACATTTCAAGTGAGGTCCTCAAATTGCTCAAGGAAGTCCAAGGGTTGACTAGACAAATTCTCTCCTAAGGCAGTCTACTTCAAATTAGGGTTTCATGTTGCATCAAGATACTTGAGTCCAAAGGGTCTAAAATGTCCACCATTGTCCTAATATGTTCTCAAGATCATCCATTCCAAGTTTCAAGCCTTGCAGAGGAAGTTTGCTCAGTCAATTGCTCAAGAGCCTGAAAATCGACTATGTCAGGGCAAAAGCCAACAGTGGCCCACATACAGTCAAACTTCAAGATTTTTGGTCAACATCCACATTTTGAAGTATTATTCATCATTTGATCAAGGGTTGATCATGATTCCTCAAGGATTGGTCACAATTCATCAAAACCCAAAAGTTGCTAAATTAGGGTTTTGCAGGAAAAGTCAACTCAACTTTGACCAAGCATAACTTTCTCATACTTTATCAAGAATGACCCATCCAAATCTCATTTTAAAGAGGATGAAATTCCCTACAATTCATATTCAGCTCCCAAGTTCAAAATATGCACTCACAAGAAGTTATGAATTTGGATATTATAGGTCACTTTGAAAAGTCAACAAAAAATCCTTTTTTGTCAAAGCTTCATACATGAACATGGAAGACTCAATTGAGATGAGAAAAAAGGTTGCTTAGAGGACATCTTAAGCTTTCTAAAAAGTCAAAGAACACATCTCTAGGGTCAAAATTGAGGAAGTTATGCATTGGCAAAGTTCACCTTTTTTGCAAAATTGCCTAAAGTCAAATATGTCTCAAAATTGCAATTTTTGTCAAATGGGCCCAACTTTTTGTGCTTGTATTGAGTTTGTAACATGGTCCACGACCCATGATCCTTCCCATTTTCCCTTATTTTATTTTTGTCTTTTATTTTTGTCATTTATTTTGATTTTTATTTCATTTAAATCAAATAAAATCAATAATAAATAATGAAAATAGCAAAATCGTTTAAACCTTGAGATCTTGTGCATATTTCAGGTCCATGAATAGCTGGCAATGAGATCAAATCGTGCAAGGCTTGTTTGTACACAAAAAGATTGAATTTTTCTTGTTTTGGAAAGATTGGATACAAGTGTGAATCAAGGATTAAAGCTTCATAATTGCAAGGATTTGATGCAAACTTGGAACCCTAATGGATTCTATGATATATATATATATAGAACAAATCCAAAGCAAAAGCAGAGGGGTTGGAGGCATGAGAGAGCATAATCAGATTCAAAAAAATCATTAAAAAGTGTGAAATAATTCTTGCAGTTCGAGGGAAATTTAGGCCATTCTAAGACCACCATACACATCCTGGACCTTCTCTGAAGCAGATACGATCATTTGCAAGCATCCATAAGGCCAGAAACTTGAACCGCATAACCACAGTTTTCCCTTCAAACTCAAAATCCATTCTTGCAAATTGCACAACATTAGCATGTTTCAATGACATATATGTGTTTGTTAATGTATTTTCAATGTTTTGGTTATACTCAATTGAATTTTTGACGCATGTACTGAGATCCACCATTGCTAGGTTTTCCTTGCTCGTTTTAGGGTTTTCTCATGCAGGTAAAATTGGCCTAAAAGAGGGGTACCATGGTGTTCACAAGGCCAAGACGAATCGATCTGTACCATTAGTTTTCAGTTATTGTGCTTGTATGAGATTATGGAAATACGCAGGGGCTATACCTACAGAGAACGTCTGTAGGTAAAAGTTTTTTTACCTAAGACGACAGAGGGAGGAAGAAGATGGGTGGCGGGGCACCCCCTGGCTGGTCCATTCAAACTTCGCGCGTTTTTGGTTCCATTATCTTGTTTTCCATTATATTAATTATTGTTTATTTTAGATACAAAAGAATCAGCCAGCCCAGTTGGCAAGCACGCTATGGCCAGATGCTAAAGGGTCTGGATTCGATCCCCAGGTCCCCTTGTTCTTCAATATTATTTTTCTATATGTAATTCCATGTGCATGTTTCCAGGACATCCACCATACGTCCTCAATGATCAACGAACCAGATGTCCAACAAGCCAAATCCAATGTCTGGCATGTGATGGTCTACCATAGGCCTAGTCAAACGTGCAACATTGGATCATGAGAGTCAACATGGACCCAGGATTATTGGGCTCAGAAGCTGCTATTGACACTCCCTTTCTACTTTGACACCAGACCCATTTCTTTTTCTTTTATATTTCTTTTCTTTTAATTATTTTCTCACATAAAAAATCAATTCTTTTTTTTACAAAAACTCATAAAATCAATTTCATCAAATTAGAATTTAGGTTTTTATTTATTTTGTCAAAATTATTTTAATATTAGTTTAATTTAATTCTAGGGCAATTTTAACCTTTTGTAAATAAATTAAAACAAATTAGAAATTTCGGTTTTATTTGATTTAATTTTTATTTTCTTTTCTTAAAATAACAAAAATATAAAAATAGGTCAAAATTAATTATTTTTTCTTAATTTAAATTAATTAATAATTAGGTTTGTACTTATTTAATTAAAACCTTATTTTTTCAAAATAATTAAAAACAACCAAAAATGATTTTTCTTGCAACTAGGTTTAGACGGGGTCAAAACCCTAATTTCCTCTCGTCCTCGATTCATCGTGCACACTTATTTATTTTTACGATATTGATGTAACTGCCCATGGTATGTAATAGTTTAATTAGGACTTTTCGCTTATTTATCGTTTCACGGGTTTTTGGCTATGTAATTAATCCCCCTCCCCGAAGCCTTGTAATAGCGTAGTTTTATTTCCCGCATTTTAAATTCTCGCAAATATTAACTGTTATATGTATGACAATAGGATTGCATGACAAGAATGTATGTTAATTTTAAAATGGTTAGCAAACCCTAAATGTGCAAAGATAATAACTGAAATCAAATCACTCGCACATGCGCACTCCTAGGGTATACTCTCACTTCGGTTGCCTTCGGTAAATGATCATTAAGTATAAGGTGTTTTAGTGGTCGCTCTTTTGTCTAAACAAAGATAAAATGTCCCGTTCGGAAATGTTGCCTCGGAAAGGTTGCCTCAGAAATGTTGCCTCAAATATGATATTAAGACACTAAGGTTATTACTAATACGTCCTAACATTGCTTTATTGATTGTACGTCCCTTTCAAATTAACCCTTACAACTCCAACGACGGTGCTACCTACTCACTAATAGTAGGATAGCTTTGTCTAAAGGAAACAAGAACGGAAACATTCTTTTTTCAAGTAGGTAGATGCTAGTAGGTACTTGCTCAAAATAAACTATTTTCACACTTACACTTTTTCAAACAAAGTTTTCAAAAACACTTCGTAACACTCTTGAAGACAGAAGCAAGGGTTAAAACAAAGTAAAACAAAACTTTTTCAAAACAAACAAACACAAGCAATTTTTAAAAAGATGAGCAAGTACCTAAGAGCCCGTGGAAAACCACGGATAGAAAGGGTGCTAATACCTTCCCTTTTTATAATCTACCCCCCGTACTCAAAATCTCGAAAAAAGGAATTTTTCTATGCTTTTTTCCTTTTCAGTTGGATAAAATAAAAGTCGGTGGCGACTCTTGCTTACCGCGACATTTTGCAAACACAAACGCAAAATGCAAACCAGCATTTTCCTAAAACAGTCCGGTTCTGCCACCGTATCATAGAACTGGCGACTCTGCTGGGGAATAATAAGTGGGGTATACCTTAGGATTAGTTCATCATAAATTTCTTCTCTTGTTTGATTTGATTGCTTTACTTTTGAGGGTTTTGTATTGGGAGTTACTATAGATCCTAACCCGGATCTAGGGAACACTATTTAGGTAAGTAGCAATAAACTGTGAGGGAACTGTACAGCATAGACCGATACGGTTGAAGTAGTAGCTACGTTGATGTGGCACATTGGTTGGTACCAGTATCCCTTGTGGAGAAACGAGGAGAATACTGGGCTGCTATATGGGTCGTTAAGCATCTACTAACCTTAGAACCTATAATTGACCAACTTGGCCATAGGAAGTAGTTAGATAGCCGGTCTCGATATAAAGCTAGGAATTGGTTGATACTCGATACTACACTCATTGAGACCATACTCTCGAGATAGTTCTGGCTGCAAGAAAAGATTGTGTGAGCTGAAACCCTGACCGGTGGAGGATGGTCAGTGATATTGAGAACCTCTAGAACCCGGTTGCTATTATTAGGACAGGTTGAAACCAACTGAACTTCAAGAGGGTAGTACCCTAGACCCCATGCAAGCCTGAAACTTAAGGGCTCTTGTGTGACTTGTTTGCCTTTACCATGTCTGTTATTTGCTATACCTGTTGTGTGTTTTATCATGACATCATGCATCATAACATAGCATGCATACCTCATTATACTAACCATTTCAAAGACCGAGGGGATTTATCTTTGTTCTGTTTTGCAGATAATGGCTTCCGCGCGCAGAAACACTGTTCGAGTTAACTTTGTGCAAATACCTGCTCAACTCAAAGATTTAGCCTCAAGAGTTTCTGATACTTCTTCATTCATTAGGAGACATGGTTAGCTTCTTAGCTTGGTTACCTCAAAGTTTGATGAGCAGATGATGAGTGTTCTCTTCCAATTCTTTGATGCAATGCATCATTGTTTCACTTTCCCAGATTATCAGTTGGTTCCCACTTTGGAAGAGTTTTCTCACTTGTTGGGCATATCCATCCTCGAGCAGATGCCTTTCACAGTTTTAGAAGAGAATCCTAGACCAGAAGAGATTACTTCAGCTCTACATTTGAAACGGGCTGATGTAGTATCTAATTGGGAAACACGAAGCAAGGTTGAAGGTTTATTAGCCAAGTTTCTAATAGATCAAGCTCAACAGTTCTAGGATAACTTGGACTTTCAGGCTTTTGAAGACATCTTGGCTCTCCTTATCCATGGTTTGGTTCTTTTCCCGAATCCAGATTCCTTTATAGATGTGAATGCGGTTAAGATCTTCCTTTCCCGCAATCTCGTGCCTACTCTTCTGGGTGATATCTTGCATGCGCTCTACACTCGTACTATGCATAGAATAGGGACCCTCGTGTGTTATATGTCGTTGCTGGCGAGGTGGTTTATTTCTCACCTCCCTAAGTCTGTGTTGAAGAATGAGGAAGGTTTAGGATGGTCTTACAGGATAATGTCCCTTGCCCATACAGACATTCTTTGGAGTTCTAAGGCTTTGGAAAGCATTGCTGTCATTGATCGATATGGTGGATACCCTAATGTCCTGTTGCTTGGAATCAGAGGGGGAATAACCTACAGTCCTTGTTTAGCTTTTCGACAGTTTGGTCGGGCTCGGAGATAAGGTCCTCATGAGCTACTTCTTACGGATATTGCATTTGACTACAAGGAAGATGTTGACGAGCATCGCCGAAGGATTATACGAGCCTCGGGCATGGTGAAGAGGTCTGACCCTCAAGAGCTAGGACCAAGGACTTCTCTCCCTATGTAGCCTTATCTCCAGTGGGTCCGAGCTCGAGCCCAGAAACTTGGGATGCCTTATGAAGCTGTGTTACCAGTGGTTGTGGAGCCAACCAATGAAGAGGGCATCCCTTATACAGTCCTTTATCCCTACATGCCCACTGATCTTGGAGCATTGAAGAGATCCTTGATTCAGCTGAAGGAGGAAAGGGATACCTACCAAGAGAAGTACCATGAGCCAGAAAGGAAGATGTTGAAGCTCACCAGGAAACTTGAGAATGAAAGAATAATCAATGACTATGTCAGCACCAAGGGGAAGCGTCCATGGGATTTCTGATTTTGCTTTTTCTAGTTTAGATTTGTTTTCCATTTATTTCTTTTGTAACGCCTCAAAGGCATTGTTAAACATTTTTACAAGTTAATCTAATAAAGTTTGTTTTATTTTTGTTTTACAAATTTAAATCTCCCAAAGTCTTTGAAATCATTACATACGCATCCCATTATCATGCACATCATTACACGTATCATTACAGGTTTCTCATCTCCTTCGCTGTTTATTTCAGCACGAAATGTCTTCTGAAATGCCTACCGATCAAGCCATCAAAGCTCTTCAGGCACAGAATGCCCAATTCCAAGAGGTGTCCTTGAACTTGGCTAAAGGGCAAGAGGATTTGAAGACTCTCATCCTGAAGGAGAAGAAGAAGAAGAAGAAGAAGAAGAAGAAGGTGGTTCTTCTGAATATGGGTAATAGATTTGGGAATAGGTTGCGACAGGAAACTGATCTGTCTCTTTCATCCAAAGGAGAGGAGGACCAAGAAGAAGAAAAGGGTCATAGTCCTGTAGTCTCTGATAATGATACTGATTTTGAGGATGAGCAGTATCCTTCCGTTGAGGATAGGTACAAACAACTTGAAGACCGTCTGAGTGCTATAGAGATTCAGAAGATCCCTGGTTTAGATTTCGGAGATCTGGGACTGGCATCTGGAGTGGTGATCCCTCACAAGTTCAAAGCTCCAGTTTTTGCCAAGTACGATGGAGTATCCTGTCCAAAACTCCCTCTCCGCTCATACGTCAGAAAAATCCAACCTTACACTGCTGATAGAAATCTGTGGGTACATTTTTTTCAAGATAGTCTGTCAGGGACTCAGCTTGAATGGTTTTATTAATTAGAAGGAGCTAATGTCTGAAACTGGGAGGACCTTGCTGCTGCTTTTTACAAGAAGTATCATTATAACACCGACCTTGCTCCCACTTGTACTCAGCTTCAAGGTATGTCTATGGGTGCAAGTGAAGGTTTTAAGGACTATGCCTAGAAGTGGAGAGATTTGGCTGGAAGAGTCCAACCCCTCTGTCTGATAGGGAGTTGGTGGATATGTTTCTAGGGACATTGTCTGGTCCTTTTTTCAATCATCTGATCGGCAGTTCATCATCTGGGTTTACTGAATTGATCTTGACTGAGGAGAGAGTAGAAGCTGGTATCCGAAGTGGTAAGATACAAAAAGGTACTTCATCAAGTGCAAAAAATAAGCCTTTCACCGGTAAGAAAGAAGTTAGTGCAGTCTACAGCTCGAGGAGCCAAAACTGACCTGAACTCCGTCAAGCAATGAGTGTGGTAGTAATATCAAGACCCACTGTTGCCCCACAACGCCACAATCACCAAAGAATGGAGAGACCGCAGAGATAGTACAGTCGGCTTAATATGACCTTGTCTCAGATTCTACCATAATTATTGAAAACTAACCTGGTAACTCTGAGGGAAGCCTCGAAGAATCTCAGCACCACATCTCCATTATATAACCCGAACGCCCGTTGTGCCTATCACTCCGATAGCCCAGGTCATGATACAAACAACTGTTGGTCTTGAAGAATAAGGTGCAAGATTTGATCGAAGCTAAAGAAATCGAGTTTGACGCTCTGGAGAAGCCCAACATCCTGACTGCTCCTATGCCCAAACATGGTTATGGAGTAAATGTTGTGGATGATGATTTATTTGTAACCACCGTGGAAGAAATTTCTACTCCTTTGATGACAGTTAAGAAGAATCTCTTGTTGGCCGATTTATTTTCGGGCTGTGGCGAAGGTTGCCACTTGTGTTCAATTCTGCCTGCTGGTTGCCATTTATTGAAATCAGATGTTCAGCGCCTGATGGATAATAAAGAAATCATGTTCGAGAAGACCATGATTCCGTTATTTCTAGTTGAAGATGTTGCCATCATAACCATTTCTGCCAATCCTTCCAAGGCTTCCTCGAGAAAGCCTGTCAGGATTACATCTATTCCAAGAATTGCTCCGTTAATCATTACTATCCCTGGTCTTATCCCATACACTTCGGATAAGGCTGTCCCTTGGCATTATGGGGCCGATGTGTATTACCATGGAGTTAATCAAGACTTGAAGATTGAAGAAGCTGATGCTGATGTCAGCAATATTGTCAGGGCTAGCAAGGTCACCAGAAGTGGAAGACTCTTCTCTCCTGAGATTTCCCCTCCGACTGTTCACAAACTTATTGTCATTCCATCTGCTATTACATCATCTACTGTCCCAGTACATATTCCAGTTATCACCCCTGTCACCAAGCCATCTGACACTCGGGGCAAAGAAATCACAGGTGAGCCTTCCCGGATGGAGGAACCTAAGAGGATCATTGTGGAAACCTCTAAGCAAGAGATAGAGGAAATTCTGAAAATTATCAAGAAGAGCGAATACAACGTATTCGAGCAGTTGGGGAAGACCCCGTCGAAAATCTCCATGTTATCCTTGTTATTATGTTCTGAAGCCCATGCGAAGGCTTTAATTACTTTCCTCAAAACTGCACATGTGCCGCAAGAAACTTCTGCCGATCAATTCAAAGACTATGTAGCTAGTTTGACTGCCGACAATGGGTTGGGTTTCTCAGACGCAGATATGACTGCTAAAGGAAGAAATCATAATGACGCTCTGCACGTCTCGATCGAGTGCAGGGGAACTACCATGGCCCATGTACTAGTGGATATCGGGTCCTCTTTGAATGTTTTGCCAAAGAAAGCATTAGACCGTCTAGACTGTGAAGGTTTGATTCTAAAGTCGAGCAATATTGTGGTTAGGGATTTCGACGGGTCAAAAAGGATGGTGCACAAAGAGGTGGACGTCCATGTTAAAGTTGGATCTCAGAATTTTGCATCTACTTTCTATGTGATGGATATCCGACCGTCATATTCTTGCTTGTTGGGTCGCCCTTGGATTCATAAGGTTGGGGCAGTGACTTCTACGCTCCATCAGATGTTGAAATATCCAGTAAAAGGGAAGATCGTCACGGTATGAGGTGAGGAGGAGTACATGGTGAGTCATCTCAATTCCTTTCGCTATGTGGAGATGGATGGGGAATTCCTCGAAACCCCGTGTCAGAACTTTGAAGAGGTTCCCCAGACTTTGGCGTCGACTGAAGTTGCTATTGACGAACCTCCGATAAAGATGGATTCCTTTAAGGATGCCAAGGCTATAATTGAAAAAGGTGGGTGTGCAAATTGGGGTCAGCTCCCCGAATTCGAACACAAAACTAACAAGTTTGGTTTGGGCTTTACTGTAGAGGCTCAAAGGGTTGTTAGGCGCGCAGGGATTGGAAGACCTCATTTGCACATCAGTAATCAGGGAGTAAATGCAATCAAGGATGACGAAGAAGAGTCAGATATCGACAGGTGGATCTACCCGACTACCAATGGTGGATTGAACAACTGGACGACAAAAGACTTAGTACTTGTTTCCTTTATTTCACAGTAATTCACTTTTGTTTTAAAATTGTAATAAGCAGTTGAAACTTTATGGCCCGGTGCCTTGCCCAAGGCATCATGGCTTTGTTTGTGAGGGCTTATTACTTGTCATTTCATATATCATCAATAAAACATTGGACGTTTCTTGCATTACAAATTTTGCGCTCATTGTTTTTCTTTTCTATCTCGCACTTTATCAAAACAGCTATTGTCTTACACACACTCACATATCATAATGCAGATCCACATCCACTCTGGATCCCATTGACAACGACTCTGCTAATGCCAGTTATGACTTCGAGAATCCGATCAACCAAGCCGAGGACGAAGGTGGGGATGATTGTGAGGTGCCTGGGGAACTTGCTAGACTGTTACTACAAGAAGAGAGGGCCATACAGCCTCATGAAGAGCCAATTGAATCAGTGAATTTGGGTACAAAGGAAGACAGGAAAGAGGTCAAGATAGGTGAGAATCTGGAACCTAGTGTCAAACAACGGTTGATACAGATGTTACGCGACTATGTTGAGATCTTCGCCTGGTCTTATGAAGATATGCCTGGTTTGGACACTGATATTGTGGTTCACTGCTTGCCAACTAAAGAAGACTGTCCTCTGGTAAAGCAGAAGGTTCGCCATATGCGCCCAGAGATGTCTGAGAAAATTAAATCTGAGGTCATGAAACAGTTTGATGCCGGATTTCTAGCTGTTACTTCTTACCCGCAGTGGGTCGCCAATGTTGTTCCAGTGCGCAAGAAGGATGGTAAGGTGCGGATGTGTGTGGACTATAGAGATCTAAACAGGGCAAGCCCCAAGGATGATTTCCCACTCCCTCACATCGATGTTCTGGTCGAAAACACCGCGCAACATAAGATCTTCTCCTTTATGGATGGTTTTTCTGGTTACAATCAGATTAAGATGGCCTCCGGAGACATGGAGAAGACAACCTTCGTTACACAGTGGGACACCTTTTTCTACAAAGTCATGCCGTTAGGATTGAAGAGTGCTGGGGCAACGTATCAGCGCACCATGGTCGCTTTGTTCCACGACATGATTCACCATGAGATTGAGGTGTACGTTGATGACATGATTGCAAGGTCCCAGACTGAAGAAGAACACCTTGATCATCTCCAGAAGTTGTTCGACAGGTTGAAGATGTACAAGCTGAGGTTAAACCCGAACAAATGCACCTTCAGGGTAAGGTCTGGTAAGCTGCTGGGTTTCGTTGTTAGTGATAAAGGTATTCAAGTGGATCCTGCCAAGGTAAAGGCTATACAAGAGATGCCAGCTCCCCGCATAGAAAAGGAAGTTAGAGGCTTTTTGGGACGTCTAAATTACATTACCTGATTCATTTCACATCTGACTGCTACTTATGAGCCGATATTTAAGCTACTGAAGAAAGATCAAGTGGTAAAATGGAATGATGAATGTCAGAACACTTTCGAAAGGATCAAGGAATATCTCCAAGAGCCACCAATTTCGATGCCTCCAGTTGAAGGGAGACCTTTGATCTTATACTTGACAATACTCGACAATTCGATGGGGTGTGTGCTAGGGCAGCATGACGAGTCTGGCCGAAAAGAGCACGCTATTTACTACCTTAGCAAATAGTTTACCGACTGCGATACCCGATACACGTTGCTCGAGAAAACTTGCTGCTCTTTGGCATGGGCTGCTCGCCGACTAAGACAGTATATGCTGACTCACACTACCTTATTGATATCAAAGATGGATCCAATCAAGTATATCTTCGAAAAGCCTGCTTTATCCGGAAGAATAGCAAGATGGAAGATGATCTTAACTAAGTACGACATCTAATACATAACCCAGAAGGAAATTAAGGGGAGTGTATTGGAGGATCATTTGGCGCATCAGGTCGTGGATGATTACCAATCCATAAATTTCGAGTTCTCGGATGAGAATATCATGTTGGTGACCGACTGTGAAGAACCTGGACCGGATGAAGGACCCGAGGAGGGATCCCAATGGTCCATGTATTTTGATGGAGCCTCAAATGCGTTGGGTAATGGCATTGGTGATGTGATTATATCTCTTGAGGTCTGTCATACCCCATTCACCGCCCGATTATGTTTTAACTGCACCAACAATATGGCAGAGTATGAAGCATGCATCCTGGGTCTTCGAGCTGCTATTGACCTGAGGATTAAGTTCTTGAGTGTATTCGGAGATTCCGCTCTAGTGATCAGTCAGATCAAAGGCGAGTGGGATACGAAAAACCCAAGTATTATTCCTTACAAAGAGTATGTATTGACGTTGCTCCCACACTTTAAGGAGATAACCTTTAAAAACTTCCCAAGAGAGGAGAATCAGATGGCGTATGCGCTAGCTACCATGTCTTCTATGTTCAAGGTCAGGTGGGACAATGAAGCTCCCTAAATTACCATTGAGAGGTTGGACGAACCTGCACATTGCTATGACATTGAGACTAAAGAGGTACCAGATAAACCCAGGTTTCATGAGCTAAAGAGGTATCTTGAGGCTCAAGAGTACCCCGAGGGTGCATATTTTAATGATAAGATGTTTCTGAGGAGATTCACGGCGAAGTTCTTCATCAGTAATGGTATCCTTTACAAGCGTAACCATGACTCAACCATACTGTGATGTATGGACAAGAACGAGGCATAAAGGATCATGGCCGAATTACATGAAGGTACTTTCGGAACTCATTCCAATGGACATACTATGGTAAAGAAAATCCTACGGGCTGAATATTATTGGTCTACTATGGAAGCCGATTGTTATCAGCACTCTCGGACCTGTCACAAGTGCCAAGTCTATGCTGATAAGGTACATGTACCTCCAGTTCCTCTGAATGTTTTGACGGCACCTTGGCCCTTTGCAATGTGGGGCATCGATATGATCAGCGAGATCAGACCTACCTCATCCAACGGGCACCGTTTCATTCTAGTAGCTATTGATTATTTTATGAAATGGGTTGAGGCAGCTTCCTTTGCTACAGTAACCAAGAACGTCGTGGCGCGGTTCATCCGACACAAATTGATCTGTCGATATGGTGTACCAAAGAGGATCATTATGGATAATGGTAGAAATCTCAACAATACAATGATCACCGAGCTCTGCAAACAATTCAAGATACAACATCATAACTCTTCTCCCTACCGGCCGAAGATGAATGGGGCTGTTAAAGCGGCTAATAAGAAAATCAAGAAGATTGTGCAGAAGATAACGGTGACATACAAATACTGGCATGAGATGTTACCATTCGCTCATCATGGGTACCGCACCTCAGCACGGACGTCAACAGGGGAAACACACTACTCTTTGGTGTATGGCATGGAGGCAGTCCTGCCCATTGAAGTCCAGATACCCTCTCTTCGGATTATGAAGGATGCAGGTTTGAGCGAGGACGATTGGATCCAGACCCGGCTTGATCAGCTGAACTTAATCGAAGAAAAAGAGACTTACTGCTATTTTTCATGGTCAGATGTATCAAAAGCGAATGATCAAGGCATTTAACAAGAAAGTTAGACGACAAGAATATCAAGTCGGGGATCTGGTGATCAAACGCATCATACAGCCGTAAGGTGATCCCAGGGGAAAATGGACCCCTACGTACGAAGGGCCATTTGTGGTTAAGAACATCTTCTCAGGAGGAGCTATGATTCTAACCACCATGGATGGTGACGACCTTCCTCACCCCGTCAATGCATATATAGTGAAAAAATACTACGCATAATCAAAGACCCGCCAAATTGACTGGCCTAGGCAAAAATAAGGGCTTCCAGGCGAACCAAAAGGGTTCGGGCAAAAATAAGGGATGAAAATGAAAAGAACTGCACACCCGGCAAGTCGAAAACCTGAAAAGGCGGCCCAGGCAAAAATTAGGGATGTAAGCGTAACACTATGTCTCGTTGGATCATCTTGCAACCAGACTTCGGTATCGACTATCAAGCTCGGACGGCGCCAATCAATCTGATCTACCTTCAACCAAGTAGCAAAGTGATGAGACGCTCGAAGATATAGGGGCAATAGCAGAGTTGGAACCCAGTGGGATTGTTCACATAGTTGTTTTTCTTTGTTTTTCACAAATTGTATAATTTCTATCTCTCGGCGGCGTTCTCTTACTATGACGTCAACCTCTTGTACAAAAACGCCTATTATAGGCCAACTTAAAAAATCAATACAATTCATATTTACAAAGAAATTTCAAATTGTTTTTCTTTTTCTGTTTTATTTTGCAAGAACATCCAATGATTCATTTTTGATATATGCATTTGAAAATAATTGTTGCTCATAAATATTTACATGCGAAACAAAAGACGATTACTGGTAATTTCAGGAACAGTGGCAAACAAGAAGTGTCCAAACCTTACAGTTGCTCTACCCACCAGGTACAGGGACAGAGCCAGCCTGAGAATGTGACTAAAAGTGCATAAACTCCCCGCAGAGTAGGAAGTATCATAAAATAGTGGTGTTAACTCTCCCCAAGCAAAATTCATCTATCGACCGCAATGGAAGACTATCCCCAGTGGAGTTTATTTCTTCCACAAGCAGAAACTCGATCCCCAACAGGGTTCATTATTGCCAGCACCAGTAATTCATCCCCAGCCAAAGTTATTTCTCCAAATCAGCATATCTTCTAGCAGAGTCTCTATTCCCCATAGAGTCATTCTCTCACCAGTTTATTCTCCAGCAGAGTTATTCTCCCGCCAATTTATTCTCAAATCATCTTCGATCGTTATTCCCGGCAAGAACGAAGAATTTAACTCTTTGTACTCTCTAGCAGCAGTTCGGGATTTATTTTCCCCAGTTAGAGAACATCATAAAAACATTACATATCCATACATCATGACATGTGCATAAGCATCATACAGCACAATCTCATTTATTTTGAGAACATCATTGCTCAATACATTTCATACATCATGACATTACATACGACTAACTCTTTACCTTTCAGGGAAAGGTACAATCAAAATTCTCACAGGTTTTCTCTGGTTCAGTCAAATCAATCCTGATGATTTCTATTCCAGTTCAAGCTATGAAGCCCGGATCCGACCGGATAGTATCTTGATTTCCCCATCATATTGTGAATCCCAGAGAATGACCGGATAACAATATCAAAATACCGCGAAGCCTAGAATCGACCAGATAGTGGTTTATCTTAAAGCTATGAAACCCGGATTCGACCAGATAATAATTTAATCCCCAGAAATTATTGTGAAGCCTGGATTACGACCACATAGTAATATAAGACACCATGAAGCCTGGACTCGACCAGATAATGGTATAAGACGTTGTGAAGCCTGGATTACGATCAGATAGCAGCCAAGAATACTACGAAGCCTTGAGTCGACCAGATAGTGGTATATCTGTAATGTAAGTTATGAAGCCCGGATTCGACCGAATAATATCTTGATTTCTCCAAACGCCATGAAGCCTGGATTCGACCAGATAATGGTACAATACATCATGAAGCCTGGATTACGACCAGATAGTGGTAAAAGACGCTGAAGCTTGGGACTACGACCAGATAACAGTGAGGGACACTGTGAAGCTTGGATTTTGACCAAATAGCAGTCTACCCGGCCAATTACTATGAAGCCCGGGAATCGACCGGATATTAATAGGACTAAAAACCAAATGGAAAGCCCGGATGCGACCGGATAACCACTGGATTTCTTCTGAAGCCTGGAAAGCGACCAGATAAGAAGTAAGAAGTTGCGAAGCCGGGATTACGACCAGATAGCGATAAAGGACACTAAAGCCTGGGATTACGACCAGATAACAGTATAAGACACTGCGAAGATTGGATTTCGACCAAATAGCAGTTTACCTTGACAATTACTAAGAAGCCCGAAGACGATCGGATATTAGTGTGCCCTAAATTTAAGTTGAAGCCCGGATGCAATCGGATAACAACTTAATTCCTTCTAAAGCCTGGAGTACGACCAGATAAGAATTGAGAAATTGCGAAGCCTGGATTACGACCAGATAGCAAGTTTATTCTCACCCCACCAGTAAGTCACTGTAAAGCCTGGATCACGACCAGGTAGCAGTCGATCTTATCACTATGAAGCCTGGATCACGACCAGATAGTAGTTCATTTTCACCTCTTCGACCAAGAGACGATTCCCCAATAGAATAACGGACGACCGAAGCTCCTAAAATTCAACTTTTACAAAGATAGAGAAGAACATTCCCCAGCGAAGTCCTCCTCAACAACAAGTATACAGACTCTCGCAAAGGAATCTCTTATGTGATCGACACTCCTTCGGATGGAATCTTTAAGCCCATCTCCTGTCATTCATCTCCAAATGGCATCTATAAGCCCATTCCCGACATCACAAGATAAGTACCACTTCATGCGAGTGCAAATTTCTAGGCACTCTAGTGTTCAATCATCTTCCACCCTCGGATCACGAAAGGCAGAAAAGCCAATCTACATCCTCAGGTTTAAGAAGATTGAACAGGGGCAGATGTTGTACCCCAAAATTTGACCTCCCCTATTTCTCAATACATTTCAAGTGAGGTCCTCAAATTGCTCAAGGAAGTCTAAGGGTTGACCAGACAAATTCTCTCATAAGGTAGTCTACTTCAAATAAGGATTTCATGTTGCATCAAGATACTTTAGTCCAAAGGGTCTCAAATGCCCACCATTATCCTAATATGTTCTCAAGATCATCCATGCCAAGTTTCAAGCCTTGCAAAGGAAGTTTGCTCAGTCAATTGCTCAAGAGCCTGAAAATCGACTATGCTAGGGCAAAAGTCAATTGTGGCCCATATACAGTCAAACTTCAAGATTTTTGGTTAACATCCTCATTTTTAAGTATTATTCATTATTTGATCAAGGTTTGATCATGATTCCTCAAGGATTGGTCACAATTCATCAAAACCCAAAAGTTGCTAAATTAGGGTTTTGTAGGAAAAGTCAACTCAACTTTGACCAAGCATAACATTCTCATACTTTATCAAGAATGACCCATCCAAAGCTCATTTTAAAGAGGATGCAATGCCCTACAATTCATCTTCAGCTCCCAAGTTCAAAATATGCACTCACAAGAAGTTATGAATTTGTGATATTATAGGTAACTTTGAAAAGTCAACAAAAACACCTTTTTTGTCAAAGCTTCATACATGAACATGGAAGACTCAATTGAGATTATACCAAATGGGTTGCTTAGAGGACATCTTAAGCTTTCTAAAAAGTCAAAGAACACATCTCTAGGGTCAAAATTGAGGAAGTTATGCATTGGCAAAGTTGACCTTTTTTCCAAAATTACCAAAAGTCAAATATGTCCCAAAATTGCATGTTTTGTCAAATGCGCCCAACTGTTTGTGCTTGTATTGAGTTTGTAACATGGTCCACGACCCATGATCCTTCCCATTTGCCCTTATTTTATTTTTGTCATTTATTTTGATTTTTATTTCATTTAAATCAAATAAATTCAATAATAAATAATGAAAATATCAAAATCGTTTAAACCTTGAGATCTTGTGCATATTTCAGGTCCATGAATAGCTGGCAATGAGATCAAATCGTGCAAGGCTTGTTTGTACACAAAAAGATTGAATTTTTCTTGTTTTGGAAAGATTGGATACAAGTTTGAATCAAGGATCAAATCTTCATAATTGCAAGGATTTTATGCAAACTTGGAACCCTAATCGATTCTATGATATATATAGAACAAATCCAAAGCAAAAGCAGAGGGGTTAGAGGCATGAGAGAGCATAATCAGATTCAAAAAAATCATTAAAAAGTGTGAAATCATTCTTGCAGTTGGAGGGAAATTCAGGCCATTCTAAGACCACCATTCGCATCTTGGACCTTCTCTGAAGCAGATACGATCATTTGCAAGCATCCATAAGGCCAGAAACTCAAACCACAGACCCACGGTTTTCCCTTCAAACTCAAAATCCATTCTTGCAAATTGGGCTGCATTAGCATGTGTCAATGACATATATGTGTTTGTTAATGTATTTGCAATGTTTTGGTTATACTCAATTGAATTTTTGACGCATGTACTAAGATCCACCATTGTTAGGTTTTCCTTGCTCGTTTTAGGGTTTTCTCATGCAGGTAAAATTGGCCTAAAAGAGGGGTACCATTGTGTTCACAAGGCCAAGACGAATCGATCTGTACCATTAGTTTTCATTTATTGTGCTTGTATGAGATTCTGGAAATACGCAGGGGCTATACCTACAGAGAACGTCTGTAGGTAAAAGTTGTTTTACCTAAGACGACGGATGGAGGAAGAATAAGGGTGGCGTGGCACCCCCTGGCTGGTCCATTCAAACTTCGCGCGTTTTTTGTTCCATTATCTTGTTTTCCATTATATTAATTGTTGTTTATTTTAGATACAAAAGAATCAGCCAGCCCAGTTGGCAAGCACGCTATGGCCAGATGCTAAAGGGATTGGGTTCGATCCCCAGGTCCCCTTGCTCTTCAATATTATTTTGCTATATGTAATTCCATGCGCAGGTTTCCAGGATATCCACCATACCTCCTCAATGAACAACCAACCAGATGTCCAACAAGCCAAATCCAACACCTGGCATGTGTAGGTCTACCATAGGCCTAGTCAAACGTGCAACATTGGATCATGAGAGTCAACATGGACCCAGGCTTATTGGCCTCAGAAGATGCTATTGACACTCTCTTTCTACTTTGACACCATGCCCATTTCTTTTTATTTTATATTTCTTTTCTTTTAATTATTTTGATTAATTATTTTCTCACATAAAAAATTAATTCTTTTTTTTTACAAAAACTCATAAAATCAATTTCATCAAATTAGAATTTAGGTTTTTATTTATTTTGTCAAAATCATTTTAATATTAGTTTAATTTAATTCTAGGGAAATTTTAACCTTTTGTAAATAAATTAAAACAAATTAGAAAATTAGGTTTTATTTGATTTAATTTTTGTTTTCTTTTCTTAAAATAACAAAAATATAAAAATAGGTCAAAATTAATTATTTTTCTTAATTTAAATTAATTAATAATTAGGTTTGTACTTATTTAATTAAAACCTTATTTTTTCAAAATAATAAAAAACAACCAAAAATGATTTTTCTTGCAACTAGGTTTAGACGGGGTCAAAACCCTAATTTCCTCTCGTCCTCGATTCATCGCACGCACTTATTTATTTTTACGATATTGATGTAACTGCCCATGGTATGTAATATCTTAATTAGGACTTTTCGCTTATTTATCGTTTCACGGGTTTTTGGCTATGTAATTAATCCCCCTCCCCGAAGCCTTGTAATAGCGTAGTTTTATTTCCCGCATTTTAAATTCTCGGAAATATTAACTATTAGATGTATGATAATAGGATTGCATGACAAGAATTTATGTTAATTTTAAAATGGTTAGTAAACCCTAAATGTACAAAGATCATATCTGAAATCAAATCACTCGCACATGTGCACTCCTAGGGTATACTCTCACTTCGGTTGCCTTTAGTAAATGATCATTAAGTATAGGGTGTTTTAGTGGTCTCTCTTTTGTCTAAACAAAGATCAAATGTCCCATTCGGAAATGTTGCCTCGGAAAGGTTGCCTCGGAAATGTTTCTTCGAATATGATCTTAAGACACTAAGGTTATTACTAAGACGTCCTAACATTGCTTTAGTGATTGTACGTCCCTTTCGAATTGACCCTTACAACTCCAACGACGGTGCTATCTACTCACTAATAGTAGGATAGCGTTGTCTAAAGGAAACAAGAACAGAAACATTCTTTTTTCAAGTAGGTAGATGCTAGTAGGTACTTGTTCAAAATCAAATTGTTTTCACACTTACACTTTTTCAAACAAAGTTTTCAAAAACACTTCGTAACACTCTTGAAGACAGAAGCAAGGGTTAAAACGAAGTAAAAAAAACTTTTTCAAAACAAACACACACAAGAAATTTTTAAAAAGATGAGCAAGTACCTAAGAGCCCGTGGAAAACCACAGATAGAAAGGGTGCTAATACCTTCCATTTCTATAATCTACCCCCCGTACTCAAAATCTCGAAACAAGGAATTTTTCTGTGCTTTTTTCCTTTCTAGTTGGATAAAATAAAAGTCGGTGGCGACTCTTTATTACCGCAACATTTTGCAAACACAAACGCAAAACGCAAACCAGCATTTTCCTAAAACAGTCTGGTTCTGCCACCGTATCACAACAGGCATTGTGTACAAAGAGGCTGACGTTCTAGTAGGAGAACACCTCCGTCAGTGTGAAGACTATACAAAGTAGTGTACAAAGAGAAGAAAGCATCTATGTGTAATAATCCCACTGAGTTTCAATTCTTCTATTACCGTTATGTCTTAGAGCATCTCATCACTTTGCTACTTGTCTGAAGCTGACTGGATTGATCGGTGCCGTTTGAGCTTGAATGTTGATACTGAAGTCTGGCTGCAAGGTGATCCAATGGGACATAGTGATACACTTCCAATACCTAACTTTTTCCTGGACCGCCCTTTCGGGTTTTCAGTCCACCGGGAAACCCTTTTTTGCCCAAGTCGCCTTTTCAGGTTTTCGGCTTGCCGGGTGTACAAATATTTGTTTTGTTTTCATCCCTAATTTTTTCCTGAACCCTTTTGGTTTGCCGAGATGCCCTTATTTTTTCCTAGGCTAGTCAACCTATCAAGTCTTATTCATGCATAGTATTTTTTCACTATGTCCGCATTAACAGGGTGAGGGAGGTCGTCACCATCCATGATGGTCAGAATCATGGCTCCACCAGAAAATATGTTTTTGATTACAAATGGCCCTTCGTACGTGGGAGTCCATTTTTCCCTGGGATCACCTTGCGGTAGTATGATGCGCTTGATCACTAGACCCCCGACTTGATATACTTGGTGTCTGACCTTTTTTTTGAAAGCCTTGATCATCCGTTTTTGATACATTTGACCTTGACAGACAGCAGTCAGCCTTTTCTCATCGATCAGATTTAGTTGACTAAGTCGAGTATGGATCCAATCGTCTTCATTCAAACCCGCATCCTTCATGATTCTCAGAGAAGGGATCTGGACCTCAATAGGCAGGACAATCTCCATACCATATACCAGAGAGTAGGGTGTTTCCCCTGTCAACGTTCACGCGGAGGTGCGGTACCCGTGAAGAGAAAATGGTGACATCTCATGCCAGTCTATGTATGTCACCGTGATCTTCTGTATGATTTTCTTAATGTTCTTGTTAGCAGCCTCTACAGTGCCATTCATCTTCGGTCGGTAAGGGGAAGAATTATGGCGCTGGATCTTGAATTGTTTATAGAGTTTTGTGATCATCGTGTTGTTGAGATTCGTACCATTGTAAGTGATGATTCTCTCTAGCACACTGTACTGACAAATCAGGTTATGCTTGATAAACCACGCCACAACATTCTTGGTAACAGTAGCAAAAGAGGCAGCTTCAACCCACTTCGTGAAGTAATCAATAGCCACCAGAATGAAGCGATACCCATTGAAAGCAGTAGGTCTAATCTCCCCGATCATGTCAATGCCCTAAATTGCAAAGGGCCAAGGAACCGTCAAGACGTTCAAAGAAACTAGAGGTACATGCACGTTATCAGCATAGATCTGGAATTTGTGACAAGTTCGAGAATGCTGATAGCAGTCTGCTTCCATAGTGGACCAATAGTATCCTGCCCGTAGGATCTTTTTAGCCATGGTATGTCCACTTGAATGGGTTCCAAAGTCACCTTCATGTAAATATGTCATAATCCTCTCTGCTTCGCTCTTGTCTACACACCGTAGTAAAGTAGAGTCATGGTTGCACTTGTAGAGGATTCCATTTTTGAGGAAGAACTTTACGGTGAGCCTTCTCAGAAACTTCTTACCATTGGCAGATGCCCCATCGGGATACCCTTGAGCCTCGAGATACCTCTTCACTTCATAGAACCAAGGTTTGTTTGCTACTTCTTCAGTTTCAATCTCATAGCAGTATGCTGGTTCATCCAACCTCTCAATAGTGATCCGAGAAGCCTTGTTGTCCCACTTGACCTTGAACATAGATGACATGGTAGCTAGCGCGTCCGCTAAATAATTCTCTTCTCATGGAAAATGTTCAAAGGTGACCTCTTCGAAGTGTGGAAGTAATGACAACAATGTTCTTTGTACAGGATGATATTCAGGTGCTTTGTATCCCACTCTCCTTTGATCTCACTTCTTACCAAGGCTGAATCCCCGAAAACACTCAAGAACTTGATCCTCAGGTCAATAGCAGCTTTGAGACCCATGATGCATGCTTCATACTCCTTCATGTTGTTGGTACAATTAAAACACAATCAGGTGGTGAAAGGAGTATGACAGCCTTCAGGAGATATAATTACCGCACCAATGCCATTGCCGAGTGCGTTCGAGGCTTCGTCAAAAACCATAATCCATTGGGATCCTTCTACAGGTCCTTCATCCGGTCCAGGTTCTTCATAGTTAGTCACTATCATAATATTCTCGTCCGGAAACTCAAAATTCATGGATTGGTAGTCATCCACGTCCTGATGAGCCAAATGATCATCCAGTACACTTCCCTTGATTGCTTTCTGGGTTTTGTATTGGATATCATGTTCGGTCAAGATCATTTTCCATCTTGCTATTCTTCCGAGAGTGCGGGCTTCTCGAAGATGTACTTGATCAGATCCATTTTAGATATTAGCAAAGTATTATGGGTGAACATATACTGTCTCAGTCGGCAAGCAGCCCACGCCAAAGCACAACAAGTTTTCTCGAGCAATGAGTATCTTGTTTCACAGTCGATAAAATTTTTGCTAAGGTAGTATATTGCGTGCTCTTTTCGACCAGACTCGTCATGCTGCCCAACACACACCCAATTGAATTATCTAAGACTGTTAAGTACATTCTTAAAGGTCTTCCATCAATCGAAGGCATCAGAATTGATGGTTCTTGAAGGTATTCCTTGATTCTTTCGAAGGCAGTCTGGCATTCATCATTCCACTTGAACACTTGATCTTTATTCAAGAGCTTGAAGATTGGCTCACAAGTAGCAGTTAAATGGGAAATGAACCTGGCAATGTAATTCAGTCCTCCCAAAAAGCCTCTGACCTCCTTCTCAGTGCGAGGAGCCGACATCTCTTGTATGGACTTTACTTTTGTCGGGTCTACCTGAATACCCTTATCACTGACAATGAAACCTAGCAGTTTATCAAACCTTACCCCGAAGGTGCACTTGTTTGGATTCAGCCTCAGCTTGTATGTCTTCAACCTATCAAACAGCTTTTGTAAATGATCAAGGTTCTCTTCCTTAGTTTGAGACATGGCTATCATGTCATCCACATATACTTCTATCTCATGGTGAATCATGTCATGAAACAAGGCGACCATGGATCGTTGATAGGTTGCCCCGACATTCTTTAATCCAAATGGAATCACTTTGTAGAAGAAAGTTCCCCATTGCGTGACAAAGGTTGTCTTCTCCATATCTTCGGGTGCCATCTTGATCTGATTGTAACCAGAGAAACCATCCATGAAGGAAAATATCTTGTGTTGAACGGTGTTGTCAACCATAACGTCAATGTGGGGGAGTGGAAAGTCATCTTTGGGGCTTGCCCTGTTCAAATCTCTATAGTCCACACACATCTGTACCTTACCGTCCTTTTTATGCACTGGAACCACATTGGCCACCCATTGGGGATAAGAGGTGACGACTAAGAAACCAGCGTTGAACTGCTTCATAACCTCTGCTTTGATCTTCTCTGACATTTCAGGGGGCATGCGATGGGCTTTATCCTTTACCGGAGGGAAATCTTCTTTAGTTGGCAGACGGTGAACCACAATATTCGTATCTAGTCCTGGCATGTCTTCATATGACCAGGCAAAGATCTCGACATAGTCATGCAACATTTGGATCAACCGCTATTTGACATTAAGCCCCATATTTGTGCCAATCTTGACTTCTTTTCTGTCTACTTATGTGCCCAGGTTTATTGTCTCAACTGGCTCTTCATGAGGATGTATAGCTCCCTCTTCCTGCTGTAACAGTCTAGCAAGTTCTTCAAGTACCTCACAATCTTCCTCACCTTCATCCTCGGCTTGGTTGATCGGATTTTCGAAGTTATAATTGGCAATAGCAGAACTGTTATCAATGGGATCCGAAGTGGATATGGATCTGCAGTTTGATACGCTAGTGTGTGTAAGAGCATAGTTGTATAGACAAATTAAAAGTAGAAAAGAAAAACAGAGAGAACAAAATTTATATGCATAAACGTCCAATGCTTTATTAATGCCATATGAAAGTGAAACATGATAACCATCACAAATAAACTGATATGCCCCGGGTAAGACACATGGCCATACAGTTATATTGTTTATTACATATCCAAAAAAACAAGAAAGACAATTACTTCTGAACAAAAGAAATCGGTACAAAATCTTTTTCCGTCCAGTTACTGGGTCCACGGTTGGTAATAGGGAAGATCCAACTATCCATGTCATTGTCACTATCTCCGTCTTCTACAACATTGACCCCATGATTGCTGATGCATAGGGGAGGTCTTCCAGCACGAGCACGTCGAAAATCCCTTTGATCCCCTGAAGAGAAACCCAAACCAAATTTATCAAACTTGTACAAAATATCAGGGAGTTGACCCCAAATGGTAGACCCACCTTCTTCGAAAACCACTTTTGCATCCTTGAGAGAAGCCATCTTCAAGGGAGGTCCGGTGATCTTCGGCATATTGGTAACGATTTCAGTTGCTGCCAGAGTCTGGGGTACCTCTTCGAAATTCTGGCACAGAGTCTCGATGAACTCACCATCCATTTCCACATATCTGAAGGAATTCTGGTGACTGACATGTATTCTTCTTCGTCGTGTACAATGAAAATTCTCCCTTTGACCGAGTATTTCATCATCTGATGTAGAGTGGATGTAACAGCTCCAGCGTCATATATCCAAGGGAGGCCCAACAAATAAGAATAAGATGGCCTGATATCCATCACATAGAAGGTAGAGCTGAAAATCTGAGAACCAACCTTGATGGGGACGTCCACCTCCCCGTGCACCATTCTCTTTGAACTGTCAAAAGCCCTCACTACAATATTGTTGTGCTTCAAAGTCAAACCTTCACAGTCTAGTCTATCCAGAGCATTCTTAGGCAGCACATTTAACGACAAACCAGTATCTACAAGGACATGGGCCAAAGTGGTTCCCTTGCATACAACAGAGACATGCAACGCATCATTGTGCTTCCTCCCTCTAGGAGTCAAATCAACATCAGAAAAGCCCAAACCATTAACAGTGGTCAAACTAGCCACACAATCTTCGAATTGGTCAGCAGAGGTTTCCCGGGGCACATGGGTAGTTTTCATAAATTTCACCAAAGACTTCTCATGAGCTTCGGAGCACAACAACAAGGCTAGCATAAAGATATTTGAAGGGGTATGCCCCAGCTGTTATACTACGTTGTAATCGCTTTTCTTGATAATTTTCAAAATTTCTTCCATTTATCACTTGGAAGCCTCTGGGATAGATGTCGAATGTGCCTTCGTCTGGGCAGACTCAATCAGTATGTCTTTTCCCCGAGTCTCGGTCGACTCGGTGATAGGGGTGTCAGTAGGGGTAATCATAGGGATTGTAGTAGTAGTATCAGCATGAATGAAAGTATGAATGATCACAAGACCAGTAACAACTTTTGGAGGAGAAATCTCAGGGGAGAACACTCTTCCACTTCTAGTTATTTTGCTGGTTCCCACAATGTTGCCAATGTCGGGGTCAGCCTTCTCAAAAACTTGGTCTTCATCAGGCAACCAATGTTTCTTGATGTCGTGGTAGTAGACATCACCCCCATAGTTCCACATAACAGTTTTACCTGAGGAGTATGGGATTGGCCCTGGTACAGTAATTATCAGCGGAGTAACCTTCAGAGCAGATGTAATCCTGACGGGTCTTTTGGTGGAGACCCTGGGAGGATTGGCAGAAATGGTTATTATTGAAACATCTCTACAAGCAATAGTCGGGATGGGATTCTTCTGATTCAAAATCTCTCTATCATCCATCAGGCGCTGAACACCTACCTTCAACAAATGATAACCAGTCGGTAGAGATAAACAGAAATGGCAACCTTCGCCACAGCCCGGAAATAAACTGGCCTTCAATAAGTTCCACTTAACCATCAAGAAAGGAGTAACAAGCTCTTCAACAGTAGTAACAAACATATCATCTTCAATAGCATTAACACCACGGCCGTGCTTGGGCCTAGGAGCAAGGATAACATTTGGAATTTCAGGGGCATCAAACTCGATTTCCTTCGCCTCGATAAGGTCTTGCACCCTGTTTTTCAAATCCCAACAGTTGTTTGTATCATGACCTGGACTTTCCGAATGATAAGCACCACAGGTATTTGGATTATAACGGGGAGAGGTAGTGTTGGGATTCTTTGGCGCTTCCTGCAAGGTTACCAACTTAGATTTCAACAGATGATGTAAAACTTGGGATAAAGTCATATTTATTCGGGTGAACTGTCTTACTAGCTTTTCTGTTCTCTGCTGATTATTCCTCTGTTGAGTGGGTGCAGGCTTAGGGATCATGATAGCCCCTACCATTGGATGTCGTTCATTAATGTCCTGAATCCTTTGATTGTACACAACACTAGCCTCTTTCTTCCCAGCAAATGGCTTCCTTACGGCACTGGAGGATGATTCCTTTTGGATCTTACCACTTTTAATTCCAGCTTCCACTCTTTCCCCTGTCAAGATTAATTCAGTGAATCCGGTTTAAGAGCTTCTAATAAGGTGATTAAAGAATGGACCAGACAAGGTACCGAGAAACATATCCACCAGCTCCCTATCCGACAAGGGAGGCTGGACTCTTCCTGCTAAGTCCCTCCATTTTTGAGCATAGTCTTTGAAGCCCTCGCTTGAACCCATAGCCATACTTTGGAGTTGAGTACGGGTGGGAACAAGTTCTGCATTATACTGATACTGCTTATAGAAAGCAGCATCCAGGTCTTCCCAATTATGAATGTTGGCCCTTTCCAGCTGATAGAACCAATCTAACTGAGTTCCAAATAGACTATCTTGAAAGAAGTGGACCCATAAGTCTTTGTCAGCAGTGTGAGGCTGTATCTTCCTCACGTAAGATCGGAGGTGCATTTTTGGACATGAAACCCCATCGTACTTGGCAAAACCTGGCACCTTGAACTTTGGCGGAATGACTATCCCAGACACCAAGCCCAGATCTTCAAAGTCCAGCCCATGCACTTAATGATTCTCCATTGCACTCAGACGATCTTCCAACTGTTTGTAATTCTCGTCGACCGGAGGATACTAATCTTCATTGTAATCAGTATCATTATCAGATTCCCCTGAATTAGGGTCTTTCTCTCTTGTCTCGCCCTCTTGGTTATATCCTTCTTTGGATAAAGATGTTAGATCAACCACTTGCTTTAACGGTCCCTTGAACTTTCTTCCCAGATTTACCACACCAGCTGTCCTCCTTGACTTCTTAGTCTTATCTTGAACAATCAAGTCTTTCCTTTCCTCTTTCCCTTTGGCTAGAGCCATGATCATCTGTTAGAATTTTGTGTTCTGAGTCTGTAAGTCTTTCACAGTTTGTTCGAGAGCCATTTCTTTACGGTTGAGATAAACAACGAAGAAGATGAGAAACCTGCTATGAAACCTATTTATGCAATGATATGTATGACATGTGTATGCAATGGTTTCAAGGATTTTGGGAAATTTAAATTTGCGAGCCAAAATGAAACGAATATTTTATTAGTAGAATTCAAAATACAATTGCCTTTTAGGCGTTTCAATTGAAGGTTCAAAAAACTTAAAACAAAATCAGGTTTCCCATGGACGCTTATTCTTCGCGCCGAGATAGACGTTGAGGCTTCTTTCCCCATAAAGTTGCTTCATGAGCTCTAAAACCTTCTTCTCATGGGCATAGAAATGGTGTCTAATGGTATCTCTCTCTTTCTTCAGCTGAATCTAGAATCTTTGTAATTCCTCAAGATCAGTGGGCATGTCAGGATGAAGAACCGTATAGGGAATATCCCCTTCAGTAATGGGCTCACTATCACCGGTAAGATGGCTATATACAGCATCATAATATTCTGAGCACGAGCTTGTACCCATTGGAGATAAGGTTCCATAGGAATGGAAGTCTTCGACCCCAAAGTCTTGACGTCAAATCTGTTTACCATGCCCCAAGCTCGTATGAACCTCTGGAGATACCCTTGAACCTCATCTTCATAATTAAACACAATTCCCTGGATAAGCATCTCGTGAGGACCATCCCTTCGAGTGTAACCAAATTATCATAGAGCCAAGAAGGATTATAGGTTTTGCCTCCCCTAATGCCAAGTAGTGGGACATTAGGGAATTCCCCGCAACGGTCAATAATAGAAATATCTCCCATAGATCGGGAATACCATAGAGTATCTGTGTGAGAAAGTGACATTATCTTTTGCGACCAACCCAAACCCTCTTCAATCTTTAGCACTGTTTTAGGGAGGTGAGAAATAAACCACCTCGAAAGCAATGACACACAGCACATAAAGATCCCTCTTTTCTTGGTGGTACGAGTGTGGAAGGTATGCAAGATATCTCCGAGTAAAGTGGGTACAGGGTTACGAGAAAGGAAGGCCTTGATAGCGTTCACATCTATGAGTAAGTTCAAATTAGGGAATGGTACTAACCCATAGATGAGAAGGGTGAAGACTTCCTCAAAAGCCTGGAAGTCCAAATCATCCAAAAACAACTGAGCTTTCTCTATTAGGAACTTGGCTAGAAAACCCTTAACTCCGCTTCTTATTTCCCAGTTAGATACAATGTCAGACCGTTTCAGGTGTAAAGTTGCTGCAATAACCTCTGGCTTCGGAGCTTCTTCCAAGCCGGTGAAAGGCAACTGATCCAAAATAGGTACCAACTGATAGTCTAGAAAGGTGAAGCAATGATGCTTAGGGTCAAAGAACTGAAAGAGCACACTCATCATCTTCTCATCAAAACCGGAGGTAACTAGATTGAGGAGTCTACCATAGTTCTTGGTGAATAAGGAAGTCTCAGAAACCCTGGATACTAGCTCTTTGAGTTGAAGAGGTATTCTCGCAAAGCTGATTCAGATGGTATTTCTACGAGCGGAAGCCATGATCTGCAAAATAGAACAAAGATAAATTCCCCTAATCCTTGAAATGGTTAGTGTAATGAAGAATGAATGTTTATGATGCATGATGTCATGTTTGAACAGATTAATAACACACAAGCAAAGCACACAAGACCTTAGGTTTAGGCTTGTATGGGGTTTATAGGTAAATACCCTATTGGAGTTTAGTTGGTTTCAAACCTGTCCTAGAAATAGTAACCGGGTTCTAAGGAGTCTCAATATCACTATCTTCGTTTATCGGTATTATCTCAGCTTAGAAATCTTTTCTTGCGGATGAAACATCTCGAAAGTCCGATCTCAATGAGTGTAGTATCGAGTATCAACCAATTCCAAGCTTTACACCGAGACCGGCTATCTCACTACTTTCTAATGGCCAAATTTTTTTAACTAAGGTTCTAAGGTTCGTTAGTGCTTCACGACACCACGCGGAGACCCCATATTCTCCTCGTTCCGACAGAAGGGATACCTGTACCAACCAAAGTATCACACCAACACAGCTATCGCTTCAACCATATTGGTCTACACCGTACAGTCTCCACGATCTATTGGTGTTTACCTAAAAAAGTGTCCCCAAATCTGGGTATAGGATCTATACAAGAATACCCTAACAAACCCTTAAAAGTAAAGCAATAAAAGCAAACAAAGAAAGAAATTTAAAATGATCTAGATCCTAAGGTAAACCCCACTTTACAAGTTGTCCCCAGCAGAGTCTCCAGTTCTGTGATACGGTGGTAGAACCGACTGTTTATACTGGTTTGTGTTTTCTGTTTGCAAATGTCGCGGTAAGTAAGAGTCACCACCGACTTTTCTTTTATCCAACAAGTAAAGGGTGAAAAGAACAGAAAAATACATTTTTTTGATATTTTTGAGTAAGGGGGTAGATTATGGAAAGGGAAGGTGTTAGCACCCTTTCCATCCATGGTTTTCTATGGGCTCTTTGGTACTTGCTCATTTTTCTAAAATTGCTTGTGTTTGTGTATTTGAAAAGCTTTGAAAATTGCCTTAGTGCGGCGATTCACTTTATGGTAACTCTTGTATCAGTCCTCAAGAGTGTGATGAAGTGTTTTTGAAAACTTTGTTTGAGAAGTGTTTGAAAGTGGGTAAAAAAGATTGTTTGATCAAGTACGTAACAGTTATCTACCTACTCAAAAAAAGACTTTTCTTTTCCTCCTATCCTTTAGACTGTGTTATCCTACTATTAGTGAGTAGGTAACCCTAGTAGTTGGATGTTGAGGGACTATCGAAAGGGACGTAATGATCATTGAAGGCAACATGTAAGGATACCTTAGCATTTCGAAGGGACTATCATCATAAGATCATTTCTCGTAGGCAACTCGAGGGACATTTAAGGACTATGATCTTTATGATGAATTTAAATTGAGGGTCTTTGTTAAGAGTATCCCTACGTTCGAGGGTCATGACCACTGTTTCCGAGGCAACCAAAGTGGGAAATACCCTAGGGGTGCACGTGTGCAAAACTGTGCTTTTTCAGATATATTTATCTTGAATTTAGTGATCTATTGATTAATTACTCATACATGCCTAGGTTACTAGCAATTTATATACATGCGTATAAAACATAAAAGCAAGAAATAAAGGCCCTAAGCTATTACAAGGCTTTGGTGTAGATACATAAGGAATTTGACTGGAAAAATAAAGTGCGGAAATAAAACCCTAATTAAGCTATTACAAACTGAGCACACTTATATCAATAATAAAAATTAATCGTACGGAAAAAAGAAATACACGTGAGATTAAAAAATTGAAATAAGTTTGAAACCCTAAAAAACCCTAATTTGATCATTGAAAATATCTTGGGGATTTTTTTGTGAAAAAAGATTTGAAGTTTGACCTAGTTTTTTCTGATTAATTTTAATTAATGAAAAAAATTAAAATTGATGAAATTAATTAATTTACAAAAAAAATTTATTGAAAAAAAAACTAAATCCTATTTTTTTGTGATGTTGATTTTATGGTTTTATGGAAAAAATGATTTAAAATAAATAAATAAACTAATTTAAATAAGGCATAATTAAAAGGGAAAATAGAGTGAGCCTGAGGGGCATAAACCCAAGTTGGAGGGTGCATGCTGAATTTCTATTCAAAGCCCAGTCCAATTGGCCCATAGCAGCGTGGGATCTAGTGTGATTGTGCCAGGAATGTCTACCTTGGGGAGATTCATTGGAGGCATTGGATCCAGGCGTTAATTGATCCAAGGATGAGCATCTGGAGGCTTATGGTGTGCATGCTGGGAAGGATGGCATGGGATCTGCAAAGAATTGTTAAGAAAAATAACATGTAGGAGGCAAGGATCAAACCCCTGACCTCCTACACGCGCGCGCTTTGAAAACCTTTCCCTTTGCCACTGAGCCAATCGTTCAATCGTTAATATAAACAAACAACATATATTATATGTGATGAAAAGTCAGTGTAATAAATAAAACACGCAAAATTCAAAGTGGCCACTCAGGTTTGGACACGCCATCGTCTTCCTCGTTGGGACTGTCATTTTAGCCTAAAGGTTTTACCTACAGACAGCGTTGTAGCTACAAACCTTCAACTCTCAAAAATCAACACCAGACAATATAAATTCAAACCAAAAATACATATCAATTGGGTTTGGTTCTATTAGTTCAATGGTACTCATATTTTGCCCCGATTTTGCCTGAAACAAAAGACCCTAAATAGAACCTTGGAACCCTAACCATGGTATCCAATCAAATATGCATCAAAATGTATAATTAACTATGCAGTTATATTCTAAACGATTATACAAACATTAATATGTATTTAGAATTCGTTTATCATGCGTGTATAGTCTAAACCGATTTCAAGAAAAAGAGCAAATCGTGATACATGTGTAGACTATTTCTAGATGTGTTGATGCGCGAGAATGGTCCAGAGAGCTTCCAAATGCACCTAGGAATGGATTGTAGTCTTTGAAACGCCTTGAATCTCCCTCTAGAGAAAAACTCGATCAACACTTTTTGTCAAAATTCTGAGCAGTCTTGTGGGTGTTCTACACGGCCAAAATCCTCTTTCATGATCAGGGTTTGTTATGTATATATAGTAGAATGAATTAGGTTAAAAAAATTGAACTGAATCTTGAACATTGGGTGAGAAAAGATTTGGTTTGTCTAGTATCTTTTGTTTCTAAAATGGCCAAATCTTTGTTCCTTTTCCCACGCGTTTTCTTTGATTTACCAACCTGTTTCATTCTTCCTTTGATGAGAAAATGTTCTTTCGATTATGGGCTTTCTGGATTACTTTGGAACAAATCCCTTTCCCTCCTTCGAATCTACCTTCCGTTCCATCCTTGAACTTCAATTCGAACCAATCAGGACTTTCCTTATTAGAGCCTTGTTTTCCTTGATGGTTCTGAGTAGAACTATGCCAACTTCAATACTAAGACTCCTTCGATTGGACCACCCTTTTATTCGATTTCCTGTCCTTTTGAAGAGAATTCCCTGGTCGAATCAGCTCTTGTGGAATTGTGACCAAACAAGGCAGGAATCTGGCCTGGACATATTTTCTGATTGCCCTCTCGATGACCTCCTTCGAATGGCCAGGAAGGAGTTCTTCGAATGGCCTTTGTTCAAATACTAATCGAAGGGTTTTGACACAATGCTAAATCGAAGGATCCCTTGCTATGCCAATCGAAAGGCTTTGATACTATGCCCATCAAAAGGCTTGTCATGAGGCCAATCGAAAGGCCTTTTTCAGCTGTCAATCGAAGGACGCTATGTATATGGAAATTGAAGAACGTTATGTATATGTCAGTCGAAGAGCATTTTGGAGATTCCAATTGAAAAGTTCTTTGGAGATGCCAATCAAAAGTCACTTAGTAGGTGCCAATCGAAGAACCTCGTTAACAGACCAACCGAAGGAAACTTAGAAATAGGCCAATCGAAGGAAACTTAGAAACATCATTTTAAAAATTTCCTTATCTTTAGGCAAAGGTTTGTAACCACCTATGTGTAGCGGTGAAAATCGGAGATCAAGATATTAATTAACTTGACTCATAAAAAGCAAGAGTCGCCATCGCGCTTTATTATTTCCAAGGGAAAAGGGAAAAGAGCGAAATAAAACCCTAAAATATGCAATGTAAAATAATACTTAAAAGTAATGAAAATACGATGCGTTTTTTGAAAGAGATCGAGAGTTCGGGGGTTGGTTATACAATGGGAAGGTATTAGCACCCAATGCATCTGCGGTACTCCGCAGGAACCTTTTGAAATATCTGTTTTTTGGTTAAAATTGTTTGTTTGATTAAAATGGTTCGTTTGGCTAAAAGATGGGTATGGACGAGATTTTTGAAGATACGACGACCTAGTGTCGAAGTTTTGACTTACAAGGTGTGAGTTTGAAAATGGAGTCTTTCGGGAAAATTATCTTAAATTTGGCAAAATAGTAAACAAGCAAAAAATGAAAAAAAGGGTATTCGCACGATCGGATGAGATGTATTTGATGACGTGAAGTCAACAAAGTTAAAACATTTCCTTTGGATTAAGCAAAATAAAATGAACATCAAAAATATAAACATTCAGAAGTTCACAAGAAAATAAATCTGACAAAAAACAAATTAATGATCAAGAGGCACCGAGAAATTGAAATGACAGAAATATACGAATAAAAAGGAATATAACTAATTATCTAAAGAAGTTATTCGAACTAAATTAAAAATTACTTACTAAAATAATTCTAAACTAATTAAAAATTCTAAGGTTATAAAAAAAATCTAGTATTATTGAATTTGATCTAAACTAAACTAAAGTTTTAAAATTTAGTAAGTTAAATCTAGATTAAATTAAAATCCTAAGGTTACTAAATTAAATCTAAAACAAATGAAAATTTCAAAGTTACTAAACTAAATCTAAATCAAATAAAATTCTAAAACTACTAAACTAAATTTAAATCAAATAAAAACTCTAAAGTTATTAAACTAAATAAAAATTATACACTTATTAAACTAATTCTAAATCAAATAAAAATTCTAAAGTCACTAAACTAAAACTAAACAAATAAAATTCTAAAGTTAACTAAATAAAATCAAATAAAATTCTAAAGTCACTAAACTAAACTAAACAAATAAAATTCTAAAGTTAACTTAAATAAAATCAAATAAAATTATAAAGTTATTAAACTAAACTAAAACAAATAAAATTCTAAAATTTACTAAATGAAATAAAATTCTAAAGTTATAAAATAAAACTAAAACAAAATAAAATTCTAAAGTTATTAATTATGATTCTAAATATTTTAAAGTTATAAAATAAATCTAAACTAATTAAAAAAAATTCTAAATTAATACTAAACTAAATCTAAATATAAGATTTACTATTTTATTTTTTATTTTTTTTTTAAGACAATCACAATGTGTACTTTAAGAAAACAGTTGTAAAACTCTCCTTAACAATAGAATTTACAACATAGTCATTATGCAACAACCCAAGTCTCAACAAAATAGAAAAGGGGACCTTATGAAACAACCCATAGTCATTATAATAACTTGCTTCTCATGTATGACCTTTTGCTTCCAATTTTACGCTTTATACGGTAAGATATGATTAAAGAGGGAGAAGGAAACCTTATAAAAATCTAATGTATCTACTTTTGATTTCCTTACTTCAACCATGTGAAGAGAAGGTGCCACTTGAAACACCTCTCACGTGATACTTTGTTAATTTCACAAAAATACAAGTTGTTTGAATAAGAATGGCTTATTTTGGAATTTTTCCGTATGCACATTGAAGCCGAGAGGTTTCTGGGTTGTTTCGGTGTTGTTGGAGCGGAAGTGAGGTGTTGTTGGAGATAAAGGGTGTTTGAGATAGAGAGGAAGTTATGGGTTTGCTGTTAGTTGTTTTTTTTTTCTTTACAAAGAGTGAAATAGGCTTTAAATAGGAAAATGAAAAGGAGAAAAAATGATATCAAATTAATCATGTCCGTTCAAAATAAATTCAGTATGCATCAATCCGCAACTTTTGTCAACAACCAATAGAAATCAAGTATAGTGTAATTAATATTTTTTTATGACAAAAACGCCCTTAAATGATAAAAATGAAATAAAAACTGAAAGTATTAAAATTAACTCAATTTAAAATAATTTTTTGGAATTTTCCTGAATAAAAAATAAAGACCCAAAATGACCGAAAACGATAAAAAACGGACGAAAATTTATCCGAAAAAATAAAATGAACACATTAAAATAATCTACATGTCACAAAGATTAAAGAAAAAATATTCAAGAAGTCAAAAATAAAATGATAAAATATCAGGCTAATACGGACATTTACGGTTAAAAACGAGACTTCAAACTATACCGAAAAAATAAAGCGAGCATACCGTCATAATCTACGCGTCATGCAGATTCATAAAATGATCGGTAAGAGGTGAAAACTTGAAATATTTTTCTCGCTATCTTTTCGCACAATGTTGAATCGCTTTTAACGGTCTGTCTATAAAACCAAAATATTTTTATTATTGACATATAAACTACTTGGAGCAATGCAACAAATGAGTAAATAGATAAAAATGCATGAAGCAAAATGCCGGGTATTTTACAACTGAAAGACGATACAAACTTTGATTTAAACTGACTTTTTCTGGTCAACTTAAATACGACTAATGATGCAAAATATGATGAATGAAGGTATTTACTAATGATTGTGACCAAATGACAAAATATGGTAAGAAAATGCGACTAAAACATATTAGGGGCGAAATTTAGGGTGCAACAGTTGTGCCTTGATGAATCAGTCTTCGAGAATCCACAATCAACCGTACTTTTGGCTTGGGAGACTCAAAACCTTAATTGAGGCGCGACACCTGATGCTCTTGATTCAGACCTGTCTCTGCACATGACACAAAAGAAAACATGAACATACACCTTTGTATGCGATTAGAAATTAGTGATACATATGCTAAAAATGTTCAAAACACTTGACAATCTTCGCATAGTCAAAGCTCGAAGGTGAGACGTTAAAACCGACTGTATTTCGTGACCTTGACTTATCTTTAAAAATGCAAAAATAAAAATGGGATCTTAGGTCAAAAATTGGGGTACAACAGCTGCCCCTATTTAAGTTTCTTCTATCTGGAGATATGAAGATTGGGATCTTCATTTCGACGGGATTGAAGGGACTTAAATATAGAATACACAATTTTTGGCCTTAAGATACCGCAATTATGTTTATGAGATGATATGAATGTGATATTTTGAATTTTATGGGGAATGACGCCATACGAGGCAGACTATGCTGGAGAAACCAAGCACATTACACAGTAATCCCCCAGAGGAAGAGGTTGTAACTCCACTGGGGAACAAAGTCATAGACTTCAAATGAGAGACTCTTGAATGATTTACATCAGTGTTGAGACTGGAAAAGTGATGATTTACACCAGTACGAAGACTGGAAAAAAAAATGATTTACATCAGCACTGAGACTGGAAAATGATTGACATCAGCACTGTGGCTGGAAAACAAAATGATTGACATCAGTACTGTGACTGGGGATAAACATCTCTGATTTCTGAATTTTACCAAGAACGGTTACACATTTCTTCTTTAACCAAGATATCGCTTGAAAAGGATAAAATAACAAACTTCCCCACGGGACTTTTCCGAAGGGATGCCATTTGCTGAATAAACATTATTGTTGGGGATACACAAGCTGCTCAAATAAAGAGGCCGCCACTTGCTTCCTTTCAAAGGTGTCAATAACATACAAGCTGCTCATGGAGAGACCGCCACTTGCTGTCTTCAAAGAATATTAAAGCACACAAGCTGCTCATGAAGAGTCCGCCACTTGTTGCCAAAAACCCACAAGCTGCTCATAAAGAAGCTGCCACTTGCCGTTTTCAAGGGAACAAAGCACACAAGCTGCTCATGAAGAGTCTGCCACTTGTTGCCAATAACCCACAAGCTGCTCATAAAGAAGCTGCCACTTGCCGTTTTCAAGGGAACAATAACACACAAGTTGCTCAAATGGATAAGCTGCCACTTGTTGTCTTCCAAAAATACTAACGTATAAGCTGCTCATGAAGAAGCTGCCACTTGTTGTCTTCCAAAAATACTAACATACAAGCTGCTCATGAAGAAGCTGCCACTTGCCATTTTCCATACAAGCTGCTCATGAAGAGACTGCCACTTGCCGTTTTCAAAAAGTGTTGATAACATACAAGTTGTCCATGAAGAGACTGCCGCTTGCTGTTTTTAAAAGTGTTGATAACATACAAGTTGTCCATGAAGAGACTGCCGCTTGCTGTTTTTGAAAGTGTTAATAACATACAAGTTGTCCATGAAGAGACTGCCGCTTGCTGTTTGTCAAGAGTATCCATAACACACAAGTTGCCTCATGAAGAGACTGCCGCTTGTTGTTTTCTTTTCAAAATTACCAATAACACACAAGTTGCTCATGAAGAGACTGCCGCTTGTTGTTTTCTTTTCAAAATTACCAATAACACACAAGTTGCTCGTGAAGAGACTGCCGCTTGTTGTTTTCAAAGGTGACAATAACAAACAAGTTGCTCATGAAGAGACTGTCGCTTGTTGTTTCTTTCAAGGTATCAATAACATACAAGTTGCTCATGAAGAGACTGCCGCTTGATGTTTTTCAAGAGAAAAATAACACACAAGTTGCTCATGAAGAGACCGCCGCTTGCTGTTCATCAAGAGTATCCATAACACACAAGTTGCTCAAATAGATAAGCTGCCACTTGCTGTTTCCCAAAAAGATACCCATAAAATATCGTGAAGATATTGCTGGAGGTGAGAACCAATAATTTCATCGGGGATGGACAAACTACTCATGAAGAGACCGCCATTTGTCGTAGAGAAATCAGAAATAATCAAACTGCTCAAATAAAGAGTCAGTCGCTTGTTGTCATGTCGATATTCCAGAAGAAGGTTGTGATAACACTGTTGGGGAATAAAGTTCATCTTCAATGGGGAACCATGAATAAATCCTTCTTGAGGAGACAAAGTATTCATGTTGCAAAATAAATGCACTCTCCATCTAGGTTTCACAGCCTAGAGAGATCCACAGGGTATCGTTCACAAGAGACAAAGCTCAATCCAGGAATAAACTGGAGAGAAAATAGTCAAACAAGACTCCACCCAATGAGGAAACAACTCAAATGGGGATTTATCCTATCCAGAGACTGAAAAGGAAAGCTAAAACAAGATTCTTCCACGAGAGTTAACTCAGCGGGGAATTAGAAAGGAGGCGCACTTTCTACTTAAGTCGACACTCTATTTGGAAAGATCAAATATGTTATTTGAATAGACATAACCAAGGTATACGAACTCAATGACATCAACAAATACAAATGTGCGTGCATGATGCAAGTGTGAATGAATAAATGAATGTCATGTATATGCTGACAAAACAGACAGGGGAGATAGACTGAAGATGATAAGACGTCATAGTACAGCTCGACACTCGGCTAATCTCAACAGGATGGGAACATTACTGGAGATAAAAACAAAAGCCATCATTGGAGCAAAGTCCTTTTACAAGGCTTAAATATCTCTGGAGAGGAAGATATTTTCAGGTAGAAAACCCAAAGTCTAGTCTTCTATTGCAAACAATCCATTGAAAGGATAACAACACAAACAAAGTTTCAGCTGGAAAGAAGTCTTGCTTAGCTGGAGATACTGGGAACACCACCCTCTGATAACATATCTTGACAAATCTGGATTGCCCCTGGGATTAATTTTGGATGTCCCAAGTTTACTGCTGATAAGCTGCATGTTGCACGACAATTCTTGCGAATAACTTCACTTCTAAAATTCCCCAAGCTATATGGTTGATGAGGAGAAATCGTCTCAAGAGGATTTTACAAAAGACCTGGCATTCACCATGCTCTGGTGTCTTCAAACTCTTAGAGGAATTTATCAAATCTCGACGTGATTGCCTCGAATTGACTGTAGTTGGCACAACAAAGTCTTCAACTTTTGCCCCAATAAAGGGTAAACAAGTTGGGAAAGCATTAACTGGGAGAAGCAACATGTTCATGCTTACGGTCTTCAGGTGACATGCCCCTGGATATGATTTTTCTTGAAATGATTCACCAATTACTCAACATAGTTTCAAGCCTTAAAAGAATAAACTCATCACTGGTGCTTATGTGAGCTTCCTTGATATCAAACAAATGTTTTGCAGTTAGAAAAAGTTTACAATGAGAATGAAAATTCTAATGCAACAGTTATGTAAGTCTTGAAGATTTTGAAAGATATCGCACAAATTTTGCGAGTTAAAGCACCATTTATTTTTGTATAGGAAAAACATATGATACCAACATAACTATTTAGAACATTCATGGGAGTCAGGAACACTATCTCATTGGAGTATGCTTTCAAAATAACCTTGCTTCAATTAGGACTTTTGAAGGTTGTAACGTGGTCTGGTTGATGGTTTTAGAAAAAAAGTTTTAAGGCTCAAAATATTTGGTGCCCACCCCCTTCATGATGTTCTCCAATCCTATGTTCAGTTAATTCAACATGAGCATTCATCTCTCAAAAGGATTTTGTGACGGTCAAGGAAACGACGAGTCTTTCGGAGTAGAAACCACCCTCATGTCTTCGTGTTTGTAGTCACCAATTTGTTCTTTGCTGAGGACTTTTCTTTGCAGTCCTTTTCTTTGCAATTTTTATTTTCCCTAACTTTTGCCTGAACTAATTCTTTTTAATTGATAGTCCAGCGGGATGCCTTAATTTTGCCTAAGTCACACGTTTTCATGTTTTTTGACTTAGCAGGCTTTTTCTTTTTTCTCGATTTTTGACTTTTTGAACAAAATGTGTGACATTAGCTTGTATTTGCTTGTTGAGAAGATTGTGATTGCCTCGTTTCTTGATGAATGAGGGATAACATTATGATTCCACATCTTTTGGCTTCATTATACATGAAAGATAGCCCTCGTAGTTTCTCTTCAAAAAACATTTTCTTTATGAATTTTGAACACTCAGTCAGATTAACTAAAAACTACCCTGCCCCAGGTTAAAATTCAAGGTTTTTTCGTATAGAAAAGAAACTTCTGCTTCAAAGGCTCAAAAGGGGTTAGCAAGGGATTATCTTCCTTATATCTCCAGTGTTTAGGGATTTGAAACAATGCCTGTACATCATCAGCAAGATTTTATCCAAAAGCAAACAACCAGAGATGTTGTGTTCTTTAGATCATCATCCTCCCTTCAATCTCTGCCTAGGAAAGAGAATGAGCAACAATTTGGTATCATAGTGCAAAAGCAATTTAAAATTTGAAAACAAATATGAGTGAAACGAATGAATTTCTTCAAGACAAACATACTCATTGTATTAAGATAATCATACAGATGCAAACAAGTTCTTACATGCAAACAATGTTTTGACAAACAAGAAAAATTACAAAAAGCATAAATAAGTTAATAATCTGGGAAGGCTTTCCATCTGGACTTGAATTACCGAAAACATCCTTCAAAAATCAAAGTCACCATCAATCGTGTTTACTCTTCGACGCATGCTTGATTTGAACTTCAAAACCAACGTCCTTAAATGACAAGATACTACTTCTGACCAACTTCTGAACCTCAATCTTCAGAGCAAAGAAACCCTCTAAGTCATGCCCAGGAGCACCTTGATGAAAGGTACAAGCCAAATCAGCTTTGTAGTACCAATGTATCTTCTCAGGAACCTTCGGTGGAGGTCGGGTCTGAACCAAATTCCTCTGCATCAGGATAGGGAACAACTCTGTATAGGTAATTGGAATTGGATCAAACTGGGTTTTCCTCTGATTAGGAACTTGCTGATTTTGTTGATGAATAGGAGGAACATGATGATTTTGACGATGAATATTTCTTCCTGTGGTTCTCTTCTTGGAAAAGTTATTATCAAACTTCTTCACACCATTAGCTGAGCTACCGTCTTCATATGAACATCCCTTCCCAACATCTTCTTCTAGACGCACTCCCACATTCACCTTGTCAGGGAAGTCATTAGGTGCATTAACCATCACCTTCTCATGAGAGAATGATTTTAGAGTTTCAGTGAAGACTTTTATCATCGCTTCCTCCCTCCTAGAAGGATTGAATTGGGCGGCAACCAGAATTTAAACCAAACCAGTTAAGTGCTCCATACTAGCTTTCAAAATAGTCATCTCTCTACGGAGTTCAGAAACCTCTTGCTTGATATTCTCCATTGTTCTATTAGCGCGAGTGTTGTACTGGTGAGACCAAAGGAAAAAATAAGACTTGGAAAAAGACCTTTGAAAGTGAAACAAAAAATGTAAAATGATGCATGATATGCAAAAGAGAGTTTTTATTTGACTTTCAAGGAACTCAAGATATTAAGTTGTAAACATCAAAGTATGAAGATAGAAGATGAATTTTAAATTGGCTCCAAACATTGATCAAGTTATCATCAAGATCAATCATCCATTTTGGTGGATTAGGGTTTTCGCCCTATCAACACCCAAGATCCATTGAGCTTGACGAAACTTGTGATGTTTACAAAGAAAGACCTCCAAATTCCTTCAAAGTCAAGTGAAAAAGGTTTTATGGATGCATGAATGCATGGCTATGCAACAACCACAAGCAAGGTCACAAATAAAGTCGAAAGGTTCAACGTCACGAGCATGGAGTCAAAGTAAGGAACACCCCCAAGGTATGTACTAACGGTTTAATCACACCTGTAGAACAAGGTTCTAAGAGTTCCCGGAGTCTACATTCCTCCTTCGGATATTACCAATGTCTTGATTACTCAATAATCAACAATATTCTCAAGAGAAACTCATCCGAGCGTAGCATCGCGTAACAATTACTTCCGGATTACTCCGTTATAATCTTCGCGCTACACCTAAAAGGCCAAGATGGGTTAGGGTTCTATGGTTCCCAGCTTCTCTGGCTCCCAGGTCGAAAATAATAATGTCTTCCCGATTACTCGGTAAACAAATATTACGTTCAAAAGGGCCTTCCACTGAGTGGGGGATCTCATGCCTCCTTCTTCGGGATTACTCCCTCAAAGTTAACATGACTATACCGTCCATCCTATTCCTAAGTGTAACTTAGTCCGGGTATAGGACTTGTCCTTTGTAAATATTATCAACACCCAAATAATCATAATATATATACATATAATCAAACAATCAAATAATGATAGAACAGATAAAACAAGTTAGGCTTAACCCACTTAGGGATGGACCAGCAAGAGGTCAATCTTTCCCCAGCAGAGTCGCCAATTCTGTAGCGGTGAAAATCGGAGATCAAGATATTAATTAACTTGACTCACAAAAAGCAAGAGTCGCCACCGCGCTTTATTATTTCCAAGGGAAAAGGGAAAAGAGCGAAATAAAACCCTAAAATATGCAATGTAAAATAATACTTAAAAGTAATGAAAATACGATGCATTTTTTGAAAGAGATCGAGAGTTCGGGGGTTGGTTATACAATGGGAAGGTATTAGCACCCAATGCATCTGTGGTACTCCGCAAGAACCTTTTGAAATATCTGTTTTTTGGTTAAAATTGTTTGTTTGACTAAAATGGTTCGTTTGGCTAAAAGATGGGTATGGACGAGATTTTTGAAGATACGACGACCTAGTGTCGAAGTTTTGACTTACAAGGTGTGAGTTTGAAAATGGAGTCTTTCGGGAAAATTATCTTAAATTTGGCAAAATAGTAAACAAGCAAAAAATGAAAAAAAGGGTATTCACACGATCGGATGAGATGTATTTGATGACGTGAAGTCAACAAAGTTAAAACATTTCCCTTGGATTAAGCAAAATAAAATGAACATAAAAAATATAAACATTCAGAAGTTCACAAGAAAATAAATCTGACAAAAAACAAATTAATGATCAAGAGGCACCGAGAAATTGAAATGACAGAAATATACGAATAAAAAGGAATATAACTAATTATCTAAAGAAGTTATTCGAACTAAATTAAAAATTACTTACTAAAATAATTCTAAACTAATTACAAATTCTAAGGTTATAAAAAAAATCTAGTATTATTGAATTTGATCTAAACTAAACTAAAGTTTTAAAATTTAGTAAGTTAAATCTAGATTAAATTAAAATCCTAAGGTTACTAAATTAAATCTAAAACAAATGAAAATTCCAAAGTTACTAAACTAAATCTAAATCAAATAAAATTCTAAAACTACTAAACTAAATTTAAATCAAATAAAAACTCTAAAGTTATTAAACTAAATAAAAATTATACACTTATTAAACTAATTCTAAATCAAATAAAAATTCTAAAGTCACTAAACTAAAACTAAACAAATAAAATTCTAAAGTTAACTAAATAAAATCAAATAAAATTCTAAAGTCACTAAACTAAACTAAACAAATAAAATTCTAAATTTAACTTAAATAAAATCAAATAAAATTATAAAGTTATTAAACTAAACTAAAACAAATAAAATTCTAAAATTTACTAAATGAAATAAAATTCTAAAGTTATAAAATAAAACTAAAACAAAATAAAATTCTAAAGTTATTAATTATGATTCTAAATATTTTAAAGTTATAAAATAAATCTAAACTAATTAAAAAAATATCTAAATTAATACTAAACTAAATCTAAATATAAGATTTACTAATATTTTTTATATTTTTTTTTTAAGACAATCACAATGTGTACTTTAAGAAAACAGTTGTAAAACTCTCCTTAACAATAGAATTTACAGCATAGTCATTATGCAACAACCCAAGTCTCAACAAAATAGAAAAGGGGACCTTATGCAACAACCCATAGTCATTATAATAACTTGCTTCTCATGTATGACCTTTTGCTTCCAATTTTACGCTTTATACTGTAAGATATGATTAAAGAGGGAGAAGGAAACCTTATAAAAATCTAATGTATCTACTTTTGATTTCCTTACTTCAACCATGTGAAGAGAAGGTGCCACTTGAAACACCTCTCACGTGATACTTTGTTAATTTCACAAAAATACAAGTTGTTTGAATAAGAATGGCTTACTTTGGAATTTTTCCGTATGCACATTGAAGCCGAGAGGTTTCTGGGTTGTTTCGGTGTTGTTGGAGCGGAAGTGAGGTGTTGTTGGAGATAAAGGGTGTTTGAGATAGAGAGGAAGCTATGGGTTTGCTGTTAGTTGTTTTTTTTTTCTTTACAAAGAGTGAAATAGGCTTTAAATAGGAAAATGAAAAGGAAAAAAAATGATATCAAATTAATCATGTCCGTTCAAAATAAATTCAGTATGCATCAATCCGCAACTTTTGTCAACAACCAATAGAAATCAAGTATAGTGTAATTAATATTTTTTTATGACAAAAACGCTCTTAAATGACAAAAATGAAATAAAAACTGAAAGTATTAAAATTAACTCAATTTAAAATAATTTTTTGGAATTTTTCTGAATAAAAAATATAGACCCAAAATGACCGAAAACGATAAAAAACGGACGAAAATTTATCCGAAAAAATAAAATGAACACATTAAAATAATCTACATGTCACAAATATTAAAGAAAAAATATTCAAGAAGTCAAAAATAAAATGATAAAATATCAGGCTAATACGGACATTTACGGTTAAAAACGAGACTTCAAACTATACCGAAAAAATAAAGCGAGCATACCATCATGATCTACGCGTCATGCAGATTCATAAAATGATCGGTAAGAGGTGAAAACTTGAAATATTTTTCTCTCTATCTTTTCGCACAATATTGAATCGCTTTTAACGGTCTGTCTATAAAACCAAAATATTTTTATTATTGACATATAAACTACTTGGAGCAATGCAACAAATGAGTAAATAGATAAAAATGCATGAAGCAAAATGCCGGGTATTTTACAACTGAAAGACGATACAAACTTTGATTTAAACTGACTTTTTTTGGTCAACTTTAATACGACTAATGATGCAAAATATGATGAATGAAGGTATTTACTAATTATTTTGACCAAATGACAAAATATGGTATGAAAATGCGACTAAAACATATTAGGGGCGAAATTTAGGGTGCAACAGTTGTGCCTTGATGAATTAGTCTTCGAGAATCCACAATCAACCGTACTTTTGGCTTGGGAGACTCAAAACCTTAATTGAGGCGCGACACCTGATGCTCTTGATTCAGACCTGTCTCTGCACATGACACAAAAGAAAACATGAACATACACCTTTGTATGCGATTAGAAATTAGTGATACATATGCTAAAAATGTTCAAAACACTTGACAATCTTCGCATAGTCAAAGCTCGAAGGTGAGACGTTAAAACCGACTGTATTTCGTGACCTTGACTTATCTTTAAAAATGCAAAAATAAAAATGGGATCTTAGGTCAAAAATTGGGGTACAACACTATGCAAGAGGAAAATCTTGGAAAAATATGAGAGGGAAAATTTTGGGGTACAACACTAACAAACTAAACCAATCGAAAGACTTTAACCTGGCCAGTCGAAACTTGTGAATATGAACGCTTATGCAGAAAGCTTGGGCCAATCAGTATGCAAAACCTTGGTTACCAAGAAAAATTGTTTCCATCTAATACATGTTTTTTTTCCCGATTGGACCAAGTGCATGTCTTTCGAAGGCATTATTTGTGTCCTTCGAGCAGGCCTTACTAGGTGTCAAAAATGGAGAGATGTGTGTTTTTTAGATGTGGAATCGAAACCGTTTCAAAGGGGACCGTTGCCAAGTCGAAGCTGGCACAAAGGCAGCCAATGCCTTATGGATCAAAGGAAACTTTTTGCCTAATGGATTAAAAGCAAATCTGAAGAAATCTTGGCCTTGTATGCTGAAGGAACGCACAAGGAGAGTCATTTCTTTGTCAAACTAATTAGGCATGAACAACCCATGCTTAATCGAAGTCATGTGAACCAAGATTGTGTCGAAGGATTTTAGTGCCCGATCGAAGCTTGTAGACCAATGCTTGATCGAAGGGTTTTCAGCGCCCAATCGAAGCTTGGGAGACAAATATCTCTCGAAGGGTTTTAAAAGCCCAGTCGAAGCTCCTTGTCCAGATGCCAATCGAAGACTCTTTTATTCAAATGCCAATCGAAGGACTTTGTTGACGTGACTTTAAAGTATACTTTATTCAGATGCCAATCGAAAGACACATGACCATCATTCAAAAAATTTCATTTTCTTCAAAATAAGGGTTTTTTAATCACCCATATAGGAGGAAAGCTTGGGAGACATCAGAGGGCAAATTTCGGGGTACAACAGGTCTGAATAAAGATGCAGGTCCTTATATATGTGCAGCAGTGGGCTTGGGCTGAAAACCAATTATTCAAATATTTTGAGTATTTCCATGAAAACAAGCCAAGATATAATCCATAAAGACAATTCAAATAGAAAAATATTCCTCCATATTTTTCGCAGCCTATAAGTCACAAATCCTGAATTATGATGCGTAGGAAATCAGGAAACATAAAACTTAAACTGATATTGGGTTGAGTTCAGTTCAGGAGGCACATGTCAAGACATCTTCTTTGACATCATTCAAAACAGTTTTGCTTCAAATGTTAAGACATTTAGCAAAATATTATCAAGTCATTGTTTTACCAAAATTGCTGCCAACAAACCCTTACATTTTTAATAAAGTAACAAATAAGAGAGAGAGAGAGAGAGAGAGAGAGAGAGAGAGAGAGAGAGAGAGAGAGAGAGAGAGAGAGAGAGAGAGAGAGAGAGAGAGAGAGTTTAGAAGACACCCGTTGACACTTTATGAGTCTGATTCTAAGGCATTCCTTTTGTTGTATAACACTTTTTATCCTGAGATGCCTTGTGTTGTACCCCAAAATTTTCCCTCTCATATTTCTCAAAGCATTGCAAGAAAAATCTCCAAGTTGCTCAAGTTTGCTCAAAAGTTGGACAGACAAGCCATCTCCTAAGGCAGTCAGCCCCAAATTAGGGTTTTGTGTTTCATCAAGATCCTTGAGTCCAAATGACCTCAAGTTCTCCCCAATGTCCTAATATGTTCTCAAGGTCATCCATGTCAAATTTCAAGCCTTGCAGGGGAAGTTTGCTCAATCAATTGCCCAAGGGTCCAAAAATCGACGATGTTAGGGAAAAAGTCAACTATGACCTATAAACAGTCAAACTTCAAGATTTTTTGTCAACATTCTCATTTTTAGGATATTTCATAATTTGATCAAGGTTTGATCATGATTCATCAAGGATTTCTCAAAATTCATCAAGACTCAAAAGTTGCTAAATTAGGCTTTTGTAGGAAAAGTCAACTCAACTTTGACCAAGCATAACTTTCTCATACTTTATGATAAATGACACATCCAAATCTCATTTTGAAGAGGATGCAATTTCATACAATCCATATTCATACCCCAAGATCAAAAAATGCACTCACAAGAAGTTATAAATTTGGACATTATAGGTCATTTTTGAAAGTCAACAAAAACACCTTTTTTGCCAAAGCTTATATCTTGAGAATGCAATATCAAAATGAGATGAGACCAAACAGTTTGGTTAGAGGACATCTCAAGATTTCTAAAAAGTCCAAGAACACTTCCAAAAGTTCAAAATTGAAGAAGTTATGCATTGTTGAAGGTGGACATTTTTGCAAAATTGCCAAAACTATCCCCAATACTTCAAATTTTGTCAAATAGACCCATTCTTTTCCACTTGATTTGAGCTTGCATCATTGCCCAGGTGTCCTAGCCTCAGCCATGAGCCCATATTTTATTTTTATTATTTAATTTGATTTTTAATTGAATTTATTCATTTTTAATCAAATAAAATCATATAAAATCCAATGCTTTGATAACACAAGATTTTTTTGGATATTTCAGGCTTTGATTGCAATCTTTATCATCATCAAGTTTGAATCTCACCAAATCATGGGCAAAAAGATTGAAATTTGGCCAAATTGGCAAGGTTTAAATAGGAGATCAAATCAAATTCAAAGGCATTGATATGGGAAGATTTGATCCATAATTCTTACCCTAATACACTACACATTACATAAGCAAGCAAAAGGAGTCGAGATCAGGGTTGGAGGCTATTGAAGGAGGCAGAACAGAAATTGAAAAAGCACAAAAAAACTTGAGATCGAAACCAAGCTTGGAGACATTTTCAGGTCTTGGCAAGCATCACAATCGCTTCCTGGCAACTATCAGAAGCGAAACCATTCAGAATCACACATTTTCCAGCTTCCTAGGGCGCTGTAAGTGGTTCACGAGTCCGCTCCATTCTTGAAATCAACTTGTGTTATTCTTGCATCTACAACGAAAACTAATTGCATATTTTGATTCACCATTCCATTTGCAGTCTTTTGACATTATTTAATTTCATTCATCTAACCTGTATTGTGATTCACCATAGCTAAGGTTTCAAGGTTTGGTTTAGGGGTTTTTGTTTCAGATAAAATCAGGCTTAGTAATGGCTATAGGCGTGACCGGAAGAGGAAGGCGAGTTTAACCATGGCATCAGAAGGCATTTCTATGGCCTATGGAAGATTTTGGAGTGTGACAGGCTTGTAACGACGAACCTCCGTCCGTAGGTATAGCTTCCTTGGTTTTTAGCAACGGATGTTGGACAGGGGTGATGAGTTGTCATCCACTCATTCGCCTATTCAAATATGGCGCGCATATTTTGTTTTCTGAACAATAATTTTTGTTGTGTTTTATTATTATTGTTTTGTATTCATATAACAAATGGATCAATTTGGCGTGGTGGCAAGCAAGCGAAGCAATCACTTTCAGGACCTGGGTTCGAATCCCAGGTCCCCCACTTTCTCAATGTTTTTCCTTTTCAGATATTCCTATACGCGCATGAACCTGCAGCCTACCGTGTGCCATCATCCATACAATAGCCAGATGGCCAAAGGCCAGATCTGGTGGTCCAGGAGTGGATGTCCACCATGGTCCCAGTCCATGCATGCCCACTGGATTCCAAAAGTCAACAAAGGGCCAGCTGCAATTGGGCTTCAGAATTGCTACTAACACCATATAATCATGCCCAAACCCCTCCTCTCTTCTACTTATTTATTTTATTTTATTAATTTTTTTATTATTTTTTTGTTTAATTTACTAACCAATTAAAATTCAGTCTTTTATAAAATAAAATCACCAAAAATATTTTTATTCAATTAAATTTTAACTTTTATTTTTTAATAATAAATACTAATTAACTAATTTAGGTTTTAATTCTAGAATAATTTTAACCTATTTTGCAAATAATCAAAATTAACTAGATTTAATTAGGTTCTAATTATTAATTCAATTAATTTTATTTCTTTCTTAAAATAACAAAAACCCAAAAATAATTTATTTTTATTAATTAATTTATTTAATTTAATTTAGTAATTAATTTAGGTTTAATTTCTTTCTTAAAATAAATAAAAAACAACAAAAAGACATTTTCTTTAACCAAAAAGGGTCAAAGCCCTAATCATGCGTCCAATTAAATTTTGCACCGCGATTTATTTTCCTTTATCCAATAATGTACTTGTTTCTGGATTGTAATAGTTAATAGGACTTTTAATTATTTTTATCGCTTTATTTATTTTCAAAGGGTTGTCTTTGGCGATGTAAATACCTGACGCCTTGTAATTTAATTTATGCACTTTTAAAATTCCGCAACTTATAACTATTAGATGTTTGATAATAGGGATGCATGACAAGACTGAACGTTTTAACCTAAAATCAACTTAGATCACCCTTAACATGTACAAAGATAAAAATAACTGAAAACGACACACTCGCACATGCGCACTCTTAGGGTACACCTCACTTGGTTGCCTTAATACACGATCATTGAGTATAGATCACTTTAGAGGTCGCCCTCTTGTCTAAAAGATCATAGTCGCCTCGAAATGGTTGCCTCGGATATTGTTGCCTCAAACAAATGATCTAAGACATTAGGGTTACCGCTAAGGCGTCCTAATATTTCTTTGGTGACTGTAAGTCCCGCATTCGAATTGACCCTTAAACTCCAACGACGGTGCTACCTACTCATCAATAGTAGGATAGCATTGTCTAAAGGAAATTAGCATAGAACGATTCCTTTTTCGAGTAGGTATATGGTTCTTAGATACTTGCTCTTTCAAAAAACAAAACTCTTCACACTTACACTTTTCGAACAAAGTTTTCAAAAACACTTCATACACTCTTGAGGACAAAAGCAAGAGTTAAATCGAAGCTTTCAAACAAAAACTTTTGCAAACCCACAAGCACAAAGAAAACAATTTTGAAAACAATTGAGCAAATACCTAAGAGCCCATGAATAACCATGGATGAAAAGGGTGCTAGCACCTTCCCTTTTCATAATCTACCCCCCGAACCCGAGAAATATCTCGAAAAAAGGAATTTTTCTGTGCTTTTTTCCTTTCCTTGTTGGATAAAATAAAAGTCGGTGGCGACTCTTGCTTACCGCGACATTTTGCGAAAACAAACGCAAACCAGCATTCCAAAAAACAGTCAGTTCTTTCACCGTATCACAGAACTGACGACTATGCTGGGGAAAATAATTATAAGTGGGGTATACCTTAGGAATAATTCATAATGTTTTCAATTTCTTGACTTGTATGCTTTATCTTTGTGGGCTTGAATCGGAGTTACTATAGATCCTAACCCGGATCTGGGGAATACCCTTTAGGTAAGTAGCAATAAAATGTGAGGGAACTGTACAGCGTAGACCTATACGGTTGAAGTAGTAGCTATGTTGGTGTGGCACTTTAGTATGTACCGATATCCCTTGTGGCGCAACAAGGAGAATATGGGTCTGCTAAGGGGTCATTAAGCACCAACTGACCTTAGAACCTTTAAATTGACCAACTTGGCCATAGAACAATAGCAGTATGCTACACTCATTGAGACTAAACTCTCGCGATGATTCCGACCGCAAGAAAAGGTTGCTAAACTGGAATTATGACTGATCGATGGTAGTCAGTGATATTGAGATCCTCTAGAACCCGGTTACTATTTTTAGGACAGGTTTGAACCAACTAAACTGAAAGAGGGTAATACCTAAACTCCTTGCCAGCCTGAAATCTAAGGGCTATCTGTGTGACTTGTGTGCCCTTACCATGTTTGCTATTTGTGGATACTTGTGGTGTGTTTTCTATCATGACATCATGCATCATGACATTACATGCATCTTGCATCAAGACTAACCTATTTCAAAGACAAAGGGGATTCATCTTTGTTCTGTTTTGTAGGTCATGGCACCCATGCGTAGAAACACTATTCGGATTAACTTTGTCCAGATTCCTACTCAGCTCAGGGATTTGATTGCAAAGATGCTAGATACTTCTTCCTTTATCAGAAGACATGGTCACCTCCTGGGTTTGGTCACCTCCAAGATGGATGAACAGATGATGAGTGTCTTAGTCCAGTTCTTTGATCCACTGTACCATTGCTTTACCTTTCTGGACTACCAGTTGGTCCCTACCTTGGAAGAGTTCTCTGATCTGCTTGGTATCTCTATTCTGGAGCAGACCCCGTTCACAGGTTGGGAGAAGGTCCTTAGGCCGGAAGAGATTGCCTCAGCCCTCCATCTGACAAAGGCTGAGGTAATGTCTAATTGGGAGACTAGAAGTGGGACAAAAGGCTTCTTGACTAAATTCTTGGTTGGTAAGGCTAATCAGTTCTGGGACATTTTAGACTTTCAGGCGTTCGAGGACATCCTGGCTCTTCTTATTTATGGTTTGGTTCTGTTTCCAAACTCTGACTCCTTTGTTTACGTGAATGCGGTGAAGATCTCCATTTCCCGTAATCCTGTACCCACTCTCTTGGGTGACATTTTGCACTCTCTTTATACCCGTACTGCGCGGAAACGAGGAACCCTTATGAGTTGTGCACCATTGCTGGCGAGGTGGTTTATTTCTCACCTCCCCAAATCAGTTTTGAAGAACAAGGAAGGCATGGGTTGGGCCTACAGGATTATGTCTCTCTCTCATAATGAAATCATTTGGACTATTAAGTGTATGGAAGATGTAGCTATTATTGATCGCTGTGGGGAGTACCCCAATGTTCCACTGATAGGAACCCATGGAGGGATCACCTATAATCCATGTTTGGCCTTACGTCAGTTTGGGCGAGCTAGAAGGGAAGGACCTCATGAGTTGCGGATGCCAAGTATTGTCTTTGATTTTCAAGGGGATAGTGACGAGCAACGCCGCAGATTCATAAGAGCTTGGGATAGAGTACACAGGTCTGATCCATACGAGTTGGGTGCAAAGACTTCTCTACCAATGGAACCATATCTCTGATGGGTTCGCATACGTGCCCAAAAGCTAGGAATGCCCTACGAAGCTGTCTTGCCTATAATTGTTGAAGTTGCGGATGAAGAGGGGGTTCCTCCTACCATCCTACACCCTTACATGCCTACTGACATTGGGGCATTAAAGAGATCCTGGATGCAGCTGAGGGAAGAACGAGATACTTATAGAGAAAAGTATCACGAGCAAGAGCAGAAGATTCAGAACTTGACAAGGCAGCTGGAGAACGAGCGGATCCTCAACGACTATGTCAGCACCAAAGGAAAACGACCATGGGAGCGCTGATTGTCTTTTGATCATTTCTAGTTTTGATTTATTTTTCAGTATTTCCTTTTTGTAACGCCTTAAAGGCATTTGTTGAACAATTAAATTCAAAGTTTATCTAATAAAAGTGTGTTTATTTTTGGTTTACGAACTTGAATCTCTAAGGTCTTTGAAACCATATCATACACATTTCATTCCATGCACCTCATAACAGGTACCCTTACAGGTTTTTTCTCATCTTCTTTGTTGTTTATTTCAGCATCATGTCTTCTGAAACATCAATTGATCAAGCTATCAAAGCTCTACAGGCTCAAAACGCCCAGTTCCAAGAATTGTTCATGAGTTTAGCCAAGGGTCAGCAAGATCTGAAGACCCTTATTTTGAAAGATAAGAAGAAGAAGAAGACGGTCCTCCTGAACATGGGGCACAGGTATGGAAACAGGCTGCGAGATTAAGTCAATTTATCCCACTCATCTGGAGGGGGAGAAAACCAAGAAGAAAGGAGGGTTCCTAGCCCTGTGATATCTGATCATGAGACTGACTTTGACGAAGACCAGTATCCTCCTGCTGAAGATAGATATAAACAACTTGAACACCGGCTAAGTGCGATGGAGATCCAGAAGGTCCCTGGATTGGACTTTGGTGATCTAGGTTTGTCGTCTGGGGTGGTGATTCCCCACAAGTTTAAAGCACCAGCCTTTGCTAAATACGACGAAGTTTCTTGTCCGAAGCTGCATCTCCGGTCATATGTTAGAAATATTTAGCCATACACCACTGACAAGAATCTATGGATCCATTTCTTTCAAGACAGTCTCTCAGGGACTCAGCTTGAATGGTTTTACCAGCTGGAAGGAGCTAGCATTCGTAAATGGGAAGATTTGGCTGCTGCTTTCTACAAGAAGTACCAATACAATGCCGACCTCGCTCCCACGCGTACCCAACTCCAGGGTATGTCTATGGGTGCGGGTGAAGGTTTCAAAGATTATGCTCAGAAGTGGAGAGACCTTGCTGGAAGAGTGCAACCTCCCTTGGCTGATAGGGAACTAGTGGATATGTTTCTGGGGACCTTGTCTGGTCCGTATTTCAACCATCTGATTGGAAGTTCATCGTCCGAGTTTACAGAGCTGATCATGACCGGGGAAAGAATTGAGGCTGGTGTCAAATATGGTAAAATACAGAAGGGTGATTCGTCAAGAACTGAGAAGAAGCCCTTTAAGAAGGAGTCGAGTGTTGTTTACAGCACAAAAAGCCGTAATACACCTGAACGCCGCCAAGTTATTAATGTGGTGGTTATATCAAGACCTGTTGGTGCTCCTCAGTGCAACAATCAGCCAAGGGCCGAGAGGCCACGAAGACAGTTCACTCAGCTCAACATGACTTTATCCCAAATTCTGCCACAGTTATTAAAAACCAACTTGGTGATTCTAAAGGAGGCCCCGAAGACCCCCAACACTGCATCACCCATGTATGACCCGAATGCTCGCTGTGCTTTTCATTCTGATAGCCCGGGGCATGATACGGATAACTGCTGGGTCTTGAAGAACAAAGTATAGGACTTAATTGATGCTAGGGAGATTGAGTTCGAAGCGCCTGAAAAGCCTAATGTCATAACGGCTCCTATGCCAAAACATGATGCAGGAGTAAATGCTATTGGGGATGATGATGATGAAGAGTTTGATATTGATAGTTGGATTTACCCAACTACCGATGGTGACCTGAGCAATTGGACAGTGAAGGATTCCATGCAAGTTTCTTTTATTACCCAGTAATGAGACTTCTGTTTTAAATTTGTAACAGACAATTTTTAAACTTTATGGCCATGTGTCTTACCCGGGGCACCGTGGTTTCATTTGTGATGGCTTTATGTGTGTCATGTACATATATCATTAATAAAAGCATTGGACGTTTCTTGCATTTCAAATTTTGCGCTCCTTGTTTTTCTTTTAGATATTACAAAACAGCTATTTTATACACACTCACATATACAGGTCTACATCCACTCTGGATCCCACTGATAACGACTCTGCTACTGTCGGTTATGACTTCGAAAGTCCGATCAACTTAGCCGAAGAAGAAGGTGAAGATGATTGCAAAGTGCCGGGTGAACTTGCTAGACTGCTACTTCAGGAAGAGAGGGACATACAGCCACATGAAGAGCCAGTGGAATCAGTAAATCTGGGTACATAGGAAGACAAGAAAGAGGTCAAGGTTGGTGCAAATCTGGAGGCTAGTGTTAAGAAACAGTTGATTCAGATGTTGCGTGACTACGTTGAGATCTTTGCCTGGTCTTATGAAGATATGCCTGGTTTGGATACTGATATCATGGTTCACCGATTGCCCACCAAGGAAGACTTTCCTCCAGTGAAACAAAAGGTCTGCCGAATGCGCCCAGATATGTATGAGAAAATCAAGGCTGAAGTGATGAAATAGTTTGATGCCAGTTTTCTAGCAGTTACTTCTTATCCACAGTGGGTGGCCAACGTGGTTTCGGTGCCAAAGAAGGAAGGTAAGGTTCGAATGTGTATTGACTATAGGGATCTGAACAGGGCAAGTCCCAAGGATGATTTCCCTCTACCTCATATCGACATTCTGGTTGACAACACCGCACAACATAAGGTATTCTCCTTTATGGACGGTTTCTCTGGTGATAATCAGATTAAAATGGCTCCTGAGGATATGGAAAAGACAACCTTTGTTACTCAATGGGGTACCTTCTGCTACAAGGTCATGCCTTTCGGATTAAAGAATGTTGGAGCAACGTATCAACGCGCCATGGTCTCTTTGTTCCATGACATGATTCATCATGAGATTGAGGTATACGTTGACAACATGATTGCAAGGTCCCAAACTGAGGAAGAACACCTTGACCATCTTCAGAAGCTATTTGACAGGTTGAATTTTTACAAGCTGAGGTTAAACCCGAACAAGTGCACCTTTGGGGTGAGATCTGGTAAGCTGATGGGTTTCGTTGTAAGTGATAAGGGTATTCAGGTGGATCCTGCAAAGGTGAAGGCTATACAGGAAATGCCAGCTCCTCGAACAGAAAAAGAAGTCAGGCTTTCTGGGACGTCTGAATTACATTGCCTGATTCATCTCGCACCTGACTGCTACTTGTGAGCCAATCTTCAAATTACTGAAGAAAGATCAAGTGGTAAGATGGAACGATGAATGTCAGGCCGCTTTCGAAAGAATTAAAGAGTATCTCTAAGAGCCACCTATTCTGATTCCACCCGTTGAAGGGAGACCTCTGATCTTATACTTGACAGTACTCGACAACTCAATAGGGTGTGTGCTGGGTCAACATGACGACTCTGGCCGAAAAGAGCATGCTAATTATTACCTTAGCAAAAAGTTTACCGACTGCGAGACCCGATACTTATTGCTTGAAAAAACTTGCTGCGCTTTGGCATGGGCTGCTCGCCGGCTGAGACAATATATGCTGACTCACACTACTCTGTTGATATCAAATATGGATCCAATCAAGTATATCTTCGAAAAGTCTGCTTTGTCCGAAAGAATAGCAAGATGGCAGATGATCTTGACTGAGTACGACATCCAATACACGACCCAAAAGGAAATCAAGGGAAGTGTGTTGGCAGATCATTTGGCGCATCAGGCAGCGAACGATTACCAGTCTATGAACTTTGAATTCTCTGATGAAAACATCATGTTGGTAACTGACTGCGAAGAACCTGGACCGGATGAAGGGCCTGATGAAGGATCCCGCTGGTCTATGTACTTTGATGGAGCTTCAAACGCTTTGGGTAATGGCATTGGCGCCATGATCATATCTCCTAAAGGCTCTCATACTCCATTCACCGCCCGACTATGTTTCAACTGCATCAACAACATGGCGGAGTATGAAGCGTGCATTATGGGTCTTCGAGCAGCAATTGACCTAAGGATTAATTTCTTGAGTGTCTTCGGAGATTTCGCTCTCGTGATCAGTCAAATCAAAGGCGAGTGGGATACGAAACACACAAATCTCATTCCTTACAAGGAGTATGTGTTGACGTTGCTTCCGCACTTTGAGGAGATAACCTTTGAACATTTCCCTAGAGAGGAGAATCAGTTGGAGGACGCGCTAGCTACGATGTCTTCTATGTTCAAAGTCAATTGGGACAACGAAGCTCCCCAGATTATCATTGAAAGATTGGACGAACCTGCACATTGCTGTGACATTGAGACTGAAGAGGTAGTAGATAAGCCCTGGTTTCATGAGGTGAAAAGGTATCTTGAAACTCAGGAGTATCCCGAGGGTGCATCTGTTAATGACAAGAAGTTTCTGAGGAGGTTCGCGGAGAAATTCTTCATCAGCAATGGCATTCTTTACAAGCGTAACTATGATTCAACCTTACTGCGATGTGTGGATAAGGACGAAGCAGAAAGGGTCATGGTAGAGTTGCATGAAGGTACTTTCGGAACTCATTCCAGTGGACACACCATGGAAAAGAAAATCCTTCGGGCAAGATATTATTGGTCCACAATGGAAGCCAACTGTTATCAGCATTCTCGGACATGTCATAAGTGCAAAGTCTGTGATGATAAGGTGCACATACCTCCAGTTCCTCTGAACGTCTTGACAGCTCCTAGGCCTTTTGCAATGTGGGGCATTGACATGATCGGCGAGATCATACCTACAACATCCAATGGGCATCATTTCATCCTGGTAGCTATTTACTACTTTACGAAGTGGGTTGAAGCAGCTTCCTTTTCTATCGTAACCAAGAACGTCGTGGCACGGTTCATTCGGCACAACCTGATCTGTCGATATGGTGTACCAGAGAGGATCATTACGGACAATGGTACAAATCTCAACAATAAGATGATCACTGAGCTCTGCAAGCAGTTCAAGATACAACATCACAACTCTTCTCCCTACCGGCCGAAGATGAATGGGGTTGTGGAAGCGGCTAATTATAACATCAAGAAGATTGTGCAGAAGATGAAAGTGACATACAAAGACTGGCACGAGATGTTACCATTTGCTCTTCATGGATACCGCACTTCAGTGCGGACGTCAACAGGGGCAACACCCTATTCCTTGGTTTATGGCATGGAGGCAATCTTGCCCATTGAAGTTCAGATACCCTCTCTTCGGATTATGAAGGATGCAGGTTTGAGTGAAGATGACTGGATTCAGACCCAGCTTGATCAGCTGAACTTAATCGACAAAAAGAGACTTACTGCCATTTGTCATGGTCAAACGTATCAAAAGCGGATGATCAAGGAATTTAACAAGAAAGTTAGACGACAAGAGTATCAAGTTGGGGATCTGGTAATCAAGCGTATTATCTTACCTCAAGGTGATCCCAGGGGCAAGTTGACCCCTACTTACGAAGGTCCATTTGTGGTTAAGAACATTTTCTCAGGAGGAGCTATGATTCTAACCACCATGGATGGTGACGACCTTCCTCACCCCGTCAATGCAGACATAGTGAAAAAATACTACGCATAATCAAAGACCCGCTAGGTTGACTGGCCTAGGCAAAAATAAGGGCTTCCCGGCGAACCAAAAGGGTTCGGGCAAAAATAAGGGATGAAAATGAAAAAAAATCTGTACACCCAGCAAGTCGAAAACCTGAAAAGGCGGTTTGGGCAAAAAAGGGTATCCTGGTGGACTGAAAACCCGAAAGGGCGGTCCAGGAAAAAGTTAGGGATCAAAGCGTAACACTATGTCTCATTGAATCACCTTGCGACTAGACTTCGGTATCGACTATCAAGCTCGGACGACACTAATCAATCTGATCTACCTTCAACCAAGTAGCAAAGTGATGAGATGATCGAGAACATAAAGACAATAGCAGAGTTGGAACCCAGTGGGATTATTCACATAGCTGTTTTGTCTAGTTTTTCATAAAATGTATAAACTCTTTTTCGACGGCGTTCTCTTACTAGGACGTCAGCCTCTTGTACAAAAACGCCTATTTACAGGCCAAACTTCAAAAATCAATACAATTCATTTTCAGAGAAATTTCAAACTGTTTTTTCTTTTTTCTTTTTTATTTTGCAAAGAACGTCCAATGTTCATTTTTGATATATACATTTGACATTAATTGCCGCTCATGAATATTTACAGGCGAAACAAAAGACCATTACCAGTAATATCAGAAACAGGGGCAAATAAGAATTGTCTAAACTGTACAGTTGCTCTGTCCACCAGGTACAAGGTAAATTCAGCTGAAGGATATGGTTGAGATGCATTCACTACCCGCAGAGTAAGAGAAAAGACAGTAATGTTAACTCTCCCCAGCTGGAACTTGCAACTGTGAATGAATCGGTAATATTCTCCCCGAGCAGAGTTTATCTACCATCAACACTAAAAAGGCTTAATATCCCCGATAGTCTTAATATTCCTCAACGAAGTGTAAGAATATTCCCTGGCAGAGTACAAAATATCCCAGTGGAGTTAAAAATTTTCCCAACGCAGTCTGAAAAAGATTCCCCAGTGGAGTTTGGAGAATCATCCCCAGTAGACTTTGGAAGATTGTCCCCAGCAGAACTCAAAGGATTATCCCCATTAGAGTCTAAAAGGTTATCCCAGTGAAGTCGCAACTGAAGATCATCCCCAGCAGAGTTCTTTTCTTTCATAAACAGAATTCAAATCCCCAGCAGGATTCAATATCACCAGCAACGGTAATTCATCCCCAGCGGAATTTATTGGTGGAATCCTCAGCAGAGCATCTCTTCTACACAGAGTACTCTCCTCATCAAGTTTATTCCCCAACGAGTTATCCTCTCCTGCAGGTTTATTCTCGCAATCACCTTCATTCGCCATCCTCAGTGGACACGAAGAATTCAACTCTTTTCTCCAGCAACTATACGGGATTTATTTTCCCCAGCCAAAACATTACATTTACATACATCATGATACATGCATATACGCATCATACAACACAATCTCATTTATTTTGAGAACATCATTGCTTGATATATATCATGCATTGCATACGACTGACCTTAACCTTTCAGGAAGGATGCAGTTAAGTTCTCAGCTATGTCGAACTACTGACCGGTTCTTAAATCTCAACTTAATTAGTCTCCGTTGAATTACAGATAAGGTTCTAAATCTCGACAATTTTCCTCCGTCGAAGTGTGGACGAGTTCTTAAATCTCAACAGAATTATCCTCTGTTGAAGTACAGACAGTTCCTAGATCTCGATGAAGATATTTCCCTCAGTCGAAGTACTGACCGGTTCTTAAATCTCAACTGAATTAGTCTCGGTTGAATTACAGATAAGGTTCTAAATCTCGACAATTTTCCTCCGTCGAAGTGTGTACGAGTTCTTAAATCTCAACAGAATTATCCTTCGTTGAAGTACAGACAGGTCCTAGATCTCGATGAATATGTTTCCCTCAGTCGAAGTACTGACCGGTTCTTAAATATCAACTAAATTAGTCTCGGTTAAATTACAGATAAGGTTCTAAATCTCGACAATTTTCCTCCATCGAAGTGTGGACAAGTTCTTAAATCTCAACAGAATTATCCTTCGTTGAAGTAAAGACAGTCCTAGATCTCAATGAAGATGTTTCACTCAGTCGAAGTACTGACCGGTTCTTAAATCTCAACTTAATTAGTCTCGGTTGAATTACAGATAAGGTTCTAAATCTCGACAATTTTCCTCCGTCGAAGTGTGGAGAAGTTCTTAAATCTCAACTGAATTATCCTCGGCTGAATTACAGATAAAGTTCTAAATCTCGATAGATTTCCCCCAGTTGAATTACGGACAAGTTCTTAAAACTCATCAGAGATTCTCTCTCAGTTGTAGTACAGGCAAGTTCCTAAAATCTCAACAAAGATCAGACTTCCCAAGCGGAATCTTCCACAAATAACAGGTATGCAAGTTCTCGCTAAGGAATCTCTTATGCGATCGAAACTCCTACAGATGGCATATTTAAGCCCATCCTCCCGCCAGCAATCTCCAAATGGCATCTGTAATCCCATTCCCGACATCACAAGGCTGATACCGCTTCATGCAAGTGCAAATTTCTGAGCACTCTAGTGTTCAATCATCTTCCACCTTCGGATCACGAAGGGAATGAAAGCCAATCTACATCCTCAGGTTTAAGAATATTGAACAGGGGCAGCTGTTGTACCCCACAATTTTCCCTCTCATATTTCTCAAAGCATTGCAAGAAAAATCTCCAAGTTGCTCAAGTTTGCTCAAAAGTTGGACAAACAAGCCATCCCCTAAGGCAGTCAACCCCAAATTAGGGTTTTGTGTTGCATCAAGATCCTTTAGTCCAAATAATCTCAAGTTCTCCCCAATGTCCTAATATGTTCTCAAGGTCATCCATGTCAAATTTCAAGCCTTGCAGAGGAAGTTTGCTCAGTCAATTGCTGAAGGGTCCAAAAATCGACTTTGCTAGGGCAAAAGTCAACTGTGACCTATAAACAGTGAAACTTCAAGATTTTTTTGTCAACATTCTCATTTTGAAGGATATTTCATCATTTGATCAAGGGTTGATCATGATTCATCAAGGATTGCTCAAAATTCATCAAGACTCAAAAGTTGCTAAATTAGGGTTTTGTAGGAAAAGTCAACTCAACTTTGACCAAGCATAACTTTCTCATACTTTATGAGAAATGACCCATCAAAATCTCATTTTGAATAGGATGCAATTTCATTCAATCCATCCTCATACCCCAAGATCAAAAAATGCACCTACAAGAAGTTATAAATTTGGACATTATAGGTCATTTTTGAAAGTCAACAAAAACACATTTTTTGCTAAAGCTTATAACTTGATAATGGAATATCAAAATGCGACGAGACCAAAAGGGTTGGTTAAAGGACATCTCAAGCTTTCTAAAAAGTCAAACAACACTTCCAAAAGTTCAAAATTGAAGAAGTTATGCATTGTTGAAGTTGGACATTTTGCGAAATTGCCAAAAGTCAAGTATCCCCAAAACTTCAAATTTTGTCAAATAGACTCATTCTTTTCCACTTGATTTGAGCTTGCATCATTTCCCACGTGTCCTAGCTTCAGCCATGAGCCCATATTTTATTTTTATTATTTTATTTTATTTTTAATTGAATCTATTCATTTTTAATCAAATAAAATCATATAAAATCCAATGCTTTGAAAACACAAGATTTTTTTTGATATTTCAGGCTTTGATTGCAATCTTTATCATCATCAAATTCGAATCTCACCAAATCATGGGAAAAAAGATTGAAATTTGACAAAATTGGCAAGGTTTAAAGAGGAGATCAAATCAAATTCAAAGGCATTGATATGGGAAGATTTTATCCATAATTCTTACCCTAATACACTACACACTACATAAGCAAGCAAAAGGAGTCGAGATCAGGGTTGGAGGCTGTTGAAGGAGGCAGAACAGAAATTGAAAAAGCACAAAAAAACTTGAGATTGAAACTAAGCTTGGAGACATTTTCAGGGCTTGGCAAGCATCACAATCGCTTCCTGGCAACTCTCAGAAGCGAAACCAATCAGAATCACACATTTTCCAGCTTCCTAGGGTGCTATAAGTGGTTCACGAGTCTGCTCCATTCTTGAAATCAACTTGTGTTATTCTTGCATCTACAATGAAAACTAATTGCATATTTTGATTCACCATGCCATTTGCAGTCTTTTGACATTATTTAATTTCATTCATCTAACCTGTATTATGATTCACCATAGCTAGGGTTTCAAGGTTTGGTTTAGGGGTTTTTGTTTCAGATAAAATCAGCCTTAGTAATGGCTATAGGCGTGACCGGAAGAGGAAGGTGAGTTTAACCATGGCATCAGAAGGCATTTCTATGGCCTATGGAAGATTTTGGAGCGTGATAGGCTTGTAGCGACGAACCTCCGTTCGTAGGTATAGCTTCCTTGATTTTTAGCAACGGATGGAGGACAGGGGTGATGAGTTGTCATCCACTTATTCGCCTATTCAAATATGGCGCGCATATTTTGTTTTCTGACCAATAATTGTTGTTGTGTTTTATTATTATTGTTTTGTATTCATATAACAAATGGGTCAATTTGGCGTGGTGGCAAGCAAGCGAAGCAATCACTTTCAGGACCTGGGTTCGAATCCCAGGTCCCCCACTTTCTCAATGTTTTTCCTTTTCAGATATTCCTATACGCGCATGAACCTGCAGCCTACCGTGTCCCATCATGCATACAATATCCAGATGGAAAAAGGCCAGATCTGGTGGTCCAGGAGTGGATGTCCACCATGGTCCCAGTCCACGCATGCCCACTGAATTCCAAAATTCAACAAAGGGCCAGCTGCAATTTGGCTTCAGAATTGCTACTAACACCATATAATCAGGCCCAAACCCCTCCTCTCTTCTACTTATTTATATTATTTTATTAATTGTTTTATTTATTTTTTTAATTTACTAACCAATTAAAATTCAGTCTTTTATAAAATAAAATCACCAAAAATCTTTTTATTCAATTAAATTTTAATTTTAATTTTAATTAATAAAAACTAATTAATTAATTTAGGTTTTAATTCTAGAATAATTTTAACCTATTTTGCAAATAATCAAAATTAACTAGATTTAATTAGGTTCTAATTATTAATTCAATTAATTTTATTTCTTTCTTAAAATAACAAAAACCCAAAAATAATTTATTTTTATTAATTAATTAATTTAATTTAATTTAGTAATTAATTTAGGTTTAATTTCTTTCTTAAAATAAAAAAAACAACAAAAAGACATTTTCTTTGACCAAAAAGGGTCAAAGCCCTAATCATGCGTCAGATTAAATTTTGCGCCGCGATTTATTTTCCTTTATCCAATAACGTACTTGTTTCCGAATTGTAATAGTTAATAGGACTTTTAATTATTTTTTATCGCTTTATTTATTTTCAAAGGGTTGTCTTTGGCGATGTAAATACCCGACGCCTTGTAATTTAATTTTCGCACTTTTAAAATTCTGCAACTTATAACTGTTAGATGTTTGATAATAGGGATGCATGACAAGACTGAATGTTTTAACCTAAAATTAACTTAGATCACCCTTAACATGTACAAAGATAAAAATAACTGAAAACGACACACTCGCACATGCGCACTCTTAGGGTACACCTCACTTGGTTGCCTTCATACACGGTCATTGAGTATAGGTCACTTTAGAGGTCCCCCTCTTGTCTAAAAGATCATAGTCGCCTCGAAATGGTTGCCTCGGATATTGTTGCCTCAAACAAATGATCTAAGACATTAGGGTTACCGTTAAGGCGTCCTAACATTGCTTTGGTGACCGTAAGTCCCGCATTCGAATTGACCCTTAAACTCCAACGACGGTGCTACCTACTCATCAATAGTAGGATAGCATTGTCTAAAGGAAATTAGCATAGAACGATTTCTTTTTCGAGTAGGTAGATGGTTCTTAGATACTTGCTCTTTCAAAACAAAACTCTTCACACTTACACTTTTCGAACAAAGATTTCAAAAACACTTCAAACACTCTTGAGGACAGAAGCAAGAGTTAAATAGAAGTTTTCAAACAAAAACTTTTTCAAACCCACAAGCACAAAGAAAACAATTTTGAAAAAAATTGAGCAAGTACCTAAGAGCCCATGGATAACCATGGATGAAAAGGGTGCTAGCACCTTCCCTTTTCATAATCTACCCCCCGAACCCGAGAAATATCTCGAAAAAAGGAATTTTTCTGTGCTTTTTTCCTTTCCTTGTTGGATAAAATAAAAGTCGGTGGTGACTTCTGCTTACCGCGACATTTTGCGAAAACAAACGCAAAACGCAAACCAGCATTACAAAAAACAGTCAGTTCTTCCACCGTATCACACCTTGCTTCTTGGACTTTCAGCATCATCTTCATTATATTGAGATGGTTTTGCAGTATTCTTGTTTTGCTTTGATCTTCCTATGCACACTCCAAGACATTTCATCTGAAGAACGGACTTTAATCTTCTTGTCTTGCTGACTTCCTTTGAGCAGATTATGTTTGAGTAGCTTTGCCTTCTTCAGAGCTTAAAAATAATAAACTTCTGGATAGACATCTTCTAATTTCTTCACTTCTTGTTCTTCATTAGTTACTTTACTTTCTTCCGATTATGGTAGTAGTTTCCATACACTTCAGAGATGTTCTGATTTGGTATGCTTCTTGGTGGATGACATTTTCTCCTCTTAACTTCCAATTCTTTTGTACAACACTTCATCAAAGCTTTCAGGTCACTCCTCCTTCTGATTTCTTAAGAATATAGCTTTTAGAAGCTTTTCTTAGAGTTCTTGATGGATTTTCCAGATATTGATTGAATCCATTTTAGTTTGTATCTGTTGTTTGAAAGACAACTTCAGTTAATGATCTAGAGTGTTGATTATTGACCTTTGTTTCTGATGGAAAACTTCTGTTGAATGAGAAGATGATATCCCTTTCCATCAGGTACTTAAGCCTTCAGAATCCTAAGAACTTTTTTCAGGGATTTTTTCTTCATTTTTTATGATTCTTGGCCAGAGTTTTCAATCCTCTACAGAACGGGTTTTGAAACAGAAAATCTTTCTATCATTTGAGTAGCACGAAGCTATAGAGTTTTCTCTAACGGGATCTCTCTACACGGTTAAGTGTTTGATTCTTAAATCAATAACAGATTCAGGCTATGATACCAATTGAAGGTAGAAAAAACACAAGAAAGGGGAAGTTTGAATTGTGTTCATAGAAAATATCCCTCTTTAGAAAATCTAAGCACTCAAATGATAATAACTATAAAGGAAATGAAGAGAAAAGGACACAAGTAATTTATCTAGGTTTTCCATTAACTATGCTACTCTTGTCCACCCCCGCGAGGATGATTTTGTCTTATCCAAGGACTTAATCCACTGTAACCAATCTGTGATATGGTGGCAGAACCGACTGTTAATACTGGTTTTGAGTTTGTGTTTGCAAATGTTACGCTAAGCAAGAGTCACCACAGACTTTTCTTTTATCCAAAAAAGGAAAGAGTGAAAAGAACATAAAAAGACCTTTTCGATAATTTTGTGAGTAAGGGGGGTAGATTATGGAAAGGGAAGGTGTTAGCGCCCTTTCCATCCGTAGTTATCTACGGGCTCTTAGATGCTAGCTCATGTTTTTAAAATTTCTTGTGCTTTGTGCTTTGTGCTTTGTGCTTTGTGCTTTTGAAAAGTATTTGAAAATGTCTTAGTACGGAGATTTGCTTTGCGTTAACTCTTGTATCGATCCTCAAGAGTGTTGACAAAGCGACAATTTTTTAAAGTTGTTTTTGAAATGCGTAGAAGTAAAAAAGTTTGTTTTTTTAGCAAGCATTTAACAGCTATCTATTTGGACTTAAAAAGGTTTTCTCTTTTCCTCTTATCCTTTAGACAATGCTATCCTACTATTAGTGAGTAGGTATCCCTAGTCGTTGGATGTAAGAGGGACATTCGAAGGGACGTTACAGTCACGAAGGCAACTTGGCAAGGAATTTTAGTAACTATCCTAAAATTCTAAGATCACTTTTAACCGAGGAATTGTCAAGAGGGTCATCGAGGGACTTGTGATCTTTCAAACTAGAGGACAACCACTAAAACTTCTCACATTTTGAGAATTGTGACCGTTTTCCGAAGGCAACCGAAGTGGGGTACCCTAGAGGTGTATATGTGCATGGTGTGTTTTGTTCAGTTATCTTAGTCTTGCATTAAGTTTTCTAGTGTTTTGTTATTAGTCTTTCCATACAAGCCTAATTACTAACAATTAATATGTACAGAAATTTAAAGTACAGTAATGTAAAGTGCGAGAATGTAGATCCTACACTATTACATGGCTTTGTGAGAAGTACATTATAGAAATGCGAAAAGTAAAGTTCTAGTTACTATTACAAACTGGGAAGCAGTTACAATAAGATGAAAATGTGAAAGTAAATAAATGCGCGTGAATTAAGAATAACGTCTAAAAATCCTAAGGTAAGAGGAAATCTTTTTGTTTTGTTTATTTTTTTGATTTGAGGAAATAATTAAATTAATTATCCTAAAGTCTATTTAGAAAATAAAGTTAATCAAGAAAAATAGTCTAAGTTCTTTTTTTTTTATTATGACGAGAAAAAAGTTAAATCTAAATCAAGTCCTAAGTTCTAATTCATTTTAAATTAAATAAAATAGTTATAATATTTACTTAATTTATTTACAAAACTAGTTTAATTAAAAATACTAACTTAATATTTTTTGTGATTTTTTGATTTAAAGTTAATTTAAAATCAACAAAGCTATGAATAAAGCAAAATTAAAGATAGAAGAACCCTCCTTCGATTCAAAGGGAAAACATGGCCTTTCGATTCAGGGAGAATGATGGGCTTTTCGATCCAGAGGGAAATGTTATTTTTTCATCCAAGAAGGGATGCTTTGCTTTTTGATCCAGGGGTGGATGCTGCAACAAATGTTAGAAACAAAACAAATGCAGACCTGGGTGTCGAACCCAGGTCCTTAATATATCATGCACATACAAAGTTTGATCTCTTTACCAACAGTTGAAAGCTTCGATTTGGCACTTTTAGGCATGGAGATGCTTGCTTGCTTAGGGGCTGGTGAATGGGAACACTTCCTGCAGACTTTAGGGAGTGAATAAGGTGTTGCTGAAGACTCCTTCGATTGAGACTATTTGTAAGGACTTTGATAGTTTCAGTATGCTTATGAGGCAGCGTGTGCGTGTCTTTCTTTCTTGTGGCTCTCTCCTCTTTTTTCATCCTCTCCTTTGAGCTTTCTAGTGTGCTCCTTATATAGAGGGGAAGGAGGGGACATGGGAGCAAGGTAGTAAACAACCATAAACATGTTCTTTAAGTCCATGAATGAGAATTTGAATTTAGGCAAAAGACATGGAATTCTTGTCTCTTTTTGAACTTGAATGAATGTGGACACCTTTGACTTTCGAATACCTTCAGTCCCTGCCCTTCGATTGGACCTCTTGTATATCCTTCGAATGGGTCTTTTGAATGGACCTTTTGTGTACCCTTCGAATGGGCCTTTTGAATGTCTCCTTCGAATGGATTTTTTTAGTGTCTTTCAAATAGTGCATATGTATGCCTTGTGCCCTCTTAGAATGGGCCACCAAGGTGTATCCTTCGAATGGCTCAACTCTCATTATTTGGGCCTCTTCGATTGAGCCCTTACTCAGCTAGCCCCAACGAAAATTATTTCCAGGCTAAACGAAGCTTCCTTCAGTATGAATGCTTGTGCAAGAAACTTGAGTATGGTAATATGTGGGATTTTGGGCCAGGCAACATCTTTGCATATTTATGTTTCGTTTTGGCCAACAATATATGTATCCTTAATTTTGAACCAATGTGTGTGCTCTTTTGAAGGGACTACATGCATCACTTGTGTGCATCACTTGCAGTTCCTTCGAATGGGCCAACAAAGTAAAAACTATGCATTTAGAAACAAACTTTCCAAGGGAGATATTGGCCAGTCGAAGTAGGAATCAAGCTTGATCCAAAGAAATCAAATGCCCAATCGAAGCAAAAATCAATCTTGCATGCTGGTAGTCATCAAGACAAACCTACAGAGGTCCTTGCTCAATCGAAGCAGGCATGCAGGTAACCATTGCATTGTGAATCAAGCAAGCATGTAAAGCCAATGGTGTAATCGAATGATGTATGAAGGAGGCCATTTCCAACACCTTCTGAGTCGAAAGAAACCAGTAAGGAGCCAACGCCCTCTGAATTGAAAAAAGCCAATAGGAAGCCACTAACTTCTGAATCGAAGGAGCACCAACAGGAGACCCTACCCTTTTGAATCGAATGAGGTTGTTTTAAAGGAAACAAATGCCCAATCGAAGCTTGTATACAACAAACAAGATAAAGGCCAAGGCTTCAATCGAAGCTTGAAAATTTTAAGCAAGCTTGAAGGAGGTTAGGTGCTCAATTAAAGCAAATTATGTGCAACCTTGACTTAGTGGAAATTTTTGTGAGAAAAATCTTTGAGAGATGGGAGGGAAAATTTTGGGGTACAACAGCTGCCCATGTTCAATCTTCTTAAACCTGGGGATTTAGATTAGCTTGATTGCCTTTCGTGAGCTAAAGGTGGAAGATGATTGAACACTAGAGTGCCCATAAATTTGCACTCGCATGAAGTAACACTGTTAGTTGATGATGACGGGAATGCGCTTACAGATGCCATTTAGATAAGATGGCAGAGATTCATCGGAGATGGACTTAAATATGCCATCCAAAGTAGATGCTGACTTCCTAAGAGGTCTCTTTATTAGGAATCCATGTTCCTGCTGTCTGAGGAGGAATCTACTCGGGAATATGGGTTTCTGTTGTTCTCCTGCTTGAGGAAAACTTTGTGGGAAATATAGTCTAGGAACTTCTGTTGTCCAAGGCTCTATTGAAGAGTTATATCTAGAGAGATGAAAGTTTGTTGTTTTCTGGTTGAAATCCAGGCTTCACAGTAACTTACTAGGGATAATGAATTTAAATGTTATCTGAGAATATATATATATATATATATATATATATATATATATATATATATATAAGAAAGAGCCTGTGTAGGGTTGTTCCAGGATGAGTCTGTGTTAGCCTGCATTCAAAGATATATGAGAAGGAGCCTGTGTAAGATTGCTTCGTCTGAGTCATATAGATAGTTTTCCTGTCTGGTTTCAGGTGTTGATCTACAATCAGTTGTTCACAGATGGTTGTCCTATCTGGTTTCAGGTATTAAATTTGGAACTTTTTTTTGTCGGTCGTTGAGACGGTTGTCCTGGCTTATTACAGGTATTAATCTCTGACCTGAGAAAGAAAGATAGTTTTCCTGGCTTGTTATAGGCATTAATCTAAAATCAAGATGTCCAACAAATAGTTTTCCTGGCTTGTTATAGGTGTTAATCTGGGACTTGTTTTGTTGGTCACATAGATAGTTTCCCCGTCCGGTTTCGGGCATTAATCTGTGGCCTGCTATATTTGTTGGTAAACCCGTCTTGCTTTGGGAGTTCATACCATTTGGTCATGTAGATGGTTTTCCCGTCTTGTTTCGGGCATTAATCTTTGACCTGTTGTATAAGCTGATAGTGTTTGTCTTTCTGCAAACTCAACTTGGAAAGGTAAAGTCAGTTTCATGCGATGTCATGGTGTATGAATTGCATGATGCTCTAAAAAATAAATGAGATTGTGATATATGAATTTGAGCTGCATATGGTATGATGTTTGTACAAATGATGTATGTATGCAATGTGTGAATGTGTCAGTTGTTTCATTGCTGTATTGCTAAACTAGGGAAAATAAATCCCTATCTGTGGCCGGGGCTGAAGAATGTAGGTCTTCAGATTTTGTTTGAAGTTGAAATACTGGGAGATGAACTTCCATTTTTAGAGAAATAAACTGTTGGGGAAGGTAAACTTCGTGAACTGTTTGGAGATTTTGTTGAAATCTCGTTGGGGAATCCGGAGAAGCTTGGCGACTTCACTGGGGAATTTTTAGATGCTGGAGCAGAAATTAGGGGATTCTTGCTCCGCCGAGGATATGAGGACACCTGAGACCATTAAGCTACGTGTTGGGAATATGGCAGTGACCTTGTAGTAGAATGCCCCTGCTTCTGTACCTGTTGGAGAATGTATCTGTCGGGGAAAACATCTACGGAGATTTTGCTGATGGCCCTTAGATATTATCCAATTCCTTAAAGTCATTAGCAACTGTCTTTCTGTTTTTAGGCGTGTATTTGTAAACAGTAATCACATTCAAATGCATATGTTCAAGAATAATCACTGGACGCTTTCGCACACAAAAACAGAAAAATAAAAACATAAGTTTTGCACTTTCAAAGGAAAAGTTTTGTATTAACTTGAATAAATGTCAGTACAAGGAGACATACATCCTAGTAAGAGAATGTCGTCGTAAGAATGGAAATTATACAAAAATAATATACAAAGTGTGATACGGTGGGAGAACTGACTTGGGATTTTGCGTTTGTGTTTGCAAATGTTTCGGTTTAGCAAGAGTCGCCACCGACTTTTTATTTTATCCTAAGGAAAGGTCAAAAAGCACAGGAAAGACCTTTGAGATGTTTTCTAGGGTTCGGGGAGTAGATTATACAAAGGTAAGATATTAGCACCCTTTCTATCCATGGTTATCCATGGGCTCTTAGTTACTTGCTTAGATCACTTGCTTTGCTTTTCAATTGTTTGAAATGGTGCTCTTCAATTGTTTGAAATGGTGCTTTGTGTGTGGTTTTGAAAGATGTTTTGAAAAGAGGTCATCGTTGTGGCAACCTTTGTAATGATTCTTGTTTGAATGTATACAAAGGTGTTTTTGTCTTTTGAAAAGTTGTCAATGTTTGAAAGTAGGGTTTTGAAATTGTGTAGTGAAGTGTGTTTTGAAGATAGCAAGGATGTTTTGCAAGCTTTGATCAAGTAACTAAGAGTTGTCTACCCTATTTTACTCAAAGATATTTCTTATGTTTTTAACCCTTTTAACAGTGTTGTTCCAACATTGTATTTGGTGAACAACCTTGTGTTAGGATGTTAAACGGAACAGGTGCAGGTGATCGTATAGACCATGATTGCAATTGTGTCAAGTATTTTTGGCAATTTTCTTGAGGGACTTGATCATTTTGTTTAGGAAACTCAGATAGCGTCATCGAGGGACTATGATCTTTTGTTTTGTTTTTGTTTTGCCAAAGTACTTGACATGCTTACCATGGCCCATTTTTGAAGGTAACAAGTGGATTGAAACCCTAGGGGTGCAAGTGTGCATTGTGTTTGTTTTTCATGTATTTTGTCTTTGATTAGGTCAAACTATTTTTTATTTTTTGCATACAAACCCTAATTCTAATCATGGCATAATTGAAAGCTTAAAGATGCGAGAATTTAAATTCTAAGCTATTACAACATGATATAGGGAGGGGGTACAAATTTGAATTGGGGGTATTTGACAAGAAATATAAAACCCTAATTATTATTACATCCAAATTGAATATCAAATGCAATCAAAATTTCAATATACAATATTTAAACAAAGTGAACAAATATTTAAATAAAATGTATTATGCAAAAAGAGTTTTTATTTGTTCATGTATGTAAAAAGCATTTTTAATGTGAAGGAAATGTAAAGAAATAAATAAAAAGTCAATTTTAATTATTTTTGTATTTAGGGAAAAAAAACCTAATTTCTTAAGAAACTAAATATAATGTATTTATTTATGTACAAAAATGTATTAATATGTATAAAAATGAAATATATCCAAAAAAAGGTATTTTTTAGTATAAATAATAATAAAAATATAATATAATATTTTTGTGTTTTATTTCTAAGTTTTTAATAAAACAAAAGTATATATATATATATATATATATATATATATATATATATATATATATATATATATATATATATATATATATATATATATATATATATATATATATATATATATATATATATATATATATATATATATATATATATATATATATATATATATATATATATATATATTAAATATATTTAAGTGTAATAAATAAAATAAATTATTTACAAAAATGTACATTTTTCACGAAAATATTTTCAAATGTGAATAAAAATAATAAATGAAAATAAAAGTATTTTTTTACATTATTTTTAGGTTTAAACAAAATAATATAAAGTATTTAATCATTTTAATGTTGGAAATAATTAGAATAAATACCAAATAAATGTACAAAATTATGAAAATATTTTTTAGGCATTTTTTATATTTGGAAATAAAATAATAAAGTCAGAAATAAAATAAAAATGCAAAAATAACAAATATACAAAGAAATGGGTCAGGGGGGTGTGAAACTGAAAAAGCAAGTGTTAGAAGCAAAACAAGCCTGCCCAGCCCAATAACTTCATCTTCTTCCTCTGTTCAAACACAAAAACGCGCCTTCTGTGTACAAACTGCTATCTCCTGATTCAGTGCTTTTTTGACAAAACTCAAAACATGAAACTTGTAGAGCATTAAACAACGAATGTAACCATATAAAAAACTTAAGTTAACTCTCAAAGACCAGAGAGAATTTCTCTGGCCCTAATTTCTAACCTAGTTTTTCAGAAAGTTCATGGATGAAATTCTCCTAGCATGATTAATATAAATGAAAACTAAGCACATGTATTGTTTCAGGGCTATGAATACAACATCTTTCATTCATAAACATAAGTCTAACTATTCCTAAATAGAGAGATAGAAGTTCATGAAATACCTGTTTCAGTTGAGTTCGAGCTGGACAATGCAGCAACTTCCAATGGTGCCTGAGGTTCTTTTTAGCTTGCTTGATGTCCCCTGAACCTTTCCCAATGCTTAGTTTATTTTGAAGTGACCTGAATCGTGCTACAGAACTCAACCTGCAAAGCTTCCAAACAAAAATGGCAATGTGTGTTAATGGAGTTCCAACAACTTGTGAATGGTCTGGACAGCTTAGGTATATGGTTTGGAATGTGTTTGAAGTGAATTTGGACAAAACGCACGAGGGGATTTGATTGTGGCTTGCAATATGCAGAATTGGCCCTGTTTTGCAAGAAAATGTGGTTTTTGAGTATGAGGAGGTTTTAGAGGTCAAGGGCTCGTGCTTCTGGCTTGCAAGGGTGTGATAAACTTGTTTCAAAACTTTGCTTGAGTTGGTTTTATCAGATATGTCAGTTCCCTTGTGTTTGACAAGTTTCTTGCTTATGAAGCAAAATGAGAAGTGACAAAGAGCAGGCCCGTACAGGCTAGCTCTAACTCTGCATACATTGTGTAAGCTTGGCCCCAAGTTTGTGGATTTGGTTTACAGCATAAGATATTGTTCAAGGCTCAAGGATTCTATTTGACATAAAGCAAGATTTTGACAAAAATGGCAAAGTTACCTTTTACTATTTTTGGATTAATCTAGTGTATAATCCTCTAATGTCCAAAACAAAACCTTAGACCAATGGATTTGCATTTAATTATTGAGTAAAAATTGGTTTAGAGGCCTTTAATTGTGAACTAAGCTAGCTTGTTCAGATTTGGCAAGTGGCATGAACATGTATTGGCCATGGTTACAAAGTGAGTTTTTGCCAACTTCAAGCATTCTATTATCCCTAACCACAAAGGTGTTTGAGGAGTTCTTGAACAATTTGTAAAGCTTGCAACATGTACTATAATCCATCTTCGAAATTAAACTTAATACTCCAAGTGGAACTATGTGAAAAATGGCCAAGATGATGGGTCAAAATCCTGCCTAAACTTAGGGCAAAATTTCTATAAGTTAAAAGTTTTAGGTACCCTTGTTCCAAAAATCATAACTTGAGATCCAAGCTACTTTTGAGAAAAATTTGTGAATCAAAGTTGTAGACTTTGTGATGGAATACAACTTTAATGTTATAAGTTTTGTTTGAATCCATTTTCATCTTGGTGAAAATGTGGGGCAAAGTTAGGAAAAAATAAGAAAATTTTATAACTTAGAAAATTTCTAAGTTATGAAATTTTTCCATTTTAAACCCTAATTTGCAATTTTGGGTTTCTTGATGAACAAGTTTCATAATTTGACATGTATTGATGAAAAATGACTCTCGGCACTTGATTTTGACCAAAAAGTCAAAGTTTGACTTTTCAGTGTACAATCAAATTTTGATCAGTTGACTGAAAAATTCATCTATCAATCCTACGCATTTGAGATCTTTTGAACTTGTTGAATAGGTCAAGACAATGTCATTGAGTCCTTGTGTCCATGGTTGAGCTTTATTTGCCATTGGTTAGGTCAAATAGTCAAAAATTGCCTTTGTACAGTCAAAACCCTAAAAATGACCATTTTGCCCTTTTGGTGATCTGATCAAATTTCTTATGGAATTGTGATCCAAACTTGATCAAATGGTTAATATGAGTTCATAATGTTGATGTGGGTCAGATTTAATGAGGTTTGATTGTCAATTGGCTACAGTTGACTTTTTCCCCAATACAGTTGATTTCTAGGTCAATTGTCCAATTGATTGGGCAAAAATTTGAATCAAGGCTTGAAACTTGGTATGGACAAACTTGTGAGTCCAACTTGAAGTATGAAAGTCATTTTGGGCATTGTAGGTCAAAACATCCCTGTGCAAACTCAAACCCTAGTTTAGGTCAACAGTGCAAGGAGGTGTCTTGAGCAGAGCAAACCCTAGCTTGATCTTGAGTTCCAAGAGTCTTGTGATGAGAAAATGTTGATAAAATGAGAGGGAAAATTTTGGGGTACAACAGTTTCCCCTGTTCAATCTTCCTGAACCTGAAAAGTTAGATTGGCAAGTTTGCCTTTCGCGACTCTAAGGTAAAAGAGGATTGGACACTAGAGTGCCCGTAAATTTGCACTCCTCAAAATATAGCTGAGGAAATGGGCTTAAAGATGCCATTTGGAGATGGTGGAATCTTGCTGGAGATGGGCTTAAAGATGCCATCCAAGAATGTTTGTTGAATTGCAATGTTGTAGGTCAGAAGAATGGGCATCAAAATGGTATCCGTGTCTGGATTACATTTGAATTGTATCTGGAGACTGAGTCTGTATGAGAAAAGGAATGGCCTCCATGTCTGGAGCATATCTGAACTGTAACTGTATTTGATATCTGTATGAATAGCAGAATGACTTCTGTATCTAGAGTGTATCTGTATTCAGAATGGGTAACAGAGAAACATCTGTATATGGAGCAACTGTGTGCTGGGGATAAGTTTTGAATGAGTGACATAATGGACACCGTGTCTGGAGCGTATCTGGATTGTATCTGAAGTTGAGATCTGTATGAGTAGCAGAATGACTTCCGTGTCTGGAGTGTATCTGAGACTGTAACTGGGATCTGAGTAAGTGACAGAATGACTTCTGTGGTGACTGCACTGGGGAGAATCAAACTTCTGGTGTAAGGGCCATAATGGCATCCGTGTTTGGAGCGTATATGAATCTTGAAGTTAATAGTTGAATCTGAATGAGAGATAGAATGGCTGCCGTGTCTGGAGCATATCTAGTCTGTATCGAATTTGCTGAAGTCTGAATGAGTAGTAGAATTACCGCCGTGTCTGGGGTGTATCCATATTGTATCAGAAAAATTGTTAATGATAGCCTTTTAGTCTTATCCTGAAAAGGGTAAAATGTTAGCTAAAACACAAAGTTATGTTGCATGATATGTATGATGCAATGAACTGTGTTTCATCAATATTTATGATATATAGATGTAATTGATGTGCATGTAAGCTGAGTAGTTGTCTTGTTGAGGAAAATAAATCCTTGATAACTGGAGATAATGAAATCTTTGACTGCTGTCGGGGAAAGTAAATCCTTGACCGATACTTGGGATTCCAAAAATCTTTGATTATTGAAGATGAGAAATCCTTGTTGACTGCTTGGGGATTAAAGATCTTTGATTGCTTGAGAAGGATAAATCCTGGGACCAATGTTGGAGATTGAAAATCCTTGGAGATTTGTGGGGATTAACAAGGCCTTTGATAACTTCTGCAGGGAATGAGAATCCTTCATGAATTTCCTGAGAAGTAAGGAAAACTCTAAAAATCTTTACTGGGGAGTTAAAACCTGGGAGGCTTCTGTTTGGAGAAAAGAGACTGAGAATCTTCAATCTTGCTGGGAGATAACTCTGTGGGGAGAATGTTTACTCGACCGGTGAAATCAGGAGCTTGGGTTGTACGCCAGTCTACTAGGGGAGTATCCTAGTTGGGGATAAGCCAAGAAGTTAACTATTATCTGCTTGGTTTTAAGATAACCTGTCGGGGGAATTGGGGGAATTGAACAGTTGGAATTTTGACTTCGCTGGGGAAGAAGGTTTAGAATATTCTGGCTCCGCTGGGGATAGGTATTTCAGGGTTTTTGGGCTCCACTGGGGATCGGGAGTTTGAACTCTGATGGGAACTTTTAAATTTAACTCAGCTGAGGAATCAAGTTTAGAATGCACTGGCTCCGCTGGGGATCTTGAAGTTTAACTCCGCTGGGGAAATATACTCCAAATTTTAGCTTTGTTGAGGATCTGAACGATGTACTGTAGGGGATTTCTTCTGAAATAGCACAAGATATCTTCCTACACCTTCAACCTATCAACAATTATCCTTTTTCAATTTCGTTTTATTTGTAAGCAGCGATTATATTCAAATGCATATGCCTATTTAACAAAACATTTGACGTTTTCAAATAAAACATAAGTGTAAAATAGAAAAGAAAGATAAACAAATTTCTGCACTTTGAAGTATCTTTGTATTAACTTTTGTGAGTATCTTTATACAGGGGAGACAGACATCCTAGTAAGAGAATGTTGTCGTAAAAATTGAAAAAATTTATACAAAAGGAAAGATGGCTATGTGTAACAATTCCATGGGATTCCCATTCTGCTATAGCCTTCACAACTTTGAGTATCTTGTCCATTCGCTGCTTCGTCCGCCGATGACTGGATTGATCAGAAGCTTGGAACTTGTTGTTGAAGAGATTGTTCTTAAAGTGATCCGACGAAACATATTCATACGCTTTAATTCCCTAACTTTTTCCTGGACCGCCCTTTCGGGTTTTCGATCCACCAGGAAACCCTTTTTTGCCCAAGTCGCCCTTTCGGGTTTTCAACTTGCCGGGTGTACAGATTTTTTTTCTTTTATCCCTAATTTTTGCCTGAACCGCCCTTTCGGGTTTTCGATTCACCGGGATGCCCATTTTTTCCCAAGTTGCCCTTTCGGGTTTTCAACTTGTCGGGTTATTTTATGCGTAGTATCTTTTGACTATGTCTGCATCCGCAGGGTGTGGCAAGTCGTCACCGTCCATGGTGGTCAGAATCATTGCCCCACCAGAAAAGATGCTCTTGATCATAAATGGTCCTTCGTAAGTAGGAGTCCACTTGCCCTTGGGATCACTTTGCGGCAAGATGATCCGCTTGATTACAAGATCTCCGACTTGATATACCTGACGCCTGACTTTCTTGTTGAAAGCCTTGATCATCCGTTTTTGATACGTCTGACCATGACAAACAACAATAAGTCGCTTCTCGTCGATCAAATTAAGTTGGTCAAGCCGGGTCTGAATCCAATCGTCTTCACTCAAACCGGTATCCTTCATAATCCTCAAGGAAGGAATCTTAACCTCCATAGGTAGAACAGCTTCCATGCTATATACCAAAGAAAATGGAGCTGCCCCTGTTGAAGTACGTGTCGTGGTACGATATCCATGCAGAGAAAACGGTAACATCTCGTGCCAGTCCCGTGGGTGACTGTCATCTTTTGAATGATCTTCTTAATATTTTTGTTCGCAGCTTCAACAACATCGTTCATCTTTCGCCGATAGGGAGATGAATTGTGATGATAAATCTTGAACTGTTCGCATAGAGCAGTGATCATAGTGTTGTTCAAATTTATACCGTTGTCCGTGATGATCCTGTCGGGGATACCATACCGGCATATGAGGTTCTGCTTGATGAAGCGGGAAACCACATTCTTTGTAACAGAGGCGTAGGAAGCTGCTTCGACCCACTTGGTGAAGTAGTCAATAGCCACCAGGATGAAGCGATGTCCATTGGATGTCGTAGGCTTGGTCTCTCCAATCATGTCAATGCCCCACATTGCGAATGGCCAAGGAGCTATCAGAACGTTGAGAGGAACAAGAGGAATATGTACCTTGTCGGCATAGACTTGGCATTTGTGACAAGTGTGGTAATGTTGATGACAATCAGCTTCCATGGTAGACTAGTAGTAGTCTACCCTTAGAATCTTCTTAGCCATCGTATGTCCGCTCAAGTGGGTGCCGAATGTGCCACTATGTATTTGGGTCATGATCAACTCTGCTTCAACCTTGTCCACACAACGAAGTAGAACACAATCATGGTTGCGCTTATAAAGGATGCCATTGCTTAGGAAGAACTTGGCAGCAAATCTCCTTAAGAACTTTTTGTCATTGATGGAAGCTTCTTCAGGGTATTCTCGAGTCTGGAGATACCTTTTGATTTCATGAAACCAGGGTTGTTCCACTACTTCTTCAGTATTAATCTCATGACAGTGTGCAGGTTCGTCCATTCGCTCGATGGTGGTTTGGGGAGCCTCGTTATCCCAGTTGAGTTTAAACATGGAAGACATTGTATCCAGAGCATCGGCTAACTAATTTTCTTCTCGCGGGAAATGCTCGAAGGTAATCTGCTCGAAATGAGGCAACAATGTCAAGACATGTTATTTGTATGGGATAAGATTAGGATGCTTGATGTCCCACTCTCCTTTGACTTGACTGATAACCAAAGCCGAGTCCCCAAATATGACCAAAGATTTGATTCCCAAGTTTATAGCAGCCTTGAGACCAAATATGCAAGCTTCATATTCAGCCATGTTGTTGGTACAACTGAAGCAAAGCCGTGCAGTGAAGGGTGTATTGAAAACTTCCAGAGAAATGAGTACCGCACCGATACCGTTGCCATGTGCATTTGAAGAACCATCAAAGTACAGGGTCCATCGGGATACTTGTTCAGGTCCGTCATACGGTCAGTTACCTTCAATGTTGTCCAATGTCATGATGTCTTCGTCAGGGAAGTCGAATCTCATAGATTGGTAATCTTCAACGGCTTGATGAGCTAGATGGTCAGCTAGTACACTCCCATTTATAACTTTTTGGGTAGTATACTGGATATCATACTCAGTCAGGATCATTTTCCATCTAGCGATTCTTCCAGATAAAGCAGGCTTCTCGAAGATATACTTGATCGGATCCATCTTGGAAATCAGCAAAGTGGTATGAGTCAACATATATTGCCTTAGCCGGCGAGCAGCCCATACCAAAGCGCAACAAGTTTTCTCGAGCACTGAGTAGCGAGTCTCACAGTCGGTAAACTTTTTGCTAAGGTAATAAATGGCATGCTCTTTTCGGCCAGACTCGTCATGTTGGCCCAGTACGCACCCCATTGAGTTATCCAAAACGGTCAGATACATGATTAACGACCTTCCTTTGACGGGTGGCATCATAATAGGATGTTCCAATAAATACTCCTTGATCTTATCAAAAGAAACTTGGCAATCATTATTCCATTCAACTACCTGATCTTTCTTCAACAGTTTGAAAATTGGCTCACAGGTAGATGTCAGGTGAGAGATGAACCTTGCGATATAGTTTAAGCGTCCCAAGAATCCTCTAACCTCCGTTTCAGTGCGGGGGGCAGGCATTTCTTGTATAGCCTTTACTTTAGTTGGATCAACCTCAATGCCTTTGTTGCTGACAATAAATCCCAAAAGTTTACCAGACCTAACTCCAAAAGTGCACTTGCTTGGGTTCAGTCTGAGCTTATACTCCTTCAACCTGGCAAACAGCTTTTGCAAATGATCAAGGTGTTCTTCTTCCGTCTGTGATCGAGCTATCATGTCGTCTACGTAAACTTCGATCTCATGATGTATTATATCATGAAACAAAGCTACCATGGCGCGGTGATAGGTTGCCCCTGCATTCTTCAGTCCGAATGGCATCACTTTGTAGCAGAAGGTACCCCATTGTGTGACAAAAGTAGTTTTCTCCATGTCCTCGGGGGCCATTTTGATCTGGTTGTATCCCGAGAATCCATCCATGAAGGAAAATACCTTGTGTTAAGCTGTGTTGTCAACCAAGATGTCGATATGTGGCAGTGGAAAATCATCCTTAGGGCTAGCCCTGTTTAAATCCCGATAGTCCACACACATTCTGACTTTGTCGTCCTTCTTAGGTACGGGCACAATGTTAGCAACCCATTATGGATAGGAAGTAACAGCCAGAAATCCAGCGTTGAATTGCTTCATTACCTCAGCTTTGATCTTCTCAGATATGTCAGGCCTCATTCAGAGGACCTTTTGCTTGATTGGTGGACAGTCTTCTCTTGTAGGGATACGGTGAAACACGATATCTGTGTCTAATCCCGGCATGTCTTCATAAGACCAGGCGAAGATTTCAACATATTCGTTCAACAACTGCACTAAGCGCTCCTTGACATTTGGTTCCAGGTTGGCACCCACTTTTACCTTTTTCTTATCTTCCTCTGTCCCCAAGTTGATGGTTTCTAGCAACTCTTCATGAGGCAGAATAACCCTCTCTTCTTGTTGCAAAAGTCTGGCTAACTCTCCCGGTACTTCACAGTCTTCGTCAACTTCGTACTCAGCATGATTGACCAAATCCTCAGAGTTATCGAAGGCTAAAGCAGAATAGTCACCCATGGAATCCGGAGTGGATGAGTACCTGCATTTGTGAGTTTGGGTGTGTGTAAGGGATAGCCATCCTTAAACAAAACAAAAATGTAAAAGGAAAGAAATTGAACACAACAGTTTAAAGATGAAGACGTCCAATGATTCATTAAAACATGGCATATGATAATGAAGAAAATCAAGCCCTTACAAATGGACCTATATGCCCCGGGCAAGGTATAAGGTGAAAATAGTGTACGAATTGTTTAGTTATTACAGACCAAAATAAGAAATTGTTCAAGGATAAAATTACTGGTTGATAAAGGTGATGGGAATAAAATCCTTTACTTCCTAGTTGTTTAAACCCCCTTAGATGGTTGGAAAGATCCAATCTTCAAAGTGGCCCTCTTCATCTTCATCTTCTACAACATTGATTCCATGGTGAGAGATTTTGACGGGTGGTCCTCCAGCCTTGGAGCGATGCATAGCCTTCTGTCCTGCAGCAGTAAACCCTAACCCAAACTTGTCTGTCTTATGGGGAAAGTCAGGCAGTTTCCCCCACACTGTGCTCTTTCCTTCTTTGACTACCGCCTCTACGTCCTTGAGAGATGCCATCCTAGGTACATGCTTGGGAACGATAGGAACCACAACCATTGTCTTCGCAACTTCTACCTCAGGGGAAACTTCCTCAAAATGTTAGAAAGGAGTTTCTATGAACTCGCCATCTAATTCCACATAGCGGAAGGAATTGAGATGGGTTATCATGTACTCTTCCTCGCCGTTCACCGTTATAATCTTACCCTTAACAGGATATTTCAGCATTTGGTGCAAAGAGGAAGTAACTGCCCCAGCATAATGGATCCACGGTCTTCCCAACAAACACGAGTATGAAGGACGAATGTCCATCACATAAAAGGTGGAGTTGAAAACTTTTTTGCCTACTTTGATAGTAATATCAACCTCTCCGTGAACCATTCTTTTGGACCCATCAAAATCCCTAACAACGATGTTACTAGGTTTGAGGGTCAATCCTTCGCAGTCCAAAAGGTCCAACACTTTCTTCGGAGACACATTCAAGGAAGACCCGATATCAACTAAGACATGGGCGAGGGTGGTTCCCCTGCATTCAACTGAGACATGTAGCGCGTCGTTATGTTTCCTTCCTTTGGGAGTCAAATCAGCATCGGAAAAGCCGAGGCCATTATCAACAGTAAGACTGGCCACACACTCCTGAAACTGGTCAGCCGAAGTTTCTTGGGGCACGTGTGCCGCTTTCAAAAATTCGATCAGGGCCTTAGCATGGGCCTCAGAGCAGAGTAGAAGAGTTAACATTGAAATTTTAGAAGGGGTCTGCCCTAGCTGTTCCACGATGTCATAGTCACTCTTTCTGATTATTTTCAAGATTTCATCCATTTCTTTCTGGGTGGTTTCCGGGATAACCACAGCATGAGCCTTCGTCCTGACAGGCGCTTCCAGTATCCCCTTACCCTTATTGGTATTGTCAACAAATGGTTTTACTTCAGGAGTATCCAATTCTTCAATTATCGGGTCTTGCACATATGGTTTAACAGGTGCAGAAGCTTTCGAGGGTCCGAAAACTGCTCGGGGAGGAGCAATCTCCGGAGAAAAGATCCGACCGCTGCGGGTTATCTTTCTTGTTCCTATAATTTTCCCTATATCAGGGCTTTCTTCTTCAGAATTCTCTTGGACTGCTTCAATCTGTTTGATACCATGATAGAAGATTTCTCCTCCATAGTTCCATGGTATCGTTTTGCTAGAGTGATACGGGACGGGCCCCGACATGGTGATTTTTAAAGGTACAAATTCAGGATCAGGTGTAATCTTGACAAGCCTTTTGCAAGCCTTAGGAAGATTGTCGGATATGGTTATAATTGCAATATTGTTGGTTGAAGTAGCAAAAGTAGCAGGAGTAACAGGAGTGAAGGTATCAACAGGGTTTTTTTGGAAGAGTATCTCTTGGGTATCCATCAGGCGTTGGATGCCTGACTTCAACATTGGGCAATCAGCTTGTATGTTCAAACAAAAGTGGCAGTCTTTCTCGCAGCTTGGGAATATCCCGGCTCTCATCAAATTCTCTTTAATCACTAGTAAAGGAGTCAAAAGGTCAGCAGCATCGGTAACATGAAGGTCTTCCATAACGGCATGAACATTATGACCGTGCTTGGGCATCGGAGCAGATATCACGTTGGAATTCTCAGGAGCATCAAATTCTACTTCCTTGGCGTCAATCAGGTCTTGGATTTTGTTGTTAAGCGCCCAACAATTATTGGTATCATGCCCAACACTGTTAGAGTGGTAAGCACACTTGGCATTGGTATGGTAGTATGGAGAGGAGGTATTAGGGTTCTTTGGCGCTTCCTTTAAACTGGTAAGATTCAGCTTTAACAAATGAGGGAGTACTTGAGCTGGTGTCATGTTGATTCGGGTGAATTGCCGTTGTGGCCTTTCTACCCATTGTTGATTAGGTCTTGACTGATTGTCGCGAGGTTGATCATTTGAAGAATTTTGAATCATCACAGCCCCTACAGTTGGCCGACACTCGGTTCTTCCCTGACTTTTCTGAGAGTAAATAACAGAGGCTTCCTTCTTAGCTGGGAAGGCTTTCTTAACAGCAGTGGACGCGGAGGTATCTTTCTGAATCTTACCACTTTTAATACCGGCCTCGACCCTTTCGCCAGTCAAAATTAGTTCGATAAATCCCACGGAGGAACTCCCAATTAAATGATTGAAGAAAGGGCCAGACAGGGTCCCCAGAAACATGTCAACTAGCTCTATATCCGACAACGGTGGCTGCACCCTTCCAGCCAAATCACGCCACTTCTGGGCATACTCTTTAAATCCTTCATTGGAAGCCATCCCCATACTTTGTAACTGAGTACGAGTGGGCGCCAAATCAGCATTGTATTGGTATTGACGGTAAAAAGCAGCAGCTAAGTCTTCCCAGTTATGAACCTCAGATCTCTCAAGTTGATAGAACCAGTCCAATTGTATGCCTGACAAACTGTCTTGGAAAAAATGTACCCAGAGGTCTTTATCAGATGAGTGGGGTTGGATCTTTCTGACATAGGATCTCAGATGCATTTTTGGACACGACAGACCGTCATACTTAGCAAATGTTGGTACTTTGAACTTGGGAGGAATAACGATCCCAGCGACCAACCCTAGTTCTTCAAAATCTAAACTAGGTACCCTTTGCAACTCCATGGCTGCCAATCTGTCCTCAAGATTTTTATATTTATCATTCGCCGGGGGATATTGTTGTTCGGAGTAGTCTTTGTCTTCTTCTTCTTCTTCCTCTTCAACTTCAGATTCAGAAGGTACCGCGACTCCTTTTCCTTTACCAGCCCCTTCATCAGACGTTGAGGGGAACTCGAGAACTTTTCTAGCATTGCTTTCAAATCTTCTTCCAAAAGTGGCTACTCCGGGCCTTTTCTTCTTTTTCTCTTTATTCTTCTCCAACAATGCTTTGAGGTCCTCTTGACCCTTTGCTAAGATCACGAGGAGTTGCTGGAATTGAGAATTCTGTGCTTGCAGATCCTTAAGCGTCTGCTCCAAATCCATCTTGTTGAAATAAACAGCAGAAAGATAAGGAAACCTGGTGTGAAGACTTGTTTATGCATATGATGAATGGTATGTTATTCATGTAATGCATTCAAGGATTCAGATATTCAAATTTGTTGCAAACAAAAAGGAACACACGTCATATTAAGAAGAAATTGTTAGTACATAAGTTCCCCATGGGAAAAATATTACAAAATTCTTAATGTAAAAAGACATTGTGCATCCTCTTTGGTGTGATGTAAGTGTTGAGAGTTTCCTCCTCATGAAGTCGGCGGGTAAGCTCTAAAACCTTCTTCTCACTGGCATAGAAGTTGGCTTCAAAAGTATTCCGTTCTTCTTTGAGTTGGATCCAACTCTTCTGCATTTCTTCCCATGATGTTGGCATGTTAGGATGTAGGAGGGTGTATGGAACCTCTCCTTCCATAACAGGCTCTTTGATCAAGGGGAGAATGTGAGGGTATGGCATCATAAGATTCTGGGCGTGGGTTCGTACCCACTTGAGATAAGGCTCAAGGGGGATGGAATTTTTGTTCCCTAGTGTCTTACTGTCCACCTTGTTGGGCATCCTCCAAGCTCTGATGAACCTTTGTCGAAGTCCTTGCGCATCGTTGTCGAAGTCAAAAACTAGGTCAGGAATCAACATGTCATGAGGGCCATCCCTCCGAGAATATCCAAACTGTCTTAGAGCTAAAAAGGGGTTGTAGGTAATGCCTCCCCTAATTCCAAGTAGTGGGACATTAGGGAATTCCCCACAACGATCAATGATGATGACATTTTCTCTAGACCGAGAACACCAATGTACATCAGAATGTGTGAGGGTCATCAATCGTTGTGACCACCTTAAACCCTGCTCATTCTTCAAAACTGATTGTGGAAGGTGAGAAATAAACCACCTTGCTAGGAGAGGAGTACAACATATGAGAACACCTCTTTTCCTCATTGTTCGGGTGTAAAATGAGTGTAGGATATCCCCAAGCAATGTAGGTACAGGATTACAGGATATGAAAATCCTGACAGCATTCACATCTATAAGTTGATCAGGGTTTGGGAACAGGACCAACCCATAGATAAGGAGTGCCACAATCTCTTCAAAGGCTTGTAGATCAAGAGAATTCCAGTAGTCTTGTTCCTTCTCAAACAAAAACTTTTCCAAGAACCCCTTGACACCACTTCTGGTCTCCCAATGTCCCTTGATGTCAGATGGTTGCAAGTGTAATGCTTGAGCAACATCTTCAGGCTTTGGTTCTTTTTTGTACCGTTATAGGGTAGTTGATGAAGAATAGGAATTCTCAGGAGTTGAGAAAATTCCTCCAAAGTAGGTACTAGTTGGTAATTAGGAAATGTAAAACAATGGTGTAGGGGGTCAAAGAACTGGAAGAGAACTTTCACCATGTCTTCTTCAATGTTGGAGTTGACCAAGTTGAGAAGCCTACCATGTCTTTCACTGAAGAGAGAATTCTCTGGAATCCTGGAAGTAATCTCCTTGAGTTGAGGAGGGATTCTCACAAGGTTGACTTGGATTGTTTTCCTGCGAAGAGATTCCATGACCTACAAAACAAGAACAAAGATGAAGATCCAAACCCTTGAAATGGTTAGTGGATGCATATGATGCTTTATGATGTTCATGATGTATGCACAAGAAAATGTACAAACAAGTCACACAAAACACTAGTTTCAGGCTTGCATGAGGTTTCATAGGTAAATACCCTCTTGAGTTTAGTTGGCTCAAACCTGTCCTATAAATAGTAACCAGGTTCTAAGGAGCTCAATATCACTGGATTGTTTTCTATGTTCATTGTTTTGGTTTAGCCACTTAACTAGCGACCAAAATATTCCAAGAAAGCAACCCTCAATGAGTGTAGTATCGAGTATCTACCAACTTTGAACTGAACCAAAGTCGGTCATCTCACTACCCCTAAAAAGGCCAAGATGGTCAATTAAGGTTCTAAGAGTTCATTAGTGCTTCATGACATCACTCAGCGGCCCTTTATTCTCTTTGATTGACTCAAAGGCTACCGGTACTCACAAATATGTCGCACTAATATAGCTATTGATTCAACCATGTCGGTATACCCCGCACAGTTTCCACAACGTATTGCTATTTACCTATGAATGTTTCCCAAATTCGGGTAGAGAATTTCAAGCCCAAACAAGAGAACCAAATGTAAAGCAATCAAGGAAAACAATATAATCATGCAAAGGGTGATCTAAGCCCTAAGGTTACTCCACTTTTAAAGTAAGTCCCCAGAAGAGTCGCCAGTTCTGTGATACAGTGGGAGAACTGACTTGGGATTTTGCGTTTGTGTTCGCAAATATTTCGGTTTAGTAGGAGTCGCCACCGACTTTTTATTTTATCCTAAGGAAAGGTCAAAAAGCACAGGAAAGACCTTTGAGATGTTTTCTTGGGTTCGGGGAGTAGATTATACAAAGGGAAGGTATTAGCACCCTTTCTATCCATGGCTATCCATGGGCTCTTAGTTACTTGCTTAGATCACTTGCTTTGCTTTTCAATTGTTTGAAATGGTGCTCTTCAATTGTTTGAAATGGTGCTTTGTGTGTGGTTTTGAAAGATGTTTTGAAAAGAGGCCATTGTTGTGGCAACCTTTGTAATGATTCTTGTTTGAATGTATACAAAGGTGTTTTTGTCTTTTGAAAAGTTGTCAATGTTTGAAAGTAGGGTTTTGAAATTGTGTAGTGAAGTGTGTTTTGAAGATAGAAATGATGTTTTACAAGCTTTGATCAAGTAACTAAGAGATGTCTACCCTATTTTACTCAAAGATCTTTCTTATGGTTTTAACCCTTTTAACAGTGTTGTTCCACCATTGTATTTGGTGAACAACCTTGTGTTAGGATGTTAAACGGGACAGACGCGGGTCATCGTATAGACCATGATAGCAATTGTGTCAAGTATTTTTGGCAATTTTCTTGAGGGACTTGATCATTTTGTTTAGGCAACTCAGATAGCGTCATCGAGGGACTATAATCTTTTGTTTTGTTTTTGTTTTGCCAAAGTACTTGACATGCTTACCATGGCCCATTTTTGAAGGCAACAAGTGGATTGAAACCCTATGGGTGCAAGTGTGCATTGTGTTTGTTTTTCATGTATTTTGTCTTTGATTAGGTCAAACTATTTTTAATTTTTTGCATACAAACCCTAATTCTAATCATGGCATAATTAAAAGCTTAAAGATGCGAGAATTTAAATTCTAAGCTATTACAACATGATATAGGGAGGGGGGTACAAATTTGAATAGGGGGTATTTGACAAGAAATATAAAACCCTAATTACTATTACATCCAAATTGAATATCAAATGCAATCAAAATTTAAATATACAATATTTAAACAAAGTGAACAAATATTTAAATAAAATGTATTATGCAAAAAGAGTTTTTATTTGTTCATGTATGTAAAAAGCATTTTTAATGTGAAGGAAATGTAAAGAAATAAATAAAAAGTCAATTTTAATTATTTTTGTATTTAGGCAAAAACCCTAATTTCTTAAGAAAATAAATATAATGTATTTATTTATGTACAAAAATGTATTAATATGTATAAAAATGAAATATATCCAAAAAAAAGGTATTTTTTAGTATAAATAATAATAAAAATAAAATAAAATATTTTTGTGTTTTATTTCTAAGTTTTTAATAAAACAAAATATATATTAAATATATTTAAGTGTAATAAATAAAGTAAATTATTTATAAAAATGTACATATTTCAAGAAAATATTTTCAAATGTGAATAAAAATAATAAATGAAAATAAAAGTATTTTTTTACATTATTTTTAGGTTTAAACAAAATAATATAAAGTATTTAATCATTTTAATGTTGGAAATAATTAGAATAAATACCAAATAAATGTACAAAATTATGAAAATATTTTTTAGGCATTTTTTATATTTGGAAATAAAATAATAAAGTCAGAAATAAAATAAAAATGCAAAAATAACAAATATACAAAGAATTGGGCCAGGGGGGTGTGAAACTGAAAAAGCAAGTGTTAGAAGCAAAACAAGCCAACCCAGCCCAATAAATTCATCTTCTTCCTCTGTTCAAACACAAAAACGCGCCTTCTGTGTACAAACTGCTATCTCCTAATTCAGTGTTTTTTTGACAAAACTCAAAACATGAAACTTGTAGAGCATCAAACAACGAATCTAACCATATAAAAAAATTAAGCTAACTCTCAAAGACCAGAGAGAATTTCTCTGGCCCTAATTTGTAACCTAGTTTTTTCAGAAAGTTCATGGATGAAATTCTCCTAGCATGATTAATATAAATGAAAACTAAGCACATGTATGGTTTCAGGGCTATGAATACAACATCTTTCATTCACAAACCTAAGTCTAACTATTCCTAAATAGAGAGATAGAAGTTCATGAAATACCTGTTTCAGTTGAGTTCGAGCTGGACAATGCAGCAACTTCCAATGGTGCCTGAGGTTCTTTTGAGCTTGCTTGATGTCCCCTGAACCTTTCCCAATGCTTAGTTTGTTTTGAAGTGACCTGAATCGTGCTACAGAACTCAACCTGCAAAGCTTCCAAACAAAAATGGAAATGTGTGTTAATGGAGTTACAACAACTTGTGAATGGTCTGGACAGCTTAGGTATATGGTTTGGAATGTGTTTGAAGTGAATTTGGACAAAACGCGCGAGGGGATTTGATTGTGGCTTGCAATATGCAGAACTGGCCCTGTTTTGCAAGAAAATGTGGTTTTTGAGTATGAGGAGGTTTTAGAGGTCAATGGATCGTGCTTCTGGCTTGCAAGGGTGTGAGAAACTTGTTTCAAAACTTTGCTTGAGTTGGTTTTATCAGATATGTCAGTTCCCTTGTGTTTGACAAGTTTCTTTGTTATGAAGAAAAATGAGAAGTGACAAAGAGCAGGCCTGTACGGGCTAGCTCTAACTCTGCATACATTGTGTAAGCTTGGCCCCAAGTTTGTGGATTTGGTTTGCAGCATAAGATCTTGTTCAAGGCTTAAGGGTTCTATTTGACATAAAGCAAGATTTTGACAAAAATGGAAAAGTTACCTTTTACTATTTTTGGATTAATCTAGTGTATAATCCTCTAATGTCCAAAACAAAACCTTAGACCAATGGATTTGAATTTAATTATTGAGTAAAAATTGGTTTAGAGGCCTGTAATTGTGAACTAAGCTAGCTTGGTCAGATTTGGCAAGTGGCATGAACATGTATTGGCCATGGTTACAAAGTGAGTTTTTGTCAACTTCAAGCATTCGATTCTCCCTAACCACAAAGGTGTTTGAGGAGTTCTTGGACAATTTGGAAAGCTTTCAACATGTACTATAATCCATATTTGAAATGAAACTTAAGACTCCAAGTGGAACTATGTGAAAAATGGCCAAGATGATGGGTCAAAATCCTGCCTAAACTTAGGGCAAAATTTCTCTAAGTTAAAAGTTTTAGGTACCCTTGTTCCAAAAATCATAACTTGAGATCCAAGCTTATTTTGAGAAAACTTTGTTAATCAAAGTTGTAGACTTTGTGATGGACTACAACTTTCATGTTATAAGTTTTGTTTGAATCCATTTGCATCTTTGTGAACATGTGGGGCAAAGTTAGGAAAAAAATAAGAAAATTTTATAACTTTGAAAATTTCTAAGTTATGAAATTTTTCCATTTTAAACCCTAATTTGCAATTTTGGGTTTCTTGATGAACAAGTTTCATAATTTGACATGTATTGATAAACAATGACTCTTGGCACTTGATTTTGACCAAAAAGTCAAAGTTTGACTTTTTAGTGTACAGTCAAATTTTGATCAGTTGACTGAAAAATTAATCTGTCAATCCTATGCTTTTGAGATCTTTTGAACTTGTTGAATAGGTCAAGACAATGTCATTGAGTCCTTGTGTCCACGGTTGAGCTTGATTTTCCATTGGTTAGGTCAAACAGTCAAAAATTGCCTTTGTACAGTCAAAACCCAAAAAATGACCATTTTGCCCTTTTGGTGATCTGATCAAATTTATTATGGAATTGTGATCCAAAATTGATAAAATGGTTCATATGAGTTAATAATATTGATGTGGGTCAAATTTCATGAGGTTTGATTGTCAATTGCCCACAGTTGACTTTTTCCCCAATACATCTGATTTCTAGGTCAACTGTCCAATTGACTGGGCAAAAATTTGAATCAAGGCTTGAAACATGGTATGGACAAAATTGTGAGTACAACATGAAGTATGAAAGTCATTTTGGGCATTGTAGGTAAAAACATCCTTGTGCAAACTCAAACCCTAGTTTAGGTCAACAGTGCAAGGAGGTGTCTTGAGCAGAGCAAACCCTAGCTTGATCTTGAGTTCCAAGAGTCTCGTGATGAGAAAATGTTGATAAAATGAGAGGGAAAATTTTGGGGTACAACACAAAGGAAGACAACTATGTGAAATAATCCTATTGGGTTCCCATTCTGCTATTTACTTTATGTTTTTGAGCGTCTCATCCCTTTCGCTACTTTTCCGAAGCTGATTGGATTGATTAGTACTGCTTGAGCTTGATAGTTGCTATTGAATATTGGTTGTAAGATGGTCCAACGGAACATAGTTATACGCTTTAAATCCCTAACTTTTTGTTGGACCGCCCTTTCGGGATTTCAGTCCACCGGGATAACCTTTTTTTCCCAAGCCGCCTTTTCAGGTTTTTGACTTGTCGGGTGTACATATTTTTATGTATATCCCTAATTTTTTCCCGAACCCTTTTAGTTCTCCGGGATGCCCTAATTTTTGCCTAGGCCAGTTGACCTAGCGGGTCTTTGTTTATGTGTAGTATCTTTTAATTATGTCCGCGTTTATAGGGTGCGGAAGGTCGTTACCGTCCATAGTAGTTAAGATCATGGCTCCACTAGAAAATATGTTCTTGATTACAAATGCCCCTTCGTATGTGTGGGTCCATTTTCCCCTGGGATCACCTTGTGGCAGTATGATACGCTTGATTACCAGTTCACCAACCTGATATATGTGACGTCTGACCATCTTGTTAAAAGCTTTGATCATATGTTTTTGGTATATCTGACCATGGCAGACAGCCGCGAGCCTCTTTTCGTCAATCAAGTTTAATTGATCAAGTCGATTTTGGACCCATTCGTCTTTACTCATCCCTGCATCCGTCCATGGTGCTATTATATGTAATGATTCTTTATGGAATACCGTACCGACAGATAATGTTATGTCTGATAAATCGAGCCACAACGTTCTTAGTAACAGAAGCAAATGAAGCTGCCTCAACCCACATCGTGAAGTAATCAATGGCAACCAGGATGAAGCGGTGCCCATTAGAAGTTGTAGGTATGATCTCTCCAATCATGTCGATGCCCCATATTGCAAATGGCCAAGGAGCGGTAAAGATGTTTATAGGAATTAGAGGTACATGCACCTTATCAGCATATATCTGGCATTTATGGCAAGTTCGTGAATGCTGATAACAGAATGCCTCCATGGTGGACCAGTAGTATCCTGCCCATAGGATCTTTTTAGCCATCGTGTGCCCACTAGAATGGGTGCCAAAGGTACCTTCGTGTAAATCAGCCATAATCTTTTTTTCCTCACACTTGTCTACACACCGAAGCAAGGTAGAGTCGTGGTTGCACTTATATAGGATTCTGTTACTGAGGAAGTACTTGGCAGAGAACCTTCTTAGGAACTTCTTATTCGTTGACTGAAGCTCCCTCAAGATATTCTTGGGCTTCGAGATATATTTTAACTTCATGGAACTAAGGCTTGTCTACTACTTATTCAGTATCAATCTCATGACAATATGCTGGTTCATCCATCCTCTCAATAGTGATATGAGGAGCTTCATTATCCCACCTGATTTTGAACATGGATGACATAGTAGCTAGCGCGTCCTCTAGTTGATTTTCCTCTCGTGGAAAATTCTCAAAGGTAATTTCTTCAAAATGTGGGATCAATGTTAACACGTGCTTTTTGTAAGGGGTGAGATTAGGATGCTTCGTGTACCATTCTCCTTTGATTTGACTGATTACTAAGGCCGAGTCTCCAAATACACTCAAGGATTTGATCCCCAAATCTATAACAACTTTAATACCCATAATCCATGCTTCATATACAGCCATATTGTTGGTACAATTGAAACACAGCCTGGCAGTGAAAGGAGTACGACAGCCTTCAGATATGATCACAGCATCGATGCCATTGCCGAGTGCGTTGGAAGCTCCATCAAAAACCATGGTCCATCAAGATCCTTGTTCAGGTCCGTCATACGGTCTACGTTCTTCACAATCATTCACTAACATGAAGTCCTCGTCTGGGAATTCAAAATTCATGGATTGATATTTATCCACAGCCTGATGAGCCAAATGATCATCTAGTACACTTCCTTTTATTGCTTTTTGGGTAGTGTATTAAATGTCGTATTCGGGCAGGACCATTTTCCATCTTGCTATTCTTCCAGAAAGAGCGGGCTTCTTGAATATGTATTTAATATGATCCATCTTAAATATCAATAAGGTAGTGTGAGTCAGCATATACTGTCTTAGCCGGTGAGTAACCCATGCAAGACCGCAGCAAGTTTTCTCGAGCAGTGAGTATCTGGTTTCAAAGTCGGTAAACATTTGCTAAGGTAGTATATTGCATGCTCTTTTCGACCAGTCTCGTCATGTTTCCCCAGCACACACCCCATTGAGTTCTCTAATACTGTTAAGTACATGATCAGAGGTCTTCCTTCAACTGGAGGCATCAAGATTGGAGGCTCTTTAAGATATTCCTTGATTTTGTCAAAGGAGTTATGGAAGTCGTCATTCCACCTCACTGCTTGATCTTTCTTCAGTAATTTGAAGATTGGCTCACAAGTAGTGGTTAGATGTGAAATGAATCTAGCAATATATTTTAGGCATCCCAAGAATCCCCTAACTTCCTTCTTAGTGCGAGGAGTCAACATTTCTTGTATAGCTTTGACCTTTGCAGGGTCTACCTCAATACCTTCACCGCTGACAACGAAGACTGAGATCTTACCGAATCTTACTCCGAAAGTGCACTTATTCAGGTTTAGCCTCAGTTTGTATTTCTTCAGCCTGTCAAATAGTTTCTGTAAGTGATCAAGGTGCTCCTCTTCAGTTTGAGACCTGTCTATCATATTTTCAACATAAACCTCTATCTCGTGATGGATCATATCATGAAATAAAGCTACCATGGCCCGTTGATAGGTTTCCCCAGATTCTTTAGTCTAAATGGCATAACTTTGTAGTATAAAGTGCCCCACTGTGTGACAAAGGTCATCTTCTCCATATCCTCAAGTGCCACTTTGATCTGATTGTATTCGGAGAAGCCATCCATGAAGGATAATATCTTATGCTGTGTGGTGTTTCCAACCAGAACATCGATGTGGGAAAGTAGGAAGTCATCCTTGGGGCTTTCTCTGTTCAGGTCTCTGTAATCCATACACATATGTACCTTACTGTCCTTCTTAGGTACTGGAACAACATTAGAGACCCATTGTGGATAGGACGTGACACCTAAGAAACCGACATTGAACTGTTTCATGACTTCGGCCTTGATCTTTTCTGACATATCTGGCCGCATACGACGAACCTTCTGTTTCACTGGAAGGCAGTCATCTTTTGTAGGTAGGCGATGAACCACAAAAACCTCAACATAGTCATGTAGCATCTGTATTAACCGTTCCTTGACACTGGACTCTGAGTTAGCACCTACCTTGACCTCTTTTCTGTCCTCTTCAGTACCCAAGTTCACTGTCTCAAATGGCTCCTCATGAGGCTGTATTTCCCTTTCTTCCTGTTGCAACTGTCTCGCAAGCTCTCCTGGTACCTCACAATTTTCTTCACCTTCGTCCTTGGCTTGGTTGATCGGATTTTCAAAGTCATAATGAGCAATAGCAGAACCGTTATCAATGGGATCCAGAGTGGATGTGGATCTGCAGTTTGATACGTGGGTGTGTGTAAGAGCATAGTTGTATATTTTTGATAAAGTAAAGAGGCGGAAAAGAAAAACAAATAGCGTAAAATTTGCATGTAAAACGTCCAATGTTTTATTGATGACATATGAAAATGAAGTAATGACCCTCACAAATAGACCATTGTGCCTCGGGTAAGACACAAGGTTGTAATGTTTCAATTGTTCAAATATTACATTTCCTTAAAACAAAAAGACAAATTACTCTTGAATAAAAGTAATGGGAACAAAGTCTTTAGCCTCCCAATTGTTGAGTCCACCTCTGATGGTTGGGAAGATCCACTTGTCTAGGTCATAGCTACTGTTAGCATCTTCTGAGGCAGAGGCAACATCAATAGCATTGATTCCCGGGCCATGCTTGGGCATAGGTGTAGTTATGACGTTGGGAGTCTCAGGGGGCTAAAATTCAACCTCCTTTGCATCAATAAGGTCTTGCAACAATCGTTTGTATCATGCCCCGGAGTTTCAGAATGGTAGGCGCATCAAGCATTGGGAATGTAGCGGGGAGATGTAGTGTTCGGATTTTTGGGAGCCTCTCTTAGGGTATTCAGATTGGATTTCAGAAAATGTGGAAAAACTTGAGACAAAGCCATATTAATCTGGGTAAACTGTCTTCTAGGCTTATTTGTTCTGGACTGATTATTCTGTTGTTGGTTTGGTGCAGGATTGCAAATCATAACAGCCCCTACCGTCGGACGATGCTCAGTTTTGTTAAGATTTATTTGGCCATAAGCAGAACTGACCTCCTTCTTCCATGTGAATGGTTTCTTTGCAGTACTGGAGGATGCATCTCTCTGTATTTTACCACTTTTAATACCAGCCTCTACTCGTTATCCAGTCAAGATCGATGCAGTAAAGCCAGCAGAAGAACATCCAGTCAGATGGTTAAAGAACGGCCCAGATAACGTGCCCAAGAACATGTCCACCAGCTCCCTATCAGACAACGAAGACTGGACTCTTCCCACAAGGTCTATCCATTTCTGGGCATAATCTTTAAAGCCCTCACTAGAACCCATAGACATGCTCTGAAGTTGTGTACGGGTTGGAGCAAGGTCAGCATTACATTGGTACTGCTTATAGAAAGCAGCAGCCAAATGTTCCCAGTTACGGATGTTGGTTCCCTCCAGTTGATAGAACCACTCTAATTGAGTCCATGATAGACTGTCTTGAAAGAAATGCACCCGAAAATTCCCGTCAGCAGTGTGCGGCTGGATCTTCCTGACATAAGATCTGAGATGCAACTTAGGACATGAGACCCCATCATATTTAGAAAATGAAGGCACTTTGAACTTTTGCGGGATAACCACTCCAGAAACCAACCCTAGCTCTTCGAAATACAAGCCAGGTACCTTCTGAACTTCCATGGCTTTGAGACGGTCCTCCAACTGTTTATACTTATCATTAGTAGAAGTGTATTGTTCCTCGGTGGAATCAGCTTCATCCTCTTCAGACTCCCTTGGACTGTGGTCTTCTTATCTTGGATCTACTTCCTAATTGTCTCTCTCTCTTGACGGAGTTGTGAGCTCTAAAACTTGCCTCACTGGTCCTTTGAACCTTCTTCCCAAATTTAGAACACCCACTGGCCTCTTTTTCTTCTTCTTGTCCTTGAGAATCAGAGCTTTCAAATCTTCTTACCCCTTAGCCAGATTCAGGAACATTTCTTAGAATTGAGCATTTTGTTCCTGAAGCTCCTTAACTGTTTGTTCAAGAGCCATTGTTGAAATAAACAACGAAGAAGATAAGAAGCATGTCCTTAAACTTGTTTATGCAATGATATGTATGATATATGTATGCAATGTTTTCAAGGATTTCTAAGACTTAAATTTTCTTAGCCAAAGGGAAAAAACGTTAATTGCATTAAGAAGTTTAAGTGGTTACAATGATGCCTCTTGGGCTTACAAAGGAAGTAACAAAGAAAAAATGAACTCTCAAAGCAAAAAAGGGCTCATTCTTCCCATGGGCGCATCCTCTTTGGTTCAATGTAGGCATTTATACTCCTCTCTTCGTGAAGTATCCTGGTGAGCTCTAAAACTTTCTTCTCGCTGGCGTAAAATTGGGTTTCAAAGGTATCCCGTTCCTCTTTGAGTTGAATCCAGGATTTTTGTAACTCCTCAAAATTAGTCAACATGTTAGGATGAAGAACAATGTAAGGAGTGTCTCCCTCAGCAACTGGCTCCATGATGATGGGTAAAATGGCCTCATAAGGCATCCTGAGAATTTGAGCACAAGCTCGTACACACTTAAGATAAGGCTCCAAAGGAATGGAGTTCTTATGCCTCATAGTTTTGTTATCAACTTTGTTCACCATTCCCCAAGCTCTTATATACCTCTGGCGATAACCCTAAACATCATTCTCATAGTCGAAAACGATTCCTTGGACAAGTGTATCATGAGGACCATCCCACATAGCATAACCAAACTGTCGTAATTCCAAACAAGGATTATAAGTGATTCCTCCCCTAATTCCTAGAAAAGGGACATTAGGAAATTCCCCACAGCGGTCAATGATGGAAACATTCTCCAAGGATCGAGGACACCGATGAGTGTCCGAATGTGTGAGGGTCATCAACCTATTAGACCATCTCAAGCCCTGCTCATTCTTCAATACAGATCGAGGCAGGTGCAAAATAAACCACCTAGCCAACAGAGGAGTTCAACACAGAAGGGTTCCTCTTCTCTTTGCAGTGCGGGTATGCAGAGAGTGTAGGATGTCTCCAAGTAAAGTAGGCACCGGATTGTGAGACAGAAAAACCTTGACCGCATTCACATCTATGAGTTGGTCTGGATTAGGGAATAGTACCATCCCATAAATGAGAAGGTCCAACACTTCTTGAAAAGATTGTAAATCTAGGGTATCCCAAAAATGGTGAGCCTTCTCAAATAGAAACTTAGATAGAAACCCTTTGACGCCTCTTCTTGTTTCTCAATTTGCCACTACATCGGACCATTGTAAAGACAGAGCATGAGAAATATCTTCAGGTTTTGGGTCTCTTTCCATACCATTAAAGGGTAACTCATCAAGAAAGGGCACCCCCAATAACTGAGAAAATTTCTCCATGGTAGGCACCAATTGGTAACCAGGAAAGGTGAAGAAGTGATGTAAAGGGTCGAAGAACTGAAAGAGCACCTTCTATATTTCTTCATTAGGTCTTGAGGTGACTAGATTGAAAAGTCGACCATGTTTTTTAGTGAACGAAGAGCTCTCAGGAACCCTTGATGCTAATTCCTTGAGTTGAGGAGGTACCCTTATGAGGTTGACTTGGATAGTATTCCTGCGAGTGGATGCCATGTTCTACAAAACAACACAAAGATAAGTCCTCAAAATCCTTGAAATGGTTAGTATGATATGGCATGTTATGATGTTATGATATCATGATTATGCTAAGAAAAAACAAATATAGCAAGCACAAGCAAATCACACAAAGACCTTAGGTTTAAGGCTTGCATGGGTTTTCAGGTAAGTACCCTCTTGAAGTTTAGTTGGTTCAACCTGTCCTAGAAAGTAATCGGGTTCTAAGGGATATCAATACCACTGATCTTTCGCACAAGTTTCATTCTGATTTATAACTGACTTTCCACCAAACAAAACTCGGGAGTCAAATCTCAATGAGTGTAGTATCGAGTATCAACCGACTTCGGGCTACACCAAAGACGGCTATCTCACTACTTCCTAATGGCCAAGTTGTTCAATTAAAGGTTCTAAGGTCAGTTGATGCTTCATGACACCACATAGCGGCCCCGTGTTCTCCTTGAATACTCAAGGGCAACTGGTACCAACCAAAGTGTCACATAAACATATATATTGCTTTAATCGTGTCGGTATACCCCGCACAGTTTCCACGATCTATTGCTACTTACCTAAAAGGTTCCCTAGATCCAGGTGTAGGATCTATAGTAACCCAAACAAAGCCCTCAAAAGTAAAGCAAACAAAGCGTACAAGGTAAAGCAATTTACAATGAACTAGACTATAAGGTAACCCCACTTTTTATTTCCCCAGTAGAGTCGCCAGTTCTGTGATACGGTGGCAGAACCGACTGTTAATACTGGTTTTGTGTTTGTGTTCGCAAATTTTGCAGTAAGAAAGAGTCGCCACCGACTTTTCTTTTATCCAACAAAGAAAATGGTGAAAAGAACAAAAAAAGACCTTTTCGAGAATTTTCTGAGTAAGAGGGGTAGATTATGGAAAGGGAAGGTGTTAGCACCCTTTACATCTATAGTTATCTACGGGCTCTTAGATGCTAGCTCATGTTTTCAAAATTGCTTGTGCTTTGTGCTTTTGAAAAGTATTTGAAAATTTCTTAATGCGGCGATTCGCTTTGCGTTAACTCTTATATCAGTTCTCAAGAGTGTTGAAAAAGCGAATGTTTTTGAAAGTTGTTTTTGAAATGTATAGATGTAAAAAAGTTTGTTTTTTTAGCAAGCATTTGACAACTATCTACTTGAAATCGAAAAGGTTTGTTCTTTTCCTCCTATCCTTTAGACAGTGTTATCCTACTATTAGTGAGTAGGTAGCCCTATTCGTTGCATGTAAGAAGGACATTCGAAGGGACGTTATGGTCATGAAGGCAACTTGGAAAGGAATTTTAGTAATTGTCCTAAAGTTCTAAGATCACTTTTAACTGAGGAAACATCAAGAGGGTCATCGAGGGACTTGTGATCTTTTAAATTAGAGGAAAGCCACTAAAACTTCTCACGTTTCGAGAACTGTGACCGTTTTCCGAAGAAAAACGAAGTGGGGTACCCTAGAGGTGTATATGTGCATGGTGTGTTATATTCAGTTATCTTAGTCTTGTGTTAAGTTTGCTAGCGTTTTGTTATTAGTCTTTCCATACAAGCCTAATTACTAACAGTTAACATGTACAGAAATTTAAAGTGCAGAAATGTAAAGTGCGGGAATGTAAATCCTACGCTATTACATGGCTTTGTGAGAAGTACATTATAGAAATGCGAAAAGTAAAGTCCTAGTTACTATTACAAACTCGAAAGAAGTTACAATAAGATGAAAAATGTGAAAGTATATAAATGTGCGCGAATTGAGAATAACGTCTAAAAATCCTAAGGTAAGAGAAAATCTTTTTGTTTTGTTTTGTTTATTTTTTTCGATTTGAGGAAATAATTAAATTAATTATCCTAAAGTCTATTTAGAAAATATAGTTAATCAATAAAAATAGTCTAAGTTCTTTTTTTTTAGTTTTTTATTATGACGAGAAAACAATTAAATCTAAATCAAGTCCTAAGTTCTAATGTATTTTAAATTAAAGAAAAATAGTTAAAATATTTACTTAATTTATTTATAAAACTAGTTTAATTAAACATACTAACTTAATATTTTTTTATTTTAAATTAATTTAAAATCAATAAAGAAATGAATAAAACAAAATTAAATATAAAAGAACCCTTCTTCGATTCAAATGGAAAACATGGCCTTTTGATTCAAGGAGAATGATGGGCTTTTCGATCTAGAGGGGAATGTGATTTTTTTTCCCGATCCAAGAAGGGATGCTTTTCTTTTCGATCCAGGGGTGGATGCTGCCTTTCGATTTGAAACTGCAAGACAAATATTAGCCAAATAAGGATACAGGACCTGGGTATCAAACCCAGGTCCTTCGATCCTGCGCGCTTTGGCCTATTCAGGCTGGATCTGCAACAAATGTTTAGAAACAAAACAAATACAGACCTGGGTGTCTAACCTAGGTCCTTAATATATCATGCACATACAAAGTTTGATCTCTTTACAAACAATTGGAAGCTTCGATTCGGCACTTCTGGGCGTGGAGATGCTTGCTTGCTTAGGGGCTGGTGATTGGGAACACTTCCTACAGACTTTAGGGAGTGAATAGGGTGTTGCTAAAGACTCCTTCGATTGGGACTATTTGTAAGGACTTTGATAGTTTCAGTATGCTTATGAGGTAACGTGTGCGTGTCTTTATTTCTTGTCGGTCTCTCCTCTTTTTTTCGTCCTCTCCTTTCAGCTTGCTAGTGTGCTCCTTATATAGAGGGGAAGGAGGGGACAGGGGAGCAAGGTAGTAAACAACCATAAACAAGTTCTTTAAGGCCATGAATGGGCATTTGAATTTGGGCAAAAGACATGGAATTATTGTCTCTTTTTGAACTTGAATGAATGTGGAAACATTTGACTTTCGAATACCTTCAGTCCCGTCCTTCGATTGGACCACTTGTATATCCTTCGAATGGGTCTTTTGAATTGACCTTTTGTGTACCCTTCGAATGGGCCTTTTGAATGTCTCCTTCGAATGGATTTTTTTGAGTGTCTTTCGAATAGTCCATATGTATGTGTTGTGCCCTCTTCGAATGGGCCATCAAGGTGTGTCTTTCGAATGGCTTAAGTCTCATCATTGAGGCCTCTTCGATTGAGCCCTTACTCAGCTAGCCCCAACGAAAACTCTTTCTAGGATAAACGAAGCTTCTTTCAGTATGAATTCTTGTGTAGGAAACTTGAGTATGGCAATATGTGGGATTTTGAGCCAGCCAACATCTTTGCATATTTCTCTTTAATTTTGGCCAGTAATATGTGTATCCTTCGTTTTGAACCAATGTGTGTGCTCTTTTGAAGGGACTACATGCATCACTTGTGTGCATCACTTGCAATTTCTTCGAATGGGCCAACGAAGTAAAAACTATGCGTGCCGAAACAAACTTTTCAAGGGAGATACTACCCAGTCGAAGCAGGAATCAAGCTTGCTCCAAAGAAATCAAATGTCCAATCGAAGCAAAAATCAAACTTGCACGCAGGTAGTCATCAAGACAAACTTGCAGAGGTCCTTGCTCAATCGAAGCAGGCATACACGTAACTATTTCATTGTGAATTAAGCAAGCATGTAAAGCCAATGGTGTAATCGAAGGATGTATGCAAGAGGACATTTCCAACGCCTTCTGAATCGAAAGAAACTAGTAAGAAGCCAACGCCCTCTGAATCGAAAGAAGCCAGTAGAAAGCCACTAACTTCTGAATCGAAGGAGCACCAACAGGAGGCCCTTCCCTTTTGAATCGAAGGAGGTTGTTTTAAAGGAAACAAATGTCTAATCGAAGCTTGTATACAACAAACAAGAAAAAGTCCAAGGCTTCAATCGAAGCCTGGAAATTTGAAGCAAGCTTCAAGGAGGTTAGGTGCTCAATCGAAGCAAATTTTGTGCAGCCTTGACTTTGTGGAAATTTTTGTGAGAAAAATTTTGAGAGATGGGAGGGAAAATTTTAGGGTACAACACAATTTGATTACATTTGCACGGGCAACCGCCGGTGACTAACACACAATGACACATTCAGTAATCCAACCGGATATAACGTTCATTGACGCAATAGAATCTGATCCCTCAAGATCTCCTACTAAGATTTCCTTTCAATGATATCCATCAATAATCTCACAAGAGTCTGACCTTCACTCGATCCCCTTTGAGATATGACTACTATTGACCTAACAGAATCTGATCCCACAAGATCTCCTATCAGGAATAATGACCGCAATGATTATCTTCTTGAGATCCGACTTTCACCAAGTCTCCCATGGAATCAATCAACAACAGTTGATGGTGATCTTGTGTTTACATGAATGCTTCTTCTAAGCAGATTACACAAGTGTTTTAAGCACATATTGTTTAACGCTTCTTCGAGCAACAACTCAAGTGTTAAAATAATTTACATGAAGAGATATGAACAGAATAACTATACGAGCAACAACTCTAGTGTTCATTACAATGTTCTACAAAGATGTATATGATCAGAAGTTGAGTAACATAGTATTCTTCTTCATCTTCTTCTTTGAGCAAGCTACGAGCAAGAATTCCTTGCTTCTTTTGAGATCTACCAAGATATGTGTGAGTAGAAGAATCTTTTTTAAGCCTTAGAATCTCAATCTTAGAGTCTTTAGAACTTGTCACACATAACTTTATCTTCAAAGTGTTAAGAGTTTTACAAAAATTTGATAGTAAACATATTAGGTATATGGCCCATTAAATCCAAGCCTATTCCAATTCAATATTGAGTAGGTGTGTTCGCGATATAAATGCTAATATTTCTCACATTCCTGTCGACCGAACATGTTTCCATTATTCTGCAAAACAGCATCTGGGAAAGCTAAAAGAAGTGCATGTTTCCATTATTTCTCACTGACAGACCATGTATTTCCTCTTTGTTTTAGTCTTGGTAATACTGAACCGAATTGTTAATAAATAGCTTGTCTTAAACCAAACTTGTATGAAGATTTTGAGGGTCCATGCATGATGTGTTTAAGGTTAAAAAGCTGCAGATCAAGACAATTAGATTATAAAAAGCTGCTCCACCAAATGACTTGAATAGTTTGTTTACATAATATCACACTCAAGTGCATATGATTTACATAATGTCTACATGAGTTGGATAGATTGGCAGAACATGTCAAGAAATAGCATGAACAAGTCAAGAAAAATAAAATGGCAGAACATGTCTAGAAAAATAAATTGGGCAGAACATGTCAAGAAATAGCATAAATTTTCTCACGAAATGCCTCGTATTACCATCGTCTTGCATGAGATTAAAGCTTCTAGAAATAGCATGCATTATATCAATGGTGAAGATGGAATGCTTTGATAGAGAACTCATGACAATGAACTCAAGTTGTAGTTTATAGAGATTGTGAAGATAGAAAATATAACCCAGTGATTTATTATTCAATTATTTGGCTACTGTTTTTATCACAATTTCAGTTCTATGTTGTTGGGTAGATACAGGATGGATTATTATAAGTTGGAATGATTGGGTTACCATGCTAATTTAATGTATGTTTAATAAAGCTCACTATATATGTCCAAATCTGCTGGAAAGTCTATGTGTTACTATACCAATAATGAGTATGAACCAAGCTAATAAGTTAACAATCACCATAGCATATATAAATATTATGTTGATAATTTATCAACTGAATCATCTAGCCGAGCGGAGATGTCATATATAAATGAAAAAAATTAAGAAAAAAAACCAAAATGTCATAAATCCGAAAAAACATTTATTTGAAAAAAAAATAAAAAAAGTTTTAAAAAAAAATTAAATAAAAATCTATGTAGATTAAAAAAATAATTAAAAATTAAACAAAATATTATATGGACTGTCACGTAGGCAACTAAAGAGAATTTTTGCTGCAATGTGACAATGAGATTTTTGAGGAAATATGAAAGTTGCAAGTGTTAGAATTAATTTATATTTAGGAATATCTTTTAGATTGTTTATATCTTTGTTAGAAGATATAAATCATAAATCTTCTTATATCTTTGTAGAAGATATATTTTAGTTTTAATTTGTGTGTATAAATAGCCTAGTGGAATAAGTTATTGTAATTCATTATAAATCCTTATTTTTGAAGCTATCAGTAAATATTCCTTTTGCCTTTTATCTTCCTTGTGCTCCAACAATTGGTATCTAGAGCTCCTGGTTAGAAACTCTGGAATTTGGGAAACATTGATTTTTCATTGAGTTTCTGCGTAAATTGCACAAGGTAGAAGAAGAACGGAAACGACGATATTCATTCCAAGCTTCCAGTATTTGATGGCAAAAACTGGAATCGTTGGAAGATCCAGATGTGCGTGTTATTTGGTTCTCAAGATGTGTTAGATCTTGTCATTGATGGCTATAATCTGTTAGAAGCAGACGCAACAGAGGCCCAGAAATAGCACAGAAGGCGCTGAGGAAGAAAGATCAGAAAGCATTGTTCTACATCCATCAATGTGTGGATGTGAATGTGTTTGAGAAGATTGCTGATTCTGAAACAACAAAGGCTACGTGGGACACACTAGTCAGATGTTACGGTAGTGACGCATCAGTGAAGAAGGTGAAGTTTCAGTCTCTCAGAAAGCAATATGAGAATCTCAACATGAAGGACAACGGGAAGGTCTCTGAATACATCTCTAGAGTGATTCTGATCACTAATGAGATGAAAGCTTGTGGAGAAACTCTGTCTGAACAAGTAATTATTGAGAAGATCTTGAGATCTTTAATTTCTCAGTTTGATTACATTGTTGTAGCAATTGAACATTCCAAAGATCTGAGCACCATAAGAGTTGAAGAGCTACAAAGTAGTCTTGAGGCGCATGAGTTGTGTATGACTGCAAGAACTTCTGAGAGGGAAGTAGAGCAGCAGGCTCTGAAAGTAACTTCTGGTAAGAAGCATCAGAAGCAGATCTGGTTAGAAGCCAGGAAGAGAACTAATGGTGGTCAAAAGTCAGAAGCTTCAAACTCTGATAGGCAGAAGAATGTTCAGAGGGAAAAGGAGAAGTCTGACAAGAAGAATGTTCAGTGTTACTGTTGCAAGAACTTTGGTCACTATGCCAGAGATTGCTGGTCCAACAAAGAAAAGTCAAGGTGATCCAACTTTTGAAGGCAGAGGTGATCTAACTTTTGAAGATGGTATTTCTGAAGGTAGTGACTCTGATGGTGATCCAGACTCTGAAGAAAGTCAAGGTTTTGGAGAAAGTAAAAACTCTGAAGCAAGATCTTCTAAAGGGGGAAGTTTTGGTGTCCAAGTTTCGGAAGGTCCAGTTCAGAGGCAACAAAGAGTCAGAAGCATCCCAAGAAGATTTGCAGAGTTTGACATGTTGCAAGACACTAAAGTAGACTCTGAAGGAGAAGTTATTCAGGGTGCAATTTTAGTAGACTCTGAACCCGTGGGTACGGAAGAGGATCTTAAGCAGCAAGTTTGGTTACAGTCCATGAAAGAAGAACTTGATACTTGGAAGCTGACAGAACTTCCAAAAGGCAAGAAAGCCATCAGCGTCAGATAGGTTTTCAAAAAGAAGCTAAAGCTAGATGGATCAATTGGAAAACACAAAGCGAGATTAGTAGCAAGAGGCTTCCTACAGAAGCCTGGGATGGATTACTTTGAAGTGTTTGCAACTGTAGCGAGACATGAAACAATCAGACTAGTGATTGCAATAGCTGCTAACAGGAATTAGCCTCTGATGCATTTAGATGTAAAATCTTCATTTCTGAATGGTCCATTACAAGAAGAGATGTATGTTTCAAAACCTCCTGGATTTGAGAAAAAGAATCAGGAAAGGATGGTGTTCAAATTACACAAAGCATTGTATGGATTGAAGCAAGCGCTCAAAGCTTGGAACTTGAAGATTAATTCATTTTTCAAGGAACAAGGGTTTCAGAAGTGTGAGATGGAGTATGGTGTTTATGTTCAGCATACTTCAGAAGGTAATATGATTCTGGTCTGTTTGTATGTTGATGACATATTACTCACATGAAGTTCTGAACAAGAGATAGCTGAGTTCAAGAAAGTTCTAATGAATGCGTTTGAGATGACAGATCTTGGAAAAATGAGTTTCTTTCTAGGGATAGAATTTATATACTCTGAAAAAGGAATCATTTTACATCAGATGAAGTATGAAGTAGAGCTTCTGAAGAGATTTGAGCTATAAAATTGCAAGGCTGCTATCACACCTGCTGATACGAATCAGAAGTTGGATTTTGATTCTGATGGAGAGGATGTGGATGCTACAACCTTCAAACAGATGGTTGGTTCTCTAAGGTATTTGTGTAATACCAGACCTGATATTTTCTATGCAGTTGGAATGGTTAGCAGATTTATGAGCAAAACAAAGTGGTCCTATTACCAAGCTGCAGTCAGGATTTTGAGGTATGTGAATGGAACTCTGAAATATGGAGTGTTATTTCCGTCTGGAAGAAAGATCGAATCAGAACTTCTGAGCCATTCTGATTCTGATTGGTGCGGAGATAGAGTTGACAGAAGAAGTACTTCTGGGTACTTATTCAAATTTTTGGGAGGTCTTATTTCTTGGTGTTCCAAGAAGCAGCCTGTTGTTGCTCTGTCAACCTGTGAAGCTGAATATATTGCAGGTGCTCTGACTGCATGTCAAGCTGTGTAGATTCTGAACTTGCTGAAAGATCTGAAGATTGAGGTAAATAAACCTCTGAAGTTGATGTTGATAACAAGTCTACAATCAATCTTGCCAAGAATCCAGTGTTGCATGGGAGAAGCAAGCATATTGAGACCAAGTATCATTTTCTGAGGAATCAAGTTCAAAATGGAATAATAGAGGTTGTGCACTGTAGCACTCAGAAGCAGCTAATAGGTATTCTGACAAAGGCTATCAAAACTGATCAATTTCTTGGTTTAAGGGATGAAATTGGTGTTGTCAGTTTTGAGTAAATATAAATTAAGGGATGGTGTTATAATTAATTTATATTTAGGAATATCTTTTAGATTGTTTATATCTTCGTTAGAAGATATAAATCTTAGATCTTCTTATATCTTTGTAGAAGATATATTTTAGATTTAATTTGTGTGTATAAATATCATAGTGGAGTAGGTTATTGTAATTCATTGTAAATCCTTATTTTTGAAGCTATCAGTAAATATTCCTTTTGCCTTTTATCTTCCTTGTGCTCCAACAGCAAGGGGGTGATTACAAAAATTTTTTTACCAGAAACTAAAATCAAATTTCGCTAATATTACATGGGGTATTGTATATTTAACCCTTAACTTTATAAGCATCCATAAACCATAAGATGAAGATAAAAAATTTTATTTACCAATGTATAATTTTAAAACATGTTCAGCTCACCAATCAATTATTCATCAAAATCACGATCTCACGATGTATCACTCGAATGGTTAGCGTTTCGCTCATTTTTCAGACAATACATCAACTATAAAATATTTTTCACTTCATCTAGGCAATATCACAAGATACATAATAAGTCATAGATGACAAAGGTCTTGATTCTGGTTTTAAGGTGGTTGGGTTACAAGAAACTTGGTTTTTCTAGGATTCAAAAGTTCCAAGCAGATAAGAGATCAAAATGTTAGTTATTGCTTTGTTTTTCAAAAAGTCTCTTTTCTTTTTCACTTTATAACACTTTTTCTTTCGGTGTTTTTATTTTATTTTCTAGAATGTTAAAAATTTTGATTCTTTTTCTTTCTTTCTCTTTTGATTGTCAAAGTATTTTTTATCATAATCTTCATTGACTACTCGTCTTTGTTCTTTTTCACAACATTTCCTTTTCTTCAACTTTATCATTTTTGTAAATCTTGAATTTTTAATTCTCTCCAATATTTTACAACAAAGTATGGATATTGTTTTTCTTTTAAAGTTGAACAAGGGTTGTAACTTTAAAAAAAGTCTTCATGTTAAGGCTCAAAAGGGGTTGTCAAAGAATAATACTCTCACAAGGTAGATTTTTTATTAAGTAGTTTTTCACTCAATAAGTAAATGATTTCTTGATCATATCCATGACATCATACATAACAAGTAATAGCAATAATGATGAAAATTTATCAAAGTTATAATCCAAGTCTACTCTCATTCATTTATGTAAAACATGATGTATGCATTCATCTCACTTGATTTTGACTTATGATTCTTTATTTATATTGACATAT